>OX346256.1:1200000-1885086 GCA_947049275.1 Epinotia bilunana | reverse complement strand
CGAGCGCAACTACAAGTGCGAGTACTGCAACAAGAGCTTCCGCGCCTCCTCCTACCGGCTCTCGCACATGCGCACGCACACAGGTACACACACACACACATGAACAGAGAGTTCGCCCGCAAGTATTCGCTGAGCGTGCACCGGCGGATCCACACGGGCGAGCGCAACTACAAGTGCGAGTACTGCAACAAGAGCTTCCGCGCCTCCTCCTACCGGCTCTCGCACATGCGCACGCACACAGGTACACACACACACACATGAACAGAGAGTTCGCCCGCAAGTATTCGCTGAGCGTGCACCGGCGGATCCACACGGGCGAGCGCAACTACAAGTGCGAGTACTGCAACAAGAGCTTCCGCGCCTCCTCCTACCGGCTCTCGCACATGCGCACGCACACAGGTACACACACACACATGAACAGAGAGTTCGCCCGCAAGTATTCGCTGAGCGTGCACCGGCGGATCCACACGGGCGAGCGCAACTACAAGTGCGAGTACTGCAACAAGAGCTTCCGCGCCTCCTCCTACCGGCTCTCGCACATGCGCACGCACACAGGTACACACACACACATGAACAGAGAGTTCGCCCGCAAGTATTCGCTGAGCGTGCACCGGCGGATCCACACGGGCGAGCGCAACTACAAGTGCGAGTACTGCAACAGAGCTTCCGCGCCTCCTCCTACCGGCTCTCGCACATGCGCACGCACACAGGTACACACACACACATGAACAGAGAGTTCGCCCGCAAGTATTCGCTGAGCGTGCACCGGCGGATCCACACGGGCGAGCGCAACTACAAGTGCGAGTACTGCAACAAGAGCTTCCGCGCCTCCTCCTACCGGCTCTCGCACATGCGCACGCACACCAGGTACACACACACACATGAACAGAGAGTTCGCCCCGCAAGTATTCGCTGAGCGTGCACCGGCGGATCCACACGGGCGAGCGCAACTACAAGTGCGAGTACTGCAACAAGAGCTTCCGCGCCTCCTCCTACCGGCTCTCGCACATGCGCACGCACACAGGTACACACACACACACATGAACAGAGAGTTCGCCCGCAAGTATTCGCTGAGCGTGCACCGGCGGATCCACACGGGCGAGCGCAACTACAAGTGCGAGTACTGCAACAAGAGCTTCCGCGCCTCCTCCTACCGGCTCTCGCACATGCGCACGCACACAGGTACACCCACACACACATGAACAGAGAGTTCGCCCGCAAGTATTCGCTGAGCGTGCACCGGCGGATCACACGGGCGAGCGCAACTACAAGTGCGAGTACTGCAACAAGAGCTTCCGCGCCTCCTCCTACCGGCTCTCGCACATGCGCACGCACACAGGTACACACACACACACATGAACAGAGAGTTCGCCCGCAAGTATTCGCTGAGCGTGCACCGGCGGATCCACACGGGGCGAGCGCAACTACAAGTGCGAGTACTGCAACAAGAGCTTCCGCGCCTCCTCCTACCGGCTCTCGCACATGCGCACGCACACAGGTACACACACACACATGAACAGAGAGTTCGCCCGCAAGTATTCGCTGAGCGTGCACCGGCGGATCCACACGGGCGAGCGCAACTACAAGTGCGAGTACTGCAACAAGAGCTTCCGCGCCTCCTCCTACCGGCTCTCGCACATGCGCACGCACACAGGTACACACACACACATGAACAGAGAGTTCGCCCGCAAGTATTCGCTGAGCGTGCACCGGCGGATCCACACGGGCGAGCGCAACTACAAGTGCGAGTACTGCAACAAGAGCTTCCGCGCCTCCTCCTACCGGCTCTCGCACATGCGCACGCACACAGGTACACACACACACACATGAACAGAGAGTTCGCCCGCAAGTATTCGCTGAGCGTGCACCGGCGGATCCACACGGGCGAGCGCAACTACAAGTGCGAGTACTGCAACAAGAGCTTCCGCGCCTCCTCCTACCGGCTCTCGCACATGCGCACGCACACAGGTACACACACACATGAACAGAGAGTTCGCCCGCAAGTATTCGCTGAGCGTGCACCGGCGGATCCACACGGGCGAGCGCAACTACAAGTGCGAGTACTGCAACAAGAGCTTCCGCGCCTCCTCCTACCGGCTCTCGCACATGCGCACGCACACAGGTACACACACACACATGAACAGAGAGTTCGCCCGCAAGTATTCGCTGAGCGTGCACCGGCGGATCCACACGGGCGAGCGCAACTACAAGTGCGAGTACTGCAACAAGAGCTTCCGCGCCTCCTCCTACCGGCTCTCGCACATGCGCACGCACACAGGTACACACACACACATGAACAGAGAGTTCGCCCGCAAGTATTCGCTGAGCGTGCACCGGCGGATCCACACGGGCGAGCGCAACTACAAGTGCGAGTACTGCAACAAGAGCTTCCGCGCCTCCTCCTACCGGCTCTCGCACATGCGCACGCACACAGGTACACACACACACATGAACAGAGAGTTCGCCCGCAAGTATTCGCTGAGCGTGCACCGGCGGATCCACACGGGCGAGCGCAACTACAAGTGCGAGTACTGCAACAAGAGCTTCCGCGCCTCCTCCTACCGGCTCTCGCACATGCGCACGCACACAGGTACACACACACACATGAACAGAGAGTTCGCCCGCAAGTATTCGCTGAGCGTGCACCGGCGGATCCACACGGGCGAGCGCAACTACAAGTGCGAGTACTGCAACAAGAGCTTCCGCGCCTCCTCCTACCGGCTCTCGCACATGCGCACGCACACAGGTACACACACACACATGAACAGAGAGTTCGCCCGCAAGTATTCGCTGAGCGTGCACCGGCGGATCCACACGGGCGAGCGCAACTACAAGTGCGAGTACTGCAACAAGAGCTTCCGCGCCTCCTCCTACCGGCTCTCGCACATGCGCACGCACACAGGTACACACACACACATGAACAGAGAGTTCGCCCGCAAGTATTCGCTGAGCGTGCACCGGCGGATCCACACGGGCGAGCGCAACTACAAGTGCGAGTACTGCAACAAGAGCTTCCGCGCCTCCTCCTACCGGCTCTCGCACATGCGCACGCACACAGGTACACACACACACATGAACAGAGAGTTCGCCCGCAAGTATTCGCTGAGCGTGCACCGGCGGATCCACACGGGCGAGCGCAACTACAAGTGCGAGTACTGCAACAAGAGCTTCCGCGCCTCCTCCTACCGGCTCTCGCACATGCGCACGCACACAGGTACACACACACACATGAACAGAGAGTTAGCCCGCAAGTATTCGCTGAGCGTGCACCGGCGGATCCACACGGGCGAGCGCAACTACAAGTGCGAGTACTGCAACAAGAGCTTCCGCGCCTCCTCCTACCGGCTCTCGCACATGCGCACGCACACAGGTACACACACACACACATGAACAGAGAGTTCGCCCGCAAGTATTCGCTGAGCGTGCACCGGCGGATCCACACGGGCGAGCGCAACTACAAGTGCGAGTACTGCAACAAGAGCTTCCGCGCCTCCTCCTACCGGCTCTCGCACATGCGCACGCACACAGGTACACACACACACATGAACAGAGAGTTCGCCCGCAAGTATTCGCTGAGCGTGCACCGGCGGATCCACACGGGCGCGCAACTACAAGTGCGAGTACTGCAACAAGAGCTTCCGCGCCTCCTCCTACCGGCTCTCGCACATGCGCACGCACACAGGTACACACACACACATGAACAGAGAGTTAGCCCGCAAGTATTCGCTGAGCGTGCACCGGCGGATCCACACGGGCGAGCGCAACTACAAGTGCGAGTACTGCAACAAGAGCTTCCGCGCCTCCTCCTACCGGCTCTCGCACATGCGCACGCACACAGGTACACACACACACATGAACAGAGAGTTCGCCCGCAAGTATTCGCTGAGCGTGCACCGGCGGATCCACACGGGCGAGCGCAACTACAAGTGCGAGTACTGCAACAAGAGCTTCCGCGCCTCCTCCTACCGGCTCTCGCACATGCGCACGCACACAGGTATACACACACACACATGAACAGAGAGTTCGCCCGCAAGTATTCGCTGAGCGTGCACCGGCGGATCCACACGGGCGAGCGCAACTACAAGTGCGAGTACTGCAACAAGAGCTTCCGCGCCTCCTCCTACCGGCTCTCGCACATGCGCACGCACACAGGTACACACACACACATGAACAGAGAGTTCGCCCGCAAGTATTCGCTGAGCGTGCACCGGCGGATCCACACGGGCGAGCGCAACTACAAGTGCGAGTACTGCAACAAGAGCTTCCGCGCCTCCTCCTACCGGCTCTCGCACATGCGCACGCACACAGGTACACACACACACATGAACAGAGAGTTCGCCCGCAAGTATTCGCTGAGCGTGCACCGGCGGATCCACACGGGCGAGCGCAACTACAAGTGCGAGTACTGCAACAAGAGCTTCCGCGCCTCCTCCTACCGGCTCTCGCACATGCGCACGCACACAGGTACACACACACACATGAACAGAGAGTTCGCCCGCAAGTATTCGCTGAGCGTGCACCGGCGGATCCACACGGGCGAGCGCAACTACAAGTGCGAGTACTGCAACAAGAGCTTCCGCGCCTCCTCCTACCGGCTCTCGCACATGCGCACGCACACAGGTACACACACACACACATGAACAGAGAGTTCGCCCGCAAGTATTCGCTGAGCGTGCACCGGCGGATCCACACGGGCGAGCGCAACTACAAGTGCGAGTACTGCAACAAGAGCTTCCGCGCCTCCTCCTACCGGCTCTCGCACATGCGCACGCACACAGGTACACACACACACATGAACAGAGAGTTCGCCCGCAAGTATTCGCTGAGCGTGCACCGGCGGATCCACACGGGCGAGCGCAACTACAAGTGCGAGTACTGCAACAAGAGCTTCCGCGCCTCCTCCTACCGGCTCTCGCACATGCGCACGCACACAGGTACACACACACACATGAACAGAGAGTTAGCCCGCAAGTATTCGCTGAGCGTGCACCGGCGGATCCACACGGGCGAGCGCAACTACAAGTGCGAGTACTGCAACAAGAGCTTCCGCGCCTCCTCCTACCGGCTCTCGCACATGCGCACGCACACAGGTACACACACACACACATGAACAGAGAGTTCGCCCGCAAGTATTCGCTGAGCGTGCACCGGCGGATCCACACGGGCGAGCGCAACTACAAGTGCGAGTACTGCAACAAGAGCTTCCGCGCCTCCTCCTACCGGCTCTCGCACATGCGCACGCACACAGGTACACACACACACACATGAACAGAGAGTTCGCCCGCAAGTATTCGCTGAGCGTGCACCGGCGGATCCACACGGGCGAGCGCAACTACAAGTGCGAGTACTGCAACAAGAGCTTCCGCGCCTCCTCCTACCGGCTCTCGCACATGCGCACGCACACAGGTACACACACACACATGAACAGAGAGTTCGCCCGCAAGTATTCGCTGAGCGTGCACCGGCGGATCCACACGGGCGAGCGCAACTACAAGTGCGAGTACTGCAACAAGAGCTTCCGCGCCTCCTCCTACCGGCTCTCGCACATGCGCACGCACACAGGTACACACACACACATGAACAGAGAGTTCGCCCGCAAGTATTCGCTGAGCGTGCACCGGCCTCGTAAAGGCTTCCGGCTGGTTCACTACATCTGCATCATCAATAATTTTGTACCATCAAGTTGATATTCATTTGGACCGGTCATTGTGGCACTCTTTGGGGGAGGCCTATGTGCAGCAGTGGACGTCTTTTGGCTGATATGGTGATGATGACGAATTTGATCTCCATAAGGTGAATAATGGATCGTTTCAATGACTAAGAATCTCGAATGCGCACAGACTGTCAACAATGTCAGTCGTGCGCGTCATGAAATTTAAACTTGTATCATATATTGATGTACTTATTAAAGCTTGCAAATATTACCACCCATTGTTTCATCCTAAAACAAGCCATTAGCCTGACAGGTGTCAGGACTGTCCGCCATTGCCTTTTAACTTTGCCCTGATAAAGTGATACTTTGTTCCAGGCGACAAGCCGTTCAAATGCACGCAGTGCGGCAAGTGCTTCCGCGTGGCCGGCGACCTGCGGCGACACGCGCTCACGCACGACAAACTCGCGCGCGACAAACACGTCAAGGTCAAGCAGGAACCCGACAAAACACCCAAGAAGAACAAGGACAAGAAGAAACTCCCCGCCGCCTCCACCACCAAACTACCCATACTCAAAAGCATACTAGACAAGAAATCACCCAAATACAAAAAGGATGCCATCAAGAAAATCGGCGCCCCCAACGTCACCGTCAGCCACAATAAAGAAGAGGGCCAGTTTAAGATCAATGACGAATACACTCATAACATAGAAGTATTCGACAACAGAAATTATAAGTTCAAGGAGATTTATGTTAGCAAAGACGAACAATTGCGGCAGTACGAAATAGAGGACAGGTTACCTGATGATAGGAATTTCGCGGTGCTCAAACCTATGTTCAGAAACGTTAGTGACACTGTAGAACCTGAGAAAGTGTACTCGAGAACTGAAAATACCGACGGAAAAATGGCGGTTTTCACCCAAGTAGAAAAGAAGGAATATTCCTCGATAGTATCTAACAACCATGTGACTCTCTCTGATATAAATAGGCAATTAGAAAGAGATGCGAGAGACGCTAGAAGTGACAGTCTGAACGGAGAGGCGATCGAGAATGGATTGCTCGAGAAACTAGCAGCTTTGTACAACATACCGGCGGTATGAAAAAAATACATACTTGCTTAATGATACATAGATTCACGCCTTTATTCCCAAAAAGGTTAGGCAGAACACATGAAACTTGTGTTCCAGTGCCACCTAGCATAAATGTGGGTATAAAAGATCAACAAAATGTGATATCGAAGTGATAGGTTGCTAATAGCCGATCGCCCACAACACACCTCAACCCTGCTCACTTAGTCGACTTTTACGTCACCCACGGGAAGAAAGGGGTCGGTGAAATTGTAACCATGGGCAAAGTATGAAAAAGTATTAAGTTTTAAGATAAAATATAGCGGGTACCTAGACGAGTGCTTAATTAAATGTATGGTCCTGAATTGTACTGAAATGTGATATCGTATTCTGAACGCCGAATTTAAAATGCGCTGAAAACATACCCGTACTAGCAATAAGGGAGAATGTGCAAAGTGAAAAATATTCACGGATCTTTAAAGTGATTCTGCATAATAATTTTGTTCGCAAGTGAACTATGTATATCGATAGGCAAAGACTAAAAATAGGTGAATTTTTTTATGTAAGTTTTTCCTAATTATAATTAAATTACCTGAGTTTTGTACCTACGTATTGTAATGTAAAGTGTAATTATAATACATACTAATTAATGTATAATGTATGATATATATAGCGTAACGATTTGGAAGATGGACTTGAATATTGCGGGGTAACGGAAGGACCTGAACTGTCGTTCACTTGAGAAACCTTATTTGACATTATGTGTCTCCCTATTTAAATGGCATGGGAACTGATAGGTTTGCGATATACTTACAGCTATCCTACGCCGTTCTCAAATATATCGCTGTCATCTTCACCATTGGCCACAACATCTGTGTCAGATGGTTGTTGCAGCACTTAGGAGCCTATAGTGACAAACCCATGGTAGAAAAAAATATTAAAATCATTCCAGTGACAGCTCGTGACGTCAGCGTATCTTGCGTACGTCTAATGACGTCCCTAATGGGATCTTAAAAAGCGCGGACTGTCAGCTTACCACTGTACCTAAATATTAATCATGCATTAACATACCCCTTGTATGGAAGATGTCAGTCAATGGCAATATTTGTGAACCAACTTTGCACAATGGCAACATCTGTGTGACGTAGGCAAGATACATCCTCGGGAATGGCTTACCTTGTTATATTCTACTATAATCTAAATAATAATAAAAATGGTATTTTGCCGTTATCTGCCACTTTGACAATTGTGTTTCTGAGAAAGAAAATAAACGCAATGTAGTATAAACAGACGTCTGTTTATGAATAGAGGGCAAATTTGTACGAAAGTCCTACGTTCCGTTACACCGAAAGAACAAAGTCTTTAATGAAATGGGCATTTTTATTTATGTTTAGTAGCCAAATATTTAAAATAATAGTCGTGTAAAAATTGTTTTAACTAATTGTAGGGTGGTGGAGCGAAAAGATGAACGCCACCCAATAGATGAACGTTTTGTCGAAAAATTGAAATTAAAAAAACACGACACATTTTACGCACTCGCGTTATTTTTTTCCTAACTTTGCCGAGGCTGGCATTTAAACTCCCAGGCAGTTGGCACACACACACGGCTGTGAACGGTCGTCGCGTCCAGGCCTCGCGCCAAAATCACCGTTCGGATGGAGATTTAGACACGCGCTCTCAAATTTAAGCTCTTTATTACGTATAAAATTAATAAAACGGCTACATGCATTGTTTTGCGTGATATAGATGCTTGATTATTGCCTTTAATGGAATATCTATCAGAAATTGCATATTTATTGACAACTTAAGAGATATTTAGCGTTCAACTAATGGTTCCAACTTTGTGTACCTGAGCCAATAGATGAACGGCGTAAATCTACTGGGCAAGGCATAGTTTTTTTAAAGGGATTAAAATCTTATTGAAAAGTTAGATAAAACTTGTATGGCTTAAATGAATCGTTACATAACCTTTGATTTTTGAACCAAAAGTTGAATGTGACTATCCATTCGCAACAGGGTTATTTTGGCGTTTGTTTTACTATGAAAAGCACCATCGTTCAACAAAGAACCTGTGCCTAGAAGATGAACGAATAAAATGAGTTCGTTCGATTTTTGGCTTCGATTCAAATGAGTGAACGCTCTGTTGATTTTAGTTCGTTCATTCCTTTGCTATCGTGCCCAATAGATAACGAACTAAATTTATTCGTTCAAGTTTTAGCCAGGGGTTAGTACAATTAATACTTAATAAGATAGATACATAAAATATGGCAACTTTGCCCGGCATTTATAAGCTATATATATACCTACTTAGTGGGCAAATTTACATCATGCGCAAAGTTGGACGGCTGCAGGATCAATCGTTTTCTTCGTTCAACTATTGGAGCCAAAACGTTCACTTATTGAACACAGCGTTCATCTTCTGGGCAAACAGGCATACTTTAACATAAAACCATTAAAAAAACTGTATTGTAATAGGAGGGGTTAAAATAGTCAAATCTAATCTCGACTATATACCTAATCGGATAAAAAAATATAGTATATACAAACTAGGTTACAATTCCCATAAAAAAAATCCCAAAGTTGGGATAGACGTTCATCTTTTGGTTCCACCACCCTATTTCATACCAATACTGTATCGATATCCCAATTAACCACTTACACTTACTTACGGCAATAATTATTTAATTAGAGTAAATCATCATCACATGTACAGTCAGACTTTGTATATACACATAATAAAATGACCAATTAAAAGGGTGTTAATAATGTTTTGTAAATGGTGCCAATGAATTTTCACCGTTAACTTAAAACTGTTGTTAATAAACCTTTAATTAAGATATCAAATCGTAGCACTGACATTTGCTGTAAATTTATTTTATATTTTACCTGAACACCTATATTAAAAGGTCTTTATGAGTTTTATGAGACTTGCCATCTACAGAGTCAAAAGAAAAAAGAAAAAAGAAAAGCTCTAACTCGCGAAGAATCGGCGTAAAAAACTCGACGAGGTATCATTATTTCTAAACGATATACAACATATCATTTCTGTATCACAGTATTATATAATAGCATTGCTGCAATAGAAAGCCATTTTTTTTATCTTGCGATAGATTGCTCACACAAAGAAGCTACGGGGTAGCCTATTGTCAGGCATGCGGCTGTCAAGCGGCGGTCGTGGGTTCAATTCCCGGCTCGTACCAATGAGTTTTTCGGAACTTTTGTACGGAATATTTACCGTTAGCTTTTCGGTGAAGGAAACATCGTGAGGAAACCGGTGTAATCCCAATAAGGTCTGGTTTTCCCTCTGGGCTGGAAGGGCAGATTGCAGTCGCAAATCTTGGGATTAGGTGTCAAAGCGGACGCTTCGGGCACAACCGGGAATAACGCTAGGAGGACGATGATTAATTGCTCACACACAAGATATAATGCTTGTAATATGGACTCGATACACTGGTGCTAGGTATAATATATAAGTAAGTAATATCGAATGGAATTACCCAATCCGTCAGTGGCAGTCTACCAGTATAGGTTATTAACACATTATGCTGGGGCCACACTAACGAGAAATGCCGTTAATTATCGCGATAATCGTAGTGTGGCCGTACTGATAACGTCCATTAACGCGATAATTAACGGCATTTCTCGTAATTATCGCGATAATCGTAGTGTGGCCGTACTGATAACGTCCATTAACGCGATAATTAACTGCATTTCTCGTTAGTGTGGCCCCAGCATTCACGTAGTCCTCTACGACGAAGTTGAATGCTATCCCTACCACAGTTGCATGGACGTAACCATATTATTGTCGAGCGGCATTCGATTCGCTAACTGACGTGGTAAAAGGTCCTCGAGTGGGGACCACGTGCCGGAAGGCGCAGCCTGGTAAAGGTCGCGGGGGTCCGCACTTTGGCACTCTTTGGGGGAGTCCTATGTCGACCAGTGGACGTCTTCCGGCTGATATGATGATGGTATTCGACAGTGCCATGGGCAGGGCCTCTCTGCCTAATTCCGCCTGAAATCTTTTCAAAGCGCTTGCTCTATATGATCCCCATTTTTAACCGACTTCAAAAAAAGGAGGAGGTTCTCAATTCGGTTGTTTGTTTTTTTTTTTTTTTTTTTTTTTTTCAATATTTTTTACCTCAGAACTCGGTCATTGATGAGCCGATTCAAAAAAATTTTTTTTTGTTTGTAAGTATATGCTTCCAGGTGGGTCCCATTTTTTTGAAAATTCAATTGGATGATGGGATCCATGAGGAATTGAGGGAACTCCTCAATTATATTAGGCACGCGTGTAGTGATTTTGGTATTTTCTATTATAACTCGTGTATATACATCCGGAAATCATAAATTGGTGGAGTGGAATTGATGATGAAGACCACAGATGACTTATGGAATTCCTCAATTATGTACTTAAAAGTATATCACAGATTCTGATAAGATTCCGTTGAAATAGCAACTAATGAAGTGCCAAGGGTGATCCTTGTGGAATTGACGGAAGTCCTCAAATATTATCGGGTCACATACAGCGATTGGGTTTTTTTCTATAATAATCAACGCATTTGCTCTCGGAAATCAGTTCATGAGGTAAATTGGATAAGAAATGTTCTCGTGGCTTGGCGGAGTACTAAATTGAAGTCGGTTAAAACTTTGTTTTTAAAGTAAATTATCTAGATAGTAGATACTTCACGTGGGTTCTCCCTTGTTAGACCTAACTACTTTAGCCCTAAATGCTTCATTTTACCGAATATTTCACTAGACCTAATGCATTTTTTTCTACCTCTCGGTGGCCTGCGTTCATTATCTGATGTCGCATACAGTACTGAAATCTAGATCTACTGGCGTGATCAATTTATTTCACATTAGTACTGAAGTCTAGGCCTACTGGCCTGATCAATTTATTTCACATTAGTACTGAAGTCTAGGCCTACTGGCCTGATCAATTTATTTCACATTAGTACTGAAGTCTAGGCCTACTGGCGTGATCAATTTATTTCACATTAGTACTGAAGTCTAGGCCTTTCCAGGTTCCGATGGGTTAAATAGTAAACTTTATAGGATTATTGCAAAACAAACCTAACCTAACCTAATGACTTCTATCCATAATAATGTTATAAATTCGAAAGTATGTCTGTCTGTTAGCTCTCCACGCTTGAACCGCATAGACCAATTTAGACTAAATTTTGTAGTCGAAAGTTAGTTGAGTCCCTGGAAATTCACCCCACTAAGAAGCTTTTTACCAAATCTTTCCAGAAACATCCCTAGTGATTGGAGCTACGATATAAACGAGTTCCACCCGGACGGAGTCACGGGCTGGAGCTCATCACCCATCCTCCTAGCGTTATTCCCGGTTGTGCCCCTAAAGGTGCCCGGGGTCCGCTTTGACACCTAATCCCAAGATTTGGCATAGGCACTAGTTTTACGAAAGCGACTCCCATCTGACCTTCCAAGCCAGAGGGAAAACTAGACCTTATTGGGATTAGACCGGTTTCCTCACGATGTTTTCCTTCACCGAAAAGCTAACGGTAAATATTCCGTACATAAGTTCCGAAAAACTCATTGGTACAAGCCGGGATTCGAACCCACGATCACCGCTTGACAGCCGTATGCCTGAGCCACTAGGCTACCGTAGCTCTTCGAGTCGCGGGCTGGAGCTAGTGTGATGATAAATGCATTACGTGTAGGGAAACATTATAGACCGGGAGATAGTGACACAATTTTTCCGATCATTTGTACCAACCCTTCAGGGGTCTATATAATGACGAAAAGGAAAATGATGGTCATAGCGCTGGTACCTGTGGCCCAATCGCGTGGTCGTTAATCGAACGTGTCGGCTAATGAGGGGTTTACACGGGTCGATTTTCGGGCCAAAGCCGGATGCTACCTAACTTTGGGGCTTGTGGCTTTAGTCACGCCGAATTGCCATTTAGACGGTCGATTTTAGCCGCGCGGCAAAAATCGTGCGGCTTTAGTCATCCGTGTAAACCACCCCACATTAATTACGAAAGTCGAACGATTTGTTACACAAAAATTTTGTATTTTCCGGTAGCGTAATGTCACTTCCTCAGCCTGTCATACAAGTCAGTATCTCCCGGTCTATTAGGGCAAAAGTTAGTAGGTCTAGTGATAGGACGCCCCTCACACGACCAGTGGCGTCATCTATGCCTGCCTGTTACTTACTATATTGTGTAAAAATGACTGATAATAAATTGGAAATACGTAAGTTCCTTCTTCTTTGATTTATGATTTTTATATATGCAGCTCTTGATATTAGAAAACACTGATTATTTACATATACTAGCAGCTTGTAACAAAAGTGGGGTGTAAACCGATCAAGGCCATATTCGGCAGCGTAATCCAATTCCGAAAATGCATTAGTTTTTTTTTCTAATCTTTGTTTTGTATTTGTTTACGTTGCTTGTTAAACAAAAAGAAAAGACATAAACAAATGCATATTTGGAATCGCAATGCGCTACCGAATATGCCCTTGATCGGTTCACACCCCATTTTTGGTACAGCCTGTAAGAATGTGGGGTTTATTTAATTAAAAGAATTGGAATTGGTGTGGTATTTGTTATGCGCGCTCGTTATCTGACACGGGTGGCCGCAAATTTAGCTGCAAAAACAACACCGATTCCAATTCTTTTAGTGTATTTGAAAAAACAAGGATATCGTTTCCAAGTAACTCCAAGATTAAACCATACATTTTTAACTTTTAAATTTTTAAGTCCTTATTCCGGCTTGTTTAAATCCGCCCTTATGTCAATTCAACCAAGCAGGAATAAAAGTTTCCAAGAGTAATACTATCGACAACACGGCTAACTGACCATCCTTGCACTTTAATTGCATTGTAATAGATTATATTAGATTCATTTATTACACGATAACAATTACAATATAAATTTGCATAAATGTCAAGATTACAAGAATTTCTACCATGTTTTTTCTACCTCTAATAAGGTTCTATATAAAAACAGGATGGTCATTAACTGTGTTGGCGTTTGTACATATATAAATATGACGTTTAAGAGTCGCCAGCACGCGCGACTCAATTCGATTATCATAATGTCAGTCATTCTGAAATAACATGAACCTTTTTATACACAATAGGAAGGTCTGAGAGACATCCAGGCAACCCTTAAGTTAATATTGTCCTAATTCCTGTTTTGCTAAATCCGGCATTAGTCAAATAGAACGCAGCAATACTGTATACATTAGTTTGTTAGAGATAACAAAATAATCCGTTCAAATAACAACTTTACTTTACGAGCCTCAAGACTCAATTTTGAATACCAGTTTTTACAATATATATAAGTTAACCCCTCAATGCCCACCCTAACGGCGCGGCCACGACATTGCGCGAATCGCGGCGCGGCAAGCGTTTTATCTGTTCATTGCGCCGTCGAGTGCGACGCAGTGAGGTTAGTTGGGGTCACACGCAATGAATTAGGAAAACCGCTGCCGCTTCCGCCGCCACTCGAAGTTGTGGCCGGGGCCGTAATGCGTCTCTCGAAGCGTTGTACATATTTTCTTTACCAAACTGTATTATACAATTGTACATTTTTGCATTATATATCTAATAACAGTTACAAAAAGAATAAACAGGTTTTATATTATAAATTTGTTTTATTGAATACAAGCTGCCTGCGTATTGTAAACACACAGGCAAATCCGTGGGTTACTATATAGCATGTTCATCCCAAAAGTTTAATCTAAATTAATAAGGTGCATTTGGGTAAATGTTTCTGGGTAGTCTGATAGAAGCCATATAGGTAGGTACCTATATGGCTTCTATCAGACTACCCAGAATCGCGATCGAGGAGTAGGTACCCCTCGATCAATTTTGTTTTAAAATAACCATCCCGTGATAATGGCTTATAAATTCTAGACCCTTGTCATAGGTAAGTACAATCTGCTATTATACATTAAAACTATTACAATTTTATTTCTGAGGTTGACATACATACCAACGTTCTTGTCCATAATTCGCTCACATTCCCCTCGCAGTTGACTCACTTCAGAACATGAAAGCATAACTCGGTTTCAGGTCACCTTAAATTATCGGAACGAACAGTGGTCATCGCACAACTTCTCTAAACATCCGGCGACTTCCGTTTGGATCCCGCCCAAGAATTCCGAACTTTTCTTGTTTCCTCCTTCGGGTCGATCTGAAACATGCGTGTAGCATTTTAATTTGACTTCAGCAAGATGTTTAGCGGACTCGCAGCTTTACGTTAGCGGAGTGGATGTGCCTGAGTGTGTACGCGTTATAATTGAAATCAAATTTAACACGTGTGTTTGGGT
This sequence comes from Epinotia bilunana, assembly GCA_947049275.1. Lineage (NCBI taxonomy): Eukaryota > Metazoa > Arthropoda > Insecta > Lepidoptera > Tortricidae > Epinotia > Epinotia bilunana. The sequence goes on along the minus strand of OX346256.1, from coordinate 1,870,068 downwards.
TACTTCCGACGTGAGGTCCACGCGCTCACCATCGCCTGACCATAAACGGTTCTTGCTGTTATCCCGACTGCACCCAATAGACCCTGTGGTCAGTTTATCTAATCCCAATTATAAGTAGGCACTGTTTGTTTGTTTTTAAAATGTCTTTATTAATAACAAGAAGTAGGTAGGTAAAAAAGTTACATACCTACTTATCTAGTGTACATTTGTAACAAAAACATATCGATACCTTTAGACTCAAAGGGCGTAAGCGCCATTTTGGCCAAAATGACTTTTTGATGCAGATTTGTTCCGTTTTTTTTTCTCTATCGATGTATGTAGTTAAAGCTGCGATATTCGCAATTTTATGGCAAATACGACCCACGCTGTTTTTGAAGATTTAGCTTAAAGGTGGGGCGTAATTGACATGTTTTTTTTTATTATTATTAATTAGGTAATATATACACGATGATTAAATAACTTAAGGTCATATCCGCAGTCGTAATCCAAAACTTGAGTATACACCCTTATTATTCTCGTATAAAAATAAAGTTGGCTCTTACGGCCTAACATTCATATTGCTAAATTCAGGTCGTATTGTCACTCCTAGACCAAAAACGGTGCATACGCCCCTATTATCCCGCGTTGAGATTGAAGAGGGCTCATTCGACCTAACTTTGATTCTCTCTGAAAAACAAGTGTATCTCATACATCCTTCCCGGCGTCTGCAGTAATGTACTATTCCAGCGCAATCATAAGTTTCAGGGTGTATCACTCTAATAGTTTTACTGATTACCAAACCCCGGGGTTTTCGGTGCGGGAATAACTTGAGAAAGAGTAGAGATAAACAGAGGTTATTCTGACAAAATATCATATTGTGCCTAATGAATAAATACCTTCCTGCGAATTGTAACAAACCATACAATTTTATTTTAACTTAAGTATTAGTAGCATTTTTACCAAGCCTTACGAGATAATAATAAAAATAAAATAATAATAATAATTTATCTAAGGTTATCGCTTCACCAATGAGATTATCTACTTATTTTTCATCAAGAAGATTTTATTGAGATTGAGCAAAGATTTAAAAGGCGAAAATTCAATCGCATTGTTACATTATATAAATAATAAACATCGATATCGAGACGGTCGATAAAAAAAAACCATTCACGCTCTACGGAAAAGCATTGTCAGTGCGACAAGATAACGAGGTCTAGATATGAACGTATGTTTTTTTATTAAGTATATTTTTATTCAATTAATAATTCAGTAGGTAAGTACATTCTGTTTTTTAAGTCAATACCTATTCTTTAGCTAATGTCATTCATTCCCGCACCGAAAACCCCGGGGTTTGCTGATTACTATAAGGTTGGTGTATACACCACGCAATTACGTAGGATTATGGCTTATACGCCCCACAATAACGTAAGAATTTGACTTATACGCCCCACAATACTTAAATCGGTGTTTTTACGCTCGAGTTTTTTAAGGTCCATTACCATTAACCCTTACAAACTGCAACAGACCAACTATTTATAAGATTAGGGATTCATTTTCAACTGGTACTTTTGACTGATTCTTTTTAACGTTTTTTTTTGGTAATTCAATAACCAATTCAGTTTTCTTTTAACAAAATGTGCAAAAGCCCTGAATTCCATTTTGATTTTGATCTTTGACCATACAATAACTCATGGTTAGATCCATGTTTTGATTTCCGGACAATAATATTAGGCGCACTAATCGAAGAATGAAGATAGTTCTAAAGTAATTTATTATTAGTGAAACGGAAAGTCTGAAAGTGTTTTCCCCTTACCTAATTTAGTCGTTATTATTGTGTTGACAATTAAGAGTCCCCAGTAAGCTCGGCCGAATTTCACCTTCCCATACAAACGTAGTTACGCTCTCCGTAAACGCAGTTACGTAGTTATGGCTCCAGTTTATAAAACAAACGAAATACAGCAAAAACAAGTTTTGTATGAAAAACTTAAATTCACTGTTTTTTTTTTACTATGGTACCTGAAGCTACATAAACTAATTTCAGACATAGATATACCTCATGTCATCGTACATGCAAAGTTTAGTTACAATCCAACACGTAGTTTTAAAATGAGACCGTAACTACGTTTGTATGGAGAATCGAGCTTACTGCGGACTCTTAAAATGTTAGAATTATTCAAAAGGTTTTTTATAATTAAAGTCAGTTAGAGGAAGTACGACTACCGGTTGTAGCTGGGCGCACTTATCCTACCTGATAAATTATTAATTATGTTGTTTGTGTGCATAATGTCGTAATGATTAATAAAGATTCCGAGATGATTCATTGTTTTTTGTTATTTTTTGGTCCCTCATACACTGTATCTACCTAAATTAGCTATTATACGTTTCTGGCGACTGTAATTATACACCCCATTTTGTAAAAGAAAAGCTTTTCTTGACCTTTACACCGAAACGCTTTTACATACTTTGCGAATACCTTTCTGGCGATTAATATACACCCCATTTGGTCAAAAAAACGCTTTTCGTGACCTGTAACGCCCTAACAATTTTACAGACACTGCGAATTAGGGGGTCGTATAAACCTTTTTTTTATTTTTTTAGGGCGTATAACGATCCTATTTTCTTTATTTATTGGTTTATCCTAAATATTATAAAACCAATATGTTTATCTTCAAAATCTAAGATTTTGAGCCAAAAATCAACTTTGTAAGTCTTAAAATAAAAAAGTTTTGAATTATTTTCTAAAAAAAATTTAGTTTTTTGCTTCTCCTGAAAAGTGGCGTTTTGGCGGTTACGCCCTTTGAGTCTAAAGGTATCGATATACACAACCAGTTTAGTGAGCTAATGCGCTCATTTTTAACTTTTTTATACGCCCATAAATAGCGTTAACACTATTTTTAGGGTTCCGTGGTCAACGAGGAACCCTTATAGTTTCGCCATGTCCGTCCGTCTGTCTGTCCGTCTTTGGCTTAGCTCAGTAACCCTTACAACTAGAAAACTGCAATTCGGCGTGGGTATATAAACCAATCACGCCGACAAAACAGTACAATTTGGAAAAAAGTATTTTTGTTAGGGTACCTCCCGTACACCTAAAGCGGGGATGTAATTTTTTTTCTCGTCAAACCCAGGTGTGGGGTATCGTTGAATAGCTCGTTCAAAAATATGATGGGTTTTCTAAAACCATTTTTCAAATCAGTAATTCGTTTGCGAGATATTGGGCTTTAAATTTATTATTTTTTATTATTATTTATTATTTATTAAGCTAACTACAAAATTACATATAAAACAAAAGCCCTGCAAAACTGTTTAATACAATGTGTCGTCGTAGTCGCCGACAAGAGCCCGGCTCTTAAGTTTACGATGATGATGTCGCTATGGGGCCATTCATAAATTACGTCATTTCAAAATGGGGGGGTAAAAAATCGTCAAAAAACGATGACGTGATTTATGAATGTCGTTTGCGACGAGTAGAGGAATCTAACGGTATGAGGAACTTTTGTTTACGTTTATTCTTTAAACGGTTATTCTTGTTCACTGTTGAGTTATTAGCGTAGGTAGTCCGTTATGGGCATTTTTATCTTTGTAACTAAAAAAACCGGCCAAGTGCGAGTCGGACTCGCGCACGAAGGGTTCCATACTATTATCTATAAAAACGGCAAAAAAGAACATGTCTGTTGTATGGGAGCCCCACTCCGACTCGCACTTGGCCGGTTTTTTAGTATTTGTTGTTATAGCGGCAACAGAAATACATCATCTGTGAAAATTTCAACTGTCTAATATCACAGTTCATGAGATACAGCCTGGTGACTGACCCCGTCCCGTTTTTACCCTTTGGGTACGGAACCCTAAAAAAGACAAAAGAGGAGACACCCACCTACCTATACAATTCCGGTGTAATCTCAGCACCAGTCGGTAGTGCTTTGCAGAAGAGGCATTTGTAGATACTTACTTATATTTTGGTAATTCTTGCCATGTCCCTCGAATAACCCTAAGACCTCGTGCGCGTCCTTTATTGGCAGAGCCAGTGGCCCGGACATTGTCGAACAGAAACTCGCCATTTGTTCGGGCGATGAAGCTTCTCAATGCGCTTCTGATGTCAGTACCAGCGGGCGTAGCACGGTTGCCATTTTATCACTTATCGTTGTGGATAAGGCATCCGTCACTCTCGCACTCGCATACTTGTCAGAGCGTGATAGGCGTCTTTACCACAACGATAAGTGATAAAATGGCAACCATGCTACGCCCACTGAATGCGACTTTTTTGCATGGCGATGGGCACCGGTCTGTTGTGCATGTAAAGTTTTGCGAGATGATGGATAGCAGGCAATCCAGTGTTCCAATATAATTTATAGTTTCTTTTATGTACCTTTGTTTACCAGTGCATTTGGTTAAGTTACAACTGTAATGCTGTGTAAATCAATATTATAATAAATAAATAAATTAATTAATTAAAAACACCCAGGAGCTTGTTGCGAATAAAAACTGGATTCTGTTTCCGTTGTCGTTGCTTGGAGCATGCTCTGATATCGGACTGGGCGGTGTGAACAGTTAGTATGTTTCCCATGCATTTACTTGCCCTCCGATATACCTAGTTACTGGATCCGACAGCGTCAGTTACGGATTGGTGTGAACAGTCTCTTATAGGCCATTGATGATTGCAACAACGGAAAAAGGCGGCAAACGTCCTATAAAACAAACATGAAACGAGTAAATACGCAAAGCGTTTTCTACGCCGTGTCCCACAAGTCAATGATTTAGCTGGACACAAAATAAATAGCGAATGAGTCCAGAGTAACAACAATGAGTCAGAGACCTGCTCCTCAGAAGCTTCACCTCATTTATTCGCAGTTAATTATATGTGTTTAGGTTACACATAGCTTCGTGTTTTGCTGGTGAACGGAGTCTGTACGGAAATGAAAGCAATAATAAATGTGACCAGATGGTACAAGTCAAGTGTAAAAAATTAAAGTGGGTGAGAGAGATAAGAATATGTGCGAAGAATAAGAATCTTGCGCAGTATCTCCATATTCCTCCGCGCAGTATTTCCATAAGGTCGTCCGTTCCCTTCCGCATATGGTCCATCGGGAAATCTTTTTTGCCGGAATTTGGGATTGTCCTGGTTGTATGGGGTATCAAGTACCGGGCTCTCCGAGTTCTGTACCCGGGGACACGTGGCTACGGTCACGTACGCTGCCGCAGTATGGTGCCGATGCTCTTCCAACTTCATGGTCAGAATGGCGTTGATACGAATGCAGACACCGGCGCTAATTATTACTAACGAAGGCTTACAGATCGTGCAGCTCCGCGGCGTTACCTGTTCATGCGGGCGTTTTACCCGCCGATCTGGCAGTCTGTCGTGTACGACGGATAACTCAGGAGCGACACTAACTGGCCCCCAGGGAGTAGCGGAGACTCAAGAAGATGGTCAGGGCCTGCATCGTGGCTCAGTGGCAGGAACGATGGCAGGGCAGTATGGACGGCCGCGAGTTGTATGGATTCTTGCCAGACGTGGGCGTGAGGCTCAGTTCAGAATGGGTAGAACCGGACTTCATGATCTCCCAAGTCACCGGGCATGGATGCTTCTGACAGCGCCTACACAGGCTAGGGCTATGCGAGTCTGCGGAGTGCCCATGCGGCTAGGACAACGAGAGCCAGGATCACGCCCTCTGGGAATGTAGGCTATACGCGGACGAAAGATCGGAGATGGTGGTTTCACTGAAGAGGACAACGGTTGGCCCAGTAATCGACGAGGAGCTATTATGTATTTAACAAAAATTGTAGGGCATCAGGGGTGTCTACCATTTTATCGATTTTCATGTCGCCGAAAACTACGAGTATTCCACGAATTGCATTAAGTTTTTTTTTCCTAATCACATAATCATCAATAAGTACATTGTTTTTTATTTACCCAAACAACTTTTTATCGTTAAACGTTTCGAATTTGTCTCAAATCGTAGAGTAACGATTAATCGAATTTACCTGTCATAGAATAAAATAGTTGTTTATAGTATTCATTTAGGTTTTGTTAGTTGGTATGGTCGGCATCGCGGGGTACCTATTTCCGCTCTAAGGCTCACAAGCTAACCCTAACCTAACCTACAAATAATACCGTTGTTACGACTATTTATTAATTTTTTTCTGCGCGGAGCTTTGCCCCCGAGCCTCCTCGTGGACTTGACGAGGTAACAGACAGACAGACACAATTTCGCATATTTATAATATTAGTATGGGCGTTGGTCTGTAGTGATCAGATGAGTTTACCGACTTACTTAAAGTATTGTGTTTATGGACAGGCGGGGCGTCTGGTGTCGCGAGTGAGTATGGAACACTAGCGCTTTAGGCGTACCGACACGCGTAGGTAACGCCATAATTTTTTTTTTTTTTTTGCGTGTGTTCCCAGGCGTGCAACGCTTCACCGATTGGCTTTGCTTGTCAATTTTATAATCTTCCACTTGCTCGAGGCTTGAATCACCACTCGCAACAAAAAACAACTTCGCTGTTATGTGGCTAACTTGTTGCACAAATAACTAATTTCTATAAGTATCGCGGCGAATCTCGATCCCAATGATCAATGATCACGATCTCCATACATTTTATAACCTTGAAACGTAAAATTGCAAAGAGAATATTTATAGGTATGTCTGTGTGTAGTGAATAAATGTCTTCTTTCTTTCTTTCTTTCTATATGTAACCACTACGTACTGAATAAAATTGTACTGAGATGATAGTTGTCGTCATAGTGATCAAGATTCGCCGCGATACGGATACTTAAACCCATTTACATCGCAACCTCATTCGCTTTATTTTTGTACCTGTATTGTTTTTGATGGTAGGAGAGAGCCGATGCTTGCTAAAAACAATAAAAAAATAGAAGAGGCAAAATGATCGGACATCTAATACGGCACGACAGCTTCTTTTTAAACATCTTGGAGGGCAAGATCGAAGGAAGGAGAGGTAGAGGAAGGCCCAGACATACTTACACCAGCCAAATAAAAGAGAAAGTGGCTGTCGAGTCATATGAACACGTGAAGAGGCTAGCAGAGGACAAAAATCAGTGGCGGTTACTCCACCGACAAGAGCCTAGCTCTTAAATAGATGATGATGATGATTGTTTTTGTAATGATATCATGCATGTCTCATAAAGAAAAACTTTAGATGTTGTCAATAAAATATGTAGCTACTAAAATGGTGATTAAATGTAAATTCCTCGCTATCGTGACCAACGTAAAAATAAAGTAATGTGCCCGTAAAAACGAGAGCGACACAGGAAATCTTCAACCAGAACCAGAAGGGGCCGCCCAGAAAATACCAACAGCCAGTTACAGGTATGGCAGGGCCAAGGACCGGAAAACTCCTTTTTAGGCTTAAGCCGATCGATTTGGTAACCCCTATCAATTGGGTTGCCTTGTGATGGGATTGCCCTATTATCGGAAGTGGTAACCATAAATTAACCTATCGTTATTAGTATATTAATAGGGGTTTCAAATTGGTTAGTGTCAAGCCAAGTTAACTCGATGAATAGGGTTACCCTATCAAGTTGCCTTATCGTGGGGTTACCAATAGGGACAGGGTTTAAAAAACAACTTCTAAAATAAGCCTATGGAAAACCCTGATTAGGGTAGCCCCCCTTTTCCATATCTTCATAAAAGTTTATCATGTCTCGAACTATTTATATACGTTATAATATCCTTCAGTGTTGTCTCTTCACCTTTTAAGGCACCTGTAGTTAGTACCTAATATATGGGGTGGAATCTAAATCATATCACTATCAGTGTCATGTTTATTTCAATCCTAATTAGTTTAGTTATAGCTTAGTTTTGATTTAATTTAGTCAATGACAAATTATCATCTTATAGGTACTTCAACAAATAATTGCGTGCTAAGGAGCGTTGATTTCGTAATATCCAAAATACCTCTAGCGAATCACTATGAGTAAATTACCAGTAATAAAACTGAGTAACAGTGTAGGTACGCAAACACGCTCGAAGTACGCCGCATATTTGAGAAAAAATATAGCTAGTTGGAAGATTCCCGCAGAAAACATCACCTACTTAGATAAAATTAAACCGATATACAACCCCACTACTAGTTCTTTAACAGATTTAGGTCTGTAAATTCATGGTAATCTGACCTTATATCCTGATGACAACGAATGTGAGGTCTTTATCAGAGTTAACGACCAGCAGAGGGGTACTCATGTAACGTTTCGAACGCGCGTTAGGACAATTTAACTGTATTTTTTTCATATACCTAAATATTGACATTTATACCTAACGTGCGTACAATCCGTTAACATATCCGTTACGTGTTGAACCTGTAAATGAGCCACTGATACAAGTCAAAGGGCACTCCCACCTCCCCTTCCTCGAAGCGTTTCGGCGAATGACGTTTATGTACTTACTTTATTATGGCTTATGTTTTTTATATTTTATTAATGCTTAAAATTGGTCGCTTTGTCAGTCATTCATCACTTAACACTTCCGCTACCAGGAACCCGCCTAGCGGGCGCCTACGCCGTAGGCGCTTTCCGCTACATACGAGGAAAACCACTGGATCGGCTACGAGCGTAGCGCGTAGCGATTCTTCGTCGCGAAAGTGTTCATTACAGGAGTTGAAGGCGGTACAGGGTTGTATGTAAACACTAATTTGGCTAGTATAGTATCAGGATTAGCAAGCAAGCCATAGACCAATTACGAAAGCTGTAACTTTTAGCTTACAGCCTAAGCCTTAGAGCAGGAAGCTTGGCGCGACTTGCGATGTGCCACGGAACTTTGTAAATCTGAAACTATTATAAGTTACTAGCTTCCGCCCGCGACTTCGTCTGCGTGGACTCGGGATAAAGACTATTCTATATTTTAATCCAGGCTTAAACTATCTTCGTGCAAAATTTCATTCAAATCGGTTCAGCTGTTTAAGCGTGATTGAGTAACAAACATCTAAACATCTAAACTTTCGCATTTATAATATTAGTAGGATAGGGAGCCTTTGCAATTACTTAACGTTTCATATTTTGGTAGGATTGAATTAGTAGAATAGTTGCCTCATGTTAACCTATTCAAGGCCTATGGCTCACTTACTATGGGTTATGCCTCCGCGAGCGATTTCCGCTACACAGAGGGAAAACGATGCTACTTGCTACGGCGTAGCACACGTAACGTTGCGTGGACTCGAATGGACGATGCCAAAAGACCAGATCGAACGTACCTCCCTGGAAGACGGTGCTGGTGTGGAACACCACCTGCGTCGACACATTAGCCATCGTTCCATCTCCACGGAACATCCGTCAGAGCTGGAGCGGCTGCAGGGGCGTATGAAAAGGCGAAAAGAAACAAACATAGGGGCCTCAGCGCCGAATACTGCATAGCGTATCCCGTTCGTACTGTATACCGTTCGGCGTCGAGACCCTCGGTTCGTAGGGTCCGAGCGTCCACGACCTCTATAAAGAGGTGTCCAAAAGATTAGCCGACAACACTGGGGACCGTGGAGATGGCAGCTTCCTAGCTCAACGCATCAGTATTGCGCTACAGCGGGGAAATTCTAGCATCCGAGTCACGACTCCTCAGGGGGACACCTTGTTTAAGTTTGGTTTTTATTTCTTTTCTACAATTTTAGTTTTAAGTAATTTCCTTCTATGTATACTACTCAATGTACCTATACTTTGTTATATGGTACACCATTGTCATATGACAAGAACTTTTGTACTCATACAATGATGTAGTCGCGGCCGATTATGGCCACAACGACTGCGTTCAAGTATGCTGTCGACGGTCGTGTGCTCGCATGTGGTCAATCTTAACTAGTCAATCTTCTTAGTGAAGGTCCTTGCACATCGTGGGCATGTGAGCACACAACCTATGTTTGGCCTAACAATTTTTGCCTAATTTTATTTAGACTATACTTGTTTCGCATAATAGCTCATATTGGCTTTTTTTATTTGAGTGCAAATCATATTGTTTTATTCCTAACTTCACCTTATTTTATTTTGCCTATTTTTATTTTACCTAAGTTTTGGTTTGTATAATCTTATTTTGACATAATTACATTTTGTCTAACATACAGTTCGCATAATTTCATTTTGTCTAATTACTCCACGCCCTCCGCTCGGACTCTCGTCAGAAACGAATGTAGGCTTTGAATAAAAATAATAAATTCTTAAAAATAATCGTTTCTGGCGCTTCGGCTGCCGCTACCGCGGCAAGCTCACTTCGCTCGCTCGGCTCGCGCTGGGGGTCGCAATTCTACCTAACACTCCTCCCTGCTTCGCTCGTGTTAGTACCTACACCCACCTGCCTTAAGGTGCTTTAAGGCTTATTTGCTTCTTTACAAACTTTTTAACAAGTCAATTTTATAATAGGTACATACACATTTTGTCGATCTTTTATACCCACAGTTATGCTAAAAGTGGCGCTGGAACATAAGTTTCATGTGCTCTGCCTACCCCTTTTGGGAATAAAGGCGAGAATGTATGTATGTATGCAATATTATAATAATACAGTACCTATTAGACAATACAATCTAAGTATAAACTTTATTCGGCAATATGATGCTTGGTTAAAATAAGAATCGATAAATTGATATTTAGATAAAATAATATTCGTCAATACAAGAATTATGAAAATCGTCAGTTCGGGTAAACGTATTTCGAACAAACAGTTATTATGAAAAATTAAATTATACAAATTAATTATAGACAAACAATCCATTCTAAAAGTTGTTAGACAAACTAAAATAAGACAAAACGTTATTAGGCCAAACAAGGGAGGGAATCCCGTGGTACCTATTCATATAAACTCGTATCAATACCAAGTTTCATATGAAATACACTCTAGTAGTATTGATTGCAATTCACCAGTTCCTAACGCTCCATGATACGAACACAATCAGTGTCTGCGTTTGAGATGTTTTAAGAGATTAAAAAAATATTTGTTTCGAAAAATCTAGGTCAAAGGAGTTTAAGAAAATTAAAAACAAACTAATACTTACAACCTAATTCGGAAACGGATCAATAATCCTAAGAGTATAATCACCGAATCACCTCGAAAACTATAATAAACGCAAATGAACACAGGTTGAAATAATACGTCTGTCAGCGGGTGTAGTGAATTTACACTAAATCGATCGCCCCCAAACAAACATGTCCGAATTCCTGCCAAAAGAAAACAAATACGGCGGTGAATCTGCCGCGAGCCCACGCGGCAAGTCATGCGTAACCATTGAACTGATCCTAAATACAGCTCTCTGTTTACTTTCCTAGAAGATATAATGCTTGGTGGTTTAATTCGGGAGCTGCAAGCTCAAAATAATCTCACGTACGCCGGGTGAATATAGATGGAATGCACGTGGTCGGCTTTACCTTTTTTGTACATGTTTGCAAGTTTTTAGGATATAGAATTCTTTATTTTTTGATTATTATTTATAAGGTGTGAAAATGCTTGGTTTTGGTCAAACTTGAGAGGAACAATGGCTTGTATATACAAATAGAATACTACCGTTTTAGATGTTATTGCTGTACGAATAGTGATAGTCACGAAAAGTTATACAACACGGAAGTATAATATACGCGTAATGTGTGCAATAAATATTTTGAATTTTGAGTACCTAGTGAGCAGAAATTATCCCAAACAACTTAATATGTTGAACACGATCTTTTTCGATTTGGTGGAAGTAATGAGTCTAGACCGAGAACTGTATAGAGGACCTGGTTTTTTTTCCCTTGAATATATATATTTAGATAAATGTATAAGTGTATTATTGAACGACCTGGACTATATTTCACCAACTCGACAATTGTCACCTGACAACCAATTTTAGAAAAGTAACTTCGGTATTATTTATATCAACCTAACAGTATTTATAGTACAGTCAGGGGTAATACAATAATATACGTACCTACATAAATATCTGTACACGCCTTTATGACATTGACAATAGTCTTCTACAGATATGTATGTCCTTATTTATGAACGTATGTCACCCCTGACTGTACAGTACCAACAAGCAGAAACTTACGTATGACTTAACGAAGATAAGTTGATTACGTACATGTAGTACGTAGTACATGTAGTACGTAGTACATGTGTACGTAGTACATGTAGTACGTAGTACATGTAGTACGTAGTACATGTAGTACGTAGTACATGTGTACGTGAAAACTAAACGAGACAAATCTTGAGCTTGAACTACATGTTCTTGTAACTAAATTTTTAGGATTTTGTACACAAAACTTGGCAATCTATAGATCTCAATTATTTTGTCGGAGAAGTTAACAAAGACGCATATTCTTAATATTGAACTTGACTCTCTTTTTACATTTATGTTTTTGATGAGACATTAACCAGTCCCCGACCGAGCAGCGTTATTAAGATGTAGTGCGAAGTCTTGTAGGAACTTCTCTATAATAAAAAAAAGCTGCAGAATCCAGTGATGATTGCCACAGTTAAAAAAGCAAGCCTCTGGTGGCAGCAGTGGCAATTGTATCGACAGGAGAACGAAGACGGAAATCTGAGGGGAAAAACACGGGTCGTAAAAGGCGGTAAATATGGCGGTGGAAAGTACCGGATAAACCACCATGCAATTCTCCGCTAACTTGGAATAAATTAAATAATGTAAAAGTTAGAAAATACACCATTAATATACCAGCTAGATGGTATCATTATAATTGCATTGTTGTCCCGTTCTACATCGAGAACTTGGTCAAATTTGTATTGACAAATTTGAGGTCGTTCCACATTTCGACAAAACTACACGAGATTTGCCAAATACGAGAGTGTGGAGTGAGTATTCGTCTATGTTCGTATTATTTTGCGTATATTCGTGTAGTGTTTCGTGTCGGTAAAATGGCCAAACATCAAAGAGCTCTCCTTAAGTTTCGTGTTTGCGCGAAACTTCTCCGCCACATTCTCGCTGCGCTTCCGTCAGTCGACCGACGGCAACCATAAATAAGAGTGCAATATTAGGCAACCGTAAGAAGCGTCCATCTGGTATGAAAGTACAATTACATCTACGCAAAGCGAGAATGTAGAGGGCCGCTCTCGGTTTCGCCCGGTCTCGGCAAATATTCCGGCAAAACCAATCTCGTGTAGTTTTGTCGAGAATGTGGAGCGAGCTTAAGATTGATCCTAAACAAAGTAACATACAAACAAACAAGCATCCCAACAAAAGACTGCAAAAATACAGTATAAGGGTGCGACCACACCGCTGCTCAAAATACGCTAACGCACCGTAAAACGCAGCAAAATGTATGAAGTGTACGTGACGCATACGACACGTCAACGCGTATACGCAGCGTTAAGCATCGGTGCGGTCGCTCCCTCATATATATGTTTTCGGTCGGTGTAGAGTACCCTTGACCTTTCTTTAGGATTTCTCCGATTTGGTCGGAAAACACAAGCACCACACAGACAGGTCGCTACAGATTTTTCCGCGTTGTTTTCTAGTAAGTTGACCTTCATAATTTGCAAGCCATTTTTCAGCTATTTGCAACCGATTGAGGTAAAGTTTGGCCTAATACCTACTTATGTATCGTAAACTCGGGCACAACACAACAGTATGGCACTATCGAGCTGATCTGAAAGTTTTGAAAAAACATCTGTCCCTCGGAAAACTGAATCTACAAAAGAAATCTAAATTAATTGAACATGCTCACAAAATTTCACGACAAAGGGTTGAGAATTGCCTTTAAAAAGGAAACGGCCGACCAGACGTCGCACCTACGTAAGAATGTATGTCCATCTGAAACGGAGTGCTTCGTTAACTTCGCTTTCTCGTTCAAAAACAACAGACAAACGGCTAAACGTATGATTAGTGACTGTGTGAGCCGTAGAACACCCAACAAATTATTTAAAAAAAAAACTAAAAAGTGACTCGACAAAAAGATTCTGGTCACAAAATGTCACGAGAAACGGTTGAGAATTGCGGCCTAGGTAGAGGAGAACAGCGGGAAAGCGGGACATCCACTCATCCGGACATCTCGGAATACAGACGATGTTTGGCCCGAGCTGAAGCATAGAACTTCTTTCGCTTTGCTCGCTCGTTCGATAAATAAGTACCAGATCTATTGACATCAAACGATTATAAAATGATATACCCTTATAATACAGTTGTCTCCACGCGCGCCAAGCAACACGTGTTACACAGAACCTGCGTGACAAATTACTAAACAGATATAAACATAATACAAAGGTACATACATACACTCACGCCTTTATTTCCAAAAGGGGTAGGCAGAGGTCATAAAACTTATGTTCCAGCGCCACTTTTAGCATAAATAGATGTGGGTATAAAAATAGACAAAATGTTATATTTCAGTGAGAGGTTGCTAGCCCATCGCCCACAACTGACTTCAACCCAGCTCCCTAAGTCGACTTTTACGACACCCACGGGAAGAAAGCGGGTGGTGAAATTCTAACACGACACCACATGGAAATCAACGTAATATGTATTTTATTTGTGTATTTGTATTTATATGTCCATTTTTGTTATTTATTATTTATGTATACCGTAGTTTTCCCTCTGGTTTGGAAGGTCAGATGGCAGTCGCTTTCGTAAAACTGGTGCCTATTCCAAATCTTGGGATTTAGGTGTCAAGGAGGACCCCGGGCTACTATAGGGTACAACCGGGAAAAACGCCAGGAAGATGAATATGTATGTATACTGACTGTGTGTTTATATCAGACCCCGTAGCATGGACGGCCTTATCAAACGATAAGCGACAAGATAGAGCGTCCGTCACTGTCTGACATCGTTCAATAGAACGAGACGGACGCTCTATCTTGTCACTTATCGCGTGATAAGGCCAACCATGATAAGGGGTCTGAAGTTGCACCGCCCACAATATAATTATGTCTGATTTGCCCAAAGGCTGGTAGGGAATTCTTACGGCATGAAGTCCGCCTTTCGTATGACACGTTGTTCTTTTTGCAATAAAGATGAATCCTACTATAATATTAAAAATGCGAAAGTTTGGATGTTTAGATGTTTGGATGTTTGTTACTCAATCACGCTTAAACGGCTCAACCGATTTAGATGAAATTTTGCACGAAGATAGTTTATGACCTGGATTCAAATATAGGATCGTTTTTATCCCGGGTCCACGCAGACAAAGTCGCGGGCGGAAGCTAGTTAAATATATAAGTAAATAACACGTAAAGCTACTCAACTGTTAACTAATGACGCCTTTCGCGTTCAAATCCCAAAGACAACAATGCACCAGTAAAATAGTTCAGGAATGCGTATTTTTACACGCTATAAACAGTATCATAAATAATCTGTACGCTAAGCTTGAGTCATCGAGTCACGCGCGAACCGTGACGACACGGTGTGATGCTGCTGTTAACATGTTCACTCTGTCACGACGCCTAAAATGGCCTTTGTGTCATATTCTCTAGTCTTCCACCGTCACGATATCGCGATAGTCATAATTTAAATATTTGTTAAACAAATTGAGTCTAGAGACTCATGTAGGTTGTGTACCTACAAGTGCAATCGGTCTCATCCTAAAAGGATTATTAGTGTTTGGACTTGTCGGTAAAAACATCCTACTTACTTACTCGTATATTATAATTGCGAAAGTTTGGAAGTTATTATATAACGGCTCAACCGATTTGGATGAAATATTGCACGAAGATAGTTTATGACCTGGATTCAAATATAGGATCGTTTTTATCCCGGGTCCACGCAGACAAAGTCGCGGGCGGAAGCTAGTTAAATATATAAGTAAATAACACGTAAAGCTACTCAACTGTTAACTAATGACGCCTTTCGCGTTCAAATCCCAAAGACAACAATGCACCAGTAAAATAGTTCAGGAATGCGTATTTTTACACGCTATAAACAGTATCATAAATAATCTGTACGCTAAGCTTGAGTCATCGAGTCACGCGCGAACCGTGACGACACGGTGTGATGCTGCTGTTAACATGTTCACTCTGTCACGACGCCTAAAATGGCCTTTGTGTCATATTCTCTAGTCTTCCACCGTCACGATATCGCGATAGTCATAATTTAAATATTTGTTAAACAAATTGAGTCTAGAGACTCATGTAGGTTGTGTACCTACAAGTGCAATCGGTCTCATCCTAAAAGGATTATTAGTGTTTGGACTTGTCGGTAAAAACATCCTACTTACTTACTCGTATATTATAATTGCGAAAGTTTGGAAGTTATTATATAACGGCTCAACCGATTTGGATGAAATATTGCACGAAGATAGATTATAGCCTAGATTAAAATATAGTATACCTAGTTATTATCCCGAGTTTTCGCAGACGATGTCGCGGGTGGAAGCTAGTATATTATCCTACTAATATTATAAATGCGAAAGTTTAGATGTTTGGATGTTTGTTACTCAATCACGCTTAAATGGCTGAACCGATTTGAATGAAATTTTGCACGAAGATAGTTTATAGCCTAGATTAAAACATAGTATACCTGGTTATTATCCCGAGTCTACGCAGACAATGTCGCGGGTGGCAGCTAGTAGGTAATGAATACAATTATAATAAAATTTGATTATCATCTGCGAAGAAATTCAAAAACGAATGTCGGGTGTTATCCCTAACCCGCATATCGTTCGTTATTCCTAATATCGTCCACCCATGCAGCTGGTGGACGGCTGATGCTCCTCTTACCTAGATGTGGCCACTAATTTGACACCTTTTTAGTCCACCTACCATAACTCTGCCCGGCAAGGCAAGGTGTCCTGCCCAACTCCGTTTGAGTTTTAGATAAGATAAGATAAGATAAGATTTATTTGCATAGAATAAGTATTTTTTGTACAGTGTCCTTAGGTGGTACATAGATAATAGGTTGCTTATTCTGCTATAATGTATATTAAATACTAGCGTGCAAAATTTGGTTGTTCTATGCTAACATTACATTTTGCGATAGAAAGTCCTTTACACTGTAATACTGTTTTTCAGTGAGTACATGCATTAACTTCTGTTTAAATTTATGAAGTGGCAGCTCCTTTAAACTTTTTGGTAACTTATTAAAAAAAATCATGCACATTACAAAGCAATGATTTGAGTATAATGCTGTCCTATGGGCGCATTCATGAACAAGTCTTCCCGGATCACGTTTATGTTTTGTAGAATTGGTAACAGCTGTTTTAAATAAATACATATGTTGCTTGACAAATATGCAAATTTCATAGACGTACATGCAGGGCAGAGGCAGCACACCGAGCTCCCTATATATTATAATGGTTTACAAGATTTATAGGGAGGCAAGCCACAAATAGCACGTATACATCTTTTTGGCCTAAGAATGCTATTTTAGAATGGGAGCTATTGCCCCATAAAATGAGACTATATCTTAATGTCGAACTAACATCCGTGGTAGGCGGCCATGGTGGCATGCAAGCCTGATGTGCGTCTTAAATAATTTCCGCAATACATAAACAAACCTATTCAATTTGCTACGGATCCTTTCTATATGCACCTGCCAATCCAAATGCTTGTCTAAAATTAAACCCAAAAAGAGAACATTAATAGAGTTTGGTAATGGCATCTCCAACGTCGCGCACCCTAGTGCGACGTCGGATCTCAACATTCCTCACTCGGTCGTAGTTTCATGCCGCGCATGATGCGCTCCATGGCTCTCTGTGCTACTAGTATTTTATGCACATGTCATGAGGGTCAAAATGAATCGAATGCTCTTCCTTTAGGCGACTAAAAAAAGTCTTATAGGTAGCCGAATTAAATGCTTACCCTGTTTCTCGACACGCGGGTGGAAAAAGACTTAATTACGACTTAATGCGGTTGGAATTTCCATGTGGCTAATAAACAACTTGATTAATAATAATATAACGTATCCGCCTTGCAATATACAATTAAGAGCAATTACTTGCCAATAGATTAAACTTTGACCCTTGACCATTGTCGTGCGCATACGCAGATGATAGGCACAAATCATCCAAATCCATTTTGGTTTCTCCGGCTGTCTTAAGAAAAATTGCAAGGTGAGAAATTGCGAGGTGAAAAATTGTCCAGCTCTACCTTGACTTTGAGGGCTTGGAGCTTACTTTGAGATTATAAAGAGCTTAGCTCTTAAATAAGCAGAAAAGAAGAGAGAACCAAAATCACACAAACACATAAAATAAAAACACACACCGGCAAAAACACACTTATAGCATAGGTAACTAGCCCAACTCTAGTCAAACAAATCGATCTATCTACAACCTAGGCTCTCGAGACTTGCTGAGAGAACGGTTCAAAGATATAGGTATCCTTACAGAGCATCCCAATACATACTAGACGTGATAATGTACACACATAAACATATTAATAATTTTAAGAAGCAGTCTGAAGTCCATAATTTCAATACAAGAAATAAGCACAAACTAGTGATGCGCAAATTTCGACTACAGAAAGTAAAAAAAAACGTTCATGGGTAACTGTATAAGTTTTTATAACAAAGTACCCTTAGACGTTTGGGAACTGTCTTATTGTTCATTCAAACGATACATTAAGAATGCTCTTCTGAAAAAAGGATATTATAAGATCAACGACTACTTGGAAGACAATGAAGCATGGCCAGCCATTCAGGTTCGATAGTCGTTGCTTACATGTTGTTGGTTTAATTTTATTAATATTTTGACATTTTAATTTCATTATTTTTCTTTTTAAATTTTATTCTGACATTTAGAGACTATACATCTCTGTAGCTAATTATTTTTCTTTTTAATTTTATTCTGACATTAGAGACTCTATACATCTCTGTACCTGATTATTTTTCTTTATAATTTTAATTTTACTCTGACATTAGACTCTATACATCTCTGTACCTAATTATTTTTCTTTTATAAGTGACAATAGAGACTCTTTACATCTCTGTATTAGTTATAGTTATTTGTAATAATTTGTATTAATTTGACATTGGAGACTACATCTCCCGGTGCGTATGTGCCCAGGTTTGTAAGGCTGTACTCATTAAGAATTGTTATGTTATATTCATGCTTATTGTTGACTTGTGAAAGAGCCCATGTGGCCTACTTACAGAAAAAATATTTGATTTGATTTGATTTGACAAGCCCCCGCGAGTTGTACCCGGTGCAAAGGTGCCAAAAGATAATAACTTAGAAACATTAATGCTATATTCGCTTCCATGCTCACCAATAATATGGTTAAGTATGGTGTCAGAATGACCGGGCGTGTGCAAAGACTTACCCAACCGATTTGAATTCAATACGTTCAGTCAAATGGACCTCTTTGGTTTGAGGCTGTGGATAAATCCGCCGTTCTTGCATTCGTATGTTTGATCTGCGCTGGAATGGAAGGATAGCAGAGAGTGAAAGCTTTTGAATGTCTAAATCCCCATTGCATTTTTAAATGCAAAAAAGAATAAAGTTTTATGAAAATAACGGTATTTAAAGGCTCCATCCGGGGGGCCATTTTTGACTTTCAAGCGCTCAAAAATTGAATTCGAGTGAATACGACTCTAGTGCCATAATGGAAGACGTATACATTCTACCGATAGAATTAAATATGAGTAGGCAATACCACACGTGTTTCAAATTTCTACACTTATTTCAAAATTAACATTCCATAAATTTTGAGTTTTCGAGCGGAGGAGTCGTGGGAGATTCATGGCACTAGGCCCGGCACATGAGACAACTATTTCTACCAGTGGGTAATTTGTAGGAAATGAGGTAAGGTAGGTACTCATAACGTGTAGTAGGTCCTCAGAGAAACTGTGATTCGAATAGTTTTTTGTTCTTAATTAACTTAATATGCGTAAATTAAAACAATCGGAGCAAAAAGCACTGTTTTCACGGGGATTCCCCATGTCATGTCCGTCGGATTCACAAGGTTTCACCGACGTCACAAATGAGATCATATTCTGAGTTTTATCTCAATGCAGTAAGGTTTAAACATTGACTTTTTTTGCAAAGTCACGTCTAAAAATATGTACATGTTTTGGAACTTATCTCTGGTGGATAAGATTCATGTTTGATCCTTTACGTCCTATCTTACTATAATCTTGTTTCGTGGTTTTATCGCCTTATCATTTTGCCCAACAGTGGTCATGGCTCATTAAGCAACGGTTCTACGTTATTTATACATTGGTTATTCCTATCCGTGACTTAAGTGGCAGTGTAGGTAACGTGGGGAATTCCAATTTTTTCGAACTTAAACCAATTATCGTAATGCCTTTATTAAACATGCGTTATAGTGCACGTAGTCACGTGTAGTTTAAGCAATAGCTTGCAAGTTTAACACTGGTTTTTGGTTATGGCTTATAGCTTCTCTCCTCTCAAATGTGAGTTTTGCAGAATGCATCATGTAACCAATTGGCAGCACAATCATCATCCTCCTAGCGTTGATCCCGGTTGTGCCCTAAAGGAGCTCGGGGTCCGCTTTGACACCTAATCCCAAGATTTGGCATAGGCACTAGTTTTACGAAAGCGACTGCCATCTGACCTTCCAACCCAGAGGGAAAACTAGACCTTATTGGTTATTGGGATTAGACATATTTCCTCACGATGTTTTCCCCTCACCAAAAAGCTAACGGTAAATATTCCGTACATAAGTTCCGAAAAACTCTTTGGTACGAGCCGGGATTCAAACTCATGACCGCCGCTTGATAACCGCATGCATGAAACACTAGACCACCTTAGCTTCTGCGCACTCCTGAACTGTAAATTGTGATACCTATTATAGGCACCTCTCGTAAATTATACAAATCGTTCTGAAGTGAAAGATAACACACAACACGTGCCTGCGCCTTGAATCACTAAATCATGAATAAAGGAAGAGAATTATCCGGAACGCGCTCACGCACCTCACCTCACCTCACCTCACCTCACCCGTCACGCACCCTAACGAAACTAGACCTCTGATTACGCTCAGTTACTACGAATCGCAGCGTCAAGATATATTAGAGGGTGGGTTGGGTTGGGTTAAAACAAGTCACAGTATAGCGAGGCTGGTTATCACATTGGACCGGCAATCCAGCCCCTGGCACGTCGGTTCGATCCCGGCTTAGGCAATCAAACACAATTATTTTATTTAATTGCGCATTATGAAGTTGATTTTCATACATTAAATTTGATTTTAATATTTATAAAAATACTAGCTTCCGCCCGCGACTTCGTCTGCGTGGATCCGGGATAAAATTTATACTATATTATGAAGTTTAATTTTTTTACATTAAATTTTAATTGAATATTTATAAAAATTACATACAAGTAAGATAAAAGCTTTGAAATAATAATAAAGAAATATACTAGCTTCCGCCCGCGACTTCGTCTGTGTGGACACGGGATAAAAATTATTCTAAATTTTAGTCCAGGCAATAAACTATCTTCGTGATACATTTCATGCAAATTGGTTGAGCCGTCTTGATTGAGTAACAAACACCTAAACATCCAAACTGTTGCATTTAAAATATTAGCAGGATATTGTTTCGGTAGCTCTGCAGGTCGATCACGTAACGCACTGTACGCGCGTCAGGTAGATCTAAATGTCAATTTTTGGATGGGAAAATGACAGTTGAGTTGTCCTAACGGGCATTCAAAACGTTAAACGCAAATTACACATGCAAGAATTTCCATCCAAGTTTTAATGCCCACAAGGGTTTGATAGATAAAACTCAGCTACCTCGGTAATGCAATGCAATATTGTGCATGTGTAATTTGCGCTTTACGTGATTATCCCTCAGAGGGAATCTATTTCACTAAGCGTAATTGAATAGAAATATTTTTTTATTTATTGAGGACGTTCGGTTTCAATGTCAAGGAGCGAGAGCAAACAAGAGCTCGCGCTGAATATCAAACCAATTCCAATGTAGTTCCAAACATTTTAGTAAGTATCTTTTAATGAGTTGGCGGACTATATAACTATAGTTAGCCCGTCACAATATTTATTAACAAAATTCAAGTGCTACGGCTCGTAGCAGCGTAGCAGATTGCTACGAATTCAATCTATTAATAATCGTTACGCTCCGTTGAATTAGTATGCAAGCTTTTAATCGTGTGAAATATACTTTTGCGTCGACGATCCATAATCTGATTAATAGGATCATAATATAAATTCCCAATGTTGACAGAAAATATATTTATTTATTTATAATGAAAACAAAAACGGTTTACACCAATTTATATATTAAATCGTATGGCGATCTGTAGAATAGGTATATCCATGTGATATTTTCCTAAGAGCGCCAAATTACACTTGTTAACAGGAAGTTTAGTTTTACAACTAATATAATAACAAATGTAAACATGTCTAATATTAAACTGTTATTCATCTATAATATAACCTATAAATGCGAAAGTTTAGATGTTTGGATGTTTGTTATTCAATCACGCTAAAACGGCTGAACCGATTTGAATGAAATTTTGCACGAAGATAGATTATAGCCTGGATTAAAATATAGGATAGTTTTTATCCCGGGTCCACGCGGACGAAGTCGCGGGCTGAAGCTAGTATAACAATAAATCTATGAAAAATTATGGAAAAAAAAAACCATCTACTCTATCATTCTAATCTCTAATTGCCAGAATAAAATAGAAATGAGATTATAGTAAAACTGTCGCAAATCTGCCGGGAGAGTCTCTAAGGAGTGAGGACACTATCACTCGAGTAATGAAGTCATCCAAATTGTGCTGTTAAATGCAAGTTTCATCCGAACTAAGCACACGCGAGAAACATCAAATGAAGGTTGATGTTATCCCGTACGTAAGATATAGGTAAGTGAGGTTGGGCGCAGCGAAATGTCATCCCGCTCGAATTCGGAGCAGCCCAACTGGGGAAGTACCTCCGCCTTGCAGAAGACCACAGCCATAATAACACTACTACTTGCTCTGTAGGTCGCCAAAGCTCCCGAGGAAGCGTTGTGTTGTGAGCGAGGGAATTTGTTCCTTCAGCTGTCAACACGGCCAATCCTCAAACATATCAAGGGTCGGCCACGCTCATGTTACTCCTTTGGAGTTGCATGCGTCTATAGGCTGCGGTGTCCGCTTACCATCAGGCGGGCCGTACGCTTGTTTGCCACCGTCGTTGTATAAAAAAAAAATGTTTAGATGTATGGACATGGACCATCAAAGCAAGAGAGGGGCAGAGAATTGATGCATTAGAAATGCGGTGTTGGAGGCGAATGTTAAAAATCTTCTGGACCGCCAAACGACCCAATGTGTCAGTCCACTCTCACAGCAGACAATATAATTTACCTACTTTGAAAACAAAGTTTTAACCAACTTAAATTCAGTACTCCGCCAAATCACATGAACATTTTCACATTGCCTTTCCACTTTACCACAAGAACATTGATGATTGCAGAAAAAATCCAAATCGCTGTCGGAATGTGGGCCGATAATATTTGAGGAGTTCCGTCGATTCATCAAGAAAGCTGATTCTGAGACCTTTGGCACTTCATTAGTTGCTATTTTAACGGAATCAGAGCAGAATATGTGACGTACTTTCATACTTTTAAGTACAGGACACATCTGTGGTCTTCATCATCAGTTCCACTTCACGACATTTGTGATTACCGGGTGTAAATACACGAGTTATAATAGGAAATACCAATTTTACTACATGCGTACCTAATATTTTTGAGGAGTTCCCTCAATTCCTCATGGATCCCATCATCCAACTGGATTTTTGAAAAGAATGGGACCAATCTGGAAGCATGTACTTACAATAAAAAAAAATGTACGAATCGGTTCAGTATAATGACGAAGTTGTGAGGTAGCAAACATTAAAAAAAAAACCATAATAACTAAACAAACTATTACAACCGAATTGAGAACCTCCTTTTTTAAGTTGGTTAAAAAGAGCGTGTTTCAACAACATGTTATCAGCGTGGTTATTTTGGACACATAATGAGATGCCATCGTCATCGTTAAAGACCCAGAGAACTTTCGTATTGCCTGATGTCCCGCTGTGAGAGTGATTGAGAAATGTGAGTATGCTAGAGGAGTAGGTCGCATTAATTCGACCGACTCTTGTGAATTTTGTAAATAGGTTCGATAATTAATATAGTTTTTTTTTGTTGATTTAGTAAAAAAAACACAGTTATCGAGTTTTACGCTCAATTATGTAATATAAATAACCAACTTAGAAAAGTTGAAAAACCCCGACATTTTCATTTCAAAGACCAATATCTCAAAAACGGCTAAACAGATTTTCATGAAACATGGTTAAGAACACTCGGGCTCCCAACAGCTTTCGAATAAAAAAACCGCATTCAAATCGGTCCATCCGTTTGGGAGCTACGATACCACACACAGATACACAGATACACAGACACACAGACACGTTAAACTTATAACACCCCTCTCTTTGCGTCGGGAGTTAAAAAGAGGTAGATACGTTGTCTATACGAAATTCCAGAAATTCCAGGACCAGAACTCGAAACCTATTCCGCTGCAGCGGGGAGTCAGGCAAGATGTTATTTCTCCAAAACTGTTCACCGCTGCACTGGAGGACGTTTTCAAAACTCTGGACTGGAGAAAGCTAGGCATCAACATCAACGGCGAGTACATCACTCACCTTCGGTTTGCTGTCGATATAGTAGTCTCAATAAAGCTTCCGAACGAGTTGGTCTAAGAATGAACATGGATAAGACGAAGATCATGTCAAATACCCATGTAGTACCAACTCCCATTACAATCGGACACTTTACACTCGAAGTTGTAGACGATTATGTATACCTATCGGACAAACCATCCAGTTAGGTAGGTCCAACTTCGAGAAAGAGGTCAATCGTCGAATCCGACTCGGCTGGGCAGCATTCGGGAGGCTACGGCACATCTTTTCGTCCAATATTCCGCAGTGTCTCAAGACGAGAGTCTTTGACCAGTGTGTGTTGCCAGTGATGACGTATGGCACGGAAACGTGGTCGCTTACTATGGGCCATAAGAAGGCTCAAAGTCACCCAAAGGGCTATGGAGAGGGCTATGTTGGGAGTTTCTCTGCGTGATCGCATCAGAAATGAGGCTATCCGCAGCAGAACCAAGGTAACCGATATAGCCCTCCGAATCGCTAAACTTAAGTGGCAGTGGGCGGGGCACATAGCACGTAGATCCGATGGCCGTTGGGGCGGAAAGGTTCTCGAGTGGCGACCACGAACCGGAAGGCGCGGCGTGGGTAGGCCCCCCGCAAGGTGGACTGATGACCTGGTAAAGGTTGCGGGAGTCCGCTAGATGCGGGTGGCGCAGGACCGGTCACTTTGGCACTCTTTGGGGGAGGCCTATGTCCAGCAGTGGACGTCTTTCGGCTGATATGATGATGATGACGGAATTCTGTGTTTAAAAAGGGGCACCAAATCTGACAGCGCTTTTCCATTGATTACGACGCGAAACGGAGACAAGTTGGTGAAATGGACTTAGTTTTAGTATGCCTATTTGGAGCGCTTATTTTATTTTATTTTATTTATTTATTTAAGGAACATTTACAACTTACAAACTAAACATATCTAATCATCACATGCGTATACACAAAATTCATATTTGTAAGTTAACAACAACGACTGTCCAGATCACTTACAAAAATATCTATTTAAGGTACACGGATATACAATGTGAGATGATATAATGCTGTAATACTAACTACTACTCATAACCTATCTACCTCTTTTTAGGGTTCCATAGTCAGCAAGGAACCCTTATAAGTAGTTTCGCCACGTCCTTCTGTCCATCCCTCTTCGGCTTAGCTCAGTAACCCTTACAACTAGAAAACTGTAATTGGGCGTGGGCATATAAACCAATTACGCCGACAAAACAGTAGAATAAAATCCTGTAAAAAGCCTCCCCTAAGATATATAGAGTGCTGATGTAAATTTTTTTTTCGGTGACCTATAGTGAGAGATCGTTGGATAGCTTGTCCAAAAATATTATGTGTTTTTACCATCATTTTTCAACTCAGTTATGCGTGATATTGGGCTTTAAAGCCCTAATTAAACGTTAAACGCACTACTCAAAATAGTCTCGCCGGAAGACCAGCGCTGGCTCTATGCTGAGGCGGGACCATTTCGTAACAAATAATCCCCCCCTCTGCTACCGGGGATGTGAATAAATTCGTGGCAGTAATACATATATAATGAATTTAAAAGGAAGACTATCACGGCTAAGTAGGCATAACTGGTTGCCCAGTAATAGCCGACCAGTACTTAAAATGTACTTAGGAACCATTTAGTTGGCGCGCGCGTGTCTATGTAACTAACGTTATTATATCATATTTTATTTTATTACTTGTTATTATAGAGGCTATAGTAATACATAATCTGCGGAAATTTCAAGTGTCTACATATTACGGTTCTAGAGATATACCGATTGTTATGGGCGGGCAAAACAACGCCATATAATTACGTTTCATGTATGAGAGCACTGTTGAATTTTTTATTTATTTTTATTTTTATGCTGCTTTAACATAGGTACACCTATGTTAAAGCAGCAATATAATTCATAATTCATTTATTGTTAAAACGTATTTTACAGAATGATGTCTTAATACTAAAATATTATATCAAGGGATACATTTTACGAGGGCCTGAACTAGGATACCCTGTGTTTTAGGCAGTAGAAAAGATCGGTATAACTATTTTAAACACACTTGCAAAACATTAAAAAATCTACGTTTACTTATATACAGTACAAAACTTATCAACTATACAAATAGTACACTCGCGGGCAAAGAATACGGGTCGGTAAAATACCGTCATATTTCCTAAAATAGTGCGTAAGAGGTTGTACAGTTAATCCTGTCATGATCTTTATTTAATTTTACATATAAACTGCTAATAACAGTAAAAATATAACGTTACCAGGTTTAAATCGCACTCGTAAAAACCCATGAAACAAAACAACGTTAACGGAGCGAGATATCGCAAAAATCGTGATTTTTGGATATCGATATTTTTATGATAGGATCCAGGAAATTGTTAATACAGTTGGGTATTGTAAAGAATTGCATATTATGTAAATAAAACAAGTATTAAATATTTTGAAAAACCTATTGCAGTTATTTAATTAAGGGTGACCCGTATTCTTTGCCCGCGAGTGTATTTATTTTCTTAAAATAAATCAAGATTCATTTTATAACAATAAATAGGTTCCCTGTGTCTTCGTACGACATTTTTGAAGGGCATCTCGGAGAGTTTTCTTACATTTAGTATAGATGAGAGAGTAGGTATAGATCTAACATGAAACGGACCCAAGAAAACGTAAAATCTGGAGGAGAATACACATTTCCTATGTGAATTTTGGAGGCAACCAATATCTTTTCATCTTTTTCTACCGTTTTTGTTGTTGCGGAATACTGTTTAAGTTACTAAGACAGACAGGCAACTACGGAACCCTACACTGCGCGTGGCCCGACGCTCACCTGGCCGAATTTATATAATAAGTACATCATTTAACTAACTCGTATCGTTACCCACATCTTACATCTGACGTAACGGTTGTTCCCCTGCCTTATTTCTCAGACAAAGTTAGTACCTACTTTCCTTCAAACGACATTCCACTTGAGGAAAACATAACCGGAAAGTCAGTATGATAATAGAATTAGTTAAGCTAGAATTTGCATTCGAGGAGATATTTACTTGATTAAATGCCTATAAACGTATGGTCACAGAGACATAATTATTATTATCTTCGTGTAGTACTTACCCATCCTTACTTAATATTATAAATGCGAAAGTGTGTGTGTTTGTTTGTCCTTCTTTCACGTCGCAACGGAGCGTCGTATTGATGCGATTTTTTGTATGGAGATAGTTTAGAAGCTGGAGAGTGACATAGGCTACTTTTTCCAGCGGGAAAACATCTAATTCCCACGGGAAAATGAAATATGTTACATTTTCCTATAACCACGCGAGCGAAGCCGCGGGCATCTGCTAGTAATACATAAGTACAAGCCTTGTTGCGCGGTTACTGCGTTACGCGATTTGTATAAGTGTAAGATTGTCAGCTAATATTTATTTATTCATCAAAATTCAGTTTAATAACAAAAGTTGAATATAAAAAGAAAGTAAGGCGTTGTTTCGTCCATTAGATAATTAAGACATGCCCAATTGAGGCTACGTTGTGTGCAAGTGGGCTTGTGAATACAACTAATGGCCATAATCGTTACCTGTGCTATCGTTAAATGACATTTGTCAACCTATGATTTATCATTAATGATTTAGAGTCGTCATTTATTCATTTACACGTGGTGAAAATCAAGCATTGAGCGTGTATACGTTGCGTATGTTCGACTTTTCTCTTTAAGCCGCGTTTGCGCACACACGGCTGACTGTTCGCGCGGCGTGTTGTGCGACATTACGACTGTGCGAGTGTGCGATACAGTCATTTAACCACCCTTTTTTATTGGAAAAGGAATTTTTGTCCCGTTTAGAAAGTGACTATTGCGATTATCAGTCATGTACGCTAAAATAACATTATATTGCTTTATGTCATGTCTGTTTTGTGATGAGTATCGGAAATGTTATCAATAACTTAACGCGATGGAATGTTCTTGAGACGTGTGTAGTGCGTATAATTTTATCTAAAACATTGCCTCGAGCCGACGTAGCCATCATCACTGACAAGTTTGACAATGAGTTGATCAGAAAACTTCATGAAAGCAACCACGTCAAAATATACACAAAGGATCACAACGTGTCTGTGAATATATCTCCTAATATTTACATAATACGCTGCGATGACCAAGATAAGTTTGAACATATATTCCACGGTTTAAACCGTGAGTGGTATCGCCAGCCTACAGCTTTGTACATTATAGTCCTGGGAAATATGATCAAAGAGGACTTGCCACAAATATTTAAGGTGTTATGGAATTGTCACATCATCCACGTTCTTGTTATCGTAGACGATACCGAAGAAGGTGCTTCGATCTATACTTACCTCCCCTACGCAGCAGGCCACTGCGGCCGAGACTACAACCATACTGTCAAAGTGGGACAATGTGAAAGTAATGAAGACTGGGATGTGGTGCAGAAGTTGCAGGACTACGACAGACCTGATTTAACAAATTGCACATTCAATGTTCTAGCTCACCACTACCCACCTCTGGTTTTATCCGACCCAGGAACACTAGCTAAATTGGTTGTTGGTATTGAAAGGTTTCTTGTAGAACTGCTACTAGAAGTAGAGCACATATCTCCGAATTTTACATATGTGCCTGAAACTGCGGAGTTCGGTACCGTTTTGGATAATTTCACAGTTACCGGTATTATAAAAAAAATGTCTGAAAATGAATTCGATATGTTGTTTGGGGGGTTAAGCTTGAACTATAAACGAGCATTACTGTTCGATTATTTGTATAATCATCTAGCTTTCGAAGATATTTTCATCCCAGTCACTCCTAAATCTGATTTAGTGGAAAGATGGAAAATAGTTTACATGATGTTTGAATACAAGGTTTGGTTGCTCCTGGTGTTAACAATGCTCACCTGCGCAGTAGTGCTTTCAGGTTCAAATAAAAATAACTTACACACGTTCCGGGACCAGAGTTCATCTGAACTGCTCAAGCTCTTGGGAAATGCAACTCAAAATTTTACGCTAAATATGAGGGGGGAACTATTTAAGAATGTAATCATTATTCATTGGCTGTGGTTCATCTTCTTAATGTCCTGCTATTACCATATGCAGTTGACAAGTTACTCTACCTATCGGGCATACAAACCACAGGTTAATGAATACATGTCTTTGCAGAACTACAACATAACTCCATGTATTACCAGAGACATCGTAGCGTTTTTGAAGAACTCCGAGATACCAATAATTAACGAACAATACCTAGACACGTATAGCGATTTAACTGCTGATTTGGCCTTAGATGAGATTGCAAAAACTTCGAGCAAGTACACTGTGACGATATACTATAAATATTTATGGTGGGCATCGAAACATATGAGAGAGAAAAAACGTATTCATGTCATGCAAGATGATATATACAAAACGCATTACGCTTTATTTTTGAAACGTGGATTCCCGCTTCTCCGTAAATTCGAGGTAACAATGTCTCGCATAGTTGAGTGTGGTTTTGTTCACGCCATCAAAGCCCGACATGGGTTTCTGAACGTTCCTAAGTACGCGAGTAGCGTCGCTGGCGCTTTGGAGGTGCGTCTCCTAACGTTACAAGATCTTATTTTACCATTTAGTATGCTCGTTGTTTGTCATATTTTTGCTTTATTGGTATTCATTATTGAAATTTTTCACTAAACTTCATAAGTGATATAGATAAGTTCTATTATTAAAAGGAACCGTTTCGTGTCACGTTTCATACAAAAGTTTTTAGGACCGCATAAAATTCAGAATTACAAACCTTTTTCATACAATTGTTGTCATATTTAGTAAATAAAGATATTTGACATGAACACTGTTACTTTTAATACAAATTTATTGCGATAAAAGCGAAAAGCCAGCTGTTCATTATTAAATAATTATCATTTTAAATATGTAAGTACTGTCGAAAAGTTGAGATTAAGAGCCAAAATGCCTCGCTTGGTATGGGCATGTAATGCGGAGGAATGAAAGCAGGATGAAAGTCCTTTGATAGGAAAATAAGTAGAGGGCTGTTTCGATATTAATACTACCTAATATCTCTGGTTGATATAACTTTTTATAGGTGCCTAAGAAATGCATGGTTAAAATCTGTCTGGTTATTGGGGCCCACGGCGTATAACCTCTTAAAGATGACAAAAATAGAGTCATTGTAACGGTTACGCACTACGCCGGTGGTTTATGTTGTGAGCTTTTTTTAAAATAGAAATTCGATAGCAATATGCCTATTAAACAAAGAAGAGAACATGCTTTCAGTTCATCAATTCATTTAAGTGCATCCGTCGCAATGACCCTACTCTACCTCAAGTTGAATAGTAGATCCAATCCTTTAGAAAACTCTTAAATGTGGAGAGTTAAAACCAGGATTAAGGGCGAGTTTCCACCAGAGCTGTGTGATGTGAGGTGGCGAGGAAAAACTCCACTAATAGCATGGTTCTCGCTCAGCGCCTCGCAACCTCGCACAGCGATGGAGGATACTTTGCTCTAATCAGCTGTTCGGAATTCCCCGCGCCATCTTGATAATAGCGCGGATATAACAAGGCCCGGCTCCATGCAACACTTACAACATATTATACAAAAGGAAGTACGTGTGGTATCGGGTTAGAATAGCATTACCCCCTTTCTTCCTGTGGTGGTCGTAAGATTCTACTAAGGGTGTTCCCTTAGTTGTTGCAGGGTTGCAGTGTATGGTGGGCGATGGGATAGCATCTATCACTGCTATATTACATTTTGATGATATTTTATACCTACCCACATTTATGCTAAAGTGGAACATACGATTAATGTACTCTGCCTACCCCTTTGGCGAATAAAGGGGTGAATCTATGTATATAAATTGATGTAAAATTATTTGAAAGGAAGAGGCAGGCCTCCCTCTAGTTCTCTATATCTATGTACATAAGTTGCAGGCTCCAGGTTTAATAAAGGGTTCGCCGTTTATTATGTTAACTAGACGTTAACAGAGGCTGAATGGATCCATTATAGATATTTGACGTTTATGAGTCATGTTTCATTTAACCGTACTAAGATAGTATGTTAGAAGTGTTTATAAAATAAGGCTGTTAGACCGGTGTCCAATTTAAACATAGCTAACATAATGTGCTGATGTTGGCCGCAAATTGGTTTACCTTCTGGGAGTTTATCATAACTTCCGATTTATCGCATTACACGCATGAGTGTGCATCTCTTTAACCATACACACCTATACTAATATTAGCTCGATAGCTAAAATTGGTTAAGAAAAATAAATCACATGTAGAAAAATAAGTACAAATTTTATTTAGCTACAATCTTACTTTAAGTACAAAATTTTACTAGGTACCTATTTAACTTAATGTGATTCGATCACTTAAAGCTTATAAAGCTTACATTTAAATTGAACAATAAATTAAACAAATTAATTATGAAACCCATGAGATTCCATGCCTTTGGCACAAAGGACTAGGCTTCCAATACGAACTTTAAAAAGTAAAATACACATAAAGAGAGCTGATTTCAAAAATCAAAACATTCCCTGAGTTAATACAAATGTAGGTAATTAATTAGATACAAGTCTACTGACTAGACCAAATACTTTTACATGATAGCAGTAAAGTAATCCTAAACCTTAACGCGGACAATCGTATTACTATAAATATCACAATTTAGGAATTACGTAAATCAAATTTACGCCATTATACTAAACAAATACTGAACAGTGATGTCTAAAGACAATACTCCTCAAAACTGGACACAAACTTAAATTAAAGGATCAAAATCATTCTTACACAGCAAACATTAAGTACCAAAGGTCTCGGAACACACTGAGCTGTCAGCTCCTTTTGGTCCCATATTAAACCCTAACTAAATAAATAGCTTACCCTATAATACTGTTTAGATTTACTCGACTACTCTTAAGCTATAAGACACTTTCATCAGTCGGTGGTGCAGCTAAGGTCACTTGTGCAATTCTTCACATGCACATAGTCGAACTCCCAGCCGCTAAGACTTTCTTCCAGAATATTTCACGTGATTCCATCACTTAATCCGTCGTCGCGCTTCACAAGCGCATTTAGAACGATTCCACCGCATATTCGGGTTCTATAACAAAAGAGCGCTAACATTGTAAAGTCTAAAATCTTAGTTTGGGAAATTTGATTTAGTGGAACGTAAAGCAGATCGCAGACAATGGATATCAGCACGTATGCAACGAAACACTAAGGCGCGTGGATGATGCTAAAGCCAATCAATTAGTCGCACAAGCGACACACAGGCTTTTAGGATTTGCTATCTGATATAAAACATCTTTTTTTTACTATTCAAAAAGAGACAGCCTGCCTGAATGTTGGAAATGCGGGAGAAGTGGAAGCGTTTGTTAAAAGTCGGTCGGTGCATCGTGCATCACATCTAGTTAGTGCTCACAGACATCCATTATCTACGAACCTTAGTGAGGCAGTCGTGGCGTTCCTTGTGGTTGGGGCATTGGCAGGAGCACTTACGCGAGTTGAACACGCGGCCCCGCGCCGCGCAGCTCTCGGGGCTGCCCGTGCAGCACTGACACGACAAGTGCTCCTCAACGGGGTACTGCGCACAGGACTCCTTCCCCGTTTTCATGTTGCTAATCTTTATCTGCAAACAAAATTCCAATTAGATTCCAAGCGTTGCAGAAAGCGCGATCATAATAGATGATCCATAATCGCGCGCCGATTCACTGATTCATAGACGCATTAGAACAATCACAGTTCATTATGTCACTATTATCGTTGGAGACAATCAGTTTAAAATAGAACAAGTGTGTCAAGGCAGTTAAGTCGAGATAAGGTTTGGGTAAACACTTACTGGTATGTGCCGGATGGCGGTTCCGTGGGGTATGCACTTGGCTTCGGAGCCCACGTGGTCGCAGAGGCCGACACACCGCTTGACCCACACGGCTCCTGGGTGGATCTGGGGAAAATATACAAACGTGAGCAAGGCATGGTCCAGATGAAATGACAACCTCAAACCCCCGATTTATCAACAACATGAATTTAATTAAAGATTAGTCCTTCTAAATTACACATCATTTTATCTTAGATTAAGTTATTATCTAAACCAATCTGGTAAAATTGTACCCTATATTCGTCTTCAGATGAGATAAAGTACGGAATGGAATGTATTACCTAATGCAAAAATATTTAATCTACGATTAAATTCAGTGACATTTAAATTTCAAATAAAGATATTTCGTCACTATTAAACTGTGAAATCGTCAAATAAATTGTAACGATACCATTATCACGCATACTCCTAGTGCCGATAATAAGGCAGCTAATAAATAATTCGAACACGATTTAAGTAAGTGACTTCTTGGACTAATTATATGGTATTTAGTAATTAGTTAAGATAAACATTTACCTCCTCGTGCGCTGCTCTAGGCTTAAGTACAACGAAAACGTCTCTCGGTGCTCCACACTTGGCATCTTCTATTAGGGTACTCCTCTCGCTTGAGTCAGGACCACAGGGCACTGTCGACATAAAACAATTGTTAGCAAAGCCCGCCACTGGTAACGAATTAATAACTAATTAAATATGTCCCAAAAAAACAAAAGTTGTAATTTTTCAGACGAATGTTCGGTTTATGAAACCCTTGCTGAATTTGCTCTTGTTCCGCGACCAATAGAGTAAAAAAAAAAGAGACTTACCTTTCTTCAACGGTGGCAGTTCATGGTCCTCGTAACTCCAGGGAAACTTCGGGTGGTGTCTGTACTCAACCGCCCTCACAGCCACACAAAGCACTACAATCATCAGTAACTTCTCCATTGTTAAAAACAATGTTTCACAAATTTATAATCACTTTGTTTGGTCCACGAGTAACTCTTTAGCACTATGATCCCGTAAGTTATCACACACTCGTAGTAAGTAGTAAGGCACGTGTTGCTCGTTTGACGGTCTGTGGAGGTATGGCGTGGATGGCCGTGCGTTTTCATTATAAGCCTGCGAGGCTGACTCAGCAGCCGGCAGCCGGAGGCTTGGCGGTGCGTTGCGTCATATCTACGTACCTACGTGCATTGGCACAGCTGTCTCTACGTCACGAGATCTTTCGGCGAACGGTTTCGGGATCCTTTACGGATTTGTGTGTGTGACTTCCTATTCGGCAAACTTTACCGGAAGGTCAATTCAATTCATTATTTGTCTTGCACTAAAAATACGGCTTACTTAACACTAATATTCATTACCACCTTCGTGCAAATCAGTTGTAGTTTGTCTCGTCACGTACCTAAGTACCGAAGAGTGCTATTCCTTAAATAATTTAATCTTTACCTATGTACATCTCAGGCACGAATTATCCACTAATGAACTGAATGTACCGTTCTGTATGCAAAAATAACAATAATATGATGAAATATAACATTGAGTAAAGGATATCTAAGGTCGATGTCTAATCCCCTTGATTGCAATGGAATTTATAATACTTAATAATCTATGATTTAGATAACGAGGATGATATCGATACTGATACCGAGCTGATTTTACCTTAAATAAATAAAATATGTCATTACTTGTACCTATCTATTACTAGGTATATGCTATCCGTGATATGTTATCATACTTGGCGCCGCGCCGAGTCAGGAACTAACTATACTACACTTATAACTGATGTGGTAAAAATAAATCAAAGTGAACTGTATCTCTGTCTCGCTTTATCACGTTACCATTCACATCAGTGACCTAACCTAGCGCAATGCCCTCATTACTGTGGCTGTGGCGTCTTAATGTTAACTTATGAATTATTGCAATTCCGTGGTTCTCTCCCTAAACGTTTTTTCTAGTTGTATCGGGCTGTCATTATTCTGAATGACCAACAATACAGTTAATAATTAACTTTAAAAACAAAGTTTTAACCGACTTCAATTCAGTACTCCGCCAAGCCACCTTCTGAACATTTCCACATTTCCTTTCACTTTACCACAAGAACGTTGATTATTACAGAAAAAAACGAAATCGCTGTATGTGGGCCGATAATATTTGAGGAGTTCCGTCGATTCATCAACAAAGGTGATTCTGAGACCTTCGGCAATTCATTAGTTGGTATTTAAACGGAATTATAACAGAATCTGTGACGTATTTTTACAGTTTTAAGTATACCATTGGGGAGTTGCAGGAGACATCTGTGGTTTTAAGTATATCATTGGGGAGTTGCAGGAGACATCTGTGGTTTTAAGTATATCATTGTGGAGTTGCAGGAGACATCTGTGGTTTTCGTCATCAGTTCCACTTCACCACATTTCCGAGTTTACACAAGTTATAATAGAAAATACAAAAAATACTACATACGTGCCTAATATATTTGAGGATTTCCCTCAATTCCTCGTAGATCCAATCATCCAACTGGATTTTTAAAAAGAATAGTACCAATCTGGAAGCATATACAAACAAAAAATATTTGCGAATCGGCTCATAAATTACGGACTTCTGAGGTAACAAACATTTAAAAAAAAGTATATAATTTAAAAAAATACAACCGAATTGAGAACCTCGTCCTTTTTTTGAGGTCGTTTAAAAAGTTACAGTTGAAATACACGCTTTCCAACTCCACCTCTTTCGTATAGGTATATCATGCACCGTGTATCTGTGACAGTTGTGACATGTTAGACCACAGGTGACTCATTACGTTATAGTGTGTTATATTACATATTAGTTCTCCCCAATGATATTTCATCATTGTTTCTCCCTATAAAAATCGTGTTAAATTAAATTATCTTGTACTGGTGTAGGCACACTGCTACGTCTGCTACCTTGATTAGATATGTATCCATCATCAGATCAGCTCAGTGGTGTCATATTGCATTGTCACCGAAATCACATAAGTAGTTATGCTAAATTTCAGCTCAATCAGATACCAAGTGGCTGTAAAACATTGGTGGGCAACTTGCATACTCGAACTGTGTAAATAAAAGTTAGATAAAATCTTTGAAAGTAGTAGAAAATTACTTATTCTTTGCTAGTCTATTTCAGACGTTTTAAACATTGCTGTGAAGACATCGGTTTTGGTGACTGTGAAGACCGATACGAGACCGGCATGGTCTTCCACATTTCTGAAAAACAAAATTCATGCCAGGGAGTCTGGTCCCGGTCTGTTGTCTACGCAACCTTATATTGGCTAGTGTTTCGAACCGGCGGACGTAGCATGGTTGGCATTTTATCACTTATCCTTGCGGATAAGTCATCCGTCACTCTCGCACTCGCATACTTGTCAGAACGTGACGAACGTCTTAATCCACAGGGATAAATGAAATAATGAAACAAATGAAATTATAAATGAATTTAATTCTGCATTTCTGAAAAAGAAGACTACTGTTAAGGAGAAACGCCGAAACGAACTCAACAGTCAGTCATATTTTGCCAATAAATATTACACAATGATAGTTCTTAACCTACTTAAAATAAGTAATTAATGAATATGAATATAAAGAAAATAATCATCATAATGCGTTGTTCTACAAGAACACATGTCCGAATAAGCTATATGAATAATTAATTTATTTTGGTCTCTGGTTTGGTATTTTTATTCGTGTATTAAAATTATGGGTATCAGAATTTTTACAGAATGACTATGTTTTTAATATGACATAAACAATATTTTCTTTAATGTATTGGGATGCTACTGTTAAAATGCTAATTTCTTTAAAGAGCTCTCACGGATTCTCTTGCTCTCAGGTTATATATAGAACGAATGATATTAAGTGACAAAATGGCAAGCACGCTACGGCCGCAGGTTCTATCGCACAACGCTCTACCGTCCATAATGCGTTTGCGCCATTGATCTCTGTCGTCGATAAGCTATTTGTATGAAAAATCAGTTTAGTGATATTAGCTTACAAAGTTTCTAACAAAAAAAATTGGTACAAGCTTTTATTGCCGACTGTACTTTTCTGTATACCGTCATCAACTACTCGTTGAGACGATTCAAACGAGCCGAAACTCAACGGGGTTAGGTCAGTTAAATACTGAATTCACATGGCCACCTTCTGTCTCCACCATCAGATCAGCTCGATGGTACCATAATATTAAAATGTCATCGAATCTATACTAATACCTAAAATTTCAGCTCAATCGGATAACGGCAAGTGACTGAAAAATAGATTGCAAATTTTAACGGACAACTTACAAGCTTTTAAAAAAGATAAGAAACAGACACGAACGACGAGCTAGTAGATGTATTACTCAGCCTACGCGGTCTGTCTGTCTGTACATACAGACCGCGTAAGCTGAGTAATACGTCTATTAGTTACTCACTGTAAATAATTAATTATTAAACATTATTTGAGCATAACTGACAAACCTTGTTAAACCTTGTAAAGCTTCGTTGGAATAAGCTCGTTAGCATACAAACAAGTTCACCTGAAACTGAAACTAATCGAAAAGTTCGTGGAAAATGTGGTCACTCTTTTCCTCGGGTGTGACGTCACCGTTCAGCTGACATTCGAGTTTCAATTGTGAAACGATAGGCGTGAACCGGTGGTGCAAGTTATAAATGACGGATGCTATTTGGCGGACAGAGGACATTAAGAGGACACCTGACATGTTTGGTTAGTCGAGTACTCACCCTGCTGGGAAAAAAGAAAAATTCCGAAGAGTCATTTGTCTGAAACCACCATTATTACGATATTTCAAAATCCCAATCCATTTTTCACTCAACGAAAACTTGGACGCAGATGATTTAATTGAATATACAATTAGATTATGTTAGTATTATATCCTGAAAAATCTAAAATTCCTTCAGCAGAACATGGTTTTCGGAATTATGAATTTCGGAAAAATACTTTCGGTCAAATTACTCTTCGGAATCATGTGCCCACACCAGCAGCAGGGCCGGGTAGGTAACCCGGCCCTGCTAACGGAAAACATTGTGTGAAAAGTATAGAGTAAGGCACCTACTGTCGCCATCAC
Source organism: Epinotia bilunana (assembly GCA_947049275.1). Classification (NCBI taxonomy): domain Eukaryota; kingdom Metazoa; phylum Arthropoda; class Insecta; order Lepidoptera; family Tortricidae; genus Epinotia; species Epinotia bilunana. Next base: position 1,831,679 of record OX346256.1, on the reverse strand, counting down.
GTTACAGAGTTAGAAACTATCTGCTAAACAAATATTTGCACTAGGTACCTATGTGCAAAGGGACACCTTCATGTCGCAACTAATGTTTGGCAACCTGATTCATTTCGCAACTTTTCATTTCCCAAACTCTGAAACTGTAAATATTTCAGGATTTTTTTCAGGGCCATCGTGTAGAACCCTTTAGGTTAGGTTAGGTTAGTTTTATAAAAATCCTGAAATATTTACAGTTTTAGAAATATTAAGAAGTTGCGAAATGAATCAGGTTGCCAAACGTTAGGTTGGGAAACATTAGTGAACCATTTGCAAAATATGTTTAGATATTTTTGAACACTCATACAAATTATGAATGATGAATACGAGGTTGACTAAGTTATTTTAGAATATAATAGAATTAAAGTTATTTGAGACATTTGCAAAAAAAAAATCATTGTTACACTAATTTAAATAGTTTACTGCTTAATTTACTTACATTATTATTATCTATGGAGGCCCTAATCATGTAAAATAATTAATTAACTTGCCTAAATAATAAATTTAACTGTCTATAGGTAGCAAATTCGTAATTTGCTGTTTTGCAGGTGTTAAGTAATTGTAAAAAGGATACCATTTCGTTTTTGATTGTTTCTATACAATTCCTTTATCCCACAAAAATGTGGATTTACCTAAGTATGGTGAAGTACTAGTAGGTACCTATGTATATTCAATAATATTCATTGGCGAGCATGCGCATTTTCTAACAGCTCCAAGTGCGCGCCATCTACTTATAATTATGATTCGATGAAAGACGTCATGTTCGACTAAACATGAAATCTACATGGTAAGCGTATTAAACTTTACCAAGGTGTGAAAGTAAATATTATAATAATCTCGAGGCCATGTTAATGACGAACTTCGCAACAAATAATGTGTAATTTTCATGAAATCTAAGAATTATGCTTAAAAAATGAGTATGTAAAGCGATTCTTCCTAGGTAAGTAGTCGCAATTGTTCACAAACGCATTCCTTCAGAACAGCTTTCCACTGCATTCGTTATTCTTCAAATAAATAATGAAAAATCTACGTCGCCATTTTTTCCCTCACCCTTCCAGTAGACTGGAATGTTTATTAATCCATTATCAATATTCTAGTGGTAAAACCAATCGCTGCTAACTGATCAATCAGGCAAAACAAATAATAATCCGAGCATCCAACAGATTAGTTAAATGCGTGATAAGATAATTGACGTAATAAGCGAATCTCCAATGATAGTTAAGTATAACTTTAATTATATGTGGTTATGTTTACGTTGGCTATCATTAGTGCAGTATGGAAGCTTTGCCGGTTCTTAAGCTGGCTACCGATCGTGATTTAAATAATTAATACCGATACTTAATGAAAGGCATACACAGCTCACTAAAGAATGCAGTGTTTGACTAGTGCTTTAAAGCGCAAAAGAGGTATAGAGAGCTTTATTACATAACTTGCGTCTTCAATGCTGAGATAACTAAGAATTGTTTTTATTTATTTTATTTATTTATTGACTAGCTTCCGCCCGCGACTTCGTCTGCGTTTACCCAGGATAAAAAATATTTCATATTTTAATCCAGGCTATAAAATTTCATCCAAATCGGTTGAGCCGTTTAAGCGTTGATTGAGTAACAAACATCCAAACATCTAAACATCCAAAAATCTAAACATCTAAACATCCAAACATCTAAACATCCAAACATCTAAACATCCAAACATCTAAATATCCAAAAATCCAAATATCCAAACTTTCACATTTATAATATTAGTAGGATTTATTTATTCCATACAATTTTACAGCATTAAAGTAGGTAGTACCAAAGCACAAGAATGAGCAATTGAAGCATAATGACGGCCAATTGGCTGTTTGCCAATTTCTTTCACGGTGCCATTCGAAGCAGTTTCCTGAGTGGATCTAATGTTTGTTTGCCACTAACTAAAATTAGAGCACGTGAAAAGACCAAATAGAGGGTCAAAGGTGGACGACACAGCTGATACAAATTGACATAGAATTTATGACGTCACAGCATTATCTTCGTACTAACCGTTGTCTGGCAAATCAAATAAATTGCTGTTTCGGTCGTGAAAGACTGCGTTTAAGTACATAGTTGTTGTGCACGACGCACCTCTTTGGAATCATTTTACCTTTTTATAAACTCTTGTTACTTTTGTATTTTGTTTTATGAATCTGTCAGTTATTGTCTTGTAGTAGTCTGTTCTTTAGCTTCCTGGAGTAAAGTCATCTGTACCATGAACCAGTGCCTATTCTTTCCTTAGTTCCACCAGTAACATTTGGTCCGTCGTGGATTATAAATATTAATTAATAGAATGGTACAGACCCGGTCGACAACCAAAGCGATGAATATGGGTAATGAAAATAGTGAAGGTAAGACCGTTGCGTGTAGAAAATCGGAGCAGCCAGCCGCGCCCGATGTCTCACATGCCGCTTCGGCAAGCGCACCCACGGCGCCTTCCTGCCCCGTAAGTACGGCATCGTCTCACTCGTCCGCCACGGTGGTGGCTAAAAGGTTGGCAGCTGAGGCGCAGCACGCGCGTCGCCTCGCCGACTTGGAGGCGCAAGAGATGCGCCGCCTCGCCGACATGCAGGCTCAGGAAATGCGCCGCCGCCTCGCAGACCTGGAGGCTCAACAAGCCAGTCGCCTCGTTGCGCTGGAGCGTGAGACCGCAGAGCTAGAGCATCGTGCAGAACTCGCCGCCATCGAGGCAGACGCGAGTCAGCACAGCTCTAGGAGCAGCCGTACCAACGTCGAAAATTGGTTCAAAAAGTCCGAGAATAGTAACCCCGCATTAAATAAACCTAATGTTTTCAGGTTACCAGACCCTAAAGTGAGCGCTGTGCCCCTTACGGAGGCAACGAAAGCGCCCCAGACCCGACGTGCCGCCCCGGCTGTGGCCGCGACATGCAGCGACGGCGCGGAGGTCCCGCACCTTATTAAAAGTCTCGAGCGTTTGATTGATAACGTTAATAAAGGCAATAGCCCCGCAATAAATATCTTACCTCGCTTTGACGGCAAATCACCTTTAGACTGGCTCAGTTTAAAAAGGTCGTTCGAAAATACGCAAGCCTCATACAGTCCTGTGAACAACCTGGCAAGACTGAACGTGGCGCTGACGGGCGCGGCGCGCGAGGCGGTCGCCGCGCTGCTGGTGTCGGCGCGCGAGCCCGGCGTCGTGTTGCGCGCGCTCGACACACGCTACGGCCGCCCCGAGCTGGTGGTGGCGCACGAGGTAGCCGCGGTGCGCGCGTTGCCGCGTGTGAACGGTGAAGGTAAGGATTTTGCTGTATTTGCTAGTCGTGTTCGCAATTGCGTAGAAATCATTCGGTTGTTGGATCATTCGGAGTATCTGACATCGCCCGAACTCTTTCAGGCAGTTATTTCAAAGATTTCCCCTTTATTGCGAGCCAAATGGCTAGACTATGCCGCTCGTTACGAGGCTGGTGGTCTATCAAAGCTAGAAAATCTAGCCGATTTCCTAGCACACGAGATCGACCTCCAGTCTCGCTTTGGCATATTGCCTGAGCCGACTACTGCGTCGCACGCGGTTGATAGTAGGCGGGCAAGGGACCATGTGCATGTTGTCGCTGAAAATCGCTTCAATTGCAATTCAATTTCGCATAACAAATTGAATTCATCGGCGACTGCACCTAAAGTTAAATCATGCATTGTATGCCAGCAATCGCATGATTTAATTCAATGTGACAAATTTGCGTCACTGTCAATCGATGACAGATGGAAGTTGATTAAAAAGAAAAGAGTCTGTCATCGATGCCTCAAAGTAGGTTGGCATAAATTAAGTCTGTGCAAGGCTAAGAAAACTTGTCACATTGACGGTTGCGCTTTCCGTCATCATTCGTTGTTGCACAACCCGAATTATGAGCGCACCGCCGCCGCGCACGTGGAAGTGGAGGATGACGAGGCCGCCGCGGGCACGACCAGCGCCGCGCCGCTGGCCGCTGCGCCCGCCGCAGCCCCCGCCGCCCGGCTCGCACCCGCTTCATACTACGATGAACCCAAGGAGATCCTGTCTCATACATCGACTTCAATTGCAACGGAATACTCAGTGCAGCCGTCTTTTCTCCGTCCTTTATTAAAGGTCGTGGCTGTGACCGTTACCGGCCCGTCAGGTACCGTAGACACCTATGCGTTGTTGGATGATGGCGCATCAGCATCTTTCTTAGATTTGGAGATTGCTGCCAAATTAGGCGTCTGCGGGCCCGAGAGGCAAATACGTCTCGACTGCGTAGGCGGGTTAAGCAAAGACACGACTGTTCAGTATGTTGATTTTCATATAAAGGGACGCTACGCTAAAGAGACGTATATGATTCGTAGGGCCCGGGCAATTAACGGTTTAGGTTGCGCAGCGCGACCGACTATTGACAAATCTGACGTGTCAAAATTTAGTTACCTTTCTGACATAAAGGAAGAATTTTGCTATGACAACGTGAAACCGACAATTATTATTGGCATTGACAACTGGCATCTTACTATGTCTAGGGCCACACGTAAGGGTTCTAGGACACAACCGGTTGCGATTCATACCGCCTTAGGGTGGGTTTTATTCGGTTTTGGCTGTAGCAAGACGGCGCCAGTTGACACTGTCAACCATTCCACGGTTAGTGAGCCTGCGGTCGTAGATGTTAGTGATCGCGCGGTGTTAGAACAGTTAATTCGTGAGCAATACAGTATAGATTCGATTGGCATTTCTAAACGCGAAGCGCGCAGCACCGACGACGAACGAGCTGTCCAAATTCTTGAACGCACGGCACGACGCCTACCGGGCGGTCGTTATGAAGTTGGGCTTCTTTGGAAAACTGACAATTTATTCGTGCCTGACAGTTCTAAGCTTGCCTTGTCTAGGTTTCTTAGTCTAGAAAAAAAGATGTGCAGGGACTCTAACTATGCAACGCGATACCGTCAAAACATACACGACATGATTCGGAAGGGTTACGCCGAATTGTGCACGGAAGTGCATACCGCCAAGTCGCCTGTCTGGATTCTGCCACATTTCGGAGTAACCAATCCGAATAAGCCGAATAAATTAAGAGTAGTCCATGATGCTGCTGCGAAAAGTCAAGGTGTTTCACTGAATTCGCTTCTACTAACCGGTCCTGACCTTTTGCAGCCCCTGCTCGGAATTCTTACGCGTTTTAGGGAAGGCAAAGTCGCCCTGACGGGAGACATACGCGAGATGTTTCCTCAAGTGAAAATTCGCGTGGAGGATCGTGATGCGCAAAGATTTTTGTGGCGCGACGACCCTAAAGACCCGATTAAGACATACCGCATGTCATCAATGATTTTCGGGGCCGCGTCTAGTCCCTTCACTGCCATTTACATTAAAAATAAAAACGCAGTGAAGTGGCAAGATCGCTATCCAGCCGCGGCTCGAGCCATCATTGTCGATCACTATATGGATGATTGTATAGTGAGCCTAGACTCAATCGATGAAGCTGCTAAACTTGCCGTAGAAATTCACCGTATCCATCGACATGCTGGCTTCGAAATGCGTGCATGGGCCTCAAACGAACCCTCTGCTCTAGCACTTTTGCCAAAGGAGAGCTTGGTTGAGGTCCCTTTAGCTAGTCACGATGTAGATGTTGACCTTGGCCGTCTCGCCACGCCCGTGCGCACTCTTGGGCTTATTTGGCAACCCGTCGCCGATACAATTGGTTTTAACACAGGAATAAGCAAAAATGGTGCGTTGCCAAATAAGTTTACTAAGCGCGAAGTGTTGGCTCACGTCATGCGGGTATTCGACCCACTCGGAATTCTAGCGCCAGTAGTAGTGACAGGCCGAATTATGTTCCAGAATGCATGGCGTAAGGGTCTCGACTGGGACGAGGAGCTCTCGCAGAGTGACAGTGCGGCGTGGAGACATTGGTTTGAAGATTTATTTGCCGCTTCCCGATTGCAGATCCCACGCTGCTACTGTCCTGGCGAGTTAAAAGTAGATAAGTGCGAGCTTCACGTTTTCTGTGACGCAAGCGAGTCTGCCTTTTCTGCAGTCGCATATTGGCGTTTTATCATGGAAAATGGTGACGTGAAGCTGGCGCTTATATGTAGTAAGGTTCGCGTAGCTCCTCTAAAGCCAATTTCCATAAATCGTTTAGAGCTTCAAGGAGCTTTGGTTGCAGCTCGCCTCGCCGCCACCATCTGTGAAGCTCACAGACTCAAACCTGTCAAACGCATATTCTGGTGCGACTCTATGACGGTTTTGGGTTGGCTCCGAAGCGAGGCGCGTCTTTTCAAGTCGTTTGTGTCACACAGAGTAGGCGAGATTGTAGAGATAACTGACGTGAAGGAATGGCGCTGGGTGCCAAGTCATTTAAACGTTGCGGACGATGCAACTCGCATCAAGCGCGTCACGTTGTCTTCTGAATCACGCTGGATATCGGGCCCTGAATTTTTGTTCTCTTTGGAGTGGCCCAGTGAGCCCTGCGCACCTGAGTATTCAGGCTTAGAGGAGAGCAAACACGCAGTGCGTCCCGACTTAGTTCACCTCATTAATGAAGTTGCCCAGCACGAGCCAGTTTCAGCCGATCCTGGGCGTTTCAGCTCTTGGCTCAGACTGGTGCGTGCAACTGCTACTGCGCATAAGTATCTAACATTACTGCGAATGCGTAGTCTAACTCGAAGGGGCTTATGTGTAGATAATTTAGTTCGATTAGAGGGAGGGCTTTGTACCTTTATGTTTCAGCCTTCGAGTCAATGGCAACAGTTTACCACTCCAAGGTCTTCACATGGGTCAGCTAGAAATTTGACCGCCACTGACATTCGTCTAGCAGAGACGCACATCCTGCTCAAGTCTCAGTTGGGCGCATTTTCCAGCGAGATGACGCACCTCAATAGTCGTCCTGCTCAGCTCTTGCCACGCTACAGTCGCCTGTCCAAACTGACGGTTCTCATCGGAGAAGATAGATTGATGCGATTGTCCGGCCGCATTAAGGCAGCGTCACACATACGTCACGAAACTAAAAGTCCGATTGTACTGGACGGAAGACACCCAGCAGTGCGCTTGCTTGTGGAGCACCATCATAGAAAAGCCGCCCACGCCAATACAGAGACGGTGGTGAATGAGCTCCGACAAGATTACCACTTATTGAGCCTGAGAAGTACCGTCCGCGCAGTCGCCTTTAACTGCCAGTTTTGCCGCATTCGCCGAGCCGTGAACTTCCAGCCACCTACAGGAGACTTACCCGAGGCACGTTTGGGACACCACAAACGCCCGTTTACATTCACGGGACTCGATTACTTCGGACCAGTTCAAGTCTCTATCGGCCGAAGACGAGAGAAAAGATATGTCGCCCTCTACACTTGCCTCGTCGTCCGTGCCGTCCATCTGGAAGTGGTTGACAGTTTGTCGACTGACTCGGCGATGATGAGCCTCCGCCGCTTCATAGCCCGGCGAGGCACGCCAGCAGAGATCTGGTCAGACAATGGGACTGCGTTTGTAGGCACCAACCGAGAACTCCGACGCCTCTACGCCGAAGCAGTAGGTCAGTACGCTGCTTCAGAGAAAATTTATTGGCGTTTTATACCACCAGCCGCTCCTTTTATGGGCGGATCTTGGGAAAGACTGGTGAAGAGCGTAAAAGTGGCTCTCAAGGTGACACTCATAGAACGCGCCCCAACGGACGAGGTGCTTCGCACGCTTCTGGCAGAGGCTGAGGCGCTTGTCAACTCGCGCCCACTCACTCATGTCACCGTGGATCACAACAGCGAAGAAGCGCTCACTCCCACGCACTTTCTTCTTGCTGCGTCTTCAGGACGCCCGATACCAGCCACGTTATCTGACTCAGATTTTGCCTCGAGAAGCAGCTGGCGCAAGGCCGTTCGATTGGCAGACCATTTTTGGCAGCGATGGGTCAAAGAATACCTGCCAACACTCATCCCAAGACGCGGGCGTGGAGTAGCTCCTGAGGTGGCCGTTGGCGACGTGGTGTTGATCGCAGATCCAAACTCGCCTAGAGGCACCTGGCCACGGGGACGAGTAACAGCAGTCTTTCCGGGCCCCGACGGCGTAATCCGGGTGGCTGATGTTCGCACCCTGATGGGCATCATGCGGCGGCCCCTCCGTAAGCTCGTGAAGCTGCCCTTTTAGAAAAAGGGAGGAATGTGCACGACGCACCTCTTTGGAATCATTTTACCTTTTTATAAACTCTTGTTACTTTTGTATTTTGTTTTATGAATCTGTCAGTTATTGTCTTGTAGTAGTCTGTTCTTTAGCTTCCTGGAGTAAAGTCATCTGTACCATGAACCAGTGCCTATTCTTTCCTTAGTTCCACCAGTAACAGTTGTTATACAATTATTATTTTATTAAAGTATACCTAAGGATACCAATGAATGAATGAATTAATTAATTAATGAAAACATTTAATTCAGAACAAGTTCCTTATCGGTTAGTAACATATTAACTTAACCTATATTAAAATACACGTTTAGAAATACACATAATTTTTTTAAACACATGATTAACTAATACCCAGTAAATGATTAAATGATTAAATGACTATAGGTTCATGTAAAACAAAAACATGATCAACATTAAAAAAGTAATATCACTGATCATTTCAAATACTTATTCAAAAGATTAACATATAGGAGCCTGTGATACTCCACGTCCGCAGTAGTGTTAAGAAAAAATTACGTCTATACTTAATGTTTAATGTTAAAATAGGCAGAATTTAAAGGTATGTCATCAATGTCATCATTTGACATATTAAAAGGATCTAATGCTATTATTTGACTCTTTTTAACTAGGTATTACTGGCATTTATTTTTTAAAGTAGGTATTTATAGTGCAACTACTGCTGCTACTACTTATTATTAGTCAACATTATATTATATTTTGCAATTTACACTTTATTGTTATCATTTGATGGATCAATATAGCAATGCTACGTTATACATTTTGACATAGGGAAAGTACCCAACGGGGTGCGAAAGAGACGAACCGAATTGAGGCCAGGCGGACGGAACGCATGTGGCGCGCCCGACTGCCGCCCGGCGCCCATGCCTCGGACGGTAGCGGAGTCCTTGACACAGAGTACGGTAGAAGTTTGTGCCAGTCATGGTGGGTGACGTCACGCAACGGTGCCGCGAGCCATCGACTCTTCTAAAATGTGCTAGAAGAAAATAATTTCTAGTTTAGAGCGCTTTTACCTTAGGTTTTAGGAAACATTACTTATATGCGATTTTCTTTGGCGTTCTCACTTATATTGGGGTAGTCTAATCTACATTAGAATTGAAGGAAATTGAAGTTTACGAAGTATTTTAATCGACCTTATGATTATTTGTCCAGAATTAAATAAATAAATATTTTAGGGCAACCTTACACAAATCGAACTAATTCCATAGCACCTAATCTCAATAAGGCTTGTGTTATGGGTTCTGGACTATGATATATTTAATTGGCATAAATATTTAAATACATATAAAGCATCCAAGACTCAGAAACAAATACTCATGCTATTAAGAATTATATTCACTTTTAGTATGTCATTAGTCTTTTGTCAGTAAATCAATCTATGTACACAGTTTACAATAAATATATTCTTTCTTTCTTTTAGTAAGTCGAGACAGTTTTAGTGGTTTCCAAGTTTTTATTTACTTCCCCGTCCCTGTGTTTTAATCAAATCTTGCAAGCCTTATTTGTCGTAGTTCTCGGAGTCCAAAGAAGTTGAAATTTTGTACACACATCGAAGTCAGGTGACGATGCAATATTAAGTATATGATGAAAACGGAAGGCTATAAGAACGCTTAAATTTTGACAAAGTCAAGGTTCGTTAGAATGGCATTGATGAGTAGCCTATGTAAAAAAAAGGACAGTCGGTGTTTCGATGCATATTGCGCTGTTAATTCTACTGGCACTATTTGAGTCTGAGCGTACAATTTCTTTGCCCCGTAGAGCAAATACTGAAAACGTTAAACAACTACAATTCACTTCAGTTGATATACGAAGTTCCAAATAGCTGACGTCCACCCAGCTAAGAATTCTCATGTTACGCCCACCGTACATTAAGGAGCACTTTTTGTCAGGAACAATCCGCATTTACCTGTGCAAATAACCACAACTTAGAAAAGTTGAAAAACCCCCGTTTTCATTTCAAAGTCCAATATCTCAGAACGGCTCAACAGATTTTCATGAAACATGGCTAAGAACACTCGGGATGAAATTATCTATGACACAAAAAACTAAACGAAAATCGGTTAATCCGTTTGGGAGCTACGATACTACAGACAGATACTTACACATATACACAGCCAGACACATTAAACTTATAATACCCCTCTCTTTGCGTTGGGGGTTAAAAGGGTAGTCAAATCGCAAACAGAAAAAATTGAATATTTGAATCAGGGACCGGACAACCCTTTCTGCGGTAAAAGCCTTTCAATGGGCATCCCTTAAACACGGCTAACCCATTGAAAGTCTTTCCAGTTTGAACTGCTAGCCCATTCGTTTGACTACCCCTTATCGAAAAACTTACAAAAAAATAAAGCTTGCCCTTTGCAATTGCTTACTGCTATCCTATATGCCTTGCAATCCCTTAATAAGGGTTACCCTTATCATTTAGCGCTTTTTATAAAGCTTTCCCTTTAGTAATGTCGTAGTTGAGCCTTGTGTAAAAGAGACAGGACTAGTGTTCTACGCTAGTGTATGAAAAGGAAAGAAAATACGTGGCTAGGGAAGGGTTTGTAAAATTAATTTGTTCGCCTACATACTAGTACGATTTCAACTACCTACAGTTGCTGCGCGTATAAAAGTAGCAAATAAAATACCAGATAAGGGAGAAAATGAAAGATGAGGTAATGAAACGAAAATTAGGAGAATTATTCATTTATAAATAAATACTACTATTCAATAGAGTATTTAGTAAATTGTGTTTATTAGGTTGTGTTTAGGGTTTCTTCTCGAGTAGTCTCGAACTCGAGACAACTCGAGAATTTTGGCTTCATTCGAATCGAGAGAAAAATGACTGGAAGGCGAGAATTCTCGAGTTCCGAACGCAAAGTGCGGACTGAAGTCAATCGCGCCTTTTCACCTACGGCCCGGCCAAGATATCGCGCGGCCATAGGAGCATAGATTCGAGCGAAATGCGCATGATTATTGGCTGTAAAATTTGATTATCAATCTATACCTAACTTGAATATTTAATTACTTTTTTATATCATACAAGACTTTTTCTTGCTTCTATTTCTGATAGGTACCATTAAGTTCATTTAGATTAAAAAATATATCTCTATCAGTATTGATAAATGTCATTGTTTTTTGATGGTTATTGTAATTGTATCATAGTCACATAATTTAAATTTAACAAATTCAATTTGTTTCTTGACTTAAGTCATGGCTAGGGTGTAGTATGGCTTATCTATAACTGACAGAAAACACCAATTTAGGACTGATTAAAAGACTGGAAATGTGATTTCAGGATTTCAGTAGTTCTAAGGTTTTGATTTTTATGTAAGATTTTAATAATTGTTTGTTATTTTTATTTTCCTATACCTATTTTTTTGTTTGATTTACCAAAATTTTACAGTAAAAAAAAAGACTCGAGACTCGAGAAAACTCGAGACGGCTTGAGATTTCTTGAAACTCGAGAATTTAAATGAGTCAAGAAATGAGAAACCCTAGTTGTGTTATTTGGCTTTCTGTTTTATATAGCATACTAGCTTCCGCCCGCGACTTTGTCTGCGGGGACCCGGGATAAAAACTATCCTTTATTTTAATCCAGGCTATAAACTTTCTTCGTGAAAAATTTCATTCAAATCGGTGCAGCCTTTTAAGCGTGATTGACATCCAAACATCTAAACTTTCGCATTTATAATATTAGTAGGATTAATATTAGCCCGTAACCGATACAACGGATCCGAGACTATAAATAATAAGCCCGTAATTGTAAATTGCTGTGGCCAATAAACAGGGTTCATGTCTTCTAACTTATTATTTTTCAGATCCAATTGTACGACATGATTATTATGCAATAAATGAATTATGTTATCAGTTCAACAGCGAATTTTCTGCTCCAAAGTCCGAAGTTTAGTTCCAGCTACCGATTAACTACAAAATTACCTACCTGAAACACAAACAAAGATTTACCACTTAAAAAGTGCGCAATCACCGATCGAACACGATCTACGAAAGTGAACTTAGATTAGGTATCACATTTATGACGCTCTATTAACTTTTTTTTATTTTTTATTATATAGGAGGCAAACGAGCAGTCGAATTACCTGATGGTAAGCGATAATCGACGCCCATGGACACTTACAACACCAGAAGAGTTGTAGGTGCGTTGCCGGCCTTTAAGATGGTAGTACGCTCTTTTCTTGAAGGCTTGAAGGTTATAACGGTCCGGAAAACCGGTCGGTCGGTAATCTGCTGCAAACAAAAATAACTATTCCTATCTTTTTTGATGTCATGACTTGAGTGTAAGAAAGGTATACCTACTATCAGAATTGACGTCTGAAATGTGTCTTTCAATACCTGATTGTCTAACTATTACCTCTCTTCTTGTTCGATATGTTCATGTCAGAACGGTCGTGGTCGTCATACGTGGCGAGCAGATGTCACTCGCCTCACAATTTCTTGCCATTTCGATCTATGTATTCTCGGTCTTTCTGGTCCACTCATACAATTGACCGCCCACGGCAGATTTCATCTGGTCTCACCTAAATCACATACATTATAGAGCATCCAAACATGAAAAGGCGCCCCACCAATTCGTAGGTACCTACTACTTATACGCGGTGATTTTTAATTCACGATCAGAAACCATCATTTTTTCTAATTCAGTTATTAAATACTCGTAATGCCAAACACGATTAACTCTTCTTTCTTTCCCTTCTTTTTTTCCTGAATAAAACCGAATTAGGAAATACTTTTTAACTGAAAATCATTGTCATTGGTAGTTGACCTATGAAACTAAAACTTCCATGAAACATTCGTTTCATAAACTAACCTCAAAACCCTTGTGTCCATATACCACATTAAGAGGAATTCCTACCTGCGATCTTCCCATACAAACGCTGTCTACTGATTCCTATCTGGGTTTTGAACATAGAGCATTGAATTTTTCAAATAAAATCAATATCATCAATGTCTATGCCGCTATGTTTTGCTTTTTTGGATATTTTTATTTTAAAGAAACTTACAGCGTCTTGAAAATCGCAAAAACGGCTTAATTGAATTGGCTGCCAATAAAGGCGCAGTATACAAATATGACAACAAATTAAAAAAAACAATACATAGCGGCGTAGATTATCTTTTCTTCTTGCAGTTCCCAAAATTTGATAATGATTGGTTGCGTTTTGGAGGAGGAAACAGTCGAGAGCGAAACCTCGATTTTTGAGTTTTTTTCGTGGGATTTTTAGTCCGAGCTGCAGTTGTCCCGCACGAATTGGAGCTCCCGCCCACAGCAGCGCGACAGAAACATTGCGTCAAAAATTTGAGATTAGAAAAGTTGCTCAGCTAGACATTGCTCTTAAGAGTAATAAACTGACAATTGTCACATGCATGACGAGTTTATTGACGTAAGACCTATCAAATTTCCCGCCCAAAGTGCTGAAATATAATCATCATCATCATATCAGCCGAAAGACGTCCACTGCTGGACATAGGCCTCCCCCAAAGAGTGCCACAATGACCGGTCCTGCGCCACCCTGCTGAAATATGGGGTGACCATAAATGCAGTGGATAACATTATCATTTAAGTTAATGAAGTAAATAGTGTTGTAATTGCATGAGACCTCGTCCATTGCAATCTGTTTTAGCTGTTTATTAATATTTTTCGGCTCCTGATCACGGATTGAAAATCATCGTGTATAGTTGGTATTGGTATAGCGTTAAGTGGCTCTGAGAGATGTAGAAATCGCGAGCGTCTTTAAAAATTTAAATTCTGAATAAAGCCTTATAGTTGAACAATTTGAACATGCACACAGAATTTCACGAGAATCGGTTGAGAAATGCGACCTGTGGAGGAGAACAGCCGGACACGAAATACTTTTTGCCTAACCTGAAACTGAGAACTTCGTCGCTTTGCTCGCTTGTTCAACTAGGGAATCTAAATAGCTTTAGTCGTGTTTACACAGAGCTGCCAGGCGTCACCGGCCATAGTCCCCTAACAGCTGAACGACGTTTTAGTTAGTGCTGATATATCTTATTTGACGTTTGTTAGACTTTATGATTTACATTCATTACCAGATAGATGATTAAAAGGTTTTTTTTATCATAATATCCTTAGATTATTCAAGTTTTAGAGACTGTTACGTTTTAACAAACTCTGATCGCTGTAATGGAGTAACCTCATTCAAGGTATGAGTCATGCCTCTACGAGCGAGCGGGCGAACGATTTTCGTCCCAAGTCGAAAAAATGCAGCTACACGCTACGGCGTAGCACACATAGTGTTGCTTGGCCTTCGTGGCTTTAAAACAAAACCACATAGCTTGGAGTAAAGGCTGCAGGGCCAGTGGTAATGTTATAATGATGACTGGTCTTGTCCCAGTCGGGCTGCGCTCCAAATATATGAACAATCGCGCTGTGCCCTTGAATTACACAAATACGTAGCATATACCACGTGGAACGAAACGATGGACTTTCCCGCAAGAAGAGATAGTTAAGCGTTGGTGCTTACAATTTTCCAAATAAAGTTCCAAGTTATATTTTAAATATTAACAGTTACAAAGATGAATTAAGGTTGGTCATATCATTTAAATGTTTTCTTGTAGTATTTGCGTAGTCATTACTATTCGATTCCTTCCTTCCATCGCGCTGGGAGATTTTTGCTCAAGATCGGTCCAAGTGGAGGCATGCAGTGAAGGTGAAGCTGTGAAAGCCTTCGAAGAACGAAGACGAAATGAACTCGACGTTAAGCGCGAGGAGTTAAAGGCTCGACCACCTGCGGCCATTCACTACAATTTTGTCGGAGGGGTGCTGACCTGTAGGGAATGTAGTCGCACATTCTTTGCAAAGAAAGGCTACGTCAGTCACCTGCGAGCTCATGGTCACGAACGACGCTCCAGTTAGCCATTTTTCCAGTCGCCGTGGTCGAAATCGGCCAGGATAGTATACATATATACTATTCGATTGTTCTGCGCTTATATGACCATATATATTATCTGTAATGTATATGGAAAACATCCACCCTGTATATTAAATTATAATGAAAAGGGTCGCTCACATCTTTGAGGATGAATATGAGGTAGGTGAGTAACCCTTTTTGTTTTTATTTTAATATGTCTGCGACTCACGGGGGTTTTCTACGTAACATATAACTCGCTCGATATATGTATAGATCCCGCCAAGCTATGTGATGGGTTTACCTTTGATTTACCGACAAACGTTTCATTGATAGTATGTTTTGCAGAATTTTCATTTCACCGAGAACCATTTTTTGAGACTGCTACTTTTCAGGATTGTTATAGACCAAACCTAACCTAACCTAATAGGTTCTACAGAAAAACCGAATGTAGATGTTTAGATGTTCCTAAAAAGCCGTTTGTTTTTTTTGAGTGATATCGATGAAATGACAATTTCTACGAAAGAATGCATTCGGTAAAACGTTTGTCGGCAACATAAGCGACTCCCATAGGTGGTGGATAGTGGAATGGCCATCAGATATGACGGCTAGCTCGGAATACGTTGAATAATGAGACCGTAACATTTCCAACCAATCAGCGACGGCGTTGGCAGGAGGAAGTGGAAAAGTTTTGCGGGAGTTTCTCTTGAAAAAGTTACTAAGATCCAAAAACGACATACAATACAATTAGAAAACGAATAAATGCCGTCAGTGAATAGGTATGTGCTCTGCCTACCCCTTTTGGGAATAAAGGCGTGAATGTATGTATGTATGTATATATGTAGTAAATAGGTAAGCATTCCCATGATGCTGAGTAGCAGTAGCAGCAGTAGCTACCATTGGTAAAAGGTCGAAGAAGAGACTCTTGGTAAAGCTTTTTACTAGAAATTCAGGAGAATACCCATAGACTCTCATACTGCGAAGCAGAGAGTAATATTTCAACCTTGTAGCTGATGAGAGAGGTACACTGTCAAGAGTCCTCTTTTTGTGATGAACGAAAGTATATGTGCCAAACACGGTGAGGTCCATTATCCTGAAATTGACATAGTTCTAGCAAGTAGTTCGTATCTAAAATTAGACCTGGTAAACTCTCGCGTGCCTTATCTATTCTTTACAAGTTTCAACATGTATTGAATATTTTTATCTCAATGACATTCTATAATTAGCTTAGCACACACCGCCATCCGTTAACTTGTACGCGGAACGTGACGTAAAGTTGACTCACTTATTACCTACGTTTTAGGGCAAATATAAAAGGAATCTTGTCTGTATATTGCGCAAACGCAAAGTAGAAGACCAAAGTCCATTTTGTCACTAAGCAAATATGATTTGACTGGCTGTAATAAAGTTAATGTGACGCAACGTTACATGATAAGTTTACACTATGCCATGCCTAGTCGGTTACCTACTTACTTATGCGACTCGCAAACCGATATCCACTCGTTCTAGAACTCGCTATATTTTTTCCCCAGGAACTCCTTGTTTGTATGTGGTGCATGTGGCGTGGTGGCGCTTGGAACGCCGAACTAACAAGTTAAAACGAGTGCGTGCAACCGAATCACATTGCGATGCCAAGTGACGAACGGAATACTTAGATCTCCTGAAGAAACAAAGAATGCTGCGTTGCTGTACTGTAGAGAGCAGGAGAGCATAATCGCGAAGTTTTAATAAAAGCTCGCCATAGTTGCCGTATGTATGTAGGTTTACAAATAATTTCTAAAAAAGATCTGGATGCATTCCTCAGAAATTGGGCGGAAGAAGCACCCAGTTAGGGACTCATGGAGATCACAGGGAGAGGCCTTTGCCCAACAGTGGGACACTCAATAAAATCAAAAATCAAAATATTTATTCAGCAAATACAGGCGTATTTGCTGAATAAATATTTTTATTTAGAGAGGGCACGTTTAAAGGTTATAATGTCTATCTTTATACTCTAAATAGTATGAGTACATCATTCATAATAGAATTAACTACATCAAAGTTTACATGTCAAAAACAATAAGAGAAAAAAAAATAACAATCTTATTTCTACAACGATCACGCAATCGTTTGGTTGAAGAGGTTGGGATTGGTTCGCCGACGATTGGTTGAAGAGTTTGGGATTGGTTCGCCGACGATTGGTTGAAGAGGTCGGGGATTGGTTCGCCGACGATTGACTTGGTGCGAGGTATTCGCGTACCCATCTTCTCCAAAAATGGCCTGCGAGTGCCTGGCTGGCTCGCCAGGTGCGTTGATCGGCCTCGTTGCATGGTCCCGTAGGCGGCACACCCGTAGATCTGTAGAGGTGTGGTCTCTAAGTGTCCAAATTAAAATAATTACAATGAAATCTCATATGTATCCACAGAGATGTATACTCATACTCATACTCATACTTTATTGATAATAAAAAATTACATATCAACATTCTACATACATGTTATAAGCTTATGTTATTATAAAATATTATTATGGCGTATACGCCATTAATTATAAATATTATTTTAAGTTTAAAAACTCTTCAAAACTATAGAACGACTGCTCAACAAGCCATGCTTTAAGTTTATTTTTGAAACTTACAAGACTAGGGGCGTTTATTATGCTTATTGGCAATTTATTATATACCGAGAGGCCCATTACGTGTATTGTTTTAGCCATTTTGACCAGCCTTCGGGGCACCGCGGCCAGTCTGTGACCATAACGCGTGACCCGGTCGCTTCCATCTCCCCGTCTAGGGTATTTGTCCAGGTTCTCCCTTGTGTAGATGGCTATTTGTAGTAGTAAGAGACTTGGCAAGGTCAGAATACCCAAGTCTATAAAATATTATTATAAGGTCTCTGAGTGTCAAAAACTAAGTAATAAAATAATACAATCAAGTGAAGACAGAGTGAAATCTCTCATATCAATTCCGCAGAACAGTGGAATAAAGTTATGCTGGTCGTCCTTACAAACATGAACTGGCCGGACTCCAGAAACAGCGTTCACGAGTATGACGCGTATCTCGCCATCGCCTCCCTCGACCATATGTTGTCAGGGAATCATCAACGAACGCCGTCGTAAGCAAAGACCTTTAGGCAAGCATGACATAGGTATTCAAGTTGCAGGACATTCATAACAGACTAAATTAACAATGTTAAAATGAGAAAAAATAGGCTCATACAAAAATCTATTGAATATCCAAGTGTTATTTCAGATTTGGCAATATGGGTTTTCTTCAATTTTTTATAGTGTACGTATCAACAAGTGATTACAGGATTGGAACTTGCACCTTCGTGCAAGATCCTTCGATCTTGAACAAATGGCCAAAGAAACTAACTCGCGAAGAATGTAACAGGGAATAAGATCCGTAATCCAATGTGTCTGGAACACATACCTAAAAACAATCATATCATAATAATTTATGGTTGTACATTTGACAGGCCTACCTTTTTAACCCCCGACGTAAAGAGATAGGTGTTATAAGTGTAATGTGTCTGTGTATCTGTGTGTAACATTTCGCTGGCACTGTGTCCCCCCCCCCCACGAACATAGCGTAAGACCTGACTCGGTTAAACGGTAGGTAATCATTCGGTCGCCTCATGGTCATAATTTGCATCAATTAGACAAGAATTAAATATTACGTTAAGGTCATTGTTCGGTGTCAATGGAATTTCGCGACTGACCACTAGATAACGGTTGCCGAGCACGCGGCCTTGCCGTCCACGTGGGGCGTTAAGAAATCTAATTAAATTTATATACAGATATACTACTATACAATTTTTGGCCCTATTACAGAGCAATAAGGCACAAAAGTGAACAAATATCTCCAGCGTCGCTAATTGACTTCTCTGAATTCAAGTATAATTTACTTTAAAAGTTTAACCGAGTACAATTCAGTAGGTACTCTGCCAACAGGCCACATCAACATTTCCACATTTCCTTCCGCGAGAGAGCAAAGGCATTATTAGGGGAAAAAAAACGCTGTAGGTATGTGGGCCGATACTTAAGTCAGACTATCGATTCTTCAATCTTTTATCTCCATTTTCGTCTACCGGATTTTGAAACAAATGAATACTTTAATTTTGAATGATTTTTTTAAACGTTGTCTGCTCACTTATTTCGTATATATGAAATGTGTTATGCATGATTTCTTTCGACACGTACTTACCTATCCACACGGGCCGAATCACGCGGCAGGACTGGATGCAGGCCTGCCGATTTCGCTCGTGTAGCGTCTCCTAATATCTTCTATCTTGTAATTAGCTGTCAAGAAATTTATTACATTGTGGTTTTTTAGTATTTTGACAACTAATTACAAGATTACTATTGACCGCCGCGGCCAGGCCGCGCCAGTCTGTGAGAGGCTTGATGTTTATGTTTTACGTTCCGTTACACGCATCGTTACAATAAACGCCTGAGATGGGTAGTAAGGCCTCCACCCACCGAACGCGTGTCGTGCGCGGTTGAAGCGGTATATTCACACCGCAAGCGGGCGGCGTGTAGCAATGCGTGTGCAGGGCGTGTGCAGCGCGTGTGCAGCGCAGGCCCGCCGCGTCATGCCTCTCTCACTACCAACACATTTTATTTGTATCTCACTGTCTCTATCACACTCAGCAGCGCGGGCACGCGCGGGCCCGCGCGTCATATCTCTCTCACTACCAACACATATAATATGTATCTCACTATCTCTATCACACTCAGCAGCGCGGCTTCACCCGCGACGCGCACGAAACGCGGCCGCGCTGCCGAGTTGTAACTTTAGCGCTGCGGGCCCGCGTTCGGACCGCGTTCGATGTGTGTTTGAAGTGTAGTTTCAATGCTTTACAACTTGCGCGGGCCCGCGCAGCACACACGCCGCGCACGACACGCGTTCGGTGGGTGGAGGCCTTAAATTGAATTTTCCCCTTTTGTTCACATTCTTACCGAGACATTGCCCTTCGCAAACGCATCGTGCAAGTTCATTAAATTTAATGGCCGTTGACTTGCTGACTTAGACTGAATCATCTCTTACTAAACACTCGAATGTGAATACTCCGGCGATTGTTAAACTCAACTAACGAGCAAATTTAACAATATTTTGGATGAGTAACCAAATATTTGAGAGGTTACTGTACATCTCGTTTCGTTCAACGTAAACTATCACTCCCACGCAGCAGTCTTACAGAATTATTCGCAGTTAAAAATCAGTTGGAACGCAGATCGCTATTTGTCGCTATTCACCACGATCATCCAATATTAGATGATGAATCATTGTTATTGTGATCTGATAAGCTATAAATCAAAATATCATAACAGCCCATAGCACAGCTGCAGGTTAAAGTAACACTTTTTAGAGAAACTGCACTTCCATGTCCTTCCATACTCTGGTGCCCTGCTGGCAAACTGTTCGCAGCGGTCGCTCAGCTCTCTGCTTACCTTACCTTCAAGCCGCTGTTGCGTCTGCCTCAGTTTTGCAGCGCATCCACCAGGTTCGCCGAAGCGCGAGTGGACAGCTTTGGGGCTGTGTTGCGGTAAAAGATGGCATCACTTTTAGCCAGAATAAGTGGCGGATAAGTGACAAGATTGAGCGTCCGTCTCATTCCATCGAACGGTGTCAGCCAGTGACGGACGCTCTATCTTGTCACATCTCGTAATAAGGCCGAACACTGAAGCCGTTAAAAGTGAATTCTAATAATGCGACAATTAATTAAAAACACATCTAGCTACAGTATACATTTAAGAACATGGGATTAAGGAAACTACTAACAAACTGTGGATCTCGTCTGAATAAAGAAATGAGTTTTTTTTTTTGTAACTAAAATAAACTGTGGTATATAATAAGGTACTTATTAGATATTAGATTGACATTAAGTAAATTATTTAATTGATATAAAGACACAGTTGACATTAATATAAATTCCTTATCATTTGATTTTCTATTATTTTTATACAGGGTGGCGTAATTTTTATTCTCCATGTTCTATTGCATAACAACTATAAATACGTAGTATATATAAACATTACATCACATGACATATTCAGTAATAGGTATGGAACTGTGCTGAATCACACAATGTCCATGAAATACTAATTACGTTAATACCTACCAAGTGCCGCACGGCTTTGTTTTACAAGTACCGGTACCAACAGTGGTAGGTAGGGCTAATCAATAATTCGCAGGAAACTCCCACACATATTTACCTACATCTAAGGAAATCCCTGTTTCTTTAAAAAAAACTGCATCGTTAAGCAAAGAGCTTTCCTCGTGCATTCAATATTTTTTAGCACCGGAATTTATAAATAGAAGCATTTCCACCCACCTACCTACCTACAACCCACAACCTACACGGGTCGAATTTTCTTCCTCTTCAGGAAGCAATGTGTGTTTTATGGTCGCCCCGTACAAAATATTTACAAAAGATACCTACCACAAATGCATTATGGTAAACATCGGCAAAGCGGGTGCGTAACGATCGATGCCTTTAAACATTTTAGAAATAATATTAGTCGCAATAACGCTCATTTGATATAATTCTTTAGTAATATAACAACACTTAATATAATTATCATTTTATGTAATGATCATTTGATGTAATAAAATTTAATATAACATAATTTAAGTCTAATGCATATTTCCTATAATGAACATATGATATAATGTTAAATATAAAAATTATATAATATAATGAGTGAAAATATATCAAATGTTATTATACTGAATGAAAATACATTATTTATTTTCGGAACCCATCATTACACACCCCGGTAAAGCGCCCAAACAACTAAGCTTTAGAGCAGTATCAGATCGTATTAACTTCACGAGTTTCTCAGGAACTTTGACCCGGTAACCGTAGCATTATCTACGTAGCACTTATGCCCGATAAGGCGAGTGATTCAAGCTACCCTGTATCGGCCTGATCGGCCGCCTGGCAGATCGGTGTAAGCTTACCTAGAACATGACTCATAGGCGACTTGAATGTGAAGAATAAATGTTGTTTTTTACAGATAGAACATTATGTTTTTACCTATTTTTGTTTCTGAAAACGGATGAGGTTCATCGTGGCGAATCTTGATCCCTGTGTCAGGTGTCATCTCAATACAATTTTACGTTTTATGGTTATAAATTGTACGGAGATGACAGCTGTCATACGAATCAAGATTCGTCGTGATACGTATGGAGATGATTAGAGAACAAAGTATTTTACAAAGCTGTGACTACGATTGAAGACAAACCGAAAATATAGTGATAGAATACGGTTGCCAGAGGTCCTGATAATGCACTATGTTGAAAGTTAGGGACCTGCATTTAGTTCTAGCTGCATACACAACGTATCCTCAAATCATTAAAGGCTCGGCAACGCGCTTGTGATGCTTTTGCAGTCACAAGCGTCTATACTTTACGGTATCTGCTTACTATCAGGCTATTGCCACTACCGTAGTATAAAAAAAACAAGCCAGTGTAAACAAAAATAAAATAGAATTTCTCATTTCGCAGAATGTTAATGGTGTTTTTTTCTGGAGGCCTTCGAAAGCTAAGTTGTGTTGTGTATAATATACTGCACTGTCGCCATCTATCTATCAAAATATCGATTCAGCACAAATGGAAAATTGACACCTCGGAATAATTGATCGAACCTGAATATGTCAATTTGAAAATCCTCGACATGTAAAATTTACCAGATATTAGTTAGGTCGAAAAAAATACGTCCATATGGAATTATTTGCACTCTAAAAATATTACCAATTGGAAATACGTCATATATATGAACATTGTACAAAATAGTCGATTTTCATATTATTTTTTGATATTCATTTAAATGCGGCAATATATGAACCCATTTCATGCTGGACCAAATTCCATTTTGGGCTATATTAATTTCGGACTAGAAAAGAATTGGTCATAGAAAATAGTAGACACAATTAAATCTTAACCAAATTCACTTTAATAGTGGTATTACTTATGGTCCAATTTCAAAATTGTCATGTCGTGTTGACGATTTTCCAACTAAACCACGGTATGTAACGAATGAGTAGGTTTTGTACCTTGGAACTTCAGATAGAACTACTAAAAGTGGTTAAACGGTACACCATTAAATGCCGTCGTGAGATAATATACGAGTGAGCCAGGCTGGTCGATGGCCGATGGCCGTTGGGGCGGAAAGGTTCTCGAGTGGCGACCACGTACAGGAAGGCGCGGCGTGGGTAGGCACAAGGTGGACTGATGACCTGGTAAAGGTTGATGGAGTCCGCTGGATGCGGGTGGCGCAGGACCGGTCACTTTGACATTCTTTGGGGGAGGCTTATGTCCAGCAGTGGACGTCTTTCGGCTGATATGATGAAGCCAGGCTAGCACAGCACAACTGACGCCGCTTCGAGACGCAAGATGAGAAAATCTAGTTGCTCTTTCTAGTTGGTACAGTAAAGTAAAACAGGAGTCACCGAGCCTTACGTGGCTTACAGGAAGTTTAAAACCAGTAGACTACCCCTTGGGCATATTCATTTAAAACCTTTCAGTCTTTTCTCCGAATTATTTGTCGTTTCTGATTAGCTATAATCTTTAGCCTTGCCTCGTTATCCGACGCTGGCATGCAATAATGCCGTTTTCCACTAACTGAAGCCGTGAAAGGAATTCCCACTGAGAAGGAAAAAAATCCGCTGGTGGTTATCGATCTTTAGAAATCACCACCCCCCGCTATTCTATAACATGTTTTAACCTCACCTCACCCGTAACCCATTAATTAAAATGTAAATATAATAAGTAATACAAAAGTTAGCTACATTTGACGATTCTAGAATAACATGTTCATCCAATTAAGTAAGTTTTATTTAATTAGTTATTGAATTCAGAACATTAATTGGTCGTTTGGTTTAATAGATATCGCTGCCAAGTGCCAAAGATTTATCAGAATCACATTTCTGTCACGCGACACTCCATCGTGACCTGAGTCATGCATTAGCACGAGCCGCCACAGTCATCAATGAATGTGAACTCATTAATTTTATATGGGGGGGTTCTTAAAAGCCAAACAGATTAAAGAGTCTAATATTTGAAATGCGTGATTAATATTTTGCGGATATGCGCTAATACGACTCAGGCATGCGGCCGTCAAGCGGCGGGTATATAAATCAATTACGCCGACAAAACAGTACAATAAAATATTGAAAGAAAATTGTTTAGGGTACCTCCCCTACACCTAAAGTATTTTTTTTTCTCGTTAAGCCCATGGTGTGAGGTACCGTTGGATAGTTCGTTCAGAAATATTATGGGTTTTCTACAACCATATTTCAAATCAGTGATTCGTTTGCGAGATATTGGGCTTTAAAGCCCTAATTTTTGTTCGAGTCATGTGTGATGTATGTACAACCCGGGTAATTTAAGAATGCACCGTGTTCATGCATACATTTTGCTGCAAGGTGCCAACGCGACTTAATCGGGATATAACCATAACACACGAGTGTCGTAATGTTATAAAACACGCACGCGTGTTTAATACCCAGGATTATGAGTCTAAAAGCGACATAATAAGAAGTATGTTACGAACAAATGTGTTGAAAAAAATTACAACTATACTAGGCAGAGACAAAGATTAGTAAGTACAAGATTGTAATGATGGGTTACCATGAAACCACTGCTAACGCAAGTTCTTCGAAAAATGGAATCTGTCTTTGTATCTTAATATGACGGATTATGATTGATCTTTCTTTAGTCTATAGGAAGATCCATTTCTTCTAAATTTGTGTTGTGAATAGTTGTAGAAAATGTATTATAATTCCAGGAAACATACTTTCCTCATTACCTCTCTCTTCTGTTACAAAAAGTAAAGGTTATGTACATATATATGTGTGTAAGAACTTTATTGTACTTACACAAAACAGGTTTAAACATAAACATGATATATATGATTAAGGTACAAAGGCAAACTCATAGGTACCCTTATAAGGGATCTCTTCCAGCTAACCGTTAAATAATTGAGTGGAAGGTAGGTAGAACGAGATAGACAAACACCATGTACAAAAGCACATAGAACAAACCAGAACACAAAGAAATCTAAGAAAAATACAAAAATATTAATTAACTAGCTTCTGTCCGCGACTTCGTCCGCGTGGAACTCGTTTGATATCATAGCTCCTTATAAAATTTCGCCCCCTTAGACGATGATTCCCGGAATAAAAAGTATTATAAGTATATCTACTCGTATGTTAATCCAGGTTATACACTATAATGTATACCGAAATTCATTTTTCCCCTCACTGCCTCGGAAAGCCGTCTTATCCTTTAAAACCAGTGAGAAAAAACGCATTTTATCCACTAGTGGGGAAAGTAATTTGACCTTGGAGCATGTTCAAGTAGCTTTTGACAGTATAACAAAACGTAAACCGCTCATAATACAAAAAAATAACAGATGATGTATTTCTGTTGCCGCTATAACAACAAATACAAAAAAACAGAATAATAGTTTTGTTATACAAGGGTGCAAAGTTGTATTTTACCCGCGAGTGTGGAATTGAAACACGAGCAAGCGAAAGGATGCTACAGTCGAACCACGAGCGAAGCAAGTGGTGTTAAAATAGAATCCTGAGCGTAGCGAGTGTTTCAACACACGAGAAGTAAAATACATTTGCAACCGTGTGTAACACAAAACTTTTCTCCACACTGTTGCGAGGAAAGTGCAACATAAAAAATAACTTTATTTAATTTTTTTTTTAATTTTAACAGTAATAATAACGTTAAGTAATATGAAGTAGAATTTTGGTCTAGTGCGAGTCGGATTTTAGTTTTCCCATACATTTTGAGACCCGGCGCCTGATGATTTGATGAAGGCAACAAGCAATTATTTAAAAGTTCTTAAATCTTTATTTTATTCTTTTTTTTAGTATTTGTTGTTATAGCGGCAACAGAATTACATCAATTGTGATTTTTTTGTATTATGAGCGTTTTACGTTTTGTTATACTGTAAAAAGCTAATTGAACACGTTCCAAGGTCAAATTACTTTCTCCATGGATAAAAAAATAAAATGGTTTTAAAGGATAAAAGACGGCTTTCCGAGGCAGTGAGGGGAAAAATAAATATTTAAGAACTTTTCAATTAAATAATTGCTTGTTGCCTTCATCAAATCATCAGGCGCTGGGTCTCAAAATGTATGGGAAAATTACAATCCGACTCGCACTTGACCAAAATTCTACTTATATTACTTAACGTACTATACGTACGTATTACTGTTAAAAAAATGTTAAAAAAATATTATTTAAATTAAATAAAGTTGTTTTGCATGTTGCACTTTCCTCGCTACAGTGAGGAGAAAAGTTTTGTGTTACACACGGGTGCAAAGGTATTTTACTTCTCATGTGTTGAAACACTCGCGGGTAAAATACAACATTGCACCCTTGTATAACAAATAACTATTAATCTTTGATTATTCATTTATTATCACCACAATTGAGTGTATAGGATAAGCCAATTGTTACACTGATATTTCGTAGGCGATACGACGCATCACTGATAAGGACTTTTCTTATCGGTTACGAGTCGCGTGATACGCACACGAGACACGTTTTTTATACGTATCCGACTACAGATACTGTAAAAGTTACTAAATTACGCAAGGATTACGCCACATTTACTCGTTATATGTAGGTAAATATATAGAGCTATTTATGTACGTGCATTAATATAATTATTTTGATTTTTGGCTTATTATAATCTCTGCACCACCTACATACACATAATCTAGTTTTATCTCTTTCTCCGATACCCAAAGGTTGTCTGGAAGACATCGCTCTTCAGCGATAAGACCGCCGGTTGTCTACCTCTACCTACATGTTATTGTATTGTTTTTTTTTAACTGCTTTGTTTGTGTGAGGTGTGCAATAAAAAGTATTTGTATTGTATTGTATTATAAATTAATTTTAGGTCACACCTGGCCATAATGCGAGTTTTACTGCACGCTGCGCGTACGGTAAAACTCGCATTGTGGCCAGATGAAGACGTAAAATTGTGTACTTACCACGGGCGGTAATTCGTAAAGCCCCAGATCGCATATTTATGGCCCTCACCTTCGGTTCGGGCCGCAAACACCTGCGATCAGCACGTCTAGCACACGACGGCCGCGACACACTCGATTTGTATCGCACTATACCTCTTCTTCTAAGTGGTCTAATAAGAGAGAGACGGATAGTGCTAGAAAAATCGAGAGAGCTCGCGCGCCGTTCGCGTGCTAGCCGTGCTGGGCCATTCACGAATTCACCGCCCTAGGTACGTAATGTACTATTGTATTAAGCAGTAACGCTGCTAACGAGATTATAAGTTTTAATTTCGTTATATGTATTTTGTAATAGGTAAGTTACAATAAATTTAGAAAAATAATACAGTATTCCAGTGGCACTTTTAGCATACAATGTGGGTATAAAATATTGGCTAAATGTGATATCGCAGTGATAGGTTGTTAGTCCATCGCCCACAACACACTTTAAGAGCGTGCAAACATTTCGTTACAACTCGACAAAGTCGCGATCGCCTGCGAGCGGCTATGATTAGCAACCCACACTACGATGTTTACTGTGTGCGTGCGGTTCGAGTGCTGCCGTGCTGTTGGACCGACCCTTCTTGATCATTGTTATACTTTCACTTTATAGTGAGGTAGGAAATAAAAATCAGTTTTAGTTGAAGTTTTAAATGTTTTTATTTTATTAAACTTACGCACTTATTTACTTACCATAAAACTAGTGCCTATGCCAAATCTTGGGATTAGGTGTCAAAGCGGAGCCTGAGCTCCTTTAGGGCACAACCGGGAATAACGCTAGGGGATGATGATGACGCACTTACTTTCTTATGTCATACGGTATAGTTTTGTATGGAGACTCGACTGACTCTGACAGTGTTTAAATTACAAACACAAGCCGTACGAATATTGGTCCGAGTAAATCCGAGCCACTCGTGTAGTTTAAAATGTTTAAATTATTATACCTGTAGACGATCTTTTAGTGAATGTATTTTATTTTTGATGTAAAATAAAATAATCATGTTATTTTCTAAAATAAATAATTGAATCTATCTATATTTTAAGTTTCTCCTAGGTAAGTATGTCCCTAATTGACATTGACCTACTTTCCTCCCATCAACCATTTCATTTCTTTCAATATTAATTTTGGCTCCATCTTCTCCTTCCAAAACCAGTCATCTTTATTCATTTTAGCAGTCTTATAGCTGGAACTCTTCTTCTGTCCACACCGAACTGGCATTACATATGGCAACATATATTCCAAAAGAGCTCTTTTTGGAGTTCCTTTATTGTCTTGTGCAATATCCTTTGTTTTTGCAGTATCACATATCATCATCATCATCATATCAGCCGAAAGGCGTCCACTCCTGGCGAAGAATTTGGTCCTCACCCATATTCGACGGTTTTTCTCATTTTTTTTCTGTCTGAAAATAAAGTTCTCTTTACCACAAAAAGTCATTACCAAAAACATTGATTTCCCTTGAAAAGTACATTTTCTAAGTTTCATAACCGTAGGTTAAATATAACGTTTTCCTACTTAAACTTCCAACCCCTTTTTCAGCATTCTATGGGTGGATTTTTTTAAAACAGTGAAACATGATATGTTCTTTTATATCTTTTGAAGAGTATATTCCCAGTTATATGATCGTAAGTTTAAAAAACAAAGTTTTTTAAATTCAGAATTCCACCCCCCTTCTCATCCCCTATAAATTTAGCCTTACCCCTTGTACAAATCATAAAAGAAACCTCTATGCCAAATTTCAGCTTTCTATGTGTAAAGGTTTGGGCGCGGCGCGCGCCGCAGGCTAAGATGATGATGATGACGAATTTTATAAAACGATTACTAACTCGAAAATATTTCATACAATCGTTACATAACCCCTAGGCAAGAGCGGTATAAACATAAATAATATGAATAATATTGGTGACTTAACTTTTAACTTGTCTGGCCGTACGTAGTATTATTGGATTTTTCATCCCAAATAATGTTCGTTTATTACCCATTTCTATAAAAAGTTATATCACTTTAGTGCTTTGTGAAACAATAAAATAAATAAACTTACTTAACATGTTAAATTACTTACCAAGTATCAATCAGTAGCGGACGCACTACAGCTAGTCAGGCGGGTGTCGGGTACGCTCGGTCACCGACCTGTGGGCAGCGACGAGAGCAATACGTCCGTTCTTTGGGAAGGCCCGGCGCGTAATGAATTGAACAACGTTTTCGCTCGCGGCTATATAGTGGTTTTAAAAAAATGGGCTAAATTAACTGGGTCACCCAAAAGCGTAAAAAAAAACACGTAATATTAAACAAGTCCTGTAGTTTTATAATAAAATTTTTGATTTCCAAAACATCATCAAATACGTGAATAAAAAAATGTTTAAACTAACCGAATTAGACATTATGTAGTGCTATTTTTTAATAGGAAAAACCAATATTTTAGAACTAGTGCGATTGGTATGTACTAAAAGACTATATATTCCATTGTATAAGGCAAACATCGATACATTTTTGAAAGTTTAAAATGGAAATATTCTACCTTAAAGATAGCTCTGACGCGTATTTTTGCAAAACACTCCGACGAAAACCTGGTTGTTTTAAATAACCGTTTATATAAATAGAATTATAGCAATGGTGTGGTCTAGAATAAGAGTTTATCTATACAAAATAGTAGTTTACTTTAACAAATCAATCATTTGAACGAAACTATGGCCTTCGAAAAAGCCTTACGTTAGCTAAAATACGAACTTTTTGTTTGCACGCTCTTAACCTTGTTCCTTTAGTTCGACTCTTGCGACACCCGCAGGAAGAAAGGGGTTGGTGCTATTCTATTCTATCCTGACACCACAGGGGGAGAGAAATAATATATATTTATAAACGCGTTCTTTTGTTGATTTCTTTTTAAAATGTTATTCTAAGATGCTTTATTCAAGAATTCGACAAACTTTCCACGCGGAAGTAATTATGTAGATTAAAATGAAGCATGCATTGTTTTTTGTATGATTTATCTTGAATATTATAGAGCAAATGTAAATGAACCAAAACAAAGACAAATATATTTATTCATATTTTTTCGTACTTTTCAGAAGCTAGTTAATTTATAATTTTTTTGATGTCTGAAATTTTGTCGGATTCTGTCGCTGGGTAACCATTTAATTGATAATTATATCCGTTACACTTAAAAAAAGCTATTATAAATTATTTCCAAAATTGTTTTTTTTTTTTCATACAAGTTGTCATTACTGGACCATAGTAACAACCTATTGAGTTTGTATCACGAAAACCAGGATATTCTTTTTTTACATTAAATCATATTTATTTAATTAAAAAGTACATCCACATCACATATGTAAAGCTACTTAAATGGAAATTAGGAATATACAATTAGAAAACGTATCAAAATTCTGCCCTTTAGGCAGCGTGCCCATTACGCAGGCAGCATTCCCGCGCTGAATAGCAATCGCTATTCTTTGAGCGAGAAAGCTGCCTGCGCGAGGGTCAGCCTCGTCCCTCAACCGCTTGCTGATCTATATGTATAGTATAGTATGGAGCGTTGGCCGACTGGGGCGACAAGCTTCATAGAAATGTAAAAAAAAATCGCGTCAAAAATTTTTTTTTTTCTGTTTTTTCTTATCAGAACACGATACCTGTTAATCCCTTGATCGGTTCATACGACATTTTTGTTACACCTTGTATGACCTGATGATATTATTAACACTTCTAGCGTTTCTAAATACTTACCGTTTCTACGTGCGACTATATACTTGCTGTCTAAATATGTAGCGTTGTGACTGTACATAAATACATATAAACATACATTCACGCCTTTATTCCCAAAAGGGGTAGGCAGAGCACATGGTGTAAGGAGTATGTAAACTCACCAGAGCTCCCGAGGATGTTGTTCGCTGTGTTTGTGTCTTGCTGCCAACATAGCGATTCCTCAAATCAATAAAGGGTATCAGCGCGCTTGACCACGATTAAATTCCTGGACTTCCAGCTAGACCAAGGTGTTAACATGGGAAACGCAGATCAGTGCGGTGCGTGGAGAACCGAGCAACACATAGTTGACGGTATCCGGTCGCAATCACTAAATTTGATTCCCCATACAATTGGAATTTTCATTTCGCCAATAACTCAACTTTCTCGAAACCCCCAAAGCTTTTGTTTTTTTTCTTAATCTAATCGTGTAGGACTCATTAGGTTAGGTTTGTTGAATAATAATCTTCAAAATGTCATGCCTTCAGAGATAAACGCTTTTAGGACATGAAAATTCCGAATAACGATACAGTTGGTAAATAATTTTAAGTGATTCAGATGGGTAACCGTACTTGACATTGTACACAGACCGTACAGTGCCAGACAGACCTTTTGTGCTGCTTCGGCAACATTCAATTTTTTGTCCTTTTTAGGGTTCCGTAGTCAACGAGGAAAAAAAATTTTTAGGGTACCCTAGATGTAAAGTGGGGATGTAAACTTTTTTCTCGATAAACCTATTTTTCAACTCAGTCATTCGTTTGCGAGATATTGGGTTTAGAAACCCTAATTTTTGTTCGAGTCCCTGTGTCCCCCCCCCCCGCCAGCTAAACGGTTACTACTGGGGTGGTGAAAAAATTCGTGGCAGTAGTAGGTACAAATAAAAAAATTGAAAAACCCCATTTTCATTTCAAAGTCCAACATCTCTAAAACGGCTGAACAGATTTTCATAAAACATGGCTAAGAACACTAGGGATCACATCAGCTTTCGAATAAAAAATCGCATTCAAATCGGCTCATCCACAGACACAGATACACAGACACGAGATAATTTAGTGATTGCGATAGGTTATCTGTAACACGGGCTTTTTTTTCAATTTTGGGTTGAGCCGTCGAGTGAGCGCGCATGTACACGACGAGAAAGCCACGCCACGCCAGGCGTAGCGTTTAAAATCCGCACCAATTCCGTCGTTACTAACATACGAGTGAGACGAAACCTGTGCAGTGACGAGAATACTGACAGCACAGCTAGCACGCGACGGCGCGCGAGCTCTCTCGATTTTTCTCGCACTATCCGTCTCTCTCTTATTAGAACACTTAGAAGAAGAGGTATAGTGCGATAAAAATCGAAAGTATGTCGCGGCCGTCGTGTGCTAGACGTGCTGGTCACTGGAATTTAGACAACCCTTAACACAAATGGGTGCAGTTTCTGTCAGGAGTTAGGAAAAACAACTATTTACATATCATCAAATATCATACAAAAAAAATGTAGCTACCCCAGGGAAGCATATCGTGCAGCCCAAGTAGATACAGCTGATTCCGGCCCTAGTATCTCAACATTTTTAGAAGCAACGGATTTAAAAGTATAATGAACGATGAGTGGCTGCCGCAACCAACCATTTTCTGGTCGAAGCGGCCCATAGCAAAGCAATGATAATAATATACCAAGTACCCGTGTACGTCAGCGAGCACATATGGGAAGAATTAGGCGTGCAGGAGAGCTCGAGGCAACGCGGATACGTGTAGCATACGTTGTGGTAAAAAAAGCATAAAGCAGAAGCTATTATTCTCCCGACATTACATATCATATTAAATAATCACTTATCGAGGAGTGCTTTAATTGTTTAAAGGAGTTTATGGTATACTAACAAATATCAATGAATCGTGTTACCCATAAATCTATGTATTTTATCCTACTAATATTATAAATGCGTAATTTTGGATGTTTGTTACTGAATCACGCTAACGGCTCAAAATTTTGCACGAACATACATAGTTTATAGCTTGGATTAAAATATAGGATCTTTTACCTCGGGTCCATGCAGAAGTCGCGGGCGGAAGCTATAGTTACCAATAAATTATATCCTTGTCTATATGCTTGTAAAGTTAGCAGTATCTTAATCAAATGGCGCAGTTGATAGACCGATGAGTGAATCAATGACTTTTGCCATGAACTTGGGGGTAATGCGTAAATCATTGCTACTTAGTATTACTTTATTAATAGTAAGGTTAATACGGACAAATACAATCTAAGATAAGTAATGGTTATAATTTTGCCTTGAATGGGTTACAACTTCATAACAAAACCAATTGTGTCTAGTTGGTATACTTGGTATTACTGATATGGCTTACGAAGCAAGTGTTTCCGGATTCGAATCCCGGTAAAGGCATTTTGTTTATGTGACGAGTATGAATATTTCTTAGGTTTGTTTATATCTAAACAAGTATGTATATCGTCGATTAGTACCCACCCACAGTACAAAGCTTTGCTTAGTTTGAGGCGATTTGTGAGAACATGTTCCCCAAATATTTAAATGTACCTAAGTTCGCCTTTAAATTTTTTTTTTTTAATTTATATAATGAGAGGAACGCACCTGAGTTGGACTCAAGCTAAGTAGCTTGGCAAAAAGCTCAGTGATTTAAAACGAAACCACACGTAACGAAATAGTAATCTTTTCCGTAATTTCCAGTCCCAACCGCACTTTAATGTGCAAGCAGAGCTCCCGTCTCTTTCTAAGCGTTCTAATTAGAAAGAGACGTATAGTGATCTCGCCGCGATACCGCGGCACTGTATGTCGAGTAGAACAAGCTAGCTGGAAAAAAACAACATCACCTAATTCAGAAACCATTAATGAGGGTAATTAGTATATTAGTTGGTGATTACACGGGTAGGTAATGATTTGTCGTAAATCATTTATTTTTTTTGTAATGGGGGTAAGTATATAAAACAATTGCATTATTTGCATGAATTTTATCTCCGATTGCGATAACGTCTCACAAGTATATTTCATTAATTTTGGTTAAGTGCTGTGATGGATTCTGTTACTAAGAGTAAGTACTATTTTAAATACTATTATATTTTGATCCTTTTAACCTGTAACCTAGAAAAATATATCGTTATGTTACAAATTTAAGAAAAAAAAACTTCAATTTCGAATTCATTGGAGTATAAGTAAAAATCCCCTCTTCTCCCCGACCTGAATATTTTTTAGGAAGTAGCTATAACCTCATTGATAACGAGGGTCTTTATTTTTCTGGCCCGATTTTGCCTGATTTTTATTTATTAATTTTTTTCTAGGTCACACTTTCAACGTGCCGAAAATCGCTTGTTTTGAAGAATGGCTCAAAAACTCCAAGAATGAACGAAATGTGCTCCCTTCGCGTACATTTCGAAAATACAGGACATAAGCGAAATAATGGAAGATTCAATGAAGGAAATCAAGACCGTGATTTCCCGATTTTCATAGAAACTTTCGGAAAAATGGGAAGGTTCTCATAGAACTCGGGAACGCTTTTTGGCAAGCAATAAGGAATGGCTCCAAGGTGATTTGACATTTACTGTGTCGTACGATCATGCTGAGGCATGTTGTAGTTCCAAGGAATCTCAACCGGGCCCTGGAAGACCTACACTAAACATGGAAGATGCGAGTGCCAAAACAAAACGTCGACGTGTTGATGATTTGATCTCGACACGTAGTTCAGAAGAATTATTAGTAGCTGCCGAAATATCGTCTCGACTATCTGGAAAGCGAAACGTTGCTAAATTGATAAAAGAAGTCAGTGAGAGTCCTGATAAGTTGCGTGATCGGAAGAGCAGCGACCAGCAGCAGAAGCAGCAAAGGTGCTTGACGAGTGATGAAGCTTTGGCTTATTATGTGGACTCCAAATCTACGTCTCACTCGTACAAACAAACCAGGAAGTGGAGTATGCGTGCGGGTCATCGGGTATTTCCATCATTTTCATTCATTCTGATCCTTTAATTAACAGCCTCAGGGAAACGCCCCGCAAAAAACAGGATCTCTCCCGTTAGAAGTATTAGATTTATTAATTTCACCCGAACATCTTGTCAGAAATAAAATTACTGTTAGTAATATATCCGAAGATTATTGTGTTTCGGATTCTTCCGAGGACGAGGATGAACACTGTAATGATGACTGAATCATTACTACCTAGGTACTATTAAGAATTGTATAGAGTTATTTGTTAAATAGGTATAATTATATGTATTTACAGTAATGAATTGGGTCATTAAGATTATTTTTGTACGTCATTAGGCTTAAGTATTGTAGTGTGGTGTAAATATTTTTTTTTTTTCATACACATTTTTTTATTTTTTGGTGTATCCAATTTTTGGAGATTTTACTATGAATAACATTATATTTCATCTAGACAGACCTATTAGAAGCTTAATATTAGAGATATAATTTTGTGCAGCTAGCATGTTCCGAGCGAAACACAGTGCGCGGGCCGGCGTGTGATAGCATAGCCGTGCTGATGCGTAAGCGAGGAATGTAAAAGAGACGAGAACCGAATGCCCTGAGACCATGAAACCCTCATGGTTACTCGCGATACTTAAAAGGAAACAGCAGGAAGACGCATTTCTCCCATAGCCCGCTGCAGCTGTGAAAGCTCTTTAAATTGTTTTTTTCGATCGAGGGAGCCAAGCGTAAAATCGTTTGTATGTCCAGATGTCCGGATGCCCGCTTTCCCGCTGTTCTGCTCTACAGGTCGCATTTCTCAACCGATTGTCGTGAAATTTTGTGAGCAGGTTCTTTAATTATATAGTTTTTTTGTCGAGTCACTTTTTCAAAAATGCGATACAGGCTGTGCTGCAATCTGGTTTTCCGCAAAGCAGTTTCTGTTTTCTTCTTCTATGGTCGCCTGGCAGCACGAGAGTCGCGCGGCAGTCGTCGCCTGTCCATAAACAAGACACAGTCGTATTTAGGTGTGCTGAACGAGCCTAAACGTGACCATTCCTTTCTAGCGCTGCGATAAATAGAACGCGTGCGCGCTTCCGGCAAACCTTTTTCCAGTTATATATAACTTGGATCTTTACAAGACGAGAGTGAATAAGCACTATCTAGGTATGCATGTAACACCCTCGACCTCATCATCACTTACCATCAGGCGAGATAGTGGTCAAATGCGTACCTATACGTAATAAAAAGGTTACTTGAGGCCTGCTATACAATCAGCCAAATATTTCAGAAGGGAACAGGGACATCGAGGAGACATGCCCCTTCTGTCGAATTTTGTGTTTAGAATACGGGCCCAGAATGACAGCGAAATCAAAGGTGAGATATACCTATTATGTCCTCCAATTTGGAGGATGCAATACCGGCCCAGCACTGTGCAAAGACAATCCCAATCAAAACAGACAAGACAAGTGTGATAATCTAGCTCGAGATAACGCTTGATGCACTTATCTATGCGCACACTCGTAGTATGCTATCGCTGCGTAGTACGCACGTGCTTTCAAGCATGAATGAAAATTCAAGCAGACTTCCTTGATGCCTATTCAAACACAAAACGTCCTAACTCCTACATATCCCAAACAAAACTCAACCTAGTGCAAAAGTCTTTAAGATGTTAAATTTAAATGTGATTGTGATATTTAAATGTGCACACAAGAAATTGTTACTAAAAACTAAACTCTGTTTTGCTTAAGTTAGAGTTAACTTTCAAATGATGTTTTAAAGGCACGTGCTCGGAACGTGGCAATGTCATCTATATTCCGTGAGGTCGCTTGGTGAGAAGTGTGCCATATAGGTTAAGAGATAGAGCTCAGATATACGCTTTGGAAATAACTAACATGGTGGGAAAACCTTTTGTATTTTATCTTTTTTTAAGCTACTATGACAGCGCATTGTTTGATTATATGGGCAAGTAACAGCTCTTCGTTCAATTGAAAAAGTATGCCAGAATCGTAGCCGGTTTGATTCCTGGTTCAAAGTGAACCTTCCACTGCTCCACGCTGGCCTAATACTTGACACTTTGAATCTTAATTTATATCCCTATGGATACACCTATGTGTCAAAATATTAGGAGTTACGGTTTCAAACATTTCCCAAAATATTATACTGTCAACTTTTTTACCTCATCTACTTTAACTAATAATGAAAGATCAAACCGTATTAAAATAGTAGATTGTATGACAGGGGTCTAAAGTAAGCCATATTAAGTACCACGAGATGATTATTTTCCCGAACGAAGTGAGCATGAGAAGTGAAAACAAATAAACAAGTTTCAATGTTAATGTCTCGTCAACTTTGCTTAGTTTGGGACTAAGTTGATTTGTGTAATTTTGTCACTAAATATTTATTTATTTTAATGCATTTCTCTACTAAAATGTGCGCGGAATGTCAATGGCAAACTGTAAAATGAGTGAAGTGAGAACTGGGTCACAGCTCTTAGACTTGGTCGGCTGATGACAGGAGTGCCGCGTCATTGCATCAGACTGTGAAAGTGATTCTCGGAACTTCTACGTTCACTCGATGAGGAAATCTTTAGATTAATTGAGGAGTTTATTTATCGGTAATGCTCTAGAAAAACACCGGCCACTGACTGATACTTTTGGTTTTCTATAACAGTCGCTTAAGAGTCCGCAGTAAGCTCGGCCGAATTTCACCTTCCCATACAAACGTAGTTACGCTCTCATTTTAAAACTACGTGTTCGATAGTGGCGAAACTTTGCATATACATTGAAATGAGGTATATCTATGTCTGTAATTTACTTAATACCCCATGTCATTGTATATGTAAAGTTTCGTTACAATCCAACAAGTAGTTTTAAAATGAGAGCGTAACTACGTCTGTATGGAGAATCGAGCTTACTGCGGACTTAAAGGGATGCGTCGATTTTGTAAACCTCCGTGTAGGCACGTTTATGATTATGACCTCCGCGCACGAGACAACGAGATGCAATATTTGACGACCTTTGTAGCCTAGTTGTAGTGACCTTGCCTACAAAGCCGGAAGTCCCGGGTTCGAATCTCGGTAAGGGCATTTATTTGTGTGATGTGCACGAATATTTGTTCCTAACCTAAGTCATGGATGTTTTCAGAATCAGAACTTAATTAAAGTATACAGATCTACATTTAAGTTTTTATTTATCTATACAGAGTAAAATATTATTCACCATTCAAATTTTGGGAGGTGATTCGGTGGGTCAATTAATTAAATAAGTTGTATTAAAATCGCGAAAAAAAACCAGCTGTTCCATACATTTTGGCGGCGTTTGAACCTCCCAAAATTTGAACGGTGAATACTTAGAGCATACATAGGTGAATAATATTTCACCCTGTATAAGTATGTACATCGCCGTCTCGTCTAGAAACCATAGGAGGTAAAAGCTTTGATTAGTTTGGGACTAAGTCGATTTGTGTAAGATTGTCCCTAAATATTTATATGGAAAAATATCGATAAACATCTAAATTTATGAAGCGGCATTAATATTTGCTTTAATGAGATATTGGATGATTATTAACTACCCATCATTTTAATGTTTGCTTAATGTTGTTTAATTGTTTGAAGTAGCTGAGGTGAAAATTGAATATTATCTAGACCCAAGTTGGGTTATTTTTTCTATGTATCGTTATCGTCTGCAAAAAGTGAGTTCTTCTTTTATGGGCAATTGTGTGCGTTTTTATAACAAAATTCCCAAAAATTAACAAGGTTTGTCATTAAATAAGTTTAAGTTGTTTATAAAAATCCATTTAGTTCGCAATATGGCCTATACTACACGATAAACTATTTTATAAATGACAAAGACTTTCTTTGATTTTTATTTTATATTTTTTTTCTCTGTGAACTGACATACTTACTCTAATTTTGAATTTGTTTTATATAATTCCTGACTACCTAATGTGTTTGTACATGTGCTTAATTGTAAAATGTATATGAACTTTGATCTTCAAAAAGTGTTCTGTAGGAACCTATATTGAATAAAAATATTTTGATTTTGATATGTAGAAAAACCGGCTAAGTGCGAGTCGGACTCACGCACAAAGGGTTCCGTACCATTATCCGTTGAATGAAAGGTAAATTGAGGTTTACGAATTATGACGTATTAAAAAAAACTACTTACTAGATCTCGTTCAAACCAATTTTCGATGGAAGTTTGCATGGTAATTGTACATCATATATATTTTTTTAGTTTTATCTTTCTCTTATTTAAAAAATTACAGGGCTGGGGGGGACACACATTTTGCCACTTTGGAAGTGTCTCTCGCGCAAACTATTCAGTTTAGAAAAAAAATTTATTAGAAACCTCAATATCATTTTTGAAGACCTATCCTTATACCACAAACGGTATGGGTTTAATCAAAAAAAATTTTTTGAGTTTCAGTTCTAATTATGGGGAACCCCGATTTTTTTCTGTTTTTTTTTCTATTTTTGTGTGAAAATCTTAATGCGGTTCACAGAATAATTTACTTACTAAGTTTCAACTGTATAGATCTTAGTTTCGGAAAAAAGTGGCTGTGTACGGACGGACAGAGATATACAGACTACAGTGCCGTTTTTTGCCATTTGGCTACGGAACCCTAAAAATGGGATGTCCGCCCTTACCTGGGGAAACTCTGGCAACATTTGTGCAAATCATCAGTTCACCCTCATCATCTCATTTAGATGTTAGTTTACTTTACTCATCAGTAGCTGGCAATTCTAAAATTGTCAGTCAATTTGTCTGAAATTGTAATCCTATTGTAACCCAGTGCCGGGACCAAACCCTAGTCTGAGCGCATTAGCTATATCCTCGCATTCGGACGAGTGGAGTTGCCTATTTACCTTAGCTCGCACAGCTGCTAGTAGGCGTCTATTTTACAAACGTCACACGAGGCCATAGGAAAAGGTAGCAAAATTTTCTTTGCCATGACGCAAATGGTTTTTCTTAAGATAAGAACGTGAATAATCCAATGGGCTGCACAAACTGCGGCAAAAACAGAGATGACAAATCACCGGACGTGTCGGTGGAGCTGCCAAGATACCATGAGCGCAGTACTTAATGACGTCGTATGAGACAATAGGACATGTATTATGGTAGGTTAAATAATGAGCACAGCATAGTTAAGTCTGCCACATCCGTACCAATATCATAAATGCGAAAGTGTGTCGTGTCTGTCTGACTGTCTAGCTGTCTCTGTTACCTCTTAACGCTTAAACTGCTGACCTGATTTAGATGAAATTTAGTACAGAGAAAGTTTGTCCCGGAGAGGGACATAAGATAGTTTTATGGGGGGTGAAAAATTGTAAAAACAAGTTCCACGCTAATGGAGTCGCGAGCAGAAGCTAGTAACATAATATTTAACACTAGGTGTCATTCATGACCCTGATTCATTACTTTTGCCTAATTATAAACAGATGAAAAATATACAGTTACTTTTGATAATTATGGGTATAATAGTAAGGAATGTCATGTATTATCAGCCAGCATGGGTAATGCAGCCATTAACCAGGCGGAGCCGCAGTATAAAATAGCCTATGTCCATCCTAAATGCAGCCTCATGCTGAGTTGGGCCAATTTCGTGACATAGCATGTTCACTTTTTCTTTTGTCTTTGTCATGTTAGCTTAGCGCTTCACGAATAAATGTTTGATTCTGCTGAAATTGCATAAAAATATCGATATTGTGTAACAATGGGGCGGTTCGGTGAAACAAAACATCGTGAGGAATCTTGTCTAATCTCAATAGTTTAGTTTTCCCTCTGGTTTGGAAGGTCAGATGGCAGTCGCTTTCGTCAAATAGTCGTGCCTCAAAGTCGTGCCTATGCCAAAACTTGGTATTAGGTGTCAAAGCGGACCCCCGGCTCGTTTCGGCCACAACCGGCAATAACGCTAGGAGGATGATGTGTAAACTAGTTCCGGAGATTACAACCTCACAGACTTTTCAACTCTATCATATTAGTACCTAGATATAGACTGATATTATGACCCACAATCAAGTAGTCACGCACACCGCCGCTCGATAGTCAGACCAGACGCTCAATCTAAAACATAATTATATAACCTTACTTCGGAATCCCCATCTGTTGCTATGTAAGGATTTTAGTATAATTCCATATAAAAATAGGGATTAACATTATTAATTAAGACTAAGCAGTTTAGACACCCGCAATACCTTACCCTCGACACTACTGAGAAGCAACATGTTTGAAAGAATTGCTGCAATTCTGAGAAGAATCTGAAATGTCATTAAATTTACATGTGTCTATCAGTAGTTTTCGACCGACCACCAGACAACCTGTTTCTACGTGTCGCTGGGCTCTCAACTTTCTCGGCCGTGAAGGTAGGGTACCTGTGTAGCTGAACTTGAACAATCACGTTATATATATTGCGGGTTCTTTTTCTTGGCCTTTTTCTTAAGACCCATCAAAGCCACGTGCCACCTCCAATATTACTCGAATAGCGGCTCTATTTTTAAGGTAGTCTATAGTTTTAAATGTGGACCGTGCGTTTTTTTTACGTGGACTTCCTTTCTTAAAACATAAAGCCGCTCTTTGGTTGAAAGTGTTGATGTTTAAGAACTACGTTTATTTTACAGTATCAATTAGCGGTTACACTTAACAACGACCCTTGTAGCCTAGGCCTGCCTGCCTACGACGCCGGAGGTCCCGGGTTCGGATCCCGGTGTGAGGCATTTATTTGTGTGCACGAATATTTGTTCCTGAAACATGGATGTTTTCTATGTATTTAAGTATTTATTTATGGGATATATATCGTCGTCTACTACCCATAGTGCAAGCTTTTCTTAGTTCGGAACTAGGTCGACTTGTGTAAGATTGATAGAAGTTTTATTTTATACTTTATTAAAGACAATCGCATTGTTTGCTAGGCACTAAGAGAAGTGAATTCGGTCTAGAAATGTAGATACCATACAATTAAACAAACGGTTGCCACCAAGACAAAATCGAAAGTCTTTTAAAAAGGTTGCTCGTCTTTTTACCAATGTATCAAAAGAAACTACCCGTTGCCTTTCAACTTATAAAGATCGATTTAACATTTTTAAATGATTGTCACTTGAGAAACGTCGATTGATTTATTTGATCAGGTATTGCTTCTCAAAATCTTGGCCGGGCTATTGATTCTCCTTAGCTATTGGAGATGAATAAGAATAACTTTTTACTTCCTAGACAGAACTCTTGCATAATTAATTGCCGACCTTTTGCTCTTAAGAATTATCGTACATATCTTGGTTTTCAAAGTATCTGTATGTGACTGGAGGAGCATACCCACTAAAAACACACCGGCGTCACCCGCATTGCCGTTAACGGGGGCGCCATGGGATCGCGAACATTCAACCATGACGCCCCCCGGCGGTCCTGGCTTTACTCGCGCCAGGACACCCGCACCAAAGGAGGGGAAGGTCAGGACGCTTGATCCTTCCCCCAGACATGTAGGGCCGTGCAATGTGGGTCCCCTACCCACTGGCCCTACTGAGGCATGGCGCGATCAGCGGCCGCAAACCGCGCGCGCGCTCTACCTCGCCGTCTGCGCCGGAGCGGGAGCGCGACAATG
Source organism: Epinotia bilunana (assembly GCA_947049275.1). Lineage (NCBI taxonomy): Eukaryota > Metazoa > Arthropoda > Insecta > Lepidoptera > Tortricidae > Epinotia > Epinotia bilunana. The sequence continues at coordinate 1,789,377 of OX346256.1, read as the reverse complement.
ACCGGTCCTGCGCCACCCGCATCCAGCGGACTCCCGCGACCTTTACCAGGTCATCAGTCCACCTTGGGGGGGGGGGGCACCCACGCTGTGCCTTCCGGTACGTGCTCGCCACTCAACAACCTTTCCGCCCCAACGGCTATCGGTTCTACGTGCAATGTGCCTCGCCTACTGCCACTTAAGTTTATAAATATGGCCAGGAACAGCGTCAACGTCCAGAAAAGGCTATATAAACGCGATCCACTTTTGCTAAAGCTCTGCGGAGAAGCGGTCACGGCTGGTCACGTATGCTCGTTGAAATCACGTTGAAATATCTACACTTGTGTAAGTCGTAACAACCTACGTGCGCACTCGCAGGTCTATCAGATGAGTTTAAGGTAAATCGAATAACCTTACTTAATACCATAGGTAGGGATATTCCGTCTTGCATGCCTGCTTGTTTGACCTCGGAATTGAGAGCGTATTTGCAAACTTTAGATAGTACAGTACATATGGAATTCTGCCCCGCTATTCTGTAACTTGTTTTAAGTTCACCTCAACGCTCACCCACAAATACTATATAGTATATCTTGACGCCGCGATTCGTAGTAACTAAGCGTAGGTTAGAAGTCTAGTTTTGTTAGGCGTGACGGGTGAAGTGAGACGCATGAGCGCGTAAAGAAAGCCATTGCCGAGATTCCCATATTCTACGAAATACTTCACCGGTATTTCTGACTCTCAGCTTTCGTGTTATAATGAATAAAAACTGTGTTTCAAAATTAACGTATATGGTATATTTTGTGTTTCTTATTTCAATAAGGTGTTTAACAAGACTACTATGACTAGATAATATTATCAATTAGTAAACTGATCATGCGGGCCAGCAGCATAAGGTTACCCAAGACAAAGCGAGGACCTTAGTATCAGAATCGTCATAGCACTGATCATATGATCTTACGCAAAGGTCGCGCCAACCAGTGTGCGTGTGTCATCATATCTCAATATAACGTTACAATCATTGCGTAACTTCACCGGTCGTCACCGGTGCCAATGACCCAGCTTTTGGCAAGTCATTTGTTTCCTACATTCCGAACGGTCTTGATCCGGATTGGATGACGTCATTTCGAGTCGAGAGAGGTCCAGTACCGGTAAATGACGTGCAATGAAAGGAGGATAATTTAAAAATAGAACTGCAGACTAAAGCCGCGCTAGATTACCGCAACGAGTTGGAAACTACTCGGAAGTGGGTAATGGTATTTTTTTGTTACTCATAAGGCCTTGGCCTCGACGACAGCGGCAGTTCATACACCTACATTTGATAGAATCCAGTCTATGAATGCCCAATCCACATGCTCCCTGGCAACACCACTCTGCGCGAAATTTGAGTTTGGGGATATTGGGGAGATACTTCCCAGCAACCCCAAATTGAAATTATTGTACTTGGCTCGAATTATATCATGCTCGCTTTTAAAGGGCTTTGCTTACGGTGGCGTTGTTGATCGGGTCGCCACCTTCCCTAACATATTATGGTTGAGGGAGGCGATGGCTGAGATATGCGTCATACTCGTGTTCGGGTGCTGTTTGTGGAGTCCGGACTGTTTATGCTTGCAAGGACACTTTAATACTAGTGTTATTATTATTATTATCGTATTGATGACGACAGACATCATTCTGATCTTGACACGTTTTATTGTTATTGACCCTGTACATATCTGACAATATTACATTATTAATGTTCCTTTTTTGTTTTGTTTTGTTTTGACGTTTTTAGAGACCGTACCTATACATCTCTGGGGGCCTAGACAAGGTTACAATCGACAAGCGCTAACGCCAATAGAAAACTAATAAAATGTATGGGAATGACAGATGTTAACGAAAAGTGTTTCGTCGGCATCTGTCATTCCCCTACATTTTATTAGTTTTCTATTGGCGTTAGCGCTTGTCGATTGTAACCTTGTCTACGGCCCCTGGAATACTGTTAACTTCTTGTTAATGCTAATAGAGACCTTATATCAAATGTAATGGTCATATTTTGCAGTTTTGTTTTGTTTTAATTTACTTAGTGGCATTTAGTTTGTTAACCGTTTTTATCGGTCCTTAATCTGGAAATTTTAAATTATTATTGTGTAAGATTATTATAATTTTATTGTAAATTACCATTTGACATGTAAAAGTGCCCTTGTGGCCTATTTGCAGAATAAATAATTGATTTTGATTTTCCATTGATCATTAATAATTGTGAAAGCTTCACTTTTGTTTTTATTTTATTTATTTATACAAGGAATTCTAACAGCTATGAAATATTCACTAAACTTTACAAATAGCAATAAATACAGAGCGAATTATAGGAACTCGCAAATAGAAACTGAATATCATAATATGTTACACAGTACACGCTATATGATAACACTGCACAGTATGTGATACAAAATATTACAGTATGGAATATATCAAAATAACAATGTATAAAAACAAAAGAAGAAACAAATCCTATATGAGCAACGAGTGAGAATATCTCTAGATGTAGGTATAAACAAACAACTTATATTTGTGATTTGATGGACAACATGGACCGGACACAAATTAATGAAAGTTACAGATCAGACGCTATAGCATATTACTGTTTACAACAGGTTATTTAGGTATACACTTGAGCCACTCGCTAAAGGTTGCACAGGTATACACCTGTACAACCTTTAGCGAGTAGCTCTCGGATACTCATACTCAAAGTATCCGAGGGCTACTCGCTAAAGCTACGCCAACCTAGTCGAAACACACTCAATCTTCGCCACGTTGTTAACGAGGGCTTGGACTAGAACTTGTGGGAGACTTGAGGGAGTGGACGAGGACGAGTATTTTGGCATTTTGGTCCCTTGACTTAGTGCTGGTTTGACATTTTCGTCTCTTGACAAAGAAATTTTGCTATTTTTGACTTTTTGCAATCTTGACCGGACCATATTGCACCGGAGGGCTCCGGACTATGATTAATGAATTGTTTACAACTTATCAATATAGACATGACTGTAGGTATAATGCCTGTATACGTGACACATTGCGAACTAGCAAAGATAAGATACGACTGGTTTGATAACATGCAAATTATGGCCTGAGAATAAGATCGCCGAGGTCGGTTGTTCCGGTCACAGTGACCCCAAGGTGTTCGACGTAGAAATTATAAGAACCCCATGTGCATAACTTTATTCAACAATCTCTATTATGTGACTAGTGGTATTCCGCTTGTCAAAGATCTGTCCAATGTGTATTTGCGTCTCACATTTTGCTTAAAGAGAGAATGAAACGCCATGCACTTGGACAAAGATCTTGGACAAGTGGAATACCACCCTAACACAACACGATTCACAGTCAGGAACTCATGATGATGCTTTCTTAGAGCTCCCACTAGTCCTTAGCGATGGAACTTGCAGCAGTTTGTGATTCAGGTGCTCGCTCCTGCCCCGCTATTCTGTAACTTGTTTTAATACTTTTAACCTGATCTGATGACCCGTGACCGTCACTCACTAATATATCCTGACGCCGCAAATCGTAGTAACTAAGCATAATTTCCATAAATATTTGAACTTTCATATGGTGTTAGACGGTAACACCATAGTTTTATATGTTTTCCATTCAGAATCACGAGCTCTTTCGATCCTAATACTAACAAAAAAGACCCAAAGACTTTTTTCTATAGTTACGATTTCCCATACACTTTGTATGGCGGATACAAAATGATATTGAGGTTTCTAATATTTTTTTTTCTAAACTGAATAGTTCGATGTACATTACCATGCAAACCTCCACCGAAAATTGGTTTAAACCAGATCTAGTAAGTAGTATTTTTTTAATACGTCAAATCGTAAACCGTAATTTACCTTTCATTCAACGGATAATGGTACGGAACTCTTTGTGCGCGAGTCCAACTCGCACTTGGCCGGTTTTTCACAGATATTATTTTGTATGTCATTTATTTATTTCTATTGCAACTTCCAAATTATATTTTACTTTCAATATTAGACTATGTAACAAAGGTTTGAAATACAAATTATGTTTTAATTTTTTATTTAGTATTTAAATTAAAGCTTGAAAACCACCCTTTTCATGTGCTGCCGGTTCAAGTGTCTCAATTACGTATAGTTTCATGATGCGAACTATTTTTAAGTAATTAAGATATGTGTTTAACGTAGCTTAAAAGTTTTCTATATTCCTACCAAAATTTTGTTTGGTTTAAATTTGACATTGCTGAATAATCCGCAAAATTCAATGTATGAAAATCACAGTTTTCATAAAATTCTCCATACAAAATGCCAATTTCAAGGACCTAATATATTACCCACCGTAATATATTTAGGAAGTTAACTACGCTGAAAATTATTCCATCCGCCACAAATTAACTGGATAATTCAGTGGCTAGCTTAGGGTTTTCCGCAGCAAGCAATGACTATTTAAACGTTCCACTCGTACAGTGAGCTCAGCGCAATCCATTTATGATTAAAGTGTAATGAGGAAATCCGTCAGTCACTGGTTTTTGACTAAGGTTTAAGTAATTGGGCGAGGTCAGTCGATATACAAATACCCAGTTCATATAGGCTTCGGTTCGGCGTCATAATTTACGAGAATCGGTTGAATAATGCGACCTGTAGAGGACATTCCCAAACTGAAATGGAGAATTCCGTTCGCTCCGTCCGCTCGTTTTTTTTTTGTAAAAGTGTTCTTTATTTAACACAACACAAAAATACGGTTAAATTCTCAAAATCAAAATCAATTATTTATTCTGCAAATGGGCTACAAGGGCACTTTTACATGTACACAATAAAATAATAATAATCTTACACAATAATAATTGAAGCGAAAGTGGTTTGTCAGGATCGTAGCAAATGGAGATCCGTGATCTCTGCCTACCCCTCTGGGAAAGAGGCGTGATTATATGTATGTATGTATGTAATAATAATTTAGCAGATTAAGGACCGATATAAACGTTTAACAAACGTCACGTCGTGTTAAATGTCACTAAGTAAATGAAAGCAAAACAAAACTGCAAAATATGACCATTACATTCGATACAAGGTCCGTATTAGCATTAACAAGAAGATTAATGATATTCATTCAATATTCCAGAGATGTAAAAGGTCTCTAAATGCGTCAAAACAAAACAAAACAAAAAAGGAACATTAATTTAATATTGTAAGAGATGTACAGGGTCAATAACAATAAAACATGTCAAGATCAGAATGATGTCTCTTGTCAATACGATAATAATAATAATAACACTAGTATTTAAGTAATTAGGTACTCTATTCCCTTGCAAGCATTATATTTTGCGGCATAGCTCGAATATGCAAATAGCTACCTACTGCATTCCACATATTCTGCCTACCGCGAACCGGTAGGTGATGGCCTGGCGATGATAGTTGAATCATTCTCATTGCATCAGTCACTTTCTACGCTCCGGAATATGACAAACACATGTCAACAATTGTTCGGCATGTCGCTTAGTCGTGACCTAAATTTGCACCTGTATTTCCTGATTGTTCGTGAGTAGTTGAATGTAATAACGATTATAAGTTGCGTGAAAATGTAGGAATATGTGTACGTATAAGTAGTTGCGATTATTAAAGACGCTGTCAACACCAAAATGCCCTTGAGGATTCGGGATACGGCGCACACCGTCTATTTGTATCGGAGTAAACGAGAGCGAGTGTAAGACGGCCCTCTTAGAAGATAATAATAAATAAATATTGAAATAAAAAAAGTGTGGATTATTTGGAAAATATTACTCGTTAGCGGTTTTGGTATCAATATATTGACTTCATGTTTTTAATTGCAGACACATACGTAAAAAAATAGAGACATAGGGCCGTTTAAAGATGATTTTAAGACCAATCCTTGCAATTACCAACCATTTACCATTACCATTACCAATATTTTATATCGAGCCGATTTTGTCCAATTATGTATCGAGTCCTTCCACGGTCTTAGAAATATGATGAATATTGACATATTGGTTTTTTTGATGTGCTAGAACAAACAGTTTTCTTTAAAAAGCTGCTTAAATTACATCAACTTCAACATAATTAGGTATTTTCAGCCTCTTAACGTGGCCGACTTTTTATAAAGCTCTCATTGGAATTGGAATCTTCTAACGATGGACGGTAGAATTAATTTTTGAATGGACAACTTTGATGCAATTCGGCCAACCTCAATCTCAAGTAAAGTATATCTGCACCTATACAAGCACTTATTGTACACGATAACAGATTAAATCACTTACAAAGATTACATATGATGAAAGTACAAAGGCGAACTTATCCCTAGAAGTGATCTCTTTTGTTTGAAAAACATATTACATAAAACTTGACTGCTATACTTAGGTAATCCTATTTTTTATTTATTTGTCTTAGGACCATATTTACAAATACCTTACAGACTAACAAAAGTAAGTAAGTAAGTAATTTATAAGTACATATCATACCAATATACAAAACATAAAACACAATAACACGTTAAGACGGCGACGCGCAGCGCATGTTCTGGGTATCAAATAATACCAACCTCGAAATCGCCGGAAAACTACACCCTTCGACCAGGGGCCGTAGACAAGGTTACAATCAACAAGCGCTAATGCCAATAAAAAATAATAAAATGTAGGGGAATGACAGATGCCGACGAAACACTTTTCGTTAACATCTGTCATTCCCATACATTTTATTAGTTTTCTATTGGCGTTAGCGTTTGTCGCTTGTAACCTTGTCTAGGCCCCCAGATCTCCTACACGAAGGCCGAATTAGTTGAAGTACTAGTTTATGTCAAAGTGACTGTCATCTTCCAACCTGTCCGTTCGTCTGTCCGTCTTCGGCTTTGCTCAGTAACACTTACAACTAGAAATCTGTAATTCGGCATTTTTTTAGGGAAGTTTACATCCCCACTTTACGTGTAGGGAAGGTACGTACACGTAAAGTGGGGGTGTAAACTTTTTCTCGATAACCCTATAGTGTGGGGTATAAAAGCCCCAATCTTTGACTCCACCTACCGGCTAAATGGCTTTAATGTTAAACACCTAAAAAAATCTAAGAGAAAAAATATGCTATTATGCTATATGCGGGAGGTGCCGCATCAATTACCGCATTACCATATACTGCTTCCTCTATTCACCCCTTTACCACTTTCACTGCCAGGAACCCGCCTAGCGGGCGCCTACACCGACCGTAGTCGCTTTCCGCTACATACGAGGAAAACCACAAGATCGGCTACGAGCGTAGCGCGTAGCGATTGTTGGCAGTCAATGTGTAGGATGATTTCCGCGATGAAAAATACTCAAATCAAATCAAATATTTTTTCTGCAAATAGGCCACAAGGGCACTTTTACATGTTAAACGGTAATTTAAAATAAAATAATAATAACATACTTACACAATAATACTTCAAAATTTGCAGATTAAGGACCGATATACTTAAACGGTTAATGTAACTAAGTTAATGAAAACAAAACAAAATTGCAAAATATGACCGTTACATTCGATATAAGGTCTGTAGGTATCAGCATTAACAAGAAGTTAATTATATTAATTCAGTATTCCAGAGATGTATAATTTATCTTATAATTACACTAGCGACCCGCCCCGGCTTCGATACATTAAAAACCTTCCTCTTGAATCACTATCTATTAAAAAAAAGGCATCAAAATCCGTTGCGTAGTTTTAAAGATCTAAGCATACATAGGGACAGACAGCGGGAAGCGAATTTGTTTCATACTATGTAGTGATTTTGTTTTTTTAATCTATAGTCATATTTATACTTAGGTACTAGTTATTAACGTTATTTTTATTTAGTTTTAAGCCTTTACAACAGATGTTGTTGTTGTGTTTTTACTAATATTCCATCAGTTAGTAATTGAATAAAATTTTAGATTTCAAAAATTAAGTATGGATGTAGATTTTGTACAGGTCGATTCACAAGAGCTGACGCGTAATGTCTATGAAATTAATGACAGCTTCATATATTTTCCGCGCCAGGGCGAATCTCCGAGCGTTTAAACCGCTCGGTTTTAACGTCATTGTCAGCTCAAGATTATTTCATCAGAGGTAAAAACGTACCGCAGTACCTTTAATCAAAAAAGATTCAGTACTAATATTGGCTAACATATTCATCAAAAGTAGACTGATACTCGTACCTTTTAATAGTATTTGCTGTCTTCGACAATCCCAAAAAAAAACGCCTTAAAAACGCTGAATATTCGCCCGCCAGCTCTCGTAATCGACCTGTACCTATTGTAATCGAAATACGCCACTGACAATCAGTATGCTTATAACTATGCGTAAACTGATCAGTGCTATATAAAAAAGGTCGTATCGTCCGGAACAAGTTACAGAATAGCGGGGCTGATTACCTACGCTTAGTTAGGTACTATGAATCGCGGCGTCAAGATATATTAGTGGGTGACGGGTGAGGTGAGATTAAGACAAGTTACAGAATAGACGGGCTGATAACGCTTAGTTTTTATGAATCGCGGCGTCAAGATATATTAGTAGGTGACGAGTGAGGTAAGGTAAAAAAATTAACAGAATAGCGGGGCTGGTTACGCTTAAATAGTTACTAGGAATCGCGGCGTGAAGATATGGTAGTGGGTGACGGTTAAGGTGAGGTTAAACCAAGTTACAGAATAGCGGGGCAGCCTTGGACCGATTTTGGCGCGGCGCTAATCCTTCTGGCTTGTTGGAGCGGTAGCGAGACTTGTGACGTTATCCGTCACGTGATTGTCAATCGAAATTATATTAGTGACTTTGGGAACAGTAGGACTAGTCTCTAAAAAAAAACTTTTTTTTAATTTTGAAAAAGTTACTTGACAAAAAACGATATACCTACCTAATTAACGAACCTGCTCACAAAATTTATCGAGAATCGATTGAAAAATGCGACCTGCAGATGAGAACCAGCGGGACAGACACCGGACACCGGACGCCGCCGGGACATACAAACGATTTTCGACCTAAACTGAAGCATAGAACATCGTTCGCTTCGCTCCGTCGTTCGAATACTCGGTACGGTACTCATATACCTATCTAAAAATCACGATCAAGGAGAGTGATTTTGTATTTATACAATCGATATCACATTACATCATTTCCGAGAAACTGTCGAGCATGCCGTACCTATGAAATCATTCAACATTTTGATAGGTTCATGATTTAGATTTAGATTTATTTATTTCGAGATAAAAATTACAATATAGATTGGCATAGGTACAATGTCAAAATTATAAGAATCCTTATCACGATCGTCAATAATAAGAAATAAAAATTAAATAATATTCAAAATGTCAATACAGAAAGTGGAAATAGTATCTTCGATTAAGGATTGTCATTTAACAACTAGTGGATAATTAATTTTATACAAAAATAAACAATGTCAATTTACGTATTACGATTTCACAGTAGAAATACAATATAAATGTTACACAAGACATAGTATCAGAATTAAGTATCAATAATACAAATAATTACTTAAAACATTACATGCATGTTTTACTCATATTGGTAAATATTGGTAAAATAAGGCTCCATCTGGCTTCAGTCAAAAAATTCTAACCGATGGTTTTGGTTTACCTAATAGTTTAATTCGCTTTTGGTATAAAAAAATGCATCAATAAAAGAAAAACATAATAATCAAAATGCCAAAAACGGAACTATAGTTTAGACTATGTTCTCACTAGGTATATGTACACAGTATTTTTGTAAGATCTTGTGTGGCGCATTAACCCTGTCCATTAGGGCATAAAAATCATCGTTTTAAGAGAGGTAGGGCTCAGCGGAATCTCATCTCGTTTATACAAGGTGTAACAAAAATGGGGTATGAACCGATCAAGGGCTTAACAGGTATCGTGTTCTAATAAGAAAAAAGAGAAAAAAAAAATATGACGCGATTTTTTTTTTACATTTCTATGGAGTTTGTCACCCCAGTTGGCCAACGCTCCATACTAAGGTAAAAAAAAATGCGTCAATTTTTTTTTCTGGTTTTTCTTATCAGAACACGATACCTGTTAAGCCCTTGATCGGTTCATACCCCATTTTTGTTACACCTTGTATTTGGAGCAGCCAAACTGGGGAAGTTCACACCTTCCAGAAGACCGCAGCCATGATATATTTATTTAATCGTTAACATTATTTTGGCCTTAAGTTTGTCACTCTTTAGTACCGCCCAGAAACAGAATACTCTTCAAAATCGGAAGTGGCACGGAGAAGGCAAAGGTAAGAAATCCACGAAAAACGGACTGGACGAAGTACGAGGAAGAACTAGCTAAGCTGTCTGACTCAGATAAGAAATACGAAAAGATGGAGGACCTGGAAACAGGAGCACGGAAACTCAAAGAAGACATCATGGAAGGCTGGTACAAACAGGAAAGGAACAGCCATGGTGGAACAAGGAACTGGGCAGATTAAGAAAGAGAACGCGCCGAGCAATGAGGGTCGCTCTAAAGAAGAATGACTGAAAGCTGGGACGCATATAGAGAGGTAAGGAATGAGTACACTCGACAAAGAGAGAAGGCAAGCCGCGATGGCTGGAGAAGATATACAGAAGACATACGAGGCTATGCCGAGGGGGCACGGGTAGTGAAACTGCTAGCGGGCGAGCGAACGTGTCAACTGGGCAGCCTAAGAGTAGAGGGAGATCTGATCACGGACCCGAGTGAGATCATTGGAATCATGCTAAGATCTCACTTTCCGGACTGTGAAGAATTAGTTGACATTGAAAAAGAGGCAGAGCTGGGTACACCGGACTGGGGGGCTGCAGAGGAGGTTGTGAAAGAGGAGACAGTGGAGTGGGCGATCAAATCCTTCGCTCCCTTCAAGGCAGCGGGACCGGACGGGATACTCCCGGTGCTAATGCAGAGAGGATATGAACACATAAAAGAGAATCTAGTACGACTATACAGAGCTAGTATAGCCATAGGCTATATCCCAAAAGCATGGAGGCAAGACAGAGTGGTATTTCTACCGAAACCGGGGAAAAAATCATACCAAGAGGTAAAATCCTTTAGGAGTATAAGTTTATCGTCATTTACTCTAAAGACCTTAGAGAAAATCATAGATAAATCGATAAGAGAGAAGGTAGAATGCGGAAGGAACCCATTACATGGGAACCAGCACGCATACATGGCAGGAAAGTCGACGGAGACTGCTCTACACAACCTCGCGGTCAGGGTGGAGAGAGCACTAGACACAAAACAGTATGCACTAGGCTGCTTCTTCGACGTGGAGGGAGCCTTTGACAAGGCAACCTTTGCGGCGGTGGAGAAGAGTCTAGACAGAGAAGGAATCGATCGAGCGGTAGCGAGATGGATAGGCAGAATGCTGAAAGACAGGGACATAACAGCGGAGCTGGGAGGGGTCTCTAAAAGAATAAGTCCGAGAAGGGGATTCCCGCAGGGCGGCTGCCTGTCCCCCCTGATGTGGTGCCTACTACTGGACTCACTGGTGAAGAAAGTCAACAGGGGAGGTGTGTATATGCAGGCCTACTCTGATGACGGAGTACTACTGGTGAGAGGGACGGTCCTAAGCATCATAAGAGACATAATGAACAAATGTCTCAAAGAGGTGCTAGGATGGTGCAGGGAGAGAGGGCTGGATCTGAATCCAACAAAGACGAAACTGGTGTTATTCACCAACAAAAAGAAGAAGGTCGATATGAAACCGATAGAGATACAGAGTAAAGAACTAGAGATGGTGAAGGAGGTAAAGTATCTGGGGGTGACACTGGATAGAACTCTCAGATATAAAACCCACATTAAGGAGCAAACGGCAAAAGCTATCAGAACACTATACCAATGTAAAAGGGCAGTGGGAAGAAAATGGGGATTGAGGCCCGAAATGATCAGTTGGATCTATAAGGCAATCATATTACCCAGAGTGCTATACGGGGCTGTGGTATGGTGGCATAGGACCCGTATAAAAGAATACCAAAAAGAACAGAATAAGGTGCAAAGACTAGCTTGTCTGATGGTCACTGGGGCTATGAGAACGACCCCGACACAGGCCATGGAGATATTGCTAGGCATGAAGACAATGCGAATTGAAGTAGAGAAAAGAGCCATGGAACAATGGTACAGAATGAAAGCATGTAAAGAATGGAGAGGAAGCTGTGTGGATAAAGGACACGCGCTGATACAGGAGGAGGTGCTATCGAAGTTACACATGATGATAGCCAGGAATGACCTTATAAAAAGGCAGGAGATATTCGACAAGAAGTATAGAATACACATAGGAGAAAGAGACAACTGGAAAGTGAACGTTGAACACCAAATGACGGTTTGCTTCACGGATGGATCAAGAAGGAAATCAACAAAGCTGGCGGGGGCGGGTATATTTATACCCAAACTACGTGAAAGAGTATCCATCCCACTGGGGAGGTATGCCAGCGTTTTTCAGGCAGAGGTGTGCGCGATAATGTGTTGCGCACAGATAATAAAGGAGACAACGCAGCAGACTGGAAGGGTAGTGATCTACACGGACAGTCAGGCAGCATTGAAGGCACTAGGAAAGGCATCGGTAACATCCGCCTTGGTAAGAGAATGTAAGGAGGAGCTAAACAAGATAGGAGCACACCCGGGTGTCACGGTGGCATGGGTGCCGGGACATCAGGGGATAGCGGGTAACGAGAGGGCGGATGAGCTGGCAAGGGAGGGGGCGGGTAGGGAATTTATAGGCCCAGAACCGGCCCTTCCCTTCTCAGCTCAAGTCACAAAGGGGGTCATAGAAAGGCTAAAAGAACTAGAAGGGGAGAGAGAATGGAGAGAGGCGTCTGGATGCAGACAGACAAAGATGATGATAGGAGGTATGGATCACAGAAGAACCAGGTATCTGCTGAAACTGGGTAAGAGCAATCTGAGACTGTTGACTGGTATCGTAACTGGTCACAATACTCTAAATAGACACTTGAAGGTAATAGGTATTAGTAACGATGGCTCCGGCCCACACTGTGGGGAGGAAGAAACAAGTAAGCATGTACTAGCGGAATGTATTATGTACGCAGCACTGCGGTTTAATACATTCGGTAAAGATGTGTTAGAGGAGAGGAACTGAGGGATGTCAGCCTTAAAGATGTCCTTCTGTTCTGCAGGAAAACGAGAAGAATGGAAGAGTTTGATATGAGAACGCCGCCGGGACAGTAACCTGAGACTCCAAACTTAGGGAATGGGGCTGAATGAACGCGACAAGCGATCGACTGCCCGCCTGTTACCGGCCGGGCGTCCCTTCAGAACATCATCACATCATCATCATCACCGCCCAGAAACACGTGCAGGGTGGTGGTGAGTAAGGTCGCCAGAGCTCCCGAGGATGTGCTGTGTTGAACGCAAGCAACTTGCGTTGGTTTCTATATATCCACACAAAGAATCCTCAAAACAATAAAGGTTGGGCAACGCGCTTGTGACTGGAATCGCAGCGTCCATAGGCTTATTATCAGGGAGACTGTATACTTGTGTGCCACCGCATATAAAAAAAATCAGGATAAACACAACATAGAAAGTAGAAAGTTTATTTATTTCAGTCAGGGTCCGTTGCGCCTGGGCAGTTATTTCATCAGTTTTCTGTTTCCAAATCAGCATGGTCAGGTCATGAGTGACATCAGTTTGCCATTTTGGATTGAAATAAATGAACCCCATAGAATATGTCCCAAACGTCATTAGTCATGAGACAAAAACGCACTGATTCTAGTTTAATAATCAAGATGAACCGCAAAAAACGGTTCCGTTTGGAGAGGATGATGGCATGATGCGTCAACTGGTCAGTTGGCCTAAACTCAGGAAAGTTGCTGATTGACTTTGCCGCTAGAACGACATTAAGATCCTTGATCTTATTAATAGAATAAAATAAACCGGACCAGTGCGAGTCGGACTCGCCAAGCGAGGGTTCCGCAATAAATTACAAATGCATAGTTTTCAGATTGTTCCCTGTACTTGTAGTAAGAGGCGATATTACTTGCCTTTATAGCTCTAGGTCAACGGAATATGGATACTAATATTATAAATGCGAAAGTGTGTCTGTCTGTCTCTCTGTTACCTCTTCACGCTTAAACCGCTGAACCGATTGAGATTAAATTTGGTATGGAGATAGTTTGAATCCCGGGGAAGGACATAGGATAGTTTTTATCCCGGAAATCATCCCCCGAGGGGGTGACATGGGGGATGAAAGTTTGTATCGAGCTACGATATAAACGAGTTCCATGCGGACGGAGTCGCGGGCAGAAGCTAGTACCCTATAAATGTTGATTCCCTTGAGAGTGTCGAAATATATAATACGTTTATTGTGGCATAAACAGCCGTAAAGATTTTTACGTTAACTTGGAAGTTTGTGTTTTTCACAGCTTTAAGGGACTGAAGACCTGAGTATATGGTTTTAATTTCAACTCGATCCCTACATGTGTTCCCGAGATAAAGGGTCTTGACAGACAGACAGACGGACAACAAAGTGTGATCCTATAAGGGTTCCTTTTTTCCTTTTGAGGTACGGTACCCTAAAAAACTAAGTTATGTAACTAAGGTACGTAGTTACGTACGAACCCTTTATTTATTTGAGGTTTCGCTGTAAGTATCGACAGCAAGAGACAGCATCGAGCTTTGGCCACTGTGCTCATGACCAACACAACATCTGTAAACATACAGGACACACAATAAATAAATAACACAACAGTAGTAGTGTTCTTCTGGCTGCGGTTTTCTGTAAGTTTCCCGGAGGTATTCCCGGGCTCATCGTCGATATGATTAGGTATACCCATTCACGACCTAACCTACATATTATGATTCATGTCTCTACGAGCGATTTCCTCTACATGGCGAAAATATGCTGCTCACACACGCTATGGCTTAGCGCTGTTTGGCTTCATATAGGTCAAATAATTTCAGAATCTAGCAACTATAGTCCTAATGAAGTTGAACATTGCTAATTTAGGTGTGATGCGGGAAAATAATTATAAAAACCGTCGGATTGTGAGCTCTTATCGCCACGAAACAAGAATGTGATAACTGTCAAATTTTCGCAACCTAGGAGGAAAACCCAGATAACTTTTTAGGGTTCTTGGAATATGACGTCAATTAACGTCTGGTCGTGATACTTTTTTTTTGGCGATATGGCACCAGCACGCGACATATGGGGTTTTCTTTTGCGAATCACGCCCGTTTTCTAGCAACCGTTTGGTCAACTCAACTGTAATTTTACCACAAAAAATTACATTTAGAATTACCTAACGTACATACGAAACGTTACGCAATCAACCAACAGAGGTCGGAATTTTTGCGGCAAAACATAAAACAGTCGCAATCTAATTAGTGTTAGATTAGAACCCTTTTATCGATATAGATATAGTGTCAAATAAATAGAAGAAATGGTCTGCCAACTGATAGGTAAAATAAAGGACATTGCACGCCTAGTATGGAAAAAAGACTCGATGAATTTTCTTGAAAAAAAAAACATTTGGCGTGTACATATTCAAAAATAGTAAAGGGCCAAAAACTTTCTATGTATAGTATATGAAAAAAAAAATTGTCTTAAAATTGATCCAGGCTAAAAGAGTTCCATAGTAAAAGTCAGTCAAGACAAGTGTCGAGCTGTGTGAGCCTGTACGTGCCGAACAGGTACGTTACATGTGGCGGCGGCGCCGGCCGCGGCCGCTGGCCGAGCGGCGCGGGCGCACCAACCTGCTCGGCAAGGCGCCGCTGACGCGCGCTATGCGGACCCTCAACATAGTAGCCGAGAACATTGATTTTCACCTCACCGGCTCGCAAAGGCTTGCTTTATCGCTCAAAATCTGCGCCCAAAAGCCCATTATATCCGCTAGCGTGGAAAGAGTTTTGAATTTGGAACGTGACGGTCAATCGCGAGATCCAACTTTTTTCTATACAGAATGAGAGGTGATTATCCTGCGTTCAGAAACTGATGGTGTTATGCCAATAATTAATTGTTATTATTTTGATAAAATAAAATTAATAATACTTATTCTTTCTTAATTACATACGAAATATTAATATTTAGACTGACTTATAAGTATACAATAGGTATTAAATTTTTTAAAATGTAGTTTTATTTTTCAAAAATTTTCGCTTCTTTCTGGAACGCACCGTAAAATATTTTATAAGATATTTGAAAAGTTAATTTAAGAAAATTTGGTTTTATTCTAAAGCCACAGTAAAACTAATATAATGGTGGGTAAACTAAACTAAAGTATATCTTGTGCACTAAAATCTATAGATTTTAGTGCACAAGATATACGTAATATGAATTTGAATGCCTGCTAAGTTAGCGGAAAAAGTGAAATAAGCGTATTTGAGCCTTAGTTTACCCGTGAGTACCCAACAATACTTTGACTTTTTTAGTGTAGGTAAGCGTGGAGTTGTTTAAAGATGTAAAATGTTTATGTTACATTTAATAATTATAAAATGCTAGATCCTGATGAGATGTAAACAAACCTTTATTGAAAATGAGTATAAGGTCCAAATTACTTCCCTTACATTTACAATTTTCCTCGCGGTGGTGAGGTGAAAAGTTGTGTGTTCCGCTCGGCAGCAAAGTTGTTTGGCGTCTCGTGCCTTGAAAGCCTCGCTATGCTCAGGATTGTACTTTTGAACCATTCGCTTCGCTCATGGTTCAATCTTACAATCCTTCGCTAGCTTGGCTTTCAATACAAGCACTTGCGCCAAACACCAACTTTGCAGCCTTGCATAACAAATAACTATTGTTTTGGTGTTCTCTAACTGAATTCACAAAGTCCACATTGTTCACATTATGTTATAGGCGCCATTCGTTAGAATAATTTAGTAAACATGTTAATAGTCACACTATTGTCTTAGGTTTAGTACCTGTAAAGATAAGGCGAAGTACTCTGAATCGAAGTCGGTTTAAAAACTTTGCTTTCAAAGTAAATTATAAGCTATAAACTCGTGAATCCGTAAACACGATACACAATAGTTTTATTCAAATGAGTGGCTATACACGGATACGGGTAAACCCAATTTTCTGTCCGGGTCCCGCGGCGAGAGAAGAAAAAAGCGCTTATTACTTTAGTGCAATAATAAATTAGGGTACCTTTAGTATTCATAAATGTCTTGTAATTAGTTTAGTTTTAATTTCTAATGTGTTTAAGGCGACCACGCGCAGGGTCGTGATTTTTAAGGGCCTGCTATATGGCTTCAAAACTAAGTGCCCAAAATAACGATATAACAAATTAGGTATCTCTGAAACTTCGGTATATCACTTACAAATCCGTCTTTGAAATAATTTAACAATAAATACAATGTTTTTAATGAGGTGGGTTTTTACTGTGGTTTTTACTTAAAATGTGCTACTCCTTCTACTTACACTATAAGTGATATTATGACCGCTCTTTCAGGTACAGAATCAAAATACATTATTAATCTTAAACTTCATTGTTCACTTTTATTGAAATAATGATCCATTTAGATGCAAGCGCAAGTATAACTTATCAACTTATCATTAAATAAACATTTAACACACATTAAAGTTGCAAAACTTATTAGTACGAGTTAAAATACTAATGTCTTGGAGAAATTAACTTCATTTGATCTTTGTCCCCTTATCATGAACGGAAATTGTCGGAAATACGTTGCATAGATATTATTTTTGGAATGTAATAAATATAATTTACTTTAAAAACAAAGTTTTAACCGACTTCAATTTAGTACTCCGCCAAGCCACGAGAACATTTCCACATTTCTTTTCCAATTTACCTCAATGAACTGATTTCCGAGAGCAAATGCGTTGATTATTAGAGAAAAAATTCCAATCGCTGTATGTGACCCGATAATATTTGAGGACTTCCGTCGATTCCACAAGGATCACCTTTGGCACTTCATTAGTTGCTATTTCAACGGAATGTTATCAGAATCTGTGATATACTTTTGTACTTTTAAGTACATAATTGAGGAATTCCATAAGTCATCTGTGGTCTTCATCATCAATTCCACTCCACCAATTTATGATTTCCGGATGTAAATACACGAGTTATAATAGAAAATACCAAAATCACTCGCGTGTGCGTGCCTAATATAATTGAGGAGGTCCCTCAATTCCTCATGGATCCCATCATCCAATTGAATTTTCAAAAAAATGGGACCCACCTACTTACAAACAAAAAAAAATTACGAAGCGGCTCATCAATGACGGAGTTCTGAGGTAACAAACATTGAAAAAAAAAATTATTAAAAAAAACCGAATTGAGAAACTCCTTTTTTTGGAAGTCGGTTAAAAAGGGTAAAAAATCATTAAAAGGCCGCACTTCAAGGGTTCCCTACAAACTCAGAGCTAGGTACACGGCCTAGAACCTTTTCCCATTGCAATACGGTTTACAGAATGGCTACTTACCTAAACGTCTTCGTACTTACTTGAACACCTAAGTTAAACAACGGATGCCAAATGACTATACTTATTGTCATGTATGACGTCGACGCCTACGTCACTAAAGCTTTGCCAGCTGCTACCA
The DNA here is from genome assembly GCA_947049275.1 of Epinotia bilunana. Taxonomy (NCBI): domain Eukaryota; kingdom Metazoa; phylum Arthropoda; class Insecta; order Lepidoptera; family Tortricidae; genus Epinotia; species Epinotia bilunana. The sequence continues at coordinate 1,770,918 of OX346256.1, read as the reverse complement.
GCTCATAGATGACTAACGCTTTTCTGTTCATAAATGTTGCATTTCAGCGCGGGCATTGTACAGGTAGAATAATTGTACGAGCATTGATCAGCCTTGGTATCACATGGCTTACCAATGCCCCAGTTTAACAGAAATTCGTTAGCGTAATGGGGTAAATTTCATAGTAGGTATATAGTAGGTGGTGCATACAATGATAATGCGTTTACAACGTATACGTTCAAAATATATTTTCTATTATATTATAATTCAGAAAAAATACAGTTGGAAGATAAACAAGGAAAATCCATAAAGTATGTTGTCCATACGTTCAAAATAAGTATATAAGTTCAGAAAAAATACAGTTGGAAGATAAACAAGGAAAATCCATAAAGTATGTTGTCCATACGTTCATAATAAGTATATAGGTAAGTTCAGAAAAAATACAGTTGGAAGATAAACAATGAAAATCCATTAAGTATATTGTCCATACGTTCAAAATAAGTATATAAGTTCAGAAAAAATACTGTTGGAAGATAAACAAGGAAAATCCATAAAGTATGTTGTCCATACGTTCAAAATAAGTATATAAGTTCAGAAAAAATACAGTTGGAAGATAAACAAGGAAAATCCATTAAGTATGTTGTCCATACGTTCAAAATAAGTATATAAGTTCAGAAAAAATACAGTTGGAAGATAAACAAGGAAAATCCATAAGTATGTTGTCCATACGTTCAAAATAAGTATAAAAGTTCAGAAAAAATACAGTTGGAAGATAAACATTGAAAATCCATTAAGTATGTTGTCCATAACCGCTATAATACATAAGGTAAACGTACGACCGCTCGACGTTGTAGGTACTAGTATATGACATGAACTCTATGTCAAAGTGACATGGCTTAAATTCGAATGAAGAAAAATCCTCTTAGTTCGAATTTAACCCATATCGCTTTGACATAGAGTGCCCATGTCATATACTAGAACAGTACGATTACTGTTAGTTAAGACCTGACAGATGGATTGCTTTCATTTAATTTTCAACTTTAATCTTATACAAATAAAATAGTTATTACTTAATCGGTAGATGTGGGTAACAGTATTCTGAAAAATGCTTTATCTATATGAAATTAAAGTTGAAAATTAAATGAAGGCAATCCATCTGTCAGGTCTTAACTAACAGTAATCGTACTGTACAGCGTCGAGCAGTCGTACGTTTCCCTTATGTATTTCATGCCATGTATCATCAGAAATAATAATAGTGATAAGGAATAGTAATCCAAAACTACGTTTATCATTATGGAAGTGATCGCTTGAAGGGATAAGGTCGCCTTTGCACTTCTTTTTTGTTGGTCGTTTTTCACACATACATACAAACATAAATCACATAATAATCGAAATGAGCAGGTAGGTGCTTTCAATTAACAATGTTTTTATAATTTTCTTCGAATATTTGATTATGTTTGCATTCTGAGATGCATCGAGGAGTATGCAGGTGGGGCACATCCAGATAATTTAATTCTACTTTTTTGATTACTGGGCTGTAAAATTATTAACCGTAGCCAGTGCGATTGGTCAGACATCAGAAAAGTAGGTCACCCTGGAACTGATGTCCTCCCTCGGACGCTCCGGTTGTGGAATGAGCTCCCTGCCGAGGTTTTCCCGCGGGACTACAGTATGGGGTTCCTCAAAAAATCGGCCAAGTGCGTATCGGGCTACGCGCAGTGTAGTTAGGGTTCCGTAGTTACATGTCTGCCTTTGTTACATCGACACGCGCGCGCCAACTAAATGGTGCGGTAAAAAAATACAACCACGCATGAATAAAAAAAAATAACTACAGGATTTTATTTTACGTTTTGTCGGCGTGATTGATTTATATACCTATATCAAATTATAGTTTTCTAGTAGTAAGGGTTACTAAGCTAAGCCGCAGACGGACGGACGGACACTATACCTAAGCTTTCCTTGTTGGACCCCTAAAAATGACAGATGAACTGCCCTAACGCGCGTTTGAAATGTTACGTGAGTAACCCTCAGAGGTTTACCTACGTGAGTACAGTCAGCATCAGAAGTGGCTAAGCAAAATAACACGCTCAAAATGACCTAGGTACACAGATCCTTATAACCTTATAACCTTGACATTAGAATTCGTGTGTAGATCATTTTGAGCACTAGAACTGCTTTGCAACTTCTGCTGCTGACTGTACGTATGTACCTATACCTACATACAATGAGTTACGTGATCGACCTACTGGACTTTGAATTCGGATAAGAGTTGTAAAGATTTTCCAAATTAAGCGGTGTTCTGACGGATATTCTGTATGAAAGTTCGTACGGACACACGGAGACAAAATCGCACTTAATCGGTTACAGGGCATTAAGGCCCCTCCACATTTGCGGGCGAAAATCGAGGCGCGTATCGCGGTGAGAATCGCGCGTGAACTCTTCCTTCGCTCCACATTCACAGTGTTCACAATTGTCATAAATGTTCGCGTTCGCAAGCTCTGACGCGGGCCAAAAACCGACAAAAAGTGCAAGGCACAAACCCGCGAAAAATATGATAATGGGCTCCACATTCACGCTTTCATACGTTGGTTATCGCATTTCACAGCATTTCGCTGCGAACCTGAGCTGCGAACGAAGTTAGTTTTCGTTTCGCGGTAGGCCCTATGGTTTTATTATATTTGTATCACGCACAGTTCCGTGCTCGTCAGCCGCGGCCTCGTTGGTGCGTTGACCGGCGACAGCCTCCCAAACACGTAAAAAAAGGCATTTCACCCGATTGATTCTATCATCAAATGATAGTTAATCCAGTGTCTTGACGAAATACAATCGTCAGCTGGCTGTTTAGTGGTGGAAAATTCGTAGCTGGTCAAAGGGACATGTTAAAATATATTCCTACTATTAAACGCGCGGTTTAAGCGACGGCGCGATACTTTGCCATGCATTATAAAGCAGATTAACGCCTGCTTTTTGTATTTATCTTCCCTCTAACTTTCAAACCGTGGACATAAAAATATGAAACAAAAATGGAGATGAAGTTAGTGGTTTACTTTCAATGAAAAAAGTTTTGAACAAGAAAGGCTCAACGTTTTAAAAGTCCAAAACCTGACTTCCCTCAAGAAAAAGACGTATGAGTACAAGTGCCAAAAGTGTTCTATAAATATATAACTTATTGTACCTACCTAGTAGGCACAAAACCCTTTAGTGCCCTTTATATTATTGCGAAAACGAATAATAATAAAAAATTGGTTATCTACATCATAGTCTTCGTGATAAACGAGAGGTGATGATGAGAGGAAAGATGTAGGTAGGTATATTATATTTCTGTTCCATTGCAATTTTAATGGCAACAACTGTTGTGACAAAACTTGTAAATATATAGCCTAAAGCACACTACAAGCAATGCAATTTGTCACACCCACTTACCATAGAAGTAAATGTAGGTATGTATTGCTGTCCCATTCCAACTGTTACTGGTGGAACTAAGGAAAGAATAGGCACTGGTTCATGGTACAGATGACTTTACTCCATGAAGCTAAAGAACAGACTATCACAAGACAATAACTGACAGATTCATAAAACAAAATACAAAAGTAACAAAAGTTTATAAAAAGGTAAAATGATTCCAAAGAGGTGCGTCGTGCACATTTCTCCCTTATTCTAAAAGGGCAGCTTCACCAGCTTACGGAGGGGCCGCCGCATGATGCCCATCAGGGTGCGAACATCAGCCACCCGGATTACGCCGTCGGGGCCCGGAAAGACTGCTGTTACTCGTCCCCGTGGCCAGGTGCCTCTAGGCCAGTTTGGATCTGCGATCAACACCAAGTCGCCAACGGCCACCTCAGGAGCTACTCCACGCCCGCGTCTTGGGATGAGTGTTGGCAGGTATTCTTTGACCCATCGCTGCCAAAAATGGTCTGCCAATCGAACGGCCTGGCGCCAGCTGCTTCTCGAGGCAAAATCTGAGTCAGATAACGTGGCTGGTATCGGGCGGCCTGAAGACGCAGCAAGAAGAAAGTGCGTGGGAATGAGCGCTTCTTCGCTGTTGTGATCCACGGTGACATGAGTGAGTGGGCGCGAGTTGACAAGCGCCTCAGCCTCTGCCAGAAGCGTGCGAAGCACCTCGTCCGTTGGGGCGCGTTCTATGAGTGTCACCTTGAGAGCCACTTTTACGCTCTTCACCAGTCTTTCCCAAGATCCGCCCATAAAAGGAGCGGCTGGTGGTATAAAACGCCAATAAATTTTCTCTGAAGCAGCGTACTGAGCTACGGCTTCGGCGTAGAGGCGTCGGAGTTCTCGGTTGGTGCCTACAAACGCAGTCCCATTGTCTGACCAGATCTCTGCTGGCGTGCCTCGCCGGGCTATGAAGCGGCGGAGGCTCATCATCGCCGAGTCAGTCGACAAACTGTCAACCACTTCCAGATGGACGGCACGGACGACGAGGCAAGAGTAGAGGGAGACATATCTTTTCTCTCGTCTTCGGCCGATAGAGACTTGAACTGGTCCGAAGTAATCGAGTCCCGTGAACGTAAACGGGCGTTTGTGGTGTCCCAAACGTGCCTCGGGTAAGTCTCCTGTAGGTGGCTAGAAGTTCACGGCTCGGCGAATGCGGCAAAACTGGCAGTTAAAGGCGACTGCGCGGACGGTACTTCTCAGGCTCAATAAGTGGTAATCTTGTCGGAGCTCATTCACCACCGTCTCTGTATTGGCGTGGGCGGCTTTTCTATGATGGTGCTCCACAAGCAAGCGCACTGCTGGGTGTCTTCCGTCCAGTACAATCGGACTTTTAGTTTCGTGACGTATGTGTGACGCTGCCTTAATGCGGCCGGACAATCGCATCAATCTATCTTCTCCGATGAGAACCGTCAGTTTGGACAGGCGACTGGAGCGTGGCAAGAGCTGAGCAGGACGACTATTGAGGTGCGTCATCTCGCTGGAAAATGCGCCCAACTGAGACTTGAGCAGGATGTGCGTCTCTGCTAGACGAATGTCAGTGGCGGTCAAATTTCTAGCTGACCCATGTGAAGACCTTGGAGTGGTAAACTGTTGCCATCGACTCGAAGGCTGAAACATAAAGGTACAAAGCCCTCCCTCTAATCTAACTAAATTATCTACACATAAGCCCCTTCGAGTTAGACTACGCATTCGCAGTAATGTTAGATACTTATGCGCAGTAGCAGTTGCACGCACCAGTCACCCAAGAGCTGAAACGCCCAGGATCGGCTGAAACTGGCTCATGCTGGGCAACTTCATTAATGAGGTGAACTAAGTCGGGACGCACTGCGTGTTTGCTCTCCTCTAAGCCTGAATACTCAGGTGCGCAGGGCTCACTGGGTCACTCCAAAGAGAACAAAAATTCAGGACCCGATATCCAGCGTGATTCAGAAGACAACGTGACGCACTTGGTGCGAATTGCATCGTCCGCAACGTTTAAATGACTTGGCACCCAGCGCCATTCCTTCACGTCAGTTATCTCTACAATCTCGCCTACTCTATGTGACACAAACGACTTGAAAAGACGCGCCTCGCTTCGGAGCCAACCCAAAACCGTCATAGAGTCGCACCAGAATATGCGTTTGACAGGTTTGAGTCTGTGAGCTTCACAGATGGTGGCGGCGAGGCGAGTTGCAACCAAAGCTCCTTGAAGCTCCAAACGATTTATGGAAATTGGCTTTAGAGGAGCTACGCGAACCTTACTACATATAAGCGCCAGCTTCACGTCACCATTTTCCATGATAAAACGCCAATATGCGACTGCAGAAAAGGCAGACTCGCTTGCGTCACAGAAAACGTGAAGCTCGCACTTATCTACTTTTAACTCGCCAGGACAGTAGCAGCGTGGGATCTGCAATCGGGAAGCGGCAAATAAATCTTCATACCAATGTCTCCACGCCGCACTGTCATTCTGCGAGAGCTCCTCGTCCCAGTCGAGACCCTTACGCCATGCATTCTGGAACATAATTCGGCCTGTCACTACTACTGGCGCTAGAATTCCGTGTGGGTCGAATACCCGCATGACGTGAGCCAACACTTCGCGCTTAGTAAACTTATTTGGCAACGCACCATTTTTGCTTATTCCTGTGTTAAAACCAATTGTATCGGCGACGGGTTGCCAAATAAGCCCAAGAGTGCGCACGGGCGTGGCGAGACGGCCAAGGTCAACATCTACATCGTGACTAGCTACAGGGACCTCAACCAAGCTCTCTTTTGGCAAAAGTGCTAGAGCAGAGGGTTCGTTTGAGGCCCATGCGCGCATTTCGAAGCCAGCATGTCGATGGATACGGTGAATTTCTACGGCAAGTTTAGCAGCTTCATCGATTGAGTCTAGGCTCACTATAGAATCATCCATATAGTGATCGACAATGATGGCTCGAGCCGCGGCTGGGTAGCGATCTTGCCACTTCACTGCGTTTTTATTTTTAATGTAAATGGCAGTTGAAAGTAAGTGAAAATCCGGTTCGAAGGACCAAATGTTACTGGTGGAACTAAGGAAAGAATAGGCACTGGTTCATGGTACAGATGACTTTACTCCAGGAAGCTAAAGAACAGACTATCATAAGACAATAACTGACAGATTCATAAAACAAAATACAAAAGTAACAAAAGTTTATAAAAAGGTAAAATGATTCCAAAGAGGAGCGTCGTGCACACCAACTAATAGCAAGTTATTGTGTGTAATGCCACAGTATAGAAGAATAATGCAGTAGGTAATCTGAGGCCGTTTAGGAGCGTTCGTTACCTACTTTCGCTCGATGCGCAGGGCTGTGTCAAGTTTGTGGCTTGGCATACCTATAATACTAATTTTGCTTTTAAGTATGCAAAGTATTTCTGTTACAGTTTAATAGACAATATTGTATACACAAAGTAATAATATTATAGATAGTTGGGTATGTGTTTTTAGTTTCCCACTTCATGGAATATTTTAATACCACTATACTATGCCTAAAATATTTCCTAGTAAGTATAATAGTTGCTAAACTGCACTAGGTTGGTACGTGCTTAGTTACAAGCCTATTCGGCTCCTTTTGATATCGTGGCACTGGCGGCTCTCTGTCTTCATACCTACGAGGCAGCTTCCTTTGACGAAGCGAGTGAGAACGAGCGAACACCGCAACGGCGCGGCCCCGATTGAAGCATTCTCCATCATTCCCGAAGGCTATGTGTGTGTGCGTACCGAACATGCGCGCATGTGTGCAGCCGTGCGATGTACCTTTGTTCGAAGTTTATCTACTGTTCATATACTGTGGTAATGCTTTGCATTATGCCCTGCCAGCAGGGCTATCACGATACAGCGCGCGAGCATCGAGACATATACTCTCGATTTTTCTCGCACTATACCTCTTGTTCCAAGTATTCTAATAAGAGAGAGACGGATAGTGTGAGAAAAATCGACTAGCTGTGCAGCAGTATTATATTCTTTGCTGTGCAGCTGTCTGGCGGGAGCTACAGACCTTGTCATGCAAAAATAAGGTATTGCCAGTGCAAATATTTGATTTAGCCCTTTGAAAAAGTTTCGTATATAAAATGGACGCACTTTAATGAATTATTTGATATTACCTTGACCAAGCTGTAATTTATCGACCACAGTAATCTGTCCCTAGAAAGTGAAATAACCGTGTAATGAACATGATAATTTTGACGTATTCAATTTTAGGCTGGCAACAAATCTGTGTGCTTGTTACACGTCAAACGACGATTTCCAATAAAATGTTCTTCAATTTATCTCATAAACTGTTAAATTATAATAAATACCACTTGTAAATAGTGTTTATAATAAACCAGGGGACAGTCGTATGCGTGTACGAAATAGGTAGTCTAAACGCCGCTACGTCCGCTAAATGAATTAGACTAGCGAACCTTATCAGACAAAATGGGCAAGTAATCATGTTGTCATAAAATGAATGTAATTTCGTAAACAGCCGGTGATATTGGATAAAATTAACTGTGCATTTCAGGTGGTTTATTTAGTTACTTCAGAGGGTTGCTAGGGGCGCGAGAAATGCGCATTTTGATCCTGGGACTGGACGGCGCCGGGAAAACTACGATCCTATACAAACTCCAAGTGGGGGAGGTGGTGACCACCATCCCCACCATCGGGTTTAATGTAGAACAAGTCACGTACAAAAACCTCAAGTTCCAAGTGTGGGATCTCGGAGGACAGACCAGTATTAGGTAAGTGAAAGTGTGCAAATATAGGTTATGTTCTCATCCAGTTGATCTACCTGTTCCTTATTCAGTATGAATGTATTTTAAGGGTCAATCAACTTTTTCTTGTTGTTATTCTGTCCCAGTAAGCCAGGAGACAACAGTGATAGAGTTTCTTCTAAAAAAATCTATAAATTGGAGTCCTATCATGCTAATCCTATCAATGCATGGAACAGGTTTACCAATATAACAAGTACACATGTTTAGTGGATTTAACTCCTAAAAAATTATAGTTTTAAAGAGTGACCCAGGTAAGTATCAGGTAGTTGCTATGGAGACATCCAATCACTTTTTTAAAATGACACCTGGTAGTTAACACTTATTTCATTCAAGATTCTTATATTTATTCTGCAAGTGGGCCTTGAGGGCTCTTTTACATGACAGAGCTTACAAATACAATTTATAGGGAACTAGACATGCCCGCGGGTCCACCCACGTGAAGGAATTATATGAATATATTTATCACAATTGTATTATGTTCATGAGCCCTGATTAGCGGCGTAACAATATGGAAATAAAAAAGAGTAGATATTTTCATATACATTTATTAAAATGTCAACATGAAACTCAGTAATTAAAACCTCTTGTACCCTGCAGCCGTTCCATAACTGGCCACCTCATACTAAAAATGAACTCTATTCACTTATAATAGATACCTAAAGCTCCGTATTGTACTTGTGGGAAAGAGACAGAGCACCCTTTTAATCCATTTCTTTAATCACAAGCTGTGGTTTTACAGTCTAAGCAGGGCTTAAGGTATTATTAGAGACCAAATGCATCTACTTAAACGTAAGGTATTAAGCGGGACCGATCCTAACATTAGCCGAAACATTTCCGAACAATGGCCGACGGTTCAAATTGTCAATGTTATCGAGATTTCATTACGTGATTGTCGAAAAAATACGCAACAAAACCGGGAGCCTTTATGCTCTTATTCTAAGGTAATATCCAGAAAATTTATTCTAAAATTAATTTCTCGTGTTACTCGCGTTGGTTTTGAGAAACATGACGCCGGAGTTAGTGTTTTTTGTAAGGCACTATCTTGCTTGTTCCTTTGTGTTTTATCCGGTTCTGGGTTTTCGATGTTATATAATAGATGGTGTCATTAGTGACCTGAATACATAGCAACAATGAAACAAATACCTGGGCCCACAATTTTCATAAAATAATTTGTTTTGTTAAGAGGTGTTATGTATGTAATTAGTAAGTTTTGGTTGTCACCCAACAATATGGTCGCTGAACAATTTCTAGGCATTGTTTTTAATTTTGTTTAACTTTTGGTTTTCAGGCCTTACTGGCGATGTTACTACGGCAACACAGATGCTATAATTTATGTTGTAGATTCGGCCGACAGAGACAGAATAGGGATATCAAAAGATGAACTGGTGCACATGTTAAGAGTAAGTACATTTTGATTTAGTTACTTTGAGATGGAGTCCACTAAAAGCACTCTGATACTGGTGGTTTGTTGAATCCTAATGGCAGCTCTCCACTCCTAATTGCATACTAGTTTGGGTTTTGTTAGTATTGGTGGTAGTATAATGTTGAATGAGGCTAGCCACTGGAGAGCCAATTCCTCCTAGTGCCTAGAATTTATTTTAGGGAACCCTAAAGTTATGCTTTAAACTCTTTCATAACTAATAGATTCTCCTATCTAACAGCTTATCAATGTTTTATAATAATTTATATGGGCTTTACTATAAAATGAAACAGCGGATGTACAAGACAAATCGTAGACAAGAATTTATTTTTTAAACAGTATTGCTATAAACATTTGTAGAGGGCGCTAGTAGTAGGTGTCTGTGGTTTGTGATTAATTTGTTATCCTTTATTTATTATTTATCCGAACAATTTTTTCCAAAGTCAAAGTCAAAGTATTTATTTGCTAAACATAGGTTATACAGATGTTATAAAATCCAGCTTGGTATCACTATGTCTTACCCCAAGGTGTAACAAAATATAGAACGAGTGGGCTTAAATTAATATGGTATCACAGTAGTATGGTATGCATCATGCTTTTCTTAATACATAAAATAACAAAATTAGTGCGACTTTAACAATCGTCTTTTCTATATTCGCCAATTGAATAATTCCGGGTTGCCAATCGAAAATTTTCACGTGCCGCCACGCCTAGGGTCCTAAAGTTAGGACTAGTATGCATATACCATGTATGCAATGCCATAAGCCATAAGGCATAGAAAAACAATGAATGAATGGATACCCACAAAAACGCTAGGAGGATGCTGATGAAGAATAAAGACCTAGTGACGAAAATCCCATTCAAATACCATGCAATTTCGAAGCTACAACCGTTTTAGTATTGTTTGACTATGCTGGGCGAGCCGAGCCACAATTCATCTAGTGTGGACCGACTTACAAGCCTCGAACGCCACTTGACGCCGCGAACAGAACGGGTCCGCTCGTGCTCGGCTCGCCTAGCGTAGACCCAGCTTTAGAAAGAGAAAACGATCGTACATCGTGACGTCGCGACACTCGAGCGTCATAGTAAATGACAATCGTTTCATATGAATGTGCGCTTTGCCGAAAAGAGAAAGAATATAACTACCTCCTCTTAAAGTTATGGACACTTATAACTTTGTGATTGTACAAGAAAGTAAAGCAGGGGTGCTTTACTTTTTTCTCCATATGACTAAATTTTTAATAATTTTTCGAGAAAATTCTACATTGTTGGTTATTTCAGGTGTAACACGACCATGTTTAAAGTTGAGAAAAGAGCGCACATTCGCAGACAAACCGCCCTCAGTTTGGCGATCAGGAAATGTATACTTACCGCTGTTTTTTTGAACTAAAAAAATATTTGGTGTCTGCAGGAAGAAGAACTAGCAAACGCAATACTAGTGGTGTTAGCGAATAAGCAGGATATGGCGGGCTGCCTGACCGTGGCGGAGGTGCACCAGGCGCTGGGGCTGGACGCGCTGCGCGACCGCACCTTCCAGATCTTCAAGACCTCAGCCGTGCGCGGCGAGGGCCTCGACCAGGCCATGGACTGGCTCTCCAGCGCGCTGCAGGCCAGGAAATAACGAATACCCAGTGCGGTCAGTCACTCATTTCCATTGCATAGAATACGGGTGGCGCAGGACCCGCCACTTGACTCTTTGCGGGAGGCCTGTGTCCAACAGTGGCCGTCTTTCGGCTGATATAATGACGATGAGTCACTTTCACTGTTATTTCCATCACTTAGAATACGGGTGGCGCAGGACCGGCCCATTTGACACTCATTGGGGAGGCCTGTGTCCAGTAGTGGCCGTCTTTCGGCTGATATAATGACGATGAGTCACTTTCACTGTTATTTCCATTACTTAGAATACGGGTGGCGCAGGACCGGCCCATTTGACACTCATTGGGGAGGCCTGTGTCCAGCAGTGGCCATTTTTCGGCTGATATAATGACGATGAGTCACTTTCACTGTCATTTCCATTACTTAGAATACGGGTGGCGCAGGACCGGCCCATTTGACACTCATTAGGGGAGGCCTGTGTCCAGCAGTGGCCGTCTTTCGGCTGATATAATGACGATGAGTCACTTTCACTGTCATTACCATTACTTAGAATACGGGTGGCGCAGGACCGGCCCATTTGACACTCATTGGGGGAGGCCTGTGTCCAATAGTGGCCGTCTTTCGGCTGATATAATGACGATAAGTCACTTTCACTGTCATTTCCATTACTTAGAATACGGGTGGCGCAGGACCGGCCCATTTGACACTCATTGGGCGAGGCTTGTGTCCAGCAGTGGCCGTCTTTCGGCTGATATAATGACGATGAGTCACTTTCACTGTCATTACCATTACTTAGAATACGGGTGGCGCAGGACCGGCCCATTTGACACTCATTGGGGGAGGCCTGTGTCCAATAGTGGCCGTCTTTCGGCTGATTAAATGACGATGAGTCACTTTCACTGTCATTTCCATTACTTAGAATACGGGTGGCGCAGGACCGGCCCATTTGACACTCATTGGGGGAGGCCTGTGTCCAGCAGTGGCCGTCTTTCGGCTGATATAATGACGATGAGTCACTTTCACTGTCATTACCATTACTTAGAATACGGGTGGCGCAGGACCGGCCCATTTGACACTCATTGGGGGAGGCCTGTGTCCAATAGTGGCCGTCTTTCGGCTGATTAAATGACGATGAGTCACTTTCACTGTCATTTCCATTACTTAGAATACGGGTGGCGCAGAACCGGCCCATTTGACACTCATTGGGGGAGGCCTGTGTCCAGCAGTGGCCGTCTTTCGGCTGATATAATGACGATGAGTCACTTTCACTGTCATTTCCATTACTTAGAATACGAGTGGCGCAGGACCGGCCCATTTGACACTCATTGGGGGAGGCCTGTGTCCAGCAGTGGCCGTCTTTCGGCTGATATAATGACGATGAGTCACTTTCACTGTCATTTCCATTACTTAGAATACGGGTGGCGCAGAACCGGCCCATTTGACACTGGGGGAGGACAATGTCCAGTAGTGGCCGTCTTCCGGCTGATATGATGACATAGAATACAATACAATACATGTACAGAAAATAATCAATACAAGTACAGGCAAACAACAGGCGGTCTTATCGCTAGAGAGCGATATAATCCAGACAACCTTAGGGTAGTACTCTTACAAGTATTAAACAACGTATATTCTGGGCTATGAGATGAAGTTCCTAACTGAAATATTTTTTTATTTGCAGGATCTACAAATTATTAGAAGAGGGAAGGAGACAGCAGCAGGCGGCCTCGGGTGCGCGATCAAGATAGCAACACGATAGCCATCTGTTACTCGAATAGGGTGAAGTACATATCGTCGTCGCTGAAACCGCCATGATCTGTGTTAAGCGCTCGCTACACCATCCAATTTATTGCGCAATATCAGGTATAAATACACGAAAGCTGTCGTGAGTGAATGACAAAATATTGTACTGAATCTGACGTCACGGATTTATAGCCCGACAAGTTTCTATGACCCTAGCCACGTATACAGTGAAAGTTGTCAGGTTATAATATGACTAAAGTACTCAGTCATCAGATGTCGAGGATGTATTAGTTTTCTGATCCTTCTCAATGTAGTTAGGTTAATTTACCCCCATCCCTTTTGGGCATTCGCTAGGACTTCATCTATTAAATCCTATAATATCTAAGTTTCGATCGATTCGCGCTAGCATATTACCAACGAGCGATAACAATGGAATTGGAATAGCTGTCAGTTCATATAAACTGACGTATGTATGTGGCGAAACTGTCAGTTCCAATCGTATCCTAATCGAGGTTTGATAACACGTGGGTATACTTGAGATTATTTAAGTTGGCCCAGTTGCATCAGTGGTCCATTCAAAAAGTTACTTCACCGCCCAAGGTAGAGCATTCCCATTCCAATGACAGCTTTATAAAAGGTTGTCCACATTGAATAATCTCAACTGTACCTCACTCACTCTTATGCATTGACAAAGAAAGAGATGCGAGGTTAACGGGCTGCTTTAGTTTTTTTAGAATTTGTAGTTTACACCAGAGGAGTCTGATCCAATAATTATTAATTCCTAGAATGTTAAACATAGTTTAAGCATAGGCTATGCTTAAACTATCTTCAATCAGGAATGTTTTATAAATTTGTCATTCATGGCATATAATTTTTCGATAAAGTCGTCATAAATAAATGTTGAAAGACGCTATAATAGAAACGAATAGTGTAATAACCAAAATAAGCTTGCCTAGTATAATGTTAACAATTGGTACTTAAATGTATTGTAATAAATGTTTTTTGAACGATAGAAGTTGATATTTGAATAAATAGATTATTATTATTATACAGTCGAGTTCTCCAATATCTACACAGACAACCTTTCAAAAATATCTATACAGAGACTTTATTGTTACTGACATAAGACACGTGTAGATGTTTTTGAAAGGTTGTCTGTATAGATATTGGAGACTCGACTGTGCAATGCATAAAACTAAAAGTTCTTTTGAAAGTTATCATAAATATTGTATTGTTATGCAGTACAGATAAAAAAGGTAAAGTTGGCGGGCTGGGCGTAGACGCGGGTTTCTTAACATTGCTCATCACCGCTATCTCAGGAGGGCCCGCGAGCTGTGCCGCAGCGACAGATTATTCGTCTCTTTCTAAGCGTTCTTATTAAAACGAGACGGATAGTCTATCTCGCCGCGACATAGAAAAGTCGAGGCGCGAGGACGTCGCCAACACGTGGCTGCAACGGCATGGGAAAAGCTAGGAGCATCCGGCAGTGTCTCAAGACAAGTCTTTGACCAGTGTGTGTTGCCGGTGATGACGTATGGCCCTGAAACGTGGTCGCTTACTATGGGGCTCATAGTCTCAAAGTCACAAAGGGCAATGGAGAGGGCCATGTTGGGAGTTTCTCTGCGCGATCGCATCAGAAATGAGGCTATCCGCAGTAGCGGTTATCTATCGACCGATTTAGCCCTCCTTATCGCTTAAGTGGCCGCGGGCGGGGCACATAGCACGTAGAACCGATGGCCGTTGGGGCGGAAAGGTTCTCGAGTGGCGACCAAGTACCGGAAGGCCCAGCGTGTGTAGACCTCCCATAAGGTGGACCGAGGACCTGGTAACGGTCGCAGGAGTCCGCTGGATGAGCGGTCATAACGGCATTCTTTGGGGCGGCCTATGTATAGCAGTGGACGTCTTTCATCATATGATCATGATGTACTGCGGTGAACAATCCATTCAGATTAGGGAGCGACCACACCGGTGCGTAACGCCTGCGTACACGCGTTGATGTATCGTGTACGTCACATCTCCTTAAAGGTGCGACCACACCGCTGCTCAAAATACGCTAACGCATCGTAAAACGCAGCAAAATGTATGAAGAATACGTGACGCATACATAAGACACGTCAACGCTCTTTGGGGCGGCCTGTGTATAGCAGTGGACGTCTTTCATCATATGATCATGATGTACTGCGGTGAACAATCCATTCAGATTAGGGAGCGACCACACCGGTGCGTAACGCCTGCGTACACGCGTTGATGTATCGTGTACGTCACATCTCCTTAAAGGTGCGACCACACCGCTGCTCAAAATACGCTAACGCATCGTAAAACGCAGCAAAATGTATGAAGAATACGCGACGCATACATAAGACACGTCAACGCTTATACGCAGCGTTAAGCACCGGTGTGGTCGCTCCCTTACACATTTTGCTGCGTTTTCGGTGCGTCAGCGTAAATTGGACAGCGGTGTGGTCGCTTTACCGTCGCCTTGATTTGAGTCGAACACGCCCGCTAGACAGAGACACGCTGATGCCTTCCGCGCACGAGGAAGAGAGATGTAACACTCTTCGGGGATGGCTTTTTTGGACAAATGGCATTTCGATAAATACCTAACTTAGAGACGTTTTATTTAAATTTCATAATGTGAGATTTTAGATGAGATAAAATACTATAGTATTAACTTGATTGTGTAGTAAAATAATGTATCGTTTGAGTAGGCTGAGTAAAAAAGGAAAATACAGACCCAACTTTGGAATGTTTTTCTATCGAGGAAGTTTTAAGCAATCATGTATCGATAAAATCAGATAAACAATCATATAGTCAAGAATCATATATCTGAAAATCAGACCTTATTGTTTCTTAATCTAGTCAGAACGGCGTTTCAAAGCACGCGATAATTTCCAATGCACAGCCTAAGACTCGTAATGTTATAGCGAGGAAAGGAGACAGACATAGTGAGGCAACGTTACCTCCTCGTCATGCCCACCGCTCCCTGCGACGTAACCGACTGCACGCCGTGCCGTTTAGAAACTACTAGTATTTTGCGCGCGAGATAAGACTGTCCGTCGTAACTAGAACACTTAAGCGGTCATCCCACTGCCGCCGCCTCCCGCTGCGGTCTGCGGAGCGCGTACAAATTGTGCAGTGTGCGGTACCGTGCTGATTTTGTATATAAACTGTGGTATCTATTTGCATACAACGACAAGACCGTGTGATAACCATTCTGTATTTTACGTCACACCTGGCCATAAAGTAGCAATTACTGGGTGCGGAAAATGCCACATCCTGGCCATGAAGACGTAAAGTTTTGTACTCACCACGGGCGGTGATAAACAAAGTCAGATTATTCTTTGTTTTACCGCCCTAGATAAGTAATGTACTATTTTGCGGTGCCGCGCTGCACATTGTTCGTTGAGGGGATAACGCGTCCGCGCCTAGTGACATCGCCAACTTTACTGCAAGATCCAATTTCATGGCCGGCATAGGCAGAAGGGCGCAGGAGCCCGCTAGATGCGGGTGGCGCAGGTCCGGTCATTGTGGCACTCTTTGGGGGAGGCCTATGTCCAGCAGTGGACGTCTTTCGGCTGATGTGATGGTGATAGGCAGACGCCTAAAATGATGTCGTGTGACGTTCGAACTTATTTTTAATTGATTTAAGTACCAAAGTAAGGGGCTGCTCTTTAATCACGTGAGACATTTTTACCTATTTCCAACCTGCCTGTTCTGAATGCTGTTATTTGGTCATCTTTGAAAATACGTTTCGTGCGTAATAATTTTCATAGGTGTATGTAGTCCTATGTTAGCAATATTTGTATATATATATATATGCCTATATATGTTTGTAATCAGGTTTTCGAAAACGGCTCTAAGGATTTCGCTGAAATTCGTAGTGTATGGGGGTTTACGGGGACGAGAAATCGATCTAGCTAGGTTTCATAGCTGGAAAACGTCGCTTTCTCCATATTTTTACTCGAGCGGAGCTCAGTCGCCCAGCCTAAATTGAAGAATAAATAACTATATGACTGTTTTAACTTTGAATTGTCTCATGTATTTAATGCACAGCCCCTATTATGCTTCACTGTGACGCTTGTAAATATCATTTTATGAAGAATTTAAATACCTACATTTCTGAATATTGTAGACGTTGAGGGATGAAAGCCGACTTTATCATTTCCTTTGAAGTTGGATGCTTTGATTATTTCTTGCGTTCGAGATGGCTGAATTAAGTTATTTAAACAATATTAGCAAACTGCGCATGAGTATGAAACGAAAGGATAATCAATGCATCTACTATTTTCGAAGTTAAAATAAGAAAAACTGCACATGGTTGCAGCGGCGACGTATTTCATGTAACATACAAAACAGTAGGATCGCGCGGGGTTATTGTAATTAATAATTATATATTTTGTATCAGTGGAGATCGCCGGCTTATTTATAATTATAATATAATATATCACGGTAAGATACGATTGTTCCGAATACATTACCATGTATTAATTTCATGTGTGTTTTATTTAGCTCACTGTCTCTAGGATGATACAATGACAGGAATATCAGACAAAAAAAATACCTTTGGTATAGTGTGAATCGAATGAACGGATCTTATCTTAAGACCCATCGCTCCAACGCAGCCATTGTTTAGTCACATGCCACGAACGCTTCGAAATTAAAAATAAATGCTTTACTCGAATCTCGACTCTATTGATAAAGTAACAAGGTTCAAATTATAACTAAAGGTGAAAATGAAGAACTTTTTATTAGTAGGCAGTTGCAGCGTACTTCGTACAACGTAAACGATTAGCGGTTACACTTAACAATGAAAGACAGTGGCTTGGTCTTATCTGTGTGCCTAATAAAAAGAGAAGTGAATCGTTCTAGAAAAGGAATTTGTACAGTCAGCGTCACATACATCTGTACTCTTCAGGGTGTTCAAAAATATCTGAACATGCACTCTATGGCTTTGACAATAAAGTCGTGTTCAGATGTGTGTGAACACTTTGACCGCTCAGATGTATGTAATGGCGACTATACTATACAAGCTTTTATTGCCGACTGTACTTTTTTGCAAAGCGTAAACACGAGGGGTCTATCTAGTTTATCCTGGTTTTCAAAATTGTCCGCCACGGCAGTATGGCTCACATTAAATCTGGGGGCACGGCAGTGCCCCCGCCAAGTCGAGCGCGAAGCAAACTCTGCCGTACCATCCTTTACTGGAACCATTTCGCCGCATTTTCAGGCCCCTATTTGAGAACCTCTGGATAAGCAGAAATTTTCGTCATCCAGTAAGCTATAATCACATACCTACTTAAAATCCAAAATTTCAAGTCTTTAGGTCATTTAGTTCCGAAGTTAAGCGAAAGCAAAATTTCGCATTTATGACACTCACTCACTCACTCACTCATGATCATCAAAATAGAACTAGTACTTGCCATAAACTCAGAGAGCTGAAATTTAGTACAGAGTTAGGGTTTAATGGCCACATAAAGGGAAAACTACAAAAACTAGGATAATCGAAGATCTGGAGTACCTGGTGACCCTAATTAGAAAACACAAGAGCCCAACCAAACTATTAGAGATATATCTATACCGCCTTTACAAAAAATATTCAACTTGGTGGGCCGCTTCATTGATGTCTAAAATCGAAGGTCTGAAGTATCTTTATTTGATTACAAAGTTATATTTGCAGTAAATGGGACCAAAAATCAAGAATGGGATATTGACACAATAACCTACAAAAAGAAGTGAAATCCCATAAAAAACATTCCATGTAAAAAAGAGGCCAAGTCTCGAAACTCTTCCACGGCAAAAAGTTGTGAGATATTTGGTAGTACCAAGCCTCAGGCATTCTTATTATTCTTTATTTAGCTAAATAAAATTTTGTGACTTTGCAATCACACAATAGTTACTACATAGTTTTAGATATGCAAAAATCCATAAATGCACTAAAGTTGTGTGTTTGCCAAGTTGCAGAATTTTATTTCATCATCATCATATCAGCCGAAAGACGTCCACTGCTGGACATAGGCCTCCCCCAAAGAGTGCCAAAGTGACCGGTCCTGCGCCACCCGCATCCAGCGGACTCCAGCAACCTTTACCAGGTCATCAGTCCACCTTGCGGAGGCCTACCCACGCCGCGCCTTCCGGTTCCTGGTCGCCACTCGAGAACCTTTCCGCCCCAACGACCATCGTTTCTACGCGCTATGTGCCCCGCCCACTGCCACTTAAGTTTAGCGAAATTTTATTTAGCTAGCAAATAAAGAATAATAAGAATGCCCGAGACTTGGTATTACCAAATATCTCACAACTTTTTGCCGTGGAAGAGTTTCGAGACGGCCTCTTTTTTACATGGAATGTTTTTTATGGGATATTACATTCCACTTTGTATATTGTATACACGATGGGATTTTCCATAATTATCTAAGCCGATTACTTCGTCAACTTTCTTGTTGCTAGAAATTGTAAAGGAAAAAAAATATACCGAAAAATTTCTTCTGGCTCTATTTTATTCTGATATAAAGTTCATCTTTTGTCCAATTAAGATTAAATAAATAAATAGAATGTTTAGCAACAGAAACTACCTGTACTTATTTATATAGAGTTTCATGATATTCCAACATTTTAAAATGAGAACCAAATTACTTTTGTGTAAAGAGTCGAGCGTCCTGGAGACTCTTAACTTAACATAAAAACGCGTCCTGTAATTGCAATACAGGCGTACCAGTGACTCATAACAGGGTTATATTATATCGTAGTTGAGTGTTGAAGTGTCACAGGACCCAAGTAAAAATATCCTTGTTTAATACCTAAGGGCAGGGGTTCCCAAACTTTTTTTAGGCACGCCCCCTGCTGCCTAAAATGAAGTTCCCACGCCCCCCTTCGCTTCGATGCAAGGAAACGGAAGTGAATGGGTTAGCTAGCCAAATCATCATCATCTTCCTAGCGTGTTCAAATTTCCCGAGGTCCCGCGCCCCCCTTACAATGTGGTCGCGCCCCCCACTTTGAAAACCCCTGCCTAAGGGTGTCAAGCGTGTCCTGACCTGACCCTGTAGCATGGTCGGCCTTATCACGCGATAAGTGACAAAATAGTGTCCTTCTCGTTCTATTGGACGGTGTCAGCCAGTGACGGATGCTCTATTTTGTCACTTATCGTTCACACGAACCCCGTAGCATGGACAGCCATTATCACTAATGGCTGTCCATGCTACGGGGTCAGGAGCGTAAAGCCGTCAGTCCGTCCGTGTATCACACAATAAATAATAGTAGGTACTACGTGCAGAAGGTGTTCTGTTAACAAATCCTGTTTAAGTAGGTATGTCGAACGAGCCTAAACGTGGCCAAACCTTTCGATAGCACGTGTGCGTTCCGTAGCAGCGCTAACATACCCCCTAGGGCGGCAGGGCGGCATGCACTTGTAGCGGCGAGACGAAATCACGGAGTGAGCACTGTAAAGTTAACACATTCACTGCCAGGAAGCCAGGAACCCGCCTGAGGGCCTACCGCGAAAGTAAAACGAACTTCATTCGTGCATCTCCATCTCTGTCGCACTTGCTAGTTCGTTGTCTCTTTTGGTCTTTCGTCTTGGTGGCGAAAAGGTTGTGTTGTGGATAAGCTAGCAAAAGGTATGGCTGCCCTTGATTGTGCGTCGTCCGACACGCACTTGGCCGGTCTGATTTTGCAAAAATACCTACTCTTATTTTGGTGCTCTATATAGTTATAGGCTAGGCTATGTTAGAAAATATAGAAACCGAAAACTGATAAGTATCAGGTACGATTTAGCGTCGTAGCCATACGAGAGGTACGATTTAGCGTCGTAGCCATACGAGATCAACCCGAGGTCCGGTCTCTGCTATATTTCTGCCTACCCTACTACTAGGGCAAATTTCGTATAATTTAGAGATGACGCATTTATTTATGGATTTAACTTTTTACCTGTTCATACAAAAAATGAGAAAAAAACGCAATTTAGAATATTACGGAAAAAAAGGTTGTTGTGTTTTCATTCACTACCAAGAATCGATACGCGCTACGCTCGTAGCCGATCCCGTGGGTTTCCTCGTATGTAGCGGAAAGCGACTAGGGCTTAGACGCCTGATAGGCGGGTTCCTGGCAGTGAAAGTGTTAAGTAAAATTTTAATGAAAAAAAATCTATTGCGCTAGTAACATATTTCAACGTGGCGGCTGTGCGCGGTGGGATATGTATCAGGACTATCAAGGAACTATACAATCGCGCATGTCCTGAATGGTTTCGTTCCATATGGTATTCATGCTGAGCTGAGATCGTTTTATTGCAGTGTGTAGCACCAATCATCTACAATTTCTTTGCAAAATGCTGGAGTGATGGAAGTATATGAAGCCATATATATATTTAAATAGATAAATAATTATAGGTATGGACAAGATCCAAAAGGACCGTAAAAAACAAAATAGCAGTGCTAATACAGGATTTATTAATTTTAAAACGGTATCACCACCGATACGATTCAAACGAATACACCTTTACTGCACTGTATCAAAAATGTAATAAATGGAATATTTTATTTTATTTTAATACCGATCAGAATAAAAAAAAAAAATGGCTATATGCTTGGCCAATTTGCGATGGGCCGTGAGGGACACAGCGACATCATTTAACCATGTTATACCCTCGTCATGACGTGGCTATCACATCAATTGCTGACCAATTGACAGGATAGTCCTGTTGATGTTGAGGCCTCGTCATGACTAGGATTATTCACTGTAGAATCTCGATCGATCTGAACCCACGATTAATATTTTATTGGCTGGCATAAGTAGGCCTCTACAAACTAAAATTGAATTCCAAATCGGGGGTCATCATGCTGCTGCAACTGTAGCCGAAGTTCTCCATTTCCGTCTTAGACATGCGCAGCCTTTCGGGCCGAAGGCAGTATTTGCCCAGCGGCTTTTCCTGGTTGCCGCCGCTGTAGAACAGTTTGTAGAGTATTCCAGCGGCAACGACGGCGATGCTTATGCCGACTATGGGGAGCCAGGCGGGAGTATCGTTACCTGAAAACATTTTACATGTGGCCAAAATGTGTCTAATAGTTACCTAAGTCAAAATTAAATTAATCGTAACGTATACGAGTGCACAATACTTGTACACACTACGCTACACTTATTAACGACTAGCTTCTGCCCGCGACTCGGTCCGCGTGGAACTCGTTTATATCGCAGCTTCATAAAAACTTTCAACCCCCTTGGGGGATGATTTCCGGGATAAAAACTATCCTATATCCTTCCCAAGGACTCAAACTATCTCTATACCAAATTTCATCCAAATCAGTTCAGCGGTTTAAGCGTGAAGAGGTAACAGACAGACAGACACTCTCGCATTTATAATATTAGTATGGATTTGACAACGGATTTGAGAGGAAGTAGATGGGGAAGCAGACATGGCTGCTGTACCTATAGGAGACGCTGCACGAGCGAAATCTGTAGGACTGCCAAGCAAGGTCACGGAAAATCTACGAGTGACCTTGATTTGGCTGGCCGCCGTGCTTTCTACACATATCCACACGGGCTGAACCAGGCGGCGGCCTGCATGCAGTCCTGCCGATATCGGCCCGTGTAGCGTCTCCTTATGGGTGTACCCATGTATGGTTGTAGCCATGTACTTACCTACGAGCAGAAGCGGACAGCAGCATCCTGGTGGTTGCGGCTCCAAAACCAATAATATCTCAAATGTGCAGTACTTAACATAGTTTTTTAAATGAATATATTTTATTGTGTAATATATCTATTTAATGCAGCACTAGCCTGCGGTTATGACGGATATAAACGAAACCAGGGGAAACATCATTATTTTGTACTAACCTTGAGAAGACATTCCTAATGCAAGAACCAGGAATCTATTGCCATGTGTGTGGGGTATTTGTTGTCATGATATCGGGTATTATAAATTTCATATTTTCAGTGTTTTGAACGTTTAACTGAAGATGGATCTGACAGCACGCATAAAATTTATGATTTCGGAAGAAGCGTTTTACGTGGTTAAATTTAAGTTGTACGAAAAGGTTACATGCCGATTGACAAAGGGCCTCGCAGAAATAGCCTACTTACCATAGAGAAGCTTCGCGCAAGCTGCTTAAAGCCCACATCACACTGGCGCGGCCTGGCCGCGGCGGACCATAGTAAACTTATATTGATTGAAACTTTCGCGATTATCACAAAAAAAGTTAAAACGATTTCATATTGACCACCATAGCGCCAGTGTATTGCAGGCTTAAAAGGTACGAATAGAAGGAAATTTGGTTTTCGCGGGCTGGATTTCCGCACCGTCTTATAGGTAGGTACGTGCCTATTTTGCGTGATATAAAAGGAATAGAGTACAGTCAGGGGTATTAATGTAAGTACGTACGTAAATAAGGACATATACACCTGACTGTACCTATAATGCTGCGGGTGATAAAAGCTTTTGGGGGAATTTAGTCAGCGAGATTAGAAGATGGCCTTTTCTGTTATAGGTCAAGACACAATGTGACAACTGATATGCAATAAATGTATATGAATATGAATATGATATGATGTAGTATGTATTGAGGGAACCACTGACAGTTAAGAATGTAAAAAAAAAAATACGGATACATGGCAGTACCTACTGTTGCAGCCTGCACGTAGCCTTAGAAGTGTTAAGAGTCTCCAGGACGCTGTACTCTCCATACAAACGTAATTTGGCTCTCATTTTGCAACGGCGTGCTGGCATAACATGAAACTTTGTACTTCGTACTTAGATATGTAGTAAGGTACACAATGGGATCTTCCACATCTAGGTCGGAAACTAGCTCCTGGTGCTGGTGATGAAAATAGAAAAAAAAGACCGGGTTGCACTCCGGGAGTGCCGGCAGAAGTGAAAACTCAATGACATTGTAAGTAACAGTTTTCGATCAGGTCACGTGCCCGTCTTACGAATTTTCAATCTCTCGAATCTTACGGTCACGTGACATCTTACGGTCACGAGACCTGTGGCGAGTTTAACTATTTTTCCTTATCGCAAAAGTGCACAGCGCCGCTAAAGAAGTTTTCACTTCAAAAAGACCGGGTTGCACTCCGGGAGTGCCGGCAGAAGTGAAGACTCAATGACATTGTAGGTAACAATTTTTCGATCAGAAATAGATACTTAGTAAACCGATACTTAATAAAGAAAGAAAACGAAACCTGAAGTTTAACAGAAACACTCTTTCATTTTACTTTTATAGTTTACTATTATTTACATATTTGGTAGAACTACATAGGTAAGTACTCGTCTGTATGCTGAGCAGAAGCGACTAGCGCGAATGGAATGAATGACACGAATAACAGCTAAGTATTATTGTTTATGCCCATTCGCGCCAGTATTCGCGTGAGTAATATAGGTACTTATTTTAACGAGCTTAGTTTACAGACAAATGTTCAGAACTGAAAGCGCATTGAAGTCCCGATCAGCATCATAACATAAGTACAGTGCCCATCCCTATCTGACTGCAGTTTGTGACAGAATGCAGCTTTATCCACGACAGCAAGGGGAACCAAAAGACGGCTTCAAACATGGGAATGTAAATAGGCACGATGTAACAGATATAGTGGTTCACAGATTCTTCTGCGTTTTATTCCTTCTTGCCTTTCCCATTAAATAGGTTTACAAGGTAGAAATACCAAGGTTTCTTATCTTCAAGCGGCCACCGACGCAACTCTGGTCTTATTGTTGGGCACCGCTTCCGATATTCAAGGTATTGGTACACTTTGTAAGCGATGGCGAGTGCAGCGAAGAATACCGCGGCGAGAATGCCGCCCCAGCCCCTGGATTCTGTAAAAAATGCATTCAAACACTGACTAAGATGACTCTTCTCAAAACTTAAGTACACCGGTTTGTGTCTGGCCATTTTATAGAAGAGTTCAGGTTCGTACATTATACTCGTAATCATCAACATCCTCCCAGCGTTATTCCCGGTTGTGCCTTGAAAGAGCCTGGGGTCCTCTTTGACGCCTAATCCCAAGATTTGGCACGAAACTACTTTTACGAAAGCGACTGCCACCTGACCTTCCAACCCAGAGGCAAAACTAGACCTTATGGGGATTAGACCGGTTTCCCCACGATGTTTTCCTGCACCGAAATGCTAACGGTAAATATTCCGTAGATAAGTTTGCAACACTGGTCACATAGCCCGCCGTGACATGTCGAGGGGCTCAGTGTTGTTTGTTTAATGGTAACTGAAGCTGGTCGTTTGCCAGCCAACATTCAGACCATCGTAGCTTCACAGTCGGAACTGACATTGGACATTTTAAGGTATAGCCGACAAGGTGTATGAAATTGCCCCAATGGGCCCACCGCAGGTAGCCAGTACGTCAGCAAGAGCACCATCTTCTTATGTGACTAGTGCGCAGTTCGAGCAAATGGCACAACAGATAAGTGAACTTACAATGCAAATAGCTAAGCTCACAAGAAACGGGCCCCTGACCTGCAACGTACAGCCTACGCATAGGTACGTAGCCAAAGCTGTGATCCAAAGTCTTATATATTTACGGCCGTATTCATAAACGTTCTTCAAGCCTATTTTAACTAAAATGGCGTTAAAAATCGTTTGTCTTTATCTGTCACTTTGACATTTATGTTCGTAAGAAAGGGACAAAGGACATTTTATTTAGCAGAGGCATTTTAAGTTTTATGAATAAGGCGGTTAGTCTGCATGTATAGTCAGCGTCATATAGTTAGTAGGAGTCAAGGTAGCCAACTATTTCGGTACCACGTCTTTATTACTGAATAAGGGTGAGTTATGAAATACTAGCTTCCGCCCGCGACTTCGTCTGCATGGACTCGGGATAAAAACTATCCTATATTTTAATCCAGGCTATAAACTATCTTCGTGCAAAATTTCATTCAAATCGGTTCAGCCGTTTAAGCGTGATTGAGTAACAAACATCCAAACATCTAAACTTTCGCATTTATAATATTAGTAGGATTTGGCTAGTCTGCAGTACTTGCCAATTCCTACAGTCGTTGATATAGGTACCCTTAGGAACGAAGTTCTATTTTTTTTAATGATATAGGAGGCAAACGAGCAGTCGAATCACATGACGGTAAGCGATAATCGACGCCCATGGACACTTACAACACCAGAAGAGTTGCTATGCTTCAGTTTGGGCTAAAAATCGTTTGTATGTACGGATGTCCCGCTTTCCCGCTGTTCTCTACAGCGGGCGTAGCATGGTTGCCATTTTATCACTTGTAGTTGTGAACAAGACATCCGTCACTCTCGCACTCGCATACTTGTCAGAACGAACGAACTTCAGAGGCCTACCGCCATCGGCATTCGAAGTTTTCCCTCTCCGTCGCACTTATATGTACGTACCCGCAAGTCTGACAGAGAGAGAAAACTTCGAATGCCTTTCGCGGTAGGCCCTCAGGTCGCATTTCTCAACGGATTCTCGTGAATTGTTGGTAGCAGGTTCGTTAATTAATTATTCACTTTTCAGAAATTCAAAACTTTTAAGAAAAAAGACGGTCTCCCGAGTTCTACAGCTCACAGAGCCACTAGCTTGGTGATTGAAGTGACAATGTTGACAAGGCCTGGTACTTACCTACTAGGCAATAAGAGCCACCAAGAGCCCCCGTACGGACATCATTATAGCTAAGGCTAAAGCTTCTTCTCCACCAAAGCTAAGATAGTTAGGGCCTCTGACTCGGCCATTTTTTAATTAGGTATAGAAAAAGTTTGTTAAGAATAAGTTTCTGTCATGAATTACATTTTGGTACAAGCTTTTATTGCCGACTTATACCGTAATACTTTTCTTTATACCGTCATCAACTACTCATTGAGACGATTCTAACGAGCCCAAACTCTACCCCCGTTGAGTATGATACCTCTCATACTCAAGTCTCTGTCGGTTAAGTACTGAATTCCCATGGATACCTTCTGACTCCATCATCAGATTAGCGATGGGGTTATGTGGTTTTATTACAGAGTTCCTATGGCCACCTTCCAGCTCCATCATCAGATCAGCTCCAAGAAACGGCCTTCCATTTGTTAGGTACCTACAAATTGGAAGGCCGTTTCTGGAACTTAGAAAAAAAAACAGTGAGTTGAAAAAACAGAGGTTGTCAAATTTTCAGTGTGACTGAAAAATGGTCCATGCGGACGGAGTCACGGGGAGAAGCTAGTATATTATATACAATTCTTATTTCATTCGTAGCTCTGGTGGAAAATAGGCTAACACAGCCATCGTACTGTTACAGGGCAGCCTCCGTGGAGCTTTGAAGAAAACTCCTGTATATACCCAAGCAGTTTATTATCCCAAACACTGCACAACTTATAATATCACTTAAAATATTTATATCAAAATAAAATTACGACTGACCTATGTTTCCTTAATGTATGGCAATTTATACAGTCATAATGCTGTCGATGCTTTACCTACATTAGGCAATTTTTACCTATAAGCAAAACAGTTAGGCGTGTATATAACAGTACCTATACATTCATATGTCGGTATATATATTTGTATGTATTTTATTTCTGTATTTTTATTTATTTGTCTATTGTTGTTATTTATTTGTCTATTGTTGTTATTTATTATGTATGTGTACGGACTGTGTGTTTATATAAGTTAAATTTCACCGCCCACAATTTGTTTGCTTTGCCCAAAGGTTGAATGGTAGAGAATGCTTACGGCATAAAGTCCGCCCTTTTTTCGATATGTTGTTATTTTGTCTAATAAAGATTACATAAATAAATATAAGTACCTAATAAGAGAGTCCTTGGAATTTATACGTGACCTATTGCTATTGATGACATGATGACCTACCAGAACTTCTGCTGGTGTCCGGCATTTTGTGAGTCGGATTTCCGGCTGATTGAATCTAGGGATTCATGGTTTGTTCACGTTTAAGTTTCCCTGTGTCTCAAACATGCTTTTGCGAGATGTTTTTTCGCCAAAGCAGCGCGATGTTTTTTTACTGATAAATTGGCATTTCTACAATGGATGATAGACGGAAATAGTACGTGTCAAATAGCCAGAGAGGTATATGGAAAATGAGGTTTCATTTGTACTTAGGTAACTATTTCTATAATAAGGTTCAGCGAAACGCGAAATTATCGCGGACAAACATACAGGTCAAACTGAGAACCTTGTTTTTTTGAATTCGGTTAATAAAATGATTTCTATTTATAATATAGTTCAAGATAATCTATATACAAAATAAAGTCGCCTCGTGGTTGGTCGTAAAGATTGATATCGCTTTAAAAGAAGAAAGCCCTCGATAACAAATAATACAATTTCAACTGTCTTGCTATCGCGGTTCTTGAGATACAGCCTGGTGACAGACAGACGGACGGACAGCGAAGTCTTAGCAATAGGATCCCGTTTTTACCCTTTGGGTACGGAACCCTAATAAAATAAGTGTACCTACTGATACCTATGACTTGAATAAGGTCTGAATCACACTGCGGTTTGGCCGCGGCGGTCAATAGTAAACTTGTTATTAGCTACCGCGCCAGTGTAAATTAGGCCTTAAACCTCTCACAGACTGGCGCGGCCTGCAGTGGGGTGAGAGACTTTACCTACTGACGACTAAACTGCCAACAGAGGTTTAGAAGCAAACTTGACATTAGCTTAGCGTTATCATCAAGATATCAAGTTATTTTAATATAATATAACCTTTGATGGGCCAATCGAAATCATTTTAACTTAGATGGATGCCATTGTTTAAAAGAAGATATGAGAAGGAAGCCAATTATTAACAACTTGAATCTAATTGTGTTCCGTGTCGTGTAAAAAATAGCTTTCAACCTTGAACCGCTGGCATAATTGCCCTGCTGGTGAATTGGACTATGTGATTTATAATTTTCCTGTTATTTCCACGGTGAATTTGTAAAAAGCTGAAAGTAAGTATTATTAGTACCTACGGGTCACAGAAGACTGTATTAGTTTTTTTAAGGTTAGGGTTTTTTTTTCTGCCAAAGGTTAGAATTATAACTGGGGTTATTTAGGCATACCCTGAGGTCTCTGTCACTGACCACCTAAATGTATAGGTACCTTGTAGTAGAACTTGTGTCTTCGTCAAATGAAATTTGCAATGTATGTACCTAAATATACAACGTGTAACAAAAATAACGCAAAACCGGTTAAGGGCATAACAGGTACTTATCGTATTCTGGTGTAAAAAACTAAGATATTTTTTTTGCCGCGATTTTTTTTACATTTGTAAGTGTATAAAAAAAATCTCTTAGTTATTGCGTTATTTTTGTTACACGTTGTACCTATATGTAACTATGTTTGTTGGGGACGGACTCTTGCAACTCGACTTTGAAGCAGATATCTTCTACCGATTGAGCTGAAATTTTGAGTAAAGGTAAAGTTTGGATGACAATTTGATATTATGGTACCATCGAGCTAATCTGCTGATGGAGTCAGAAGGTATCCATGGGAATTCAGTACTTAACCGACATACCTACCCCCGTTGAATTTGGGCTCGTTAGAGTCGTCTGAATGATAGTTGATGACGGTATACAGAAAAGTACAGTCGGCAAAAATGAAATTTTTGATGGATTTTTCTCTTTTGAGCTACGGAACCTTAAAAAAGATTAGATAGCTATCTACCTAGTATGAATACCTAGTGTTTATAAAACCCTAGGCATTACAGTGACGGACTGTGTAGTCAGAGAGATGGGATGGGAGCACGTGCACGGGTCCGAGTTTTAAACTCTACATGTTATTGTTTCGCGGTGCGCGGTAGTCGGTCTGTCTGTAGGTAGGGGTGCCACTTCGTCCGTTAACTATCTTTACTAAGGCTTAAGGTTTAAGATCATTTAATTTATTTATGAGATTTGTAAAATTCACTTACATGAGATTTTTTTTTTTCTATTTATTATTTAGGGGTTATCAGTTACATGATTATGCCAGCCCCATTGTGCCTTATACTAGTATTCTTACATGTCTACTTATGGGATATTCATGTACCGTTTGAAAAAATCTGTAACATATAAAAAAACCTCTTTAGCTTCTTCTGAGGTCGGTACAGATAAGATGCTCTGAAAAGCACCTATATCTAATCTATTTACCTTCAGGGTAGTTAGTAACGACTTTCTATCGCTTTCATTCCGTGCACATTCCGTCAAAATATGTTGCACGTCTTCAACAGAAACTTACATGAGATAAACACATAATTAATAAACAAAAATGTTTTATGACACTAAACTATTATTGAAAAAAGGGTACTTGTATAAATAATTATCGAGTGCCACTCGCAAAGCAAGCAAGCGACAAAATCAGCAAACTAGGTAATGCAATTTGCGCGAAATCAGAAATGAAAACTATGTTTTTTTTTGTCTTTGTCATATGTATATTTGTATTGCTGCTGTCTCGAATAAATGCGAACTGAAGGCTATCCTGTCCTATAGTGATACAACGTTGTCTTTCATCATATTTATTACTAGCTACTGCCCGCGACTACGTCCACGTGGAACTCGTTTATATCGTAGCTCCATACAAACTTTCACTCCCCATTTCATCCCCTTACGGGATGATTTCCGGGGTAAAAACTTCCCTATGTCCTTTCCCGGGATTCAAACTATATCTATACCAAATTAGAGAGAAGATACGACAGTCAGACCCACATACACACTTTCGCATTGAAGTATAATATTAGTGTGAACATGTATAGATACGGATATTTTTATGAAATTGTTTCGCGTTTCCAAAATGTTTTCTTTACATTGTTATAATTATATTGTAATACTCATATAGAATTGTGAGGATGGTGCAGGACTGGTCACTGGCACTATTTGCGGGAGGCCCGTGTCGAGCAGAGGACTTCTTTCTGTTGATATGATGATAATGATAATGATATCGAATTATGAACTCCTTGCAATCGTATGTTTGCCAATTATATCTATATGTTATGATTGTTAATGAAAACTCAAATGACAAGGTACATTTATGTTCCGTTTCTAGGTTCATAAAAATAAATTGATCATCTTTAAAATGTGTATTAACTACGGAGGCCTGACACACCCATAAACTAAAATCTTAAATACCTATGATCCCTATTATTAAAAAAATCAATAAAGCTCCAAATTCTGTAAAAAAACACAACCCTAACCCTACGATCGCAGGTGCATTCCATTCGACCCGTCCGGCCGGCCGAATTCGGCCTTACCGCCCCCTCTTACGGTGCACAATGCCCCCAGTTTGGACAAATAGAGAACCCTGTATGGCATGTTGTACGAAATAGCAACGATACACCGTTTTATACCCAAAACAACCTAATTCCAATCCATCTCAATCAATTTTCGACTGTTGATAGCATAGGATAGGATTGTTTTTTGGGTGTGTGAGATAAAGTTTGGAAGCGGGGCGAGCGGGGGGCGAGCATGCGGTCGGACTGGTTGGTCGAGCGACGACCGAGGTGGCGCGCGCGCAGCCGCGGTACCGGCGCGCGCGCAAGTGGTTGCACGGCGCACGTGCACGTCATTGTGGGAATGTTTGGAGGCTTGTTGGGTTCCAATTGATTCGATGTGAGAAAATTACATAAAAGATTATTATTTTTCGTAATGCTATTAATAGTCTGCCTCTGCCTCCCACATTTAAAAAGATTTGTTTTGGATAATTTGTATGTACAAAATCTTCATATTTTGAAAGCTTGGTGCTTTTTCGTAATGGTAGCAGGCCCTGGCAGCCCAAATATTTTTTAAACATATTAGGTACCTTGTTTTACTTCTCCTAACAAAAGATCGTACATTCATTAACAAAAATATATAATTGTAAATTGGGTAAAGAAGATGGCAGTTGCAAAAAACAACCATATTCAAGTATCGAGTAACAGGCCAACCTGGTAATTAGATTCATAGAATCATGCTCACGGCTACATCGAGCCACGGAACTGCAATTCTATTGTGTCTGAGCACAGTGTGAACTTGACTTCAGTACACAATATCTCGAGGAAAGCTTTTATAGCTCTTGTATTACAGTCAATCATTAGTCTACTAAACAGCTGACCATGACTGAAAGCTCACATAGGCCTCTAAGTTACACAGTCTATAAGGAATTATTTTGCTAGTTTCTGATTATTTATTACATTTATTCCTTTTAATGGAAGATTAGTCTGCCGATATTTAATTTCAAATATGGTCTACGATTTCCAAACATTGCCTTTAATAAATAGTACAATAAAGCGGTTACAGTCTTAATTTATGTTGTATTTTTGGATCGACCGAGCGAATAAACGAAGTTGTCCGTTTCAGCTTGTCTGCCTCAGCAACTCGTTCGTATATCGTGTACGAAATTCTGTGAGCCAAGTTCAATATTTACCCGTATAGTTTTTTGATCGATTCCGTTTTTTAAAAATTATATATATTTTTTAAAGACCGGCTCGTTCGAGTTCTTCAGCTCACAAAGTCACTGGTTTATAAAAGTGAAAATACAATCTGGCCAACCATTTGTGACACTATAGCGTAGCTTAAATAATAGACTTTATCCACCCTTTCTGCACTAATTATTACTGCATCAACCTGGATGGCCAAAGTATAGTATTTAAATTTAGTGATTCATTAAAGCTCTTAAGGGCTAAAGCTTGCGTGTGCGCAAGTGTACAGGGCCCGCGCACGAGTCTTGTAAAGAATTTATAGGAGAGCCGGTCGTGGGCGCCGGCAGTGGGACGCGCGCGCTGCAGTGTGAGCCCGGCTTTACGCCCAAATCGAATAAAAAGTAAAAGTTTTCAGTGAGTGCAAGTGTTTAGTGCAAGTACTACTGGAATGGATGGCAAGGTTTGTGGCTTTCGTGTCTCAGCAACCTTGACAAATGTACCGTTTGGCAGGGTTGATTTTAAAAGCCTTTAATTATATTTCTGAGCCTTGTTTGAGTGGTAGGACTTTAAAGAGATGTATCAGATATATTTACGTTGGTTATCTTCGTGTAGGTTTTCGTTGGTATGTAATAAAACGAAAGGATTTATCTCGAAATTGTCAGTTCAATTCAAGTTTATGCATAATTAAATCCATAAGTAGGTTGAATTTAACGGTCAGTACCTAAGTATTGCCTATAATTCTTGATCTAGTTGACAATGGTACTGGTCTCTGAAAATGTTTTTCTAGAGAAAAGTTTTTAACTTGAGTCACACTTTTGAGCTTAAAGTGTCTTTTCAGCCTTGGAATAAGTTCCATTCCTTGAGTTACCACTATGTTACTACTATGTTACCACTATGTACCTATATTGTTGCAGTAAGTACACCTACGTAGGGTATCTCCACAGCAATTGCCTGAAATAACTTTACATAATCATAATTTATTCATTATTGCTATCTACATGTACCTTACACTTTGGGCTCTAATTCAATGAGATGTATTGAATTCTGAGCGGGTTTGTATTTACTGCACGCGCACGCTCCTGCGCTCATTGAAGCTTAATATATCACTGATTCCAATTCTCCCGATGGCACCGGTAAACGTGATACTATAATACTTAGACTAGGTGCAAAAATATGTATCTATCTAATCTTATAAAGATGTACCGAAACCGTTATCTGCTGAAATAAGAGCGATGGGACATATTTATGAGTAAGTTGTATGTATCCATATTTTTACACTTGACTGGTACTAGTTTTGTGCTAATAAAGGAAAGAAGACATGCATCTTAAATAAAATTCCGTAGTCCTAACATAATTAATTATGTCGGATCCCCAATTGCATCCTAAAGACTGGTAGGTAAACCAACCAAAAAAAGGTGCCTAAAATATCTCTTTAGGCAAGCATATAGTTGCTCTAAACTCTTTCATAACTTTTTTTGTTCCGGGTTGCCCATCGAAAATTTTCACGCGGCGCCACTACCTACTTTCAAATACTATATATAACACTTCACCGACATGCAAACTTCTAAAGCTACAAACTTAATGTACATTTCACAGGCTAAGTAATGTCTCTTTATTTTGATTTTATTTCTGTAAAGGAGCTGTGACCTAAGATTTATTAACGATGCCATTCGAACCAGTTTTTGAAAAGGAACTTTTTTGTATGGGAGCTACAATCAAAGAACATAAATACCCAAAAACATCGAGTTGCGGAAACCCAGCCCGCGTACACCTATAACCTACCCAAAAAATTGAATTAATAAAGACGGAACTCGCTGGCGGCAGCTGAAACGCTTCATACTAATTGACGTAAACCTATGACGTCACACTTTGCAATATTTTTTAAGTTGTATGGAAAATTAAGTAAATTTCTGTTTCGGTCTCAAAATACTGCCTGTACTGTTTAGGTCCATAGTTGTCATACAATTTTATTTCTATAAAAGCGTAAGGATTCTATTGGTAGCTTTAAATTTACTCTTGGACAATAAAAGAAACGCATATTTTTCTAAACTTTCAAGGTCCATATCTTTATAGGTACTTTATTACAATAATTTGATGGTTTACTATCCATTTAGCAACACTAACTTATCAACTTTAACATTACACAACTACCCTATTGTTGGATCCTAATAAAAACATATAGTTTATGCGTTACTTTTCCTTCTTTTTGAGCGCTGGAGGGAGTACCACAGGCCGGTCGTCGCGGGATCGGGGTAACCCGCGACTTTGAACAAGCCCGGCCCATATGTTTTAATGTTGACTTATTTAATTTTATTTAATTTCGTATAATTTGTATTTAAATTATTTTGCTTGCTATATGGACTTGTTCTGGATTAAAATTATTTTAATTTAATTTAATTACATTTCATTTTTTCAACTGACTTTAAAATAAGAAAACATATTTGAGTCCAGCTTTTATTGTTGACTGTATTTTCTTTTCTTTCACTGATCGTGAACTTACAATGCCCTTTTCACCTGTATCGGATAGGTACCAGCGAGTCACTGAAAATGGTGTGTAAATTTTGTAGCTCTGCGTGTTAATAACTAAGTTCTTAATACAACCATATTAAAAAGATAACGAATATGAAATAAAACCTCAAGACGGAATGGTTTAACTAGTATTTCTGCATTAGCAAGGTAGTTGCGTAACATTTCGTTAGGACATCAATTGTTATAATTGCACCTTCAAAAAACGCGCGTTCAAATTATAAGTAGCTATCTCCTCTGCATATTATAAGTAGCTATGGTTGAGAATAGAGATTAATTAATGTGACCAACTTTTTATAAAAACTAATTGGAAATGGAATCTTCTACCTTGGACAGGAGAGTTGCTTTTTTAAACAGACTGTCTCCAACTCAGGTAGACATAGACAGGTAATAATAATTTTGGGATTTCTCTAAAACGACACATGGAATTTGCACTCGAAAGTCATCATCTACAACTTGCTTGAAAAAGGGCTACTTAGTCAGGTCAAGATTTTCAATCCGGATTAGATACTATTTAATTGTGACATGTGGTTAACAATTGGTTGGTCCGCACCCAAATACCCCTTGAAACAACCCCCTTTCACGAGTTTCGAGGAGTTTCGTCCTCGATGATTAATATTCAGGAGGTCAATTTGGTTCCAATCTAACACCTCGCACAGTATTGTGATTTCAATACGTTTCGCGCGTTCGCTCCCGCGTGCACGGGCTAACGAGACATCAGAACGAGTGTGCGAAAACCGTTGTCAGCGAAGTGGCATGCGAAGTGACGGGTCGAATTTATCTGCGACTGCGGCTGGCCAAACCGGTGGCGATGGCGAGTCAATGGCCGATGACATCAACTCAAATCATTAGCCTCCGTCATTACGGGAATTAATCAATATTGCTGTTGTCTGGAGCTGTTTTCAAGTGTAACTGAGGGACACTGGAAAATAAGGGGTAACGTGGTGGGCTTAAAAAAGTTTACTCGTTCGACACGTGTTTTAAAATCAGAATGCTTACGAAAAAACATAGCGCGACTTGCGACACAATTGATATAATATTTAGTTACTAGCTTCCGCCCGCGACTTCATCTGCGTGGACCCGGGATGCAACTATCCTATATTTTAATCCAGGCTATAAACTATCTTCGTGCAAAATTTCATCCAAATCGGATTGAGTCGTTAAAGCGTGATTGAGGAGTAACAAACATCCATACATCTAAACAACCAAACTTTCGCATTTATAATATTATAGTAGATTTTTTTTCTTGTTAAGTTCGTCAAGAACGTAAAAATACGTCTGTTTATGTTTGTTACTCCGTGTTAAAATGTTTTCTTCGCGCGAGCGGAGCGAATGAAGTTCGCCGTTTCAGCTTGGCTCAAAATGCTTTCGTTTGTCCGGATGTAAAGATGTCCAGCTGTTCTCGTCTATATAGGTATTTTTTATACGACGGTGGCAAACAAGCGTACAGCCCGCCTGATGGTAAGCGGACACCGCAGCCTATAGACGCATGCAACTCCAAAGGAGTAACATGGGCGTTGCCGACCCTTGATATGTTTGAGGATTCGCTGAAGGAACAAATTCCCTCGCTCTCAACACAACGCATCCTCGGGAGCTCGGGCGACCTTGCTCACCTCCAGGAACACAACACTACTACAGAGCAAGTAGTGTTATTATGGCTGTGGTCTTCTGCAAGGCGGAGGTACTTCCCCAGTTGGGCTGCTCCACATTCGAGCGGGATGACATTTCGCTGTGGCCCTACCTCACCCATAAAGTCCATAGGTCGCATTTTTCAACAGATTCTAAATTTTTAAACCATATACATTTTCAATCAACTGTCTCAAGGTCCGTGCGTGGATCGGTCTTAGGACTCACATTATGGAATGTCGGGTTCGACTGGCTCCTAAGGGGGCCAGTCCTGCCGGGAATGAAGGTTCTGGCCTATGCTGACGACACGCTAGTTACTTGCCGGGGGTCCTCTTACGAAGAGGTAGCGAGGAGAGCCACGATAGGAACGTCATCGGATACACCAGCTAGGTCTCAAGGTGTCCCTCCCAAAGACCGAAGCCCTTCTATTTCATGGTCCGAGAAGGGGACCTCCCCACAATGCCGGAATCAGGGTGAACGGGGAAGTCGTGGCGGTCAAGGCTAGGATGAGGTATCTGGGCCTTACTTTAGATGGACGGTGGCAGTTCGGGGCACATTTTACGAACCTCGCTCCGAAACTGATGTCCACTGCTGCCGCCCTAAGTCGGTTGCTGCCCAACGTGGGGGAACCCAATGCCACGTGTAGGCGTTTGTATTGCGGAGTTATACGGAGCATGGCCTTATATGGGGCGTCTATATGGGCCGACGGTCTCTCAGCGGCCAACGAGACACTACTCCGTAGGCCGCAGAGGGCGATTTCGCTAAGGGCGGTCCGTGGATACCGGACGGTGTCCTATACTATATGGCCGATTGGAGAGAGGCAACCCCCTGTTGTCACGAATGTGGCGCGCCTGTCGACACAGCGCTTCACACTCTGGAAGAGTGTACCGTGTGGGGGCATCAACGGACCTCTTTACAGGCGGCAATAGGGGCAAACCTCTCACTGTCGAGTGTCATCAACGCCATGCTCAACAGCGAGGAGGCGTGGAGAGCGATGGCTTGCTTCTGTGACGACGTAATGTCACAGAAGGAGGCTGCGGAGCGGGCTCGCGAAAACGATCCTCTCGCGACGGACTGGAAGCAGAGCCAGGCGTTATGCGCATCTGCTGCCTCCGCCGTAGTGGAACCATGCAGGGAGTTGGAGCAAGCCCTGTAAACAAAGGTTCCACAGGACTGGAGACGCTCGCCTACCTGACGCCTCGAAATGTCTGCGGCCTGCTACTGTGGGCCGCCCGCCGGGACGTACGCAGTTGATTGCCAAGAGCGATCCTGCGACGCCCCCCTTTACAAGGCGGAGCCGGATGTCGTTGGTGGTTTTAGACGGTAGTCCAGTTTCGGTTAGTCCGTCATACCCGTCCTGCCTCCCCGGATAGGACGGGATGCGTAAATGCATTTCCCCAATGTTAAAAATAAAGCTAACATTACCGAGCGAGCGAGACAACATTTTGAGGGATACGATCGCCTTTAGTAGAAATAGTGTCCTATTATATCCAGTTCATAAAAGAATGAAGAAAGCTAGGTATCCGCGTAAATGCCACTTATTACCATATTTTATCGTGAGAACCGGAGTAAGTGGGCAGCGAATAGCTGGAGGACTTGAACTAAAACTATATTTATGAAGGATTGGCTTACGAGACACATACTTAGTTTTAAACAGTACCTACCATATGTTTACTTATACTCCAGGCAAAATATGGTTTTGAAAAACATTAATTTATAATAGCGTTTTTTTGTTGATTTCATTTTAAAATGTTATTCTAAGATGCTGTATTCAAGAATCCGACAAACTTTCCACCCGGAAGTAATTATGCAGATTTAAATGAAGCATGCATTGTCTTTTTTTGTATGATTTAACTTGAATATTGTAAAGCAAATGTAAATGAACAAAA
Organism: Epinotia bilunana; assembly: GCA_947049275.1. NCBI lineage: Eukaryota > Metazoa > Arthropoda > Insecta > Lepidoptera > Tortricidae > Epinotia > Epinotia bilunana. The sequence goes on along the minus strand of OX346256.1, from coordinate 1,732,649 downwards.
ATAAAGACAAAAATATTTATTAATATTTTTTCTGACTTTTTAGAAGCTATTACATTTATCTTTTTTTTTATGTCTGAAATTTTGTCGGATTCGGTCGCTGGGTAACTATTTAATTGATAATATTATTATATCCGTTACACAGAAAAGTTGAGCTATTATAAATTATTTCCAAAATTGATTTTTTTTCCATTCAAGTTGTCAGTTCATTGACTGGACTATTAAAGGGGTGTAGCTAAGGCCAGATGATCGGTTTTGGAACGGTAAGGCTCTGAACGAACTGGTGAATACATCACAAATAATATTACTTTGATATTACATTCGCGTTCTTTGAAACGCCGTTCTGTAGGAAACAATAAATACTGATTTTCAGATATACAGGGTGTACCAAAAATGGGGTCCGATCAGGCGCATATTCGGTAGGGCATTGCGATTCTAAATATGGATTTGACTATCTGTATTTTATTTATTTGTTTATTTTTCCTGTATTAATATTTTGGTTTAACTTACAGTTTTTGTTTTCTTGAGATAGCTTGTATGACACTATTACACCCTTTAAAAAAAAACATTTTTGGAATCGCAATACGCTACCGAACATGGACTTGGTCGGTTCACACCCCATTTATTAATTTAAATTCTTGTTATGTATTTTGTAGCGAAACTAGGTATAGGTATCACATAAGTGGTTTGGTGTTAAACTGTAAATTAATGTGTGAATGAATAAAAATATTAAATTAAATATTTACGTTACAAGCTGTATGATACTTGACTATTATGATTGTTTATCTGATTTAATTGATACCTGATTGCTTAAGAATTCCTCGACAGGAAGAAATCCAAAATCAGGTCTTTATTTTCCTTTTTTGACTGACTTCAAACAATACATTATTTGACGACACTATCAAGATTATACTATGGTATTTTACCTAATCTAAAATGTCACTTATTGAAATATGAATGAAACTTCGCGTAACTTACGTATTTATTGAAATTTGTTAAAAAAGCCATTCCCGAAGAGTATTGCATCTCTTTTTCTTTTCAGTTCTCGCGAATTAACTTGAATTAAGCCGATTCTGATTGTGATCGAGTCGATTGAGAGCTTCAGTGAAGCCGGGGTCCCGTCAATGTCTGGGTACTATAAAAAAACCAAACTAAAATGTGATCGAATCGATTTTACTACGATTCACATTTTTTTCTGCCAAGTAGGTTCTTAAAAAATAAACGAGTCGGCATTCCGTTGCGGCATTTTAAACTTGACTTATTGATGTTAAGGTTTAAATTTAAAGCTGATTGAATTTTGTAGTAGGTACCTACACTTGATTCGAGAGTAGCAGGTAACCCTTTATTTTTTTCTACGATGTGTAAATAGTTATACAAATCGGCCCTAAACTTTGACCAGTCAATTTTTAGTGAAATTTTTAGTGTAATAATTTAGTGTCTGTGTGTTTCAATAAACCACTTGAATGCATACAATAAAATCTTTAAATCGAGAACGGAAATCAAATAAATTCTGGGCGCACAATCCAGTAGCCGCTTGCCGAACGATAAATACTTTAAGCAGATAACCGTGGCATCCCATCTGGTATTCACAACGACCGGTATTCTTACCGACACAGCTCGCCTGAGGGGAACCAGTATAAATCCGACCTTGGGTTACGATTCGTTGTTGCGATGCTCGATATCAAGTTATATTAGGTATGATGAATTTACGATGAGGGTTGGGACGGATTGTGAACCGCTTAGTATTTGGGCACATCGACAAATTATTTTCCTCTTTAAGGCACATACCATCGACTATACAGTTAACTGACCATTCGGACTTGTTGAAAAAAATAAGGCCTGCTACAACGGGCACTCCAGCTTGCGTCCACTTGCACTTAACCTTCAATAAGTATAATATAAAGATTGAACTCAAACACTGTATTGATGAAATATATTTCTAGATGTATTTTCCGTAGATCCATACCATTTTATGAAGAATAATGAACGCGGAAAATGAACGTTTTTCTTTTCCCGGGATAGTTTTGTGACGTAGGCCAACGATTTAGATTAGGGATAGGTACATGTTTCCAGCTCACTGATAATTAATCTTAATTCGGATGAAAATCACCCAACACCCCTAAGTACCATACCGGCTGAATTTTTAGTAAATTAGCCCACAATAGGCATGATGCTTCATGTTCAAATTGATAACGTAGTGATGCTTAATGGATAGCAAACCATCAAATTATCGTAATAAAGTATAAATTATAAAATATAATAAAAATCATAAAAAGATATAAACCTTGAAAGTTTAGAAAAAATATGCATTTTTTTAATTGTCCAAGAATAAAATCAAGTTTACCAATTTCACGACCGAAACGACAATTTACCTGATTTACCATTCAACGATACACGTACATTGTACTAACAAATGTTGGTTGTGACGTCATACCTGTCTGTCTATCAGTATGAAGCGTTTTGCGTTGCCGCCAGCGAGGTCAATCTTTGTCTCTGATTTTTGGGTATTTCTGTTCTTTAATTGTAGTTGATCCCATACAAACATTTGTTAAGTGCGCAAACAGATCCATTATCAGCATTCGCTAGCTTAAGGTCAGTGCAGCATTTTTTTTGTTCGCTTTGTATTCATAATAATATCGTCTCTTGGACAGTCCATACAAGTTTTCCATGGCATACCTGCGGGTCTAGCATAACTGACGCCGCGCGGCGATGCTAGTAGAGAAAGATCTACCCTCCTTTTTCTAATTTGCACGGTGCGAGTGAGACAGGAGAGGCTCAGTCGCGCGCGAAACGACTGAGCAGCAAGTCGTGCTAGAACTACTGCTCGTGAAACTGAAATATTAACTGAAAATCCCAGGCATTTTTGCACAGATCCACACAAACACATAGAAGCGAACACAAAGAAAAAGTTACAGAGCACAACAAATATATAATTACGAGTAGTTCTATTACCATTAGAACACCCACACATACGTTACCCATCACTTTGTTGGTTGGAAAGTGAAATGAGTAAAAACTAGTATCTCGTTTTTCTCATCGAGCGGGAATTGAGCATAATACAATCAAGAGCAAAAATAACTATAGTTAATATTATATAGGCCAGCTAATAAATAGTGAATTATTGATTATTTGACAATAGTATTTTATGCAACGGTTGTATAAGTAGGGTCTTAAAACGCGAGTGTCGTGAGTTGTAATGCGAGCCTTGACTTTTCAGGCCGTTAGTTTTCCGTTAGTTCTATTAATATTTTTTTATAAATTTTTTATCCTTAATTTTTCTTTGAGTGAAATGTATATAAACCAAGGACAATGACAATGTATAATTATTACTGAATTTATAAATGATATGCTATGATATGATATTACTCACGCAATTTCTTCAGGAGTGCAGTTATTTTCTTGTTCGTCCATTTTAAAACGAATCATTTCACAAACACGAATAAAATCTTAATAACGAATAGTTATCATATTTCGTCTTTTAATTTTGAACTGGAATTTTGGTGGGAAATTAGAAATATGACACCGGACACGTCTTGTTTATGGTCTGTTTTGTTTTTAATTTCCTTGCACTTTCCATCCGAACCAAACTGAATCCGTATCCGAACCGAATCGGATCTGTTTAAATTAAAAATAATACCAAATATTAATAAAATATGTATGTATGTATGTAAGCACTTTATTGTACACAATAACAGGTTAAAGAATATACATGTCACACAATAGATCAAAGTACAAAGGCGAACTTATCCCTATAAGGGATCTCTTCCAGCTAACCTTTGAGCAATTGAGATATATATAGATAGAGCAAGGAGTTTTTGGGAGACTTATTATCGGTGTCATTGTATTTGATTTAGTGCCTATATAAACGGCACATAAGTCATAACGGTACAGGAGTACAAAAAAATATTTATTCGGCCTTTTATCGTTTTAAATCCTAAAATCCACCGAGAGAAAAAATCTTTGAGGTTACCCGACGTTTCGGATGTGTCAATATCCTTGGTCGCGATCAAACTCCAAAACCCTGTCAAAACTCCTTCAAAGATGTAAATAAATACGTTCAGTTATACGCGATTTACACCCGTTGTGTTAAAATAATGTAGGAAAATTCATATTCAAATTCAATAATTTATTAGTGACAGCTAATACACACTACTTAATACATATGGAAAAGGCAAAAGAAATACATACGGCCTGCCGGACCGGAACGGAAAGGACCCGGTTCAGCATCGTGAATGGTCAGAACCATGGCGTCCATCGAATTTGGATACAGATAGTTTATTATGCAATCAAAATATTTTTGCTTGTTTATCTGTAGGTAAGGATTAGTCAGTAAAACAGCCAGATCAGAAGCCAAACATTAATTTATTCAACTAAACTTGGAAAATACCAATAACAATAATCATTAATTTTAAATCTTTCAACAAACCCCCATTACATCTCTACCCATTTTTCTTTTTCTTTTTTCCCGTCTCCCGTCATCGACCAGCCAAGTACATTCGATTGTTTTCCCACCAAATAGGTTAATGCTGCCCGCTTGAATGAAAACCGGTCAGCTAGTGCTGCCATCTGTTCTCTGGTAGCGTCGTTAAGTGTAACATACTAATCTAATTGACAATAAAATTATTGCGAATAAGCTGAAAATGATAAGAAAACACTAGAATAAGACAAATTGAAGAATAATAATATTTTTGCAACCTTATATATCTACATATTTTTGCGTAGGACGCTGATGTTCCGTGTGCTCTGCGATTACCTTTGTGATGCAACAGGGGGCGAGTTTAATGAACGTACAAATATAAGTACCTACTCGGTTATCTCTTTCGATTCCGCATGGCTAATTACCAAAGTGTATCCAGATAAAGACAGTCAAGTGAAGTGCCTCGAAGGACTTGAGTGAGCATATAAATCATCTGCTGCGCACGCTCGCCGATTTAGACTGAAGTAAGTGTTGCAATAACAACATTAATTACGTTCATAAACAAACGTTAGAAAGCTCAGTCTAACTCCTAATTCTTCCTTTAAAAACAAAGCTTTAACGAAGTAATAGCTTCAATTGTGCCTATGAAATTTAAAAAATTACCTTGATCGAGGGATCCCAGGATCCCATCATCAGGTCCTGACCTGATCACCATGAGACCACCTGGGTAGGATAGGTACCCTTTTTAACAAGAATTTTCCAAATCGGTTGGTTTTCGAGTAATCTTGGAACATAAATAAAAATATTCCGACGTATAGAGAAACCCCTCCCGTTTTGAAGTCGGTTAATAAAGGATCACTGTAGGTCTACTGAGCGTTTATACTCGGCTTGTAATACCCATAGACGTAATTGTTTTTTTAAACGGTATCTATAGTTGATTTGTCCGTTTTAATTACTTACCTAAATACATATAATTTGATTAAATAGGTACATTTAAATGCAAATCAACCCCAAAACTGCAACTGAATTTTGTATATATATTTCATTTTATGTATTATTTTGACGACTGGTTAGCCTAGTGGGTAGTGACGCTGCCTACGAAGCTGAAGGTCCTGGACTCCTGGGTTCGAATCCCGGTAAGGGCAAATATTTATGTGATGGGCATGAACAGTTATTTTCTGAGTCTTGTATGTTTTCTATGTATTTAATATTAATATCTATTAAATATATCGTCGTCCCGTCGTCGTCGTCGTCGTTACCCGTAACGTAAGCCTTATTGAGGTCTGGCTCGATTTTTGTAAGATCGTCCACTAATATTTATGAATTATTTTATTATTATTTATACAATAAAATGTAGTGTAGGCACTCGTAGACGTAGCTATTTATTCATGCCAATTTAGAGATCAAACGGACGTGACTTCGTTATACTACGTCTCTATTGTTCATCTAATAACCGAGGCAACTCAGGCAACCGTATCCGTATCGTCGGCAACTAAACGCGGTGACTCTTGATTCAACAGTGCACATTAACCTTGCCATGGTCGCTTTCACATCGATTGACTAAGTTAGATGTACTATAGCTGTTGACAAAGCACATGAAATTAAAACTGATATATAATTACCTATACTATACTAGCTTCTGCCCGCGACTACGTCCGCGTCGAACTCGTTTAATGTCATAGCACCTTACAATTTTTTGCCGCCTATTTCGCCCGTTTAGGGGTTGGTTTCCGGAATATAAAGTATTCTTTATGTTAATCTAAGCTATACACTACATGTGTACTAAAATTCAGCTTAATCCGTTTAGCCGTTTTTGCGTGATTGGATAACACGCATTGAAACATCTAAACTTTCGCATTTATATTACTAACTTGCTTCCGCGACTTCGTCTGCGTGAACCCAGGATAAAAACTATTCTTAATTTTAATCCAGGCTATAAACTAGCTTCGGGCAAAATTTCATCCAAATCGGTTAAGCCGCGTGGTTATATAACAAACATCCAAACGTTCGCAATTATAATCTTAGGATAGTAGAATGATGAAATGTGATATTGCAGTTAAGTTACTAGTCCGTCGCCCGGGACACACTTCCCGTCAACTCTGTATTCTTTTTCCCCTTAGCATTCCCTTTCTGAACACGGGAGGTATTAAGTTTTGACCGTGTATTTAAAGTGGTTATCCGTCGATGGCGCTGGTTTTGGCGGGGACGGGGACTCATCTCGGTGTGTCCTTAATGAAGCTACGTAATGCACACACGAAGGCATCTGCATAATGACGTAGATAGCCCCGTCGTGCTGTGGTCGTGTGTGGCTGGTGGTGATAACCCTGGCTTGAACCGCGTTGGATCCTGTACTATCCGACGACTCAATCTGAGAGGTAACTTCAACATTTCGCATTCCAATTGAGTACGAGTCCACACCCCATCCTAATATTATAAATGCGAAAGTGTGTCTGTCTGTTTGTCTGTCTGTTACCTCTACACGCTTTAACCGCTGAACCGATTTAGATGAAATTTGATAAAGATATAGTTTCGACAGGACATAGGGTAGTTTTTATCCCGGAAATCATTCTCTAAGGAGGAAATGGGGGTGAAAGTTTGTATAGAGACAGGATATAAACGTCGTCGCGGGCAGAAGCTAATCAAATTATAAATTGTACAATTTTTGATAGCTTGTGGGTTGGGAATACGACGCGACAATAACACAAAAACTATCATTGAAGGAAAGGTATTTCTATAGAAGGAAGGTAAGGCAGGGGAAGACCAAGTCGTGCGTTTATGGATCAAGCTAAAGAGGAAGTAATATGTCGTATCAGGAACTCAAAACAAAAGCAGGGAGAAGAAAAGAATGGCGATTACTCTAGCGAAAAGAGCCCGGCTCTTAAGTTTACGATGATGATGTGGGTTTGAAACACATTGGGAGATTTTACAGCATACTTTACCATAACGAGGATGTCACATGGACTACCAAGTGGGTCCAATTAGGTGATGACATGACATGGTAGTAGTGATGTACCGGGGAATATTCCCGTATGGGAATATCCTGGGAATATTCCCTTGTTCCCGGGAATGTTCCCCAAATAGGGGAATATTGAAATACAAATTAGGAAAATTAAAGTTGTAATAAAAGTAATAGTGAAATGAAATGAAATTATTGTACTAATTCTGACTTTTTATCTCAACTACCATTTAATATGTGAATATTTTCATATTTTGTATTCGTATAATATTTTATTGTGGTTTTTTTATTAACGTTGTATCGTTTTTGTTACTTTCAGAAGTACTTTTGTAAAGTTTGTTTTATTCTGATGGGGGAATATTCCCAAAAACTGGGAATATTCCCATTGTTCCCGGGAATATTCCCATTGTTCCGGGGAATATTCCTAGGAACATTGGGAATTTACTTTTGTGGGTAAATTACACTGGTTAATGTCTTGGTAAAAAAATCAAGGGCCCAAGTTATCATGGAATCCCTAATAGCAAGATATATAAACATACACAATTTCAATATTCCCGTATGTTCCCTTGTATGAGGTTATTCCCATCTGGGGAATATTCCTGGGAACGGCACATCACTACATGGTAGGCGACCCCAGGGTACACCAACGAGATGGTCTGACACCAAGAATTAGGTATTGGTCAAGAAGGCCGGCGGTCCACACGGCCTATGTTCGGACCCTGTGGGACCGACCGTATGAGGTCGCGATCCTCAGCAGTGAGGGAACGAAGAAAGAGAAGTCATTCCACGACCAACCCTGAATTGTGCAAGTTTACAGCCTGCGAAATATCATTTTTAACCCCTGACGCAAATAGAAAGGTGATGTATGTTTGACGTGTCTGTGTGTCTGTGTGTCTGTCTGTGGCATCGCAGCTCCTAAACGGATGGTGAGATTATAATGCGGTTTTTGGTCCGAAAGCTGACGCGGGCGAGATGGTTCTAAGCTATACGTTTCAACATATTAAGCTTTTGACATATTAGGGAGCCGTGTAACGACATATACCAAGACAGGCTTCTTGACGGCACCAACGTCTAAATTTATATTGAGAAATCGTCAGTAACGATGCACCGCCCCATACTAAATTAATTTTGCACTAAACAGTAACGCTGCTAACGAAATTATAAAACATTTTTTCCTTTAATTTAGATTTGTAATTTCGTTAGCAGCGTTACTGATTAATACAAAATTAATAACTTACAATGCACTACAATAAAAACATACAAGCCTTACCCAGTTTGATGGCATAATATGATGCCAATGTCTATACGGAAAGGAAGATTAAAGATAGTTTACTCGAATAGGCTATTAGATATTGTTAGGTATCTATTTTAACCCATTTCAGCCTGGCAGTTAAAAAATAGCACACGAATATCAACCTAAGGCACTGGTCCCACCGCCGGCTAGTAAGCTAGACAAGTTGGGCGAGTAACGGTTCATTGCGTGCTGACCAGGCACAGTGTGATCAATCGACCTTTACAGATCCGCAATGTAATGCTACTCCGCCCATCTTTTCTAGCTTACTAGCCGGCGGTGGGACCAGTGCCTTACTTTGACAGACAGTAATTGATCGATACGACGCCGTTTCCTATCAAAGTATACCTAATCATACTAATGAGAAATTGATTGTGAAGTTAGAACCGAGACCTTAGAGAATACTGCCTGAACAGAATAGAATATGTATACCTACAAGTGTCAATTATAAATAATTGAACTGAGAAGCATGTCTATCCTGACTATTAATAATTATTTAAATTATTATTACAATTCAACCGATACCTATGACAGGAATGTATCTATAATATAATAACACTTATTGTTATCAAAATCGAACGTTCTCGAAGCGTTTGAATTGACAAGTCATTTAATTATGAGGTACAAAAAGCTTAGGAAACCAGTCCAAGGTCTGTGAACTGTGACTTTTGACGATCACATGCAAACTACGAAGGCTGTCACAACACAGGTTCTCGTGTTCGTTGTAGCATTAATTTGTATGTCTCTCCCACTTGGTGTGCCTAATATGGTACATAAGCTGAGCCCTTTAACAGATTCAAAAAAATTCAATAACTACTTCTGTTGCGCTGACGTAGGGCTTGACCGCGAATAAGTCTGTGCGAGTAAGCACGCACACACGTAATGAAACACTTCACAGAAAGTGTGGACTTGTCATTGCATATCTTTGTTAAGTCTCTGTTCCGCGATGATGACAGGCCGCGGCCTAAGTTTTAAAGGTATCAAAATTTAGCTGGCTTTGGACGTAAATTCCGCAATATTTTAACACTTTGCAAGCCACACAATATGTAGGTTAATTCAACTAGAAGCAGTGCGGAACTTTTTTTATACCAAGACGGTAATAATAATAATACATTTATTTCCATTTAACCTTAGGCGGTACATGGTGGGTGAGTCCTGCTATAGGTGTAGTAGGTACCTGTGTCAGGAGACCTCGCTGTATAGGACCTATACTATAGGTACAACGTAGCTTGTAAATGCTTGCGATTATAGAGTCACAAGGGTGTTGCCGACCCTTTGTCAATTTGAGGATTCGTTGTAGGTATCGAAAACTGGAAGACAAATTCAGATAGGGCTTACTTCGGCTTAATTTCGTTCGTGTATCGCCCTCTCTGTCGCACTTGCAAGTTCGAGCAACAGGGACGGAGATAAACGAACGAACTTCGTTTTCGTTTCGCGGTAGCCCCTCAGGTTCTTCACTCAATACAGCTCATCCTTAAGAGCTCTGGCGATCTCACTCAACAACATTAACTAATGGTAATGAACAAACGAAACTAATTTAAACCAAAACTGCCCCTTAAAGATATATATGCCTGTACAAAATATCTGACAAAAACGCGTTAAAGAAGCCCGTTGAGAGACCTATTTAAGGGCAAGATGTCCTTGTTGTCTGCTAGTAGGGGCATTCCCCACACCTTACCGGACCTCACTCGCTGCCGGCACGTACTTGGCTTGGACACCCCTTTAATTTATGGAACCCTCAGGAATGCACCTAACGTTCCTGTGAAACAAAATAATAAATAAATCTTTATTTCAGACTTTACATCCATATTATTGTTAGTATAGCTTACAACCTAGTTATTAGTAAAACACTTAAGCACCTAATTCTTAATTAATTAAAATTATATTGGGCACAGCTCCTAATTTGACCAACCCAGTATGCCAGGATTGGGCAGTCAAACCTCCCCGCAATGACATTCAGAAGGCTGTTGGGACTCCCCCTGAGACGGTTTAGCATCGAGACGATTTTCTTACGCATGATAGCTTGAAAACCGTCCGTGCGCGCCTCAGCAAACATAAGAGATGCACTGCACCATCTAGGTAGACCCAACATCAACAACCCTCGGAATGCATTATTGTATTGTATGCGCCGGGCATTAAACGCTCTCTTGGTATACCTCACCCAGAGGCTGCTCGAGTAGAAAGACTGGCTATATGCTTTGAACAAAGTGATTTTTACCTGTATGGAGCATCGAGCAAACCTGCGGGCAAGCATGTTTGACCGTACAGCCAATGCCCTGCGCTCACGTTCAATATCCGGGTCATCATTAAGATCGTACGTCAGAATGTGACCCAGATACTTGAACCTGTCTACAATAGTTAGGGGTATCCCATGCAACACGGCCGAAGGAACAAAGACAGGCCTATTCTTGCTCTTCATAAACACCATCACCACACTTTTTTTGGCGTTATACTGTAGCCCATGCGCTACAGCATACGCCACACAAAAAGACACCAGCTTCCTCAGTGCACTGATAGATGGACTCAGCAGCACCATATCATCAGCATAGCTTATGTTATTCATACACACTCCATCTATGTAGCAGCCCGCATGAATGCCGCTGAGTCCCTCTATCAGAGCATTCACATAGAGATTAAATAGCCGGGGAGACGTGAGCCCCCCTGCCTGACGCCACATTCTAGCTTATATCCAGTTGACAACCTATCGGCCCATCTCACCTGGTTTACCTGGTTTTGATACCAGTTTTTTAACATGGTCACCGTATCCGCAGGTGTGCCCGCTTCCTCTAGCTTTCGCGTTTCGCCATAGTATGTCGTAATCGACCCTGTCAAAAGCTTTTGACAAATCGAAAGCCGGTTTTGTTTGCAAAAAGGTTGCATTCCCCTGGTTGTCGAACGAGCGAGCGGAGCGAACGAAGTTCTATGCTTCAGCTTGGGCCGAAAATCGTTCGTATGTCAGGTGTCTGTCCCGCTGACCCGCTGTTCTCCTCTACAGGTCGCATTTCTCAACCTATTCTCGTAAAAATTTGTGAGTAGGTTGGTTATTTTTTTTTGTACAGTAACTTTTTCGTAATTATAAAATAAATAAGGTGAAAAGAGACAGGTACGCGAGTCCTGCAGCTCAAAGAGCCGCTAGTGATTAATACCTACAAAGAATTAAAATAAAACCCTTCGAGGCCACGTAAAACAGCGTTTCGCCGTTGCATTTCGCACATTATTTGAGTATACCAACAAATGATGTAATATAAATAAAACCGGCCAAGTGCGAGTCGGACTCGCGCACGAAGGGTTCCGTACCATTGTCTATAAAACGGCAAAAATCACGTTTGTTGTATGGGAGCCCCCTTAAATATTTATTTTATTCTGTTTTTTAGTATTGTTATAGCGGCAATAGAAATACATCACCTGTGAAAATTTCAACTGTCTAACTATCACGGTTCATGAGATACAGCCTGGTGACAGACTGACAGGCAGACGCACGCACGGGTAGGTATAGATATAAGCGCTCCAAAAGTGGCACACTGAGTCAATTGCACCAACTTGCCTCAGTTTCCCATTGTCAATAGAAACGTATTTAAATTTTAACAGTCTCTCAACTGTCAGATTTGGTGGGCATTTTTAAACACGGATTTTCGTATAGGTAGGTAGGTAGGTGCTTTGAGGGAGGGCTATGTCCAGGTCCAGCAGTGGACGTCTTTCGGCTCATATGATGAATATGTCAGCAAGTACTCTGATAGTATTTCATGGCTAATAGAATCGGTTGAGAAATGCGACCTGTATTAGAGGAGAACAGCGGTAAAGCGGGACATCCGAACATACTTAAAACGAAAGATTTTTGTTACATCAAGATTTCTGAAATTTCGTCATAGGTTGAATGGTGTCTTACCTACGTGTGAAGAACAATATTTTTTAACGGGGCAACCCTTTCTATATTTCCTTTCAGTTCACTATGTTTGTCGACAACCCTGGCACATTAATGTGATGTTTGTCTGGTCTCGTTCACCGTAAGTGCCATTCTACTGGTATTTTGCACAAATGTTGCGCACCCGAGTGAACAATGAACTATTAACCATTATTTATAATGTTACAACCGATGACTTGTAAGTCACAGCTACGTGGCGTTATTCCATCTACGATCTCTGTCATTCTGACAGATTATAAAATGGAGATATGGGAAAAAAATATAATTCCATTTAGTCCATCAGGTAGATTATCAAATAATATTCAACAAATAAATAATTATGAAGATATAGCCCGTTAAATTTTGGCGTGACGTCACATTATGCTAAAAAGTGTACCATAATATTACATCACATGGAATGGAACTATATTTTTCTACGAAGGTCTGTTGAAAATAATAATATGAAATATCTAAAAGCAAGGTACTCAGGTTGGAATGGTACTATTACAAGTCGACATCTACCAGCAGCGCTTCCACTGAGACGACTACCATAAGAGTCCGCAGGAAGCTCGATTCTCCATACAAACGTAGTTACGCTCTCATTTTAAAACGACGTGATGGAACCAAAAAATACCTACTACTTAGGTAAAATCATTTGATATTCGTTCTTTCTAGAACTGTGTCATTTTGTTCCCTAGCCGTGATAAAATTACTACGTATATTATGAATAATATACACTCACACATTGATTGTCCTTCCCTTCTTTCTCTCTTGAACTTTGTTACCAGGTACAAATCTCGTAATCCATCACACAGATTATTCCAACTCGAAATTTACAAAAAAAACACAATTCTATAATCCCGTTGTCCGAATGTGCCGTTTGTATAATGATGTGGTGGCTTGACATCCTTCTTTGGACATGTTTATACAAACCCTACTCTCGTTTAAAAATAAAATTAAAGATATAATGTACTTACTGAATGAATTACTGTAATTTGTTGTGTGAGCCTAATAAATAATTAATTATATTGTAGTAATTTGATCTCCGGTTATAATTGATTTCTTTGTGCTTCACCGTAAACAAATGTACCGTTTTCAATTAAATTAACTCGATTTGTTTAACTAGGTTTACTATGCGCTGCTTAGTTAAAAGTTACTGTAATATGTCAATAAAATAAAATAAAAGGCCGCCCAGCCAAGTCCAACCGGAGTTTTGCCAAGGACTGCACCTGTATTTCCAAACTTGGCATTTGAAAAATTAAAATGGTAATACGCGGTAAGATTGCAGTCATTAGGGAAGCCTCGGTCTGGGTTGAGGAATCCTACATAAAATAACGTATACCAGGGTTGCCAACGTGTACATAGCGGTATATCGAGATACACAGACTTTAGATATTTTTTGGTTTTGTTACATCCTCCTCCACAAAGTGTTAGGTGTCAAAGCGGACCCCGGGCTCGTTTAGGGCACAACCGGGAATAACGCTAGGCGGATGATGACGTCATTCTCCTCACGTCGTAATCCTCATTGCTGGGGGGTCGTGATTTTCCTGTTATGGAAGCAACTTTTCTTGGACCAGAGTTCGCCACCTGTATGTCATTTGCATTGTGTGTGGCGTGTATCATGAAGCTCGGGTGATTGGACTACGACTGCTCGAGCCTTCAATGTTACCAGCCGTTGCTGCAGCAATCATCAATTGCTAGAGATTTTGTCCGTCCTTTCTCGCAATGTGGCTAAACTTAGTTATGTCATACCTTTGGCTATAAACTCGCAATTTATCAAGTATCCAATTTACTCATATCGGAATGCAGATTTACCGCGTTTTCCTCGCCTCGAGCGTAAATACTTGCGATCAGCTAGGGAACCATGTTATAGCTATAAAAGAAGGCTCTTTTTACCAATTTTTTGTAGTTTTATATGGATATTACCTTAGTACTTGTAATTATTTTTACTTATTATGCGATTTTAAAAAGTTGATTGTCAATATCTGATTGTATGTATAATTATAATATTTTGCGATGATATTGCGACGCGATCAAGTCTCATATCTTCACTTAAAAAAGGGTGCATTCATTTGAGAATGTCTTTAATATACTAATTAAGTAGGTAAGTATAATTATGCGGGCTTCACGTATTCGCGCTATGTTATGGCAACGTGGAGACACCAGTTGCCGGACTATAGGCAAAGCCTCAGCAAAATAGCGTTGCTGTATAAAACAACTATACATTTTAAAGAAAATACATGACATGATTTTGCTAAATCTCGATGTGAGGTAATATGACTTTATGCGTGTTGAATCAAGGCGCCGTCCAAATTCCAGTCGTAATTGGGGTGCGGTGGCAAAAACAACGAAACCACAGCACAGGGCACGTCCGGTGGTTATTTAGGGTTTTGGTGCGTTGGAATCACATACATAGAATTAAAGATATGTGGCTGTGGGTGGAATGATCACTATAATTGTTTCACAACATGTTTCGGATGTTCGGAGTCGGTGGTTTTATTATCCACGTGATGTAAGTAGATTAAAAGAGTAGGTATTTCTCTTCCGTAATTATTAGTATCCGTCTACTTTGTGTGTGCTAATTGGTTTAGACAGTTTGATGCTACTGTTTATTTGATATTTAGTTATTGTTTTTGTATGCATAATGTTAAAGTAGTTCATGCTCTTTTGAATTTTTTTATTTGATTTTTTTTTTGAAAATTTTGCAAATATTCCGTTACCATTAAATTTTGCATACAAGTTTCTGAATTTCGTAGAAGCAGCGTTGCTTGTCCTCTTTCAATGCACAGGTAGTTGTGAGCTTATTGGCATACACACACACACAAACACGCTGTGTACACAAGCAAACTCACGCGTACCCGTCTAGGCAGTAAAGAGCGACTTCTGTTCTGTAGTCTAGTCAGACTGACTAAGTCCTCCAAGACAATGCGCGCAATAGGTTATGTAAGCACCTTCGAAAATAAATTAAATTAATGGTTAATTGGATTATGCCTCTTATACCTAGCTTGAATGATTTTAGTAATAAAAATAATTGAATAATACGTACAAAAGGGGGACGTTGAATGCTGCTTGAACGAAATTCTGAAATTTGTATGCAGAATGGTGAAAAGTGGAGGAGGACTAATTGACAAATATGCAGCTTCATACAAAACCCTACATGGAGAGACTTTACCCTTATAGCACTTCAACGAATTGACCGCTTTGGGTGACGTTTATCACTCGGCGTACGACGACATTAACTTATTGCCATAGTAAACGTCCTCCATTAAAAAAAAAACGTCTTAATTGCCATGATGTTCCAAATAACATACTTCCTTTTGAAATACACACCACCACCTACGGGGTACTCGACCGAGACAACGGTCCCGCATTCGATTCCATTGTCTCCACGCGCCACTAGCGAGGCGCGGCTTCCGAACACACCCTGACAGAGAATAGCTGATTTCCGGAGACATTTCACAAGTTGCATGTGAGACAACAAAAAGGCGCGAGTTGGACTTACGCTTGACGAAAGAAAGACTCGCTCTTAAAAAGAGATGGTCGCGGTCATATGGTACTGCAAGAAAATGCTACTTGAAGTCCAGTTTGTGGCTCAACATTTGTAGGTCAATCACACGAAAGCAAAACAGTAAATCAATAAGAGAAGTGACCATTCAGTCAGCACATGAAAGCTTGCATGCATGTGTGTGATATGTGAATGCAGGTAAGCAAAGGCATGCAATAGTTAATATTAAAATTCAATATTACACAAACTGATTAAATTAGAAAATACTAAGCTGGGGCTGGTCTATATATAATTTACTTTAAAAACAAAGTTTTAACCGACTTCAATTTAGTACTCCGCCAAGCCACGAGAACATTTCCACATTTATTTTCCAATTTACCATATGAACTGATTCCCGAGAGCAAATGCGTTGATTATTAGGGAAAAAAACCCAATCGCTGTATGGGGCCCGATAATATTTGAGGACTTCCGTCGATTCCATAAGCATCACCTTTGGCACTTCATTAGTTGCTATTTCAACGGAATCTTATCAGAATCTGTGACGTACATTTGTACTTTTAAGTACATAATTGAGGAAAACCATAAGACATCTGTGGTCTTCATCATCAATTCCACTCCACCAAATTTATGATTACCGGGTGTAAATACACGAGTTAAAATAGAAAATACCAAAATCACTACACGCGTGCCTAATATAATATAATTGGAGAGTTCCCTCAATTCCTCATGGATCCCATCATCCAATAGAATTTTTGAAAAAAATGGGACCCACCTGGGACTACCTACTTACAAACAAAAAAATAAATTACGAATCGGCTCATCAATGACGGAGCTCTGAGGTAACAAACAAAAAAAAAAAATACAACCGAATTGAGAACCTCCTCTTTTTTTTGAAGTCGGTTAAAAATACGTAGGTATTTGATTAGATAACATACAAACGTGGAAGAAAATTTTATATGAATCACACTCAACGTTTGCCATTACCGGGATTCGAACCCTGGTGCGCTAGCTCTATGGCTGAGCATTACACCAATGACCAGCTAACTGGCCATCAATCGTAGACTATTTACATGTTTGCCAAGCTATTTAACAAAACGGCATTAAGGGAAATCGCTTCCCATTGAAATGAGGACAAGCACCGTAAATCGAAGTAAGTATTCATTGTTTGTGCGACCTTAGATCCGGGATTTCACTTTACAGTCTAAGCGTAAGTTAAAACGAGTTTGATTCAAGTCGAGAGCAATAAAGACAATATATGTCGTTAAGTAAGTTTACAAGAAAGCATAACATACAAAAAAATACATATAAATTGAATGAGCATCCACTAGAAACAGTTCCTTAGCTTGTCTAGACACCCATATTGAGAGTATTGTGACAAAATCATACAAAATGTTAGGATTTATACTGCGTGTCACTAAACCTTTCAAACAAAAGTGAAGTCTTATTTGCCTCTATCAATCCTTAGCACGATAATATCTCGAGTACGCCTCAATTGCATGGAATCCTTTTTATAATGTTTATAACAACAAGTAGGAAATGTTACAGAAAAAAATCTTACGTCATCTTAATATCGGGATGCGATCTCCACGGTGCTCCTACGATCAGCAAATACAACTTGTTATCCCTCAAAGATAGACGGTCAGTCGCCGACGATATTATTTGTTCGTCTCCGTGATATTTGGGGGCGATATATTAAAGATATATTTCCGCGCTCCTCTTAAAACAACAATGTGCAAACACCTATTTAGTCTCCCTAGACCTAAGACTAACGCCGGAAAACGTGCACCTATTTACAGACTTATACGTAGTAACCACTTCAATAATTTTTTAACCGACTTCAAAAAAAGGAGGTTCGCAATTCGGTTGTATTATGTTTTTTTTTCATGTTTGTTACCTCAGAACTCCGTCATTGATGAGCCGATTCGTATTTTTTTTTGTAAGTATATGCTTCCAGGTGGGTCCCATTTTTTTCAAAAATTCAGTCGGATGATGGGATCCATGAGGAATTGAGGGAACTCCTCAATTATACCCTTGACATTGACGCTATTAACAAACATTTCAGCGCGTCGCCGGTTATTCTTGACCCATCCATTAAACAATCCA
This sequence comes from Epinotia bilunana, assembly GCA_947049275.1. NCBI lineage: Eukaryota > Metazoa > Arthropoda > Insecta > Lepidoptera > Tortricidae > Epinotia > Epinotia bilunana. Next base: position 1,714,479 of record OX346256.1, on the reverse strand, counting down.
CTCTATCACTTCTTGCCAGTATTACACACCCTGACTTATCTCCCTTTGAATTTGGTTTGATTTCACCGCAAGAGACGCTTGCCATTCTCAAATCTGTTAAGACGAAGGCCATCGGTGACGATAGCCTCAGTGTGGATATGCTTATGCTCGTAGCGGATTTTATTGTTCCTACCCTTTCGGATATTATAAATTTCTCCTTGTCCACTGGAACCTTTCCGGCTTCGTGGAAGTGTGCTAACGTAATTCCTCTCCCCAAAATCCCTAATGCTGTATCTTTCACTCAATACCGCCCTATTTCTATTCTCCCAGTTTTGTCAAAGATCATTGAACATTATGTTAATCGTCGTCTCCTTTCACACCTTAACAGAAATTCTTTGTTTAATCCTTTCCAATCCGGATTCCGCCCCGGGCATAGCACGGTCACCGCTTTAGTTAACGTCACCAATGACATTCGTCTCAATATTGAATCCAAAAAGCTTACTGCCCTTGTTCTTCTTGATTTTAGCAGTGCTTTTAATACGGTAGATTTTGATATTCTGCTAGGTATTCTCCGCTCTCTTAACATTTCTGAAACTCCCTTATACTGGTTTTGCAGCTACCTCTTTGGCAGGCGCCAGCGCGTTATGTTCGATGACAAGATGTCTGAGTGGTGCGAACTCTCCGCTGGCGTTCCCCAGGGAGGTGTGCTTTCTCCATTATTGTTCTCTGTTTTCATAAATAGTATCACCGAATCCCTAACTACATCATATCACCTTTACGCAGATGACCTACAGATTTATGCAGCGGCTACTGTGGATGAGATCTCTTCATTAATCTCGGAAGTCAATCGAAACCTTGAGTCGATACGCTGCTGGGCGTGTAAGTTTGGTTTACAAATTAATGCAAAGAAATCGCAAGCGATTGTTATTGGTAGTCCTTACTATGTAAATAAGCTCTCAGAGGTGGTGGTGCCTGACATCCTTTTTGATGGAATTTCTATTCCTTTTTCCTCTACTGTCAGGAATTTGGGTATCACCATGGATCAGACGCTTTCTTGGTCACCCCATATAGCTGAGGTGAGTCAGAGGATCTTTAGATCCCTTCACTCCCTAAGGCGTCTCCAGAATTTCCTTCCACTTCGTACCAAGTTGACCCTTACTCAATCTCTTTTGCTTCCTCTTCTGGACTATGGTGATATTGCGTTTCTGGACCTCAACGAGGAGCTGCTTGATAGGCTGGAGCGCCTGCAAAATGTATGTATCAGATATATTTTTGGTCTACGCAAGTATGATCATATCTCTGAATTCCGCTCTAAGCTTCGATGGTTACCGATTCGCCGGCGCAGGGACGTGCATATCCTGTCATTACTTTTCAACACACTGTTCAGCCCTACTTCCCCTCCTTATCTTTCTGAGCGGTTTAACTATATGGCAGACGGCAGTGGCCACCGCTTGCGGTCGGGTGCTAACCTTACTCTTGCTGTACCGTCTAGAAAGACGCGAACATACTCCAGATCTTTTACCGCGCACGCTGTTAAGTTGTGGAATGAGTTGCCTTTGTCGCTGAGACAGTCGCGGTCTGTTGCGTCACTTAAGATGAATTTGAAGAAGTTGTGGCTTTCCAATGACTTGTGAATTGGTTGAATATAGTATTTATTTATTTATTGTATATTTGCGATATATATAGTGTGTATTATATTTTATACTGTATATTTATATATGTATTGGCATGTTTTTATTTGTCTAGAATTAATACCTATTAGGTTTTGTTTTCATTTTCTCTGTGTTTTTGTACACGGTATAAGTTTGCCTATCTCGGTCTACCTACCTTCCTCTCAATTGCTCAAAGGTTAGCTGGAAGAGATCCCTTATAGGGATAAGTTCGCCTTTGTACTTTGATCTATTGTGTGACATGTATATTCTTTAACCTGTTATTGTGTACAATAAAGTGCTTACATACATACATACATATTAGGCACGCGTGTAGTGATTTTGGTATTTTCTATTATAACTTGTGTATTTACACCCGGAAATCATAAATTTGGTGGAGTGGAATGAAGACCACAGATGACTTATGGAATTCCTCAATTATGTACTTAAAAGCACAAAATCATATCACAGATTCACAGATTATGATAAGATGCCGTTGAAATAGCAACTAATGAATTGCCAAAGGTGATTCTGGTGAAATCGACGGAAGTCCTCAATTATTATCGGCCCACATAGGTACAGCAATTCGTTTTTTTTTCTCTAATAATCAGCGTATAATTGTACGCACGTGGCTTGGCGGAGTACTAAATTTACTTTGTTTTAAAGTAAGTATATTATAAATAGCTTATAATAGTTTATTTAATGAAAGTATTGTCGTAAAAGTGTATACCTACATGTTATAAGGTTGCATCTGAGAGTATCTATAGTATAAACGCTAATTTATGTTCATTGAGTCCTATCTTTATTCAGCGTCGCGAACTATGCCTACTATTAAGTAGATGCCTACGATATTTTCTTCTTAAGGTACAGTTTCTTCAGTAGGGTCCGCACCCTACTGAAGAAACGCTTTGCTTCGCCCCTTCGTATTCCATCTGGGCCACGATCGTGCGGACCCTCCGGAACAGCTTTTCCACATGCTCTGTGGAGGCATGCAGCCGCATCTGTTCGCAAATAACGAACTTAGAACCCAGTTGATTTGACCCTTTTTGCTCTTCAAAAACCAACACTTGGCAATTACCACTTCCGTTAGTCGAATACAGTCCAGTTGTAAGGTTCTGTACTTTTCGTCGCCCGTCACCTTAGCTTAATAGGGACAGATCCCTAATGAGCCTAGACGTTTTATGAATATGTATGTAGGATGGCCGGTGGTTATATGGTCTAACTGCACATTCCAAAGAAATCCTCACAGTTATCACGATGTGCTTTGATTTCGAAGATTACAGTACAAATGTCGTAAAACTTACTATGGGAGTTGTTTCTTACGCCATAATGGAATTTCCGGCGATGTCACTCCACGTGTCCGCCGGGTCTCGACCTATTTGCGCCTAAACAATGCGGCCTTGTGTGCGTTATAGCACAGAATAAATAATAGTACTACGTACAGAAGGTTCCCTGTTAACAAATCCCCAGTTTAGATATGCCGAACGAGCCTACACGTGGCCATCCCTTCTGTCGCATGCAACGCGCTGCCGCGGCAGCGCTAACATACCGGCTGGAGTATATACTTGTAACGGTGCGATGAAATCACAGTGAGCCGCCTCTGCCACAAGTGGTATTTAAACGGTTATTTCGAATAAAAAATGGGAATTCACTCATCTAAAATCCGAACGTTTGACCAGCGTTTGACATTCTAAAATATTTCTTTTTCATAATGTGTGCGCGGAGAGCTCAGCATATCGACCTGCGCTCTGAATGGGCGCTCTGTGGTGGTATAATGTACCGTCAATCGGGGTGATTAGGTACAATTTTGAACTTTGAACGTGATTATAGCGGAATATTTCTATAAGCGCTTACAAAGTTAAGGTTTTAAAACTTTTATCTTGTGTTTCAGAACCCACACATAATAATACTTTTCATAAAAAAATAAATTTAAACCCTCTTTTTTAAAAAAAAACAGGCCGTCCCTATTCATACTGGATATGGGGTCAATAGAGGCGAATAAGGGTACCAATAGGGAAACATGGCTAGCGCTGTCACAGATATAATAAGCTGGCAAATAAGTAGGTAGTGGTACTTATGTAGGTACTTACTAGCTCTGAATGTACCTAATTGTACCAAAACGAGACTAGTTTTTGGCAGCCCCGTCCCTGTACACCCCTTAGCGTCCCGATTTCAACTTATTACGTCCCTATTAACTTCCAACGGCGTGCTTTTTTACCCCACGCTCGTCCCTAATAAATAACCCTCGTTGCGTCCCGATAAACCTCGGATTTTTTGAAAAAAATCCATGCATCACTATTTTTGCATTTTTACTTACAAAACAAAGATAATGTTGACTTACCGTGTCTAAAACAGGTTCTGCATTAAATTCTGAACACCTTTTGCACCATTGAAAGTACCTACTTTCAGTTAAACCATTAGTTATTAAGAAGCAGATTGCAGAGCAAAAAAACTGCTGTCACCGAGACCCAATTTCAAATGGTATTGTCAAACACAATCTAGCAGCAACTTCATGCCCTTCCAGTGTTGCCCTTACTGAATCCAACTATTCTACTATTATTTTAAATGACCCGATAAAATTTTAATTGGTAGTTTTTGAGAAATTATCGGGTAAATGTCATTCCCGGTTTTCGTCCCTATTCCCCACGCCATCCCTAATACCCCCGGTTGACGGTAATTACATACTAGGTACATCGAATCGAAGAGATTAATTACTCTTACGTGTAGATGTGCTGCATATTTTTACTTTTAATGAGTGAAATACACTCGAGAGCAAAAGTTTCGGGTCACTAGCATTTACTTCAATATCTTGAAAATGAATAAAGCTATCGTATTGAAATAAATTGAACCTTATAGACAATTTAATAATCCTTCATTACACGTATAAAAACTTATTGGTTGGCGTGAAGTAATGGCATTAAAAAAGTTATAAACATAATGATCCCTTTTTTACAAATCAGAACTTCTAATTTTCGCAACTATTTTTGCTTTTATTTTTGTTCTGTCATAAAATGTATTTATAAGAAGTCTTCTAGGTATCCAATAGTCATTATTAAAGTAGTAATTATGTCACTCACACCTGAGGAATGTACGAGAATCCTCACGATCCTGGAAAATGGAAGCAGTCAGCGAGAAACAGCAAGAATAGTCGGTGTATCGTTGTCTACAGTTCAGCGTATTCGCCAGCGGTTTCTAGAAACTGGTTCAAACCTACGCAGACCAATAACAGGCAGACCCAGGTGTACGACGGCACGGGAAGATCGATATCTAGTCAACTCTATGCTGCGAAATCGGTTTCTTACGGGAACATCACTGACTCATAATTTTTTAGGGCTTGGTAGAAGCAACCCTTCTGCTTGGACTGTAAGACGGCGACTTGCTGAAGGTAATTTGAAACCATTTAGACCCGCAAATGGTCCGAAACTCGAGAGGCACCATCGTATAGCAAGACGAATTTATGGACGCGAACACTCGCATTGGACGATTGAAAATTGGTCAAATGTCGGGTTCTCGGACGAATCAAAATTTATGCTGTATACACACGACGGAAGGGCAAAGGTGTACAGAAGACCAGGAGAAAGATTTATGCAAGCCTGTATTGAAGAAAAGGTGGCATACGGTGGTGGTTCGGTACTCGTGTGGGCTGGAATTTCTGCGGAAAGCCGAACAGAGCTTGTACTGATCGAAAACGGTACTCTTAATGGCGTAAGATACGTGGATGAAATCCTCAACGAGCACGTCGGTCCATTTATGGCAAGACTAGGTGAGAATGCCATCTTTATGCACGATAACGCCCCTCCCCACACTGCTCGTGTAGTGCAAGACTACCTTGATGAGGTGAATATTCGTCCCATGGTGTGGCCAGCACGTAGCCCCGACCTCAACCCGATCGAGCACGCCTGGGACGAGCTCGGACGACGTTTAAGACAACGAGATCCTCCTTTAATTACGCTTCGTGACTTGAAACATGCATTGGTAGAGGAATGGGAGAACATTCCCCAACAGTGTTTCAGAAACTTGGTGTACAGCATGCCGAATCGCATTGCAGCAGTCCAGACAGCACGTGGGGGTAATACCAAGTACTAAACTGTGTTAAAACTACTTGTAAATATAAAAAGTTCAATATTTTCAGTTTTGGTTTTGGAAGCAAAATGACGCCATTTTTAATTTGTCGTTTTAAACATAATAAAATAAATGGTCAGTAGTAAATGTAATGCATTTTATTTTAGTAACATTAAATTGTCTATAAGGTTCAATTTATTTCAATACGATAGCTTTATTCGTTTTCAAGATATTGAAGTAAATGCTAGTGACCCGAAACTTTTGCTCTCGAGTGTATGCGAGTTTTAAGTAGATGTAGTACGTAAATAAACACACGGAAAACAGGAACGTTATAACGGTGTGATATTTTCACTAAAGTATATTGTTGGGTGTAGTTATGCCTCTACGATCGATTTCCGCTACATAGCCGAAAAATGCTTCTACACGCTACTGCGTAGCATACTTAGCGTTGCTTGGCCTCGAACAGGTTAAGAACGGTTAGGATGAATCTGTGCGTATAAAGATACTATTTTTCATTGACAGTGAGGATGCGTGCACGCCGCGCGCGGAGCCGGCGGCGCTGAGCGGGGCGGGCGGGGTCGCGGGGGCCGCCGGGGTCGCGGGGGCCAGCGGTGTCGCGGGGGTCGCCGGGGTCACGGGGGCCGGCTCCGAGCGGGGCTGCGCGTGCGCCGCCTGGCCGCCGCGCCGGCCCGCGCCGCACGAGATCCTCCGCCCTAAGCCCAGGAGGTGAGACTGATCATTATTAACACTTTCAGTGCCAAGAACCCACACAAAGGTGGGCACTTTCCACTCCAAAGCAGAGAAACCGCGGTTTCGACTATGAACGTAGAGCTATTAAAACCTTTGGTCGGTGATAAGTCGTCGAAAGTATAACATGTATTAGTTTAAATCTATTACTACTATGTATGTGTTACAAAACATTTTATAGTGACGAATTCCGTTTGTGTAGAATTGGGAAAAGGAAAAAACGACAATTTACAATAATAATTTGATGGAGGATTTTGTTTTTCTCAGTGTACTGGCTTTACCACGAACCTAGGTCGGGATGTATACAACGTGTCCCAAACGTCAACGTCAAGCTGAAAACGGATGATAGCTCAAGTCGTAACAGTTACAAAAATTACATATTTATTTATTTATTTATTGACAAATACATTTACGTGACATTACAGTAATAACCAATGCGTCACGAAACTAAAAACAACAAATAATACTACTTAGGCGACGAAACGGCGTTGCCCCGTTGCATCGTCATCTCCGGTGTAGGATTCGGCAGATTGCCCCAGAACCGTCGAGACACGACACCCTTCGTCCAGAAGTCAGCACATGCGATGGTGTCCTGCAGCGGCCGCGGCACGCGCACCACAAACGAGCTGAAGTGCACATAGTGGCGCGAACGCAGCTGGAACACCCTCAGCGAGAAGCCGGTCTTCTGACGAACGTACTCCACAACATCATCAACCGTGGCGGTGTAATGCAGGCGCGATACATACAGTATAGATACACGATACATATGTTATGACTTGGGCTATCAGTCTATCACCTATTTATATCAGCAATAGTAAAAGCTACAAACAGATTTCTTACGCCTTTTATAAAACAATCATCTGCATTCATCAAGCAAGTGCAAATGAAAATTCTAAAGAATAGCATAGGCACCTACAGGACAGATGAAAATCGATTAATAACAAAACACAACTTGTAACATAAATAAACACCTAATAACCTATTATGTATTTTAAACAGTGATGCTATAATATAATACATTTCTAGTACCTACCTATTTATGAAATAAATTACCAGTGCAAAATTTCTAGCGTGCTGAAGGGTCAAAATAAAACTTCTAAAGGTAGCGGTTCGCGCTGCGACAGAGACAAGTAACCGAGACAGGAGACCGAGACCAGAGACCGCGACAAGACAAAGAGAAAGGAATCTCGCGTCTTTGTCTCCTGTCTCTGACTCGCTCGCGATCTGTCACTTTAACCGTTTATAAAAACATTCACATAGTCTTTAATTACGGGCCACAACTTGTGATGTTCCATTGTTTCGCTCCGACAAAACAATGTAACACCCTTGTTTCTCCATCGCATATCTCCTCTAACTACGTTTTCAGTTGTAATTTTTATTGATATTGCAATATGGATTATTCTGCAATGAAATAATTAATAAGATACGAGGTTGTGGTTGGATGAATGCACCGTTCTTAAACAAAGGTAAAATCGTAAGTGAGAATAAATGAGCATTATTTTCTTTATAAGTAATTCTAGGTTTTATGCAGTTATTATCGCATGAGAACAGGTTTCCAGTGTAAAATTGATCATGATGTTGTTTGATGAGAAGTATGGTGGCACATTCCAGTCGTGCAAGAGGGTGATTATCTTATTTCTGTAGAAAACATGTGGCTGGCACCGAAGTTGTTTGGTTGAGCGATCTTAAAGCACTAGAATAGTACTTACTTATTGTTTTTACTGGACCGAAATTACCCTTTACTTTTTTTCTTCTACGACGGTGGCAAACAGCCTGAGCCTGATGGTAAGCAGACGCCGTCGCCTTTGGACGCTTGTGACAACCGAGCAATCACAAGCGCGGCGCTCACGTTTGTTTTGAGGATGTTGTGACGTTGTGTTGGCAGCTAGAGACAAATGCTGGTCCCATTCTCCCAACACAGCGCATTCTTGGGCGCTCTGGCCACCTTACTCACCACCAGGAACACAACACCAGATACTCACGAAGCAAGTAGGGGTCTTATTACCCTTTACGTCAAATACAGCGTGATCCAGATCCATAGAAGCGAATTGACACACACAGGCACGCGTCGCTACAATAAACGTAAGCCAGCTTCGCAATGTGTCGGTCACGTGCGCCGTGCGGTACTGTCAAAAGAGGCAAAACTCTCGGAAGCTCTAATCGGACCTTAGCTATTCTCTTTACCGAATTTTACTAGTGGTGCGTCCCGAACTAAAAACTTTCGATGTAGCTATTCGTGGGACTCCAATACAACTTAGACGGCACTGGACGACTGTCCAGTGCCGTCTAAGTTGTATTTAGAGAAACTATATTTTCCATCCTCTTTATCTCGGTAACCCCCTGACCGATTTGGCTCATGTTCAAACTTAATTCGCTGACCAAATTTCACGACGATTCGATTAACGATACTTGAAAAATCACGAGATTAGAATCTTCGTAGTTTTTAGTAGATAGCAGGTATCATATTTGTATGATATGTTGATATGATATTTATGTAATTTATGTTTGGCCTAATAATAATAATAACGTTTGACTAGTAGGGAATGCCTTATGACATTCAGTTCGCCTTTTGTATTTTTTACTTGTTACTGTGCAATAAAGTTGAAATAAATAAATAACGATAGTCCTTCAGATATCGTCAAACAAACGTTTACATATACATACACACATAGATTAGGTACACAACAAACATACAGACGCCGGATAGTCCCAGTAGCTTCGCTAACTCGTTCAATTACTTATTTTTATCAGTGAAATCAAAACTGTTTGGACAACCCTGGATGCGCGGGGCATTATTTAGTAATTTGCAGCATTCCGCTACCGTGCGCGTGCGCCGCGGGCCCCCGGAACCGGACCTGACGTCCTAACGAGGACCAAACGCATATCTACATTTTATACAATTGTGCACCTTGCACTATTGAAATAAGTGATAACATTGTACACGTGTTTCATGACTTTAACTGAATTAACTACATTCTTCATTGCGAGGGCTGACGACCGGAGCCTCTTTCTCTTTACCGACCTATTTAAAATGTTTTTTAGGCTTTTATGTTAATATAGCACCATCTACAACGCAACGGCCAGCTAGCCCAATTACCCAATAGATGGCGCTTCCTGTATTTTAGATTTCGCAAGCGTTTGTTCACCGTAGAATGTTTAGACTCTCAAAAGACATTTGTTATTCAGTCGAAGTCATTACAAGGCACACGGCTAAATAGTTTATGCTTTCTGTCTGCTTCCAGTTGTGGGACGTTCGGAGACTGGTTCTATCAGCCAGCGGTTTAATTACGAGTGAACGCTCCTGCCTTTGTGGGTCGGTTCTTTTTGTTAATATGGCTTCCCTTGTCATACAATAGACTAAACCAAATGTTTGCATAACTGACACGGAATCGCGATCCGGTTAAGCAATACCTGACACCCTGCTCTGCAATTCGTGGCTAACCCTTTAGCCACGCGTCGAAACCTAGCCGTAATTATAATAGTCTGATGGTGTTGCTAATTAGTTCTGGTTCTTTTGGTAGCTTATGCACAATTCAATATCATAATATTTAGAAAATGCTTTAAAACTAACAAATTCGGACTGAAATTTTGACTACAACAAAAATCTGCCAGGATCAAAACGGATAGGTATACCATACACACAACGGGCATTCCATTAATTACAAAGTTGTTACCCCATGTACAATAAGGGCGTGTTATGGTCAATACAGGTACAATACAGTAGCGAGATAAAATGTGAGAAAAAACATCCTTATGAGAGTTTATTCGATACGTATAACAAAACCACAATAATTAATGATAAATTTTTACTTAAATTTCGATCGGTGGAAAATTGAAAAAATATTCGCCACGAGCGGGATTTGAGTTTGAACCCGCGACTTCTGGGACGATTCCACACCGATGGGAGGATTCCAGAGGAGATTCTCGTGGCGACTAATTTTTTAACTGTCAACTTTGATCGAAATTTTGATTTTCGTTAGCGGACGTTACTGCTAAGTAAACTTTTACTGTTAAATTTCTACTTGACCCTTCCAAAATGTCGCGTTTATAATATTTTTAGATACCTTTGTTACCAGCGGACAGCGTCGCCATTGCGTCATACTCACACATATAGGGAAGTACCGCTTTAGAAACTACTTAGTGTCGAAGCAGTCCAGTTACTAATTAGGTCTCTTCACATAGTAATTAGCTGACTTTCGATCGGGCAACCACCTCCGCTGGGGTTAGTTTCACCCGCTTCTAGAGCCGAGTGAACAATAATGCGCACACGCATAGACCTAAGAATAGATAAGAGGTTAAAAATATTGCCTGTTGAATGCATAATCATGTTTACCACGACTTTCGCCGTAGTAGTGTCCCTGCCTACGAAGCTAATGCTACGATCCTAAGTTCGATTCCCGGTAAAAACAAATATTTGTGTTATGAGCTTATGAGTATTATTTGTTCCTGTTGTAAATTGTTTTAAGCTCACCTCAGCGCTCACCCTATGCGATGCGTAGTAACTAAGCGTAGGTAGAGGTCTAGTTTCGTGACAGGTGAGGCGGGGTGAGACGCATTAGCGCGTAGCGAATAACAGCCCAGCCCCCCTATTCTGCAACTTGTTTTAAGCTCACCTCAACGCTCACCCACAAATATGTCTTAAGACTGCGATGCGTAGTAACTAAGCGTAGGTAGAGGTCTAGTTTCGTGACAGGTGAGGCGGGGTGAGACGCATTAGCGCGTAGCGAATAACAGCCCAGCCCCCCCTATTCTGTAAATTGTTTTAAGCTCACCTCAACGCTCACCCACAAATATGTCTTGAGACTGCGATGCGTAGTAACTAAGCGTAGGTAGAGGTCTAGTTTCGTGACGGGTGAGGCGAGATGAGACGCATTAGCGCGTAGCGAATAACAGCCCAGCCCCCCTATTCTGCAACTTGTTTTAAGCTCACCTCAACGCTCACCCACAAATATGTCTTAAGACTGCGATGCGTAGTAACTATAAGCGTAGGTAGAGGTCTAGTTTCGTGACGGGTGAGGCGGGGTGAGACGCATTAGCGCGTAGCGAATAACAGCCCAGCCCCCCCTATTCTGTGAATTGTTTTAAGCTCACCTCAACGCTTACCCACAAATATATCTTGAGACTGCGATGCGTAGTAACTAAGCGTAGGTAGATGTCTAGTTTCGTGACGGGTGAGGCGAGGTGAGACGCATTAGCGCGTAGCGAATAACAGCCCAGCCCCCCTATTCTGTAAATTGTTTTAAGCTCACCTCAACGCTCACCCTATGAGATGCGTAGTAACTAAGCGTAGGTAGAGGTCTAGTTTCGTGACGGGTGAGGCGGGGTGAGACGCATTAGCGCGTAGCGAATAACAGCCCAGCCCCCCTATTCTGTAAATTGTTTTAAGCTCACCTCAACGCTCACCCACAAATATGTCTTGAGACTGCGATGCGTAGTAACTAAGCGTAGGTAGAGGTCTAGTTTCGTGACGTGTGACCGGCGGGGTGAGACGCATTAGCGCGTAGCGAATAACAGCCCAGCCCCCCTATTCTGTAAATTGTTTTAAGCTCACCTCCACGCTCACCCGCAAATATGTCTTGAGACTGCGATGCGTAGTAACTAAGCGTAGGTAGAGGTCTAATTTCGTGACGTGTGACCGGCGGGGTGAGACGCATTAGCGCGTAGCGAATAACAGCCCAGCCCCCCTATTCTGTAAATTGTTTTAAGCTCACCTCAACGCTCACCCGCAAATATGTCTTGAGACTGCGATGCGTAGTAACTAAGCGTAGGTAGAGGTCTAGTTTCGTGACGGGTGACCGGCGGGGTGAGACGCATTAGCGCGTTGAGAATAACAGCCCAGCCCCCCTATTCTGCAACTTGTATTAAGCTCACCTCAACGCTCACCCACAAATATATCTAGATACCGTATGCACGCATGGGCGTAGCATGGTTGCCATTTTATCACTTATGGTTGTGGTAAAGACACCCATCACGCTCTGACAAGCATGGGAGTGCGTGAGTGACGGAAGCCTTATCCACAACGATAAGTGATAAAATGGCAACCGTGCTACGCCCGCAGGTCGCATTTATCAACCGATTCTCGTGGAGTTTTGTGAGCAGGTTCAATAATTATATAGTTTATTTTTGTCGATTCAGTTTTTTGTCATAAAAAAGGTTTAAAAAAAGACACGTTTGCGGGTTCTAGAGGTCACGCCACTAGTTTATTTGCAGGAAGGTACCTCTCTAATCGGTTCAGCGGTTTAAGCGTGAACAGGTAACAGACAGACAGATAGACACAAATTCGCATTTATAATATTAGTATGGATTGGCCACGTCTTCACAATCATAGGTCTCCATCCCTGCTACGCAATTGACAACCCGTTCCAACTCACCTCATTCCATATCATCATCATCATATCAGCCGAAAGACGTCCACTGCTGGACATAGGCCTCCCCCAAAGAGTGCCAAAGTGACCGGTGCTGCGCCACCCGCATTCAGCGGGCTCCCGCGACCTTTACCAGGTCATCAGTCCACCTTCTGGTGGAGCTATCCACGCTGGCTTCGCTTATATATAACCCGCTCGATTATATAACAATTGAATTTAAATGGATTTTATGTGGGCTTCGTCGTTTATCTAGTCTAGGATTTCTGGTAAGAGTAATATTATTGTTCTTGTTAAGTAGAACAAGAAAAATAAATATGTAGAAGAAACAAGTATATTTCGATTATTTATTAATTACTTTTCAAACAACCCATTATTTCAAGTTTCAATATCGTTTTCCTTGACGCGTTAATTTTTGTCCGACGGCCTCAGAAGGAGTTAATATTTTCGAGCGCATGTTTGTATGTATGTATCAATGCAGACAAGATATTTCTATTTCGTGGGCTACAGTCCGGCTTGATGGATTTTGCTTTATAATTCCTCAGTTTTTTTTTAGTTTAAATATAGTTGCACCGCCCACAATTTATCTGCTTTGCCTTATGGTTGACTGGAAGAGATGGCTTTTATGCCATTAAGTCCGCCTTTTGTATCATAAGAAATCATTTTGTGCAATAAATATTAAATAAATAAATCGTGAGATCGACGGGTATGACTATAATAATATTTTTTGGAAACTCTTTTGTTTTCACTGATGGTTCTAATCTTATTTGGGATAGAGTTTATAACTACCCAAGATGGTAAGAAATACAACGTGTCAAAGGTCAGACTTATGCTGGTTCGGCCGATGCTTGTTTGTCAGTAGCCTCGTGAATGCCAGCCGTGTCTGTCGACGGTGTAAGTGCACAATGCTCAGCGACTTTCGCCTTGGGATGGGAATGGATGGACAATACCTGGGATTCGATGCAATGAAAGTCATTTCACGTTCGCTCAGCGAATTGTGTAAGAATTTTGAGCGAGCATTCGGAAAAACACTTCACTTTCATAATTTGTAGTTATGCACCGTTTGTAGAAACAAAATGCCTTAATAATTTACTTTAAAAACAAAGTTTTAACCGACTTCAATTTAGTACTCCGCCAAGCCACGAGAACATTTCCACATTTCTTTTCCAATTTACCACATAAACTGATTTCCGAAAACAAATGCGTTGATTTTTAGAGAAAAAAACCCAATCGCTGTATGTGACCCGATAATATTTGAGGACTTCCGTCGATTCCACAAGGATCACTTTTGGCACTTCATTAGTTGCTATTTCAACGGAATCTTATCAGAATCTGTGATATACTTTTGTACTTTTAAATACATAATTGAGGAATTCCATAAGTCATCTGTGGTCTTCATCATCAATTCCACTCCACCAAATGTATGATTTCCAGGTGTAAATACACGATTTATAATAGAAAATACGAAAATCACTACACGCGTGCCTAATATAATTGAGGAGTTTCCTCAATTCCTCATGGATCCCATCATCGAATTGAATATTTGAAAAAAATGGGACCCACCTGGCAGCATATACTTACAAACGAAAAAATATATTTACGAATCGACCTTTCAATGACGGAGTTCTGAGGTAACAAACATTGAAAAAAAAAAGAAAATACAACCGAATTGAGAACCTCCTCCTTTTTTTTGAAGTCGGTTAAAAATTAACATGCAAATAGCAATGTAGAAGTGTTTAAATATTAAACTTAAGTACCAATACAAAGTATAGTGCTAGGTATTGTACATTTTATTTTAATACTTAGTCTTACTTGAAATTACGCTAACTTTTTGTATGTGAAACTTTCAAATGTACACAAATGTATACATTTGGCAAAAATGTGGCAAAAATGGTATGTTGTTACCATAAAAAGCAAAATACCTAGCTTACGCCCGCGACTTCGTCTGTGTGTAACGGGATAAAAACGGCATATGTTTAACGGATCACCAGATATAGTAAAATATAACGCCAAAAAAAAAAAAAAACTCCATATTAATGTAAAATAATAACCCAAATTATAACATCTGACTATTCTATTAAAGAAAATGCTACCTTAATAAATCATTGCTAACCCAAAAATAGTAAAATTATTTCCTAAATTCGACGGAGCCCCGCTTTCGTTTCTGGGACTAAGTCTCCCGCCCTCCACCCGGGCTCCCGCCAGAAACTCACTTCGTCGGCCCTTCGTTGCGCAGTTGACCTACACCTCCGCTCGGGAGCTCGCCGGCTCGCTTCGCTTCGGCCTCGTGCACCCCGTTCAACTCAGGACCTCCTTCGTGAGCTACTGGCTCCGCGCGCACTCTAGGGGTAGGACAGACAACTCTACCTTGGTAGCACTTGTAAATTTGGCATCATTATACTTTATTTGGTAATATGCATACATTTTATGGCAATCATAGTGGGTTATTTAGGTAGAAATACTGTATTAATTTCCTCGCTAAGATTTGGTGATCATTTACTATATTAGGTGCAGTCGTCACTAAAACAGCTAGTACTATTGTAATGGTAGAATTTTTTTTTGGTGTTCAGTACATATTTTTTTGTAAGAGAGCTGAGGGTATCGCAGCATTTTTTGTGGCCATTATATTTAACTCCGATAAAAACTATACTTTATTTAAATTCAGGCTATAAACTATCTTCGTTCAAAATCGAATTCAAATCGGTTAAGCCGTTTAAGTGTGATTGAGTAACAAACATCATACTTCTGTCTGAATTTGGCGGGTTAGGCTTGACACACTAGGCCGGCGTGGGGGCAACTGCCTCTTCCCTCTCATCCATGAGAGAAGGCCTGTGCCCAGCAGTGGGACGTATCTAGGCTGATTTATTATTATTACTATTTATTTAAATAGGGTTGTCAGACAAGAAAGGGAGGATGCGAGACAAATACAAGCGGTGGGATACAGTATTTTGGTTAGTGGGCGGGCTTGATCCAATTTTAGTAAGGACTCAGCTACTTTTGAATACGAGCAGGTACCTACAAGATATCTCCAATTGAATGAGCTTCTTGAATTCACCCCCACCGGTAAAATCAGTAATGAATCATGTGTCAATAGATATTGTAACTTGGTCGCTGTCGTTTTCGGTCATATAGAAAGTGGTTTACGAATTTTCGACTCAATTATTTTTATTTATTTGACACGCTAATAAGATACAAAGCTCATTAAACAAAGACAGATGAGAAGGAACCAAGTCCTGCCTATATCTCACGGGCGTGCACACAGCATTCAAAATTAAGCAAACAGGGCAATATTTTAATTCAATTTGATAATAAATTAATTACAATTGATTATACTAATTTCAACTCTATCAAAAACACACTAAAATAGTATTCTACGCTTCCATGTCGTGGCACTGTCGGAATAGATTATGTTAAGTTTTAAGTGGGAGACCAATTTCTTGGGCTATTGTTCTGTGTATTATGCTTAGAAAAAATAAATAACGGATTAAAGAGCTGGAAGAAAACATCCGTTGTTAGGAATGGTGCCAAGTAACAGAGTTGTTGCGAAATGTTTAGTTAAACGTGTGAGCATCGAAACCACTACAGCCAAAACGGGGCAATCCATCCGGTCCAGGATTATTCCAGGTCGGGCCCGGAGTTTACAGTTACTAACATCGGGGCTGATGGTAACAGCCCCTATGAGCTCGATGGACTCACACTCACGTTCGACTACACTCACCTTCAAGTTTCGAATAGTCTAAAGATATTATTAGATCGTGCTCGTATTGTGCCTATAGCCATAGTAAGATATTTAGTTATGAATTATTATGGCTATATGCCTAGTAAGATAGCGTTCATATAGCTATCTTACGGTTCACAGCTGGGGATATACCTAAACTAGTGGCTCTGTGAGATGTAGAGCTCGCAAACCTGTCTATTTAAAAAAATAACGAAAAATTATTCGAATAAAATAATTTTTTTTACATACGAACGATTTTCAGCTCAAGCTGAATTATAGAAATTCGTTCGCTTCGCTCGCTCATTCGATGATTATAACTTATAAGTATAACTAGTAGCTCTATAAGTTGTAGAACTCGCGAGACTGTCATTTTAGTTGTTTTTTTTAAAGTGACTTTACAAAGAAAACTGTATAATTAACGAACCAACCCACAAAAATTCACGAGAATCGGTTAAGAAATGCGACCTGTAGAGGAGAACTGTGGGAAAGCGGGACATCTGAAAGAAAGAAAGAAAGAAAGATACATTTATTCACAAACACACAGGACACACGTGTTAAACAATAAAATAATCAAAAAACAAAAAACAGATAAAAACATGAAACAAGCGTGTCTCTGCGGCAGTGAACCGGACACTGGCTCAGCATTATGCTGAGGTGTCAGACACCTGCAGCGCTGATTTTCAGCCAGCACCGTCAGTGACTCACGGAAACGTCATACAAATGTAATAAATAAACTACGTACAGTATTGGGACAGGCGAAAGAGAAATAACATCTGGACATACAAGCGATTTTCGGGCCAACCTGAAGCATAGAACTTCGTTCGCTTTGCTCCCTCATTCGACTATATCACGCCTCTAAAACGATTTTCCTATGGGAAGGGCTAATAGGACAACATTTTCATTGATTGGTTTACGGACAACGACAGCGATTTAATAACCAGCTGGGCACACTGTAACGGACTCCTGCGCATAGGAAGCGAGTGTTCGGAATTACGGCCTTGGGCGGCGAATATGCGAACCTGCGATAAATTATCGTAAGATTTTATTTACATTGTTCTCTATCAGGCTAATTTTGTTTCACTCAAGCGTTAATGAAATAAATTATAAGTACTTACCTAATTTGACAGCTTAAGGCTGATATCACACTGCGCCGCATCTCCGGACGGAGGTGCGGTGCAGTGTGTCGTACCACACGGAATTTATATACAAACTCAGGTACTTGCATACAACAAGCTCCGCTCCGTTAGGAGATGCGGCGCAGTGTGACATCCACATAGTGATGTGCCGGGGAATATTCCCTTGTTCCCGGGAATATTCCCCAAACAGGGGAATATTGAAATACAAATTAGGAAAATTAAAGTTGTAATAAAAGTAAACAAAATGAATAGTGCCCCGACAAATAAAGTGCCATTCGCCAAAAAATGCATTATTGTACTAATTCTGACTTTTTATCTCAATTACCATTTAATATGTAAATATTTTCATATTTTGTATTCGTATAATATTTTATTGCGGTTTTTTATTAACTTTGTATCGTTTTTGTTACTTTCAGAAGTACTTTTGTAAAATTTGTTTTTTTTTTTATGGGGGAATATTTCCAATAACTGAGAATATTACCATTGTTCCCGGGAATATTCCCTTTGTTCCGGTGAATATTCCCGGGAACATTGGGAATTTACTTTTGCGGGTAAATTACACTGGTTAATATCTTGGTAAAAAATTCAAGGGCCCAAGTTATCATGGAATCCCTAATAGCAAGATATATAAACATACACAATTTCAATATTCCTGTATGTTCCCTTGTATGGGAATATTCCCGGGAATGTTCCCGGGAATATTCCCACCTGGGGAATATTCCTGGGAACGGCACATCACTACATCCACCTAACTGTTAAAAACTGTTCCAAGTTATTAATTAAAACAGAATGGGTCACTCACGTGGGCGAATATTCAGCGTTTTTAATGCATTTTTTTTTCGTCATTGCCGTAGACAGCAAATACTATTAAAAGGTACGAGTACCAGAGGCTACTTTTGATGGAGATGTTAGCCAATACCAGTACTGAATCTATTTTAATTAAAGGTTCTGCGGTACGTTTTACCTCTGATTGAATAATCTTGAGCCGACAATGACGTTAAAAATCCGCGCTCGGGCGCTCGTACCGTGTGCGGGTGGGCTCGGCGCTCAGCGACGAGCGACAGGTGTCGTGTGGCGTGCCGCAGGGCTCTTGTACTGGACCCGTGAGCTATCTGATGCACGTAAACAGCCTGTGCGGCGTCCTCCGGCACTGCTCGGCGCACATGTTTGCCGACGACTTGTGCATATTGTGCGCCGGCAGCGCGAGTGAGCTACCCGACACCTGCCGCTTGGTGCAGCATGATGTAGATGCTGTAGTCCGCTGGTCGCACGATAATGGTATTGTGCTTAATGCCGATAAAACTAAACTGTTAATAATTCGGTCACCCTACTTAAAAGTTTCATGCCTGTCTACTCCCATTGTAACCCATGATTTTTCTTGTATGCATAATGATATGTTAGACTGCCGCTGCAACCCCATCTCACGCGTTAACTGTGTAACCTATTTAGGCGTCAAAGTAGATGAGCACTTTTCTTGGACGCTTCATGTAGATTTTATTTATAGCAAACTCAGAGTATTATTAGGCAAATTTTATTACTTAAGATTTAAAGTACCTTTACATATCCTAAAGTATTTATATGTATCCCTAGTCGAATCAATAATTGGTTATGCTCTTGACTGCTATGGATTAACGACTAAAACTAACATATACAAATTAGAATGTATGCAAGTACGATTCCTAAAACTGTTAGTTAATAATAAAACTAAAAATAAAAATAAAAAAGATTATAGAAACTTGTTCAAAATTTGTAATATTCTACCGGTGAGCCTTAAGCATAAATACTTACTAGTATTAAATAATCATGGCAGTCACGAGCACACCCAATTGCAATTACACCGTAATGATGTTTGTGATACCAGGTCGATGTCGGCGGGCAAGTTTGTCGTGCCGAGGGTCTCTAATTACTACGGCGATAGGTGTCTCCGGAAACGCCTACCCTACATACTTAACAGCCTGCCCTCTGACATCAGGCAGGAGGCCAATAAAGCTTATCTTGGTAAAAAGCTGCGTAGTTACCTTTTCAAACACAAAATATAATAATATATTGTACCTGTAGACCGTAGTACTTATAGACTTATAGATAAATATTATAAATGGAAGAGAGTAGAGACTGCTCGATCCCACAGTCAAACTGTGCAAACGGTTTTGCGGGACCCTGTACTTGTTTATGTTGTATCGTTTCTTTCTTAATAAATAAATAAATAAATAAATAAATAAATAAAAACGAGCGGTTCAAACGCTCGGAGATTCGCTCACGTATTTTATATCGAAAATCACTCGACATGTTTCTAACCGATTCGCGGTTTCTATTCATGAGCACACGCGTTGCCGTTGCTTTTTATTGTTTAAACACTTCCTGCCATTGTTAAGAAATATTGATCACAAAGAACGTAAACGATCTCGTGAAGGTAAAGGGTTCACTATCCAAACATTGCGGAGAGCACAATACATATAATTTATAGAAACAATGTCTCTCAGCCTTTATTGCAATGACAGACGCAGAAAAGTCTACAAACGATTTGCTCAAATTTGCTTTAACACTAATCTCATTTGTATGAATCAACGTGTTAAGCGCAAAAACCCCATATTTGATGAAACTTTTTTTTAAAGTTGACGATAATTTTCTAAAAGATTATCGTAAAGCATAAAAATAATCTTATCCTAAAGCTATAAAAAAGGATAATGATAATTTCATTACACCAAAACACACAATGAAGTTATTACCATGATCATTAAAATGAACCCAAAATAATTCCGTTCGCATAAAGAAATAAACATACCGGAGTAACGGAGGGTAATTTGTTTTATGCGAGTTCAACAGTCTCGTATGATTATGTTGTCGAGCGATTCGTAATTGCCCCCGTTGGAGAGTGCTCTATATTTTTCCAACAACTTATGGTTCCGTTCACCTCCCAATGCGTATGCATGCGTGAGCGCATCCATGAGTTTACGATAAGACCAGACACACTTACTGCGATAACGAGCAGATGCACTTTGAATATCAAATACAAGACGATTATAATTTATAACCATCAATCAAGCAACGGTTCATTTTGAACCTGTCACAAAACTTCACAATACTTACCGTAAAATTGGTATCTGTTCCGAAATTTGTGCGATCCGGTCACGATCGAAAACCACTAGCTTTGAACGGCGCGACGACCGCGTCCGTGCGGTGGTGGGACGCAGCAGTGGTGGCAACAATGCCCGCGGCGGCAGTGCGCCCGTCACGCCCGCGCGAATATGCTGTGCCCCGCGCGGTGCTCTTGCTTCCTCTGCCGCGAACTTCAGTCCTGCCGCGCCGCTGACGCCCGCAAGCCGCCCAACAGGATGTGCGACAACTTCATCCTCAAAAAAGCTGAAGCATGGGAACCGATGAAGTTTATCCGTGGAGCGGCGAGGATGTCAGTGCGACACTGGCAGAACAGGGAACCGGTGATGCCGGCCAAGACCAGGCTAGCCGGCCACAAATCCACTAGCTGCGAACAGCTGTATCCTCATCCTTCGGAAGAAGAGGGAGTGTTCGGCATGAGAAGGGCCCCGAGTACGGATCGCGTCAAACCCCAATCCGAACACAAAGGAGTCTTCAAGCTCCTTGGAAACTCACGTCTCAAGAAAGTTAGCAACAGTGACGCGTCTGAATCTAAGGTGCGACGCAGTGTCCTCAATTTTAGGAAGAATGATCCACCCAACTCTAAAAATATTCATGAGAAATATATTCCTCTCCCGCAGGCGTCTCCCGTGGAACATATCTACAGTGAACCGAGGCCCTGGACCTCCCAGTTTGACGAATGCTGCCGACCCCCAGTGTACCAAAGTGTTGAGAAAAGTATAGTAGAAACTGGCTCGAATGCTGAGAGGAAAATCTACAGCACTCGCCCGGCTTGCTATGAAGAGTTGGCTCAAAGGCTTTCACAAGAAAAAATGAGGAAACCGAACCTTCCTCTCACTGAGAGTGGTTTAGCTAATAAAATTACACAAAACAACAATAAAGTGGTTATATATTTTGGAGATTCAATCATCCGGAAACACAGTGAGCAGAAAATATTAGAAGAAAATAGACGGAATGAAGAAACGCCTCATAAAGAGGAAGTGATTTATGCAAATCGTCTCTTAGACGAGACTGGAAATTTAGGTCTCAGCAGCAGAGAAGTTGATAAAGGAGGAACGCAGCTCGTATCGGAAGTCGAAGTACCCGAAGCAATTTACTCCGAGATTAAAACGGACGAAAACAGCAGGGATCCGTCTGAAATGGTGACCGTCAATGACGCGACGTACAAAAAAGATGTGTTTGGGACTATGAGCTCAGACGGGTTCCTGATAGTAGAGTTCGAGGGTAACTTTGAGAGGGCTCGGCAGCTAGTGGACATGGTGCACGGGGGAACTGACCACCACGAAGCCACAGTGCTCGACGAAGACGGAAACTGCGACTGGAGTTTTATCCAAGACTGGCGTAAACGGTAAGTTGAGACGCTTTGACCCGGTTTTGAGAGCTTTGTTCTGTTGCGTGTTGTACGGAACAGTTAGTTGATGAGAACGGTTAATTTGTTCATTCGGGAAGCGCGCGCGCCAACGCCGAGATAGCGTTTACGATCTTTTGTATAGGTACAGATAACGCTAAACTCAGCTGTTAAGTAATTAGTTTAGTATTCCGGCTTCAGCCAATTCATTACGTGTTTTTCACTTAATCAGACTTTCATGCACTTTTACTATTAATAAAAAAAAGTATACAACGCAAACAAAAAGCTAAAATGAACACTTTGCGTAGGTACTAAATAGGTACTTTTGCTGCTGACTATACCTATAGAAACCATTCCAAATCGTAATTAGTCACCTCCTTACTTTGTCCACATAAGTATGATACTATCAAATTAAAATAGCAGAAATTTTATATAACTTTAATAGTAACTAGTCTTATCCGCCAAACAATAATTTTAGTGTAACCATACAAAACATTTCATTAAAAAAGAGGCCAAGACTCGAAACTTCCACCGTAGAAAGTTGTGAGATATTTTTTAGTATCAAGACTCAGGCATTATTATTATTCCTTATTGAATTTTATTTAGCCAGCCAGGCTAAATAAAATTCTGCTTCTTGGCAATCACACAACTTTACTGCATTTATGGATTTTTGCATACCTAAAACTATGTAGTATTGTGTGATTGCCAAGGCACTATAAAATATTTATGTACAGGCCTGAGATACTCGCCTTTTAACAGCCCGCGTCTGTCGTCATAAAACGCTCCGCGTGTCCATGAATACGGTCTTAGGATGTTGACAACATACTCGTAGTATCGTGAACAAGTTAAGCGCTCTAAGAGCGAGACGGTTTAACTATCCTCCCCAAACTATAAGCAGATACTCGTAAAATCTTACCGTATTGGCGTATTGTGTAGCATGATTAAAAGGCCTTACGCCTACAGAAGCAGAAGCGGAAGCGTATTTTGCAAAATACGCTCGTCTGTAGGCGTAATGACCCTTAATTATATGAAATCAGATGTGAATGTGATATTATTTGCAAAATGTCCAGTAAAATTTCAAGTTTCTGGCAACCACAAAGGCAATCTCTATTAGAAAACATCCAATGTTACGACATCATTGAATTCAATATTAAATGTGTACCTAATTAGTTAATCCTCTACTGCCCGAAATAAATTTGCCCCCAGAGCCATCCCCTCTGACATCTTGTTTCTACTATTAATAGTTACTTATAATCACCAAGAGCACTGTTTTACTGGGCATGAACTAGATTAAAGTTTTTATTTTGTACGTCTGTAATAACTAATAACTCATATCAAATATCATTAGAGTAGAGTGGACACTTCGTTTGCATAAATAACTTAATACATAAAAATGCGTCTCAATAACTTTCCCGCTTGAATAGCGCGAACTCACAATGGTCCTTATGAGACAGTTATTCCAGCGGTTGCGGGAAGACGTTAGCATTAATTGCACAGCAATTCCTTTGATAACAATCGACGGCCGTTGAACTCGTGCGAGCTTCTGCCTTTGCCTTTGTGCACTAGACACCAATCTTCGTCCACCTCACCAAAAATACACGCAATCTTCAACCTTATTTCTTCGATCGTTACCAAGCTCAATATCGAAGATATTCTTACTTAAATGTTGAGATATTCTTTTGTTCTGTCAATCTATAACATATTTCCTGTATCATTGGCTTCTTTGTCGATACATGCTTCCTTGAGAATGTGTGATGTTGTAATTAACAACTTTACTAGAATTTATTGAGCTATCTCACCATTGCTTACGGAATCTGATTCATTATCAACACTTTCTTGTTTAATTATACGTAGTGCTGCAACGAATAGATTATCTCGCTCGTAGGGAGTTTGTGTTTTTTTTAATTAGTAGACTTCTACTTTAGGTGTTTGTTTCTGCGCAGGGCGATTCTCCTGCCGCTTTAGTAATTATTGCGTGACGTTGCTTTGTGTTGACGCGCAATGTAAAAGCTCTAAGAGTATTTGTAACTGCACTTGATCAATTTTATCGCGTATATAGAATATTGAGTATAGTCCTTCCCTCACCTAAGAAAAGCCTTAGATAGTTTTTCTTAAATATAAAAATGTGTTTATGTGGACTTGGACAAGGAAACTTCACACATCACACATAGTGTCTAAATATTAAGAGAATTCCTTATTAATAAAAGTTATTATACACTAAGAGAATATTTAGAAGAAAAACTATAAAATAAAATGGAAAAAGCTCATTTTATACACAAATATATAATATAATTTATAATACATAAAAACAGTTCCTATAAAAAAAATGTATAAATAAATGTACAATAAACAAATTTTGATACTAAAATGTAATGCTCTTTATAATTTGAAATATAATTTGAACATTGCACAGAATATACAAATTATAAAAAGCATACATAAGTATAAGTATGCAAGTCGTCTTCTCTTCACTAATTTTGCGGTGCCCAACAGGGTCCACAATTAAGTTTTATTCTCATCACTTAGCAACTAAAACTTAAGTTTACCTAAAACCTAGTAAACTAACATTGTGGAATGCAATAAATGATTGAGTATTGAGTATTGTCGGAGGCCAAGATCCACTTTTCTTTGCGCCACAGCAATAAGCAGTTTAACTTCAGCATTGAAATCGGCGGACAAACACTAGTTTCTTTAAAAATATTATCCTACTAATACATATTATAATGCCATTGCCAAAGGGCAATGGAGAGGGCTATGTTGGGTGTTTCTCTGCGCGATCGCATCAGAAATGAGGCTATCCGCAGCAGAACCAAGGTAACCGATATAGCCCTCCGAATCGCTAAACTTAAGTGGCAGTGGGCGGGGCACATTGCACGTAGAACCGATGGCCGTTGGGGCGGAAAGGTTCTCGAGTGGCGACCACGTACCGGAAGGCGCAGCGTGGGTAGGCCCTACACAAGGTGGACTGATGACCTGGTATAGGTCGCGGGAGTCCGCTGGATGCGGGTGGCGCAGGACCGGTCATTGTGGCACGCTTTGGGGGAGGCCTATGTCCAGCAGTGGACGTCTTTCGGCTGATATGATGACATATTATAAATGCAAAAGTTTGGATGTTCATTACTCAATCACGCTTTTAAACGGCTCTGTCGTGCAATTTTACACGAAGATATTTTATAGCCTGGATTAAAATATATAGAAGTCGCGGGCGGAAGCTAGTTATACATAGATATGCTCCTTAACTGAGTCGGTTCTTGTGGTATTTGCGCTGTGCTAGCCAGCGAACCAGAGTTTTATATTTTCCATTCGATTTTTCTTCTCGCCATGTTACAGTATAATTCCTAGCAGTAAAATTGAGATCTAAAACATAAATATATCCCTTCCCGTCACTCCCGCAGATACCAAATATCAATAATAACAAACACAACGTAAATTAAAAGATTTGCCCGCTATCATATTCAATTAAATGTACCTATAATATGCAACACATGCCGCAACAGCACAAGTTGCATAACTGTATAATTAGTTGATTGTTATCGCCAATAATACCATTTAATACTTAGATTTACAGCGTAGCTTAAACGTTTACTCTCAACGAAACTGCTGTTAGAAATATTTCAATTTATTGAACAAGAGAGCGAAGCGACAGAAGTTCTCTGCTTCAGCTTTGGCCAAAATTATTTCGTAGGGCGAAAACCAGCCGCAGTTGGATACCCAGCTCTTCTGTACCGGTCGCGTTTTGCAACAGATTCTTGTGTAATTTTCTAAGCAGATTATTTAAAAAAAAGACAGATACGCGAGTTCTGCAGCTCACAGAATCACTAGTTTATATTATTCTTTCATTCTCAAACGTTTGGGTGCTTTGAACATATTAAGAAGTTCGATTAAAATGCTTCTTTACAAAAGAATTTGGGTTAATGGGGTCTAAGAACTGTTTAAGATCAGACTAAATTCCTTGAACCTGGAATGGGAAAATAAGTAGGTTTTAACGATGTAACACGGATGTTTAAAACATGTTGGTAAGCCACGTGCTTCATTACATTAGGGATATCAGAATAGGTTGCTAGAAGTACTTTATTAATAAACTAAAATAACTAATTAGGTACGTTAAATTAAATATTACTATGAGTACAAGGTATTATTCATTGAGCTCTGAGCAACTTTTTATTTTTTTTAATTGCGTGTTGGTTATCACGTTATCAGCTGTATAAGGATAGAATAAAGCTAAAGGATAGATAATAACTCACACACACACACACACACACACACACACACATACAAAAATGTGTCACAAAGATGTAAGCATATAGACAATACCACAGATGGGAACGAGATACAATGTCAAATCTCCTGGTTTATGTTTTTAGTTTGTCACAACCTGTCAAAATATTGTACTGAACTGACGTCACGGATATAATACGTACCTACAGTACGATTACTGTTAGTTAAGACCTGACAGATGGATTGCCTTCATTTAATTTTCAACTTTAATCTTATACAAATAAAATAGTTATTATTAAATCGGTAGATGTGGGTAACAGTATTCTGAAAAATGCTTTATCTATATGAAATTAAAGTTGAAAATTAAATGAAGGCAATCCATCTGTCAGGTCTTAACTAACAGTAATCGTACTGTACGACTAAAAGTATATAGACATGATATGTCGAGTATGTATTAGTCTCCTGATCCTTCTCACTTTAGTTAGTTTAATTTATCTCTATCCATTATAGGCATTCGCTAGGAATCCATCTATTTAATCCTCTATCTACGTTTGTGTTCGTGTAAACACATTTCTCTCTAGGCTTTTTCGTCAAGCTTGCTCGTACACTGGCTTGTTGTGTATAGGTACCTCTTGAGTCAAAACATTATATAGAAAGAACAAAATACACCTTGAATACAGTACAAAAGTCATATTTTTAAAGTAACAGACATTCATTGAAATTAAATACCTGAGGGTTGTTTTTACAAGCTTTATATTAACTTGACTTGTTCGTATGTAATGTATAAAAGTATGTATGTAAGTAAGTTGTCCGTCAAATCTTGCAAGTTAAATTTGACCCACTTCCCGGTGACCGATTGAGCTGAAATTTTGGGTATAAGTATAATTTGGATGACAATTCAATATTATGGTACTATCGAGCTGATCTGATGATGGAGACAGAAGGTGGCCATAGGAACTCCGTAATAAAACCACATAACCCCATCGAGTTTGAGCTCGTTAGAATCGTCTCAATGAGCAGTTGATGGTATACAGAAAAGTACAGTCGGCAATAAAAGCTTGTACCAAAAATGAAATTTTTGACAGAAACTTATTTTATTGTATGATCGTTCTTATTCGCTTAGAGTTCACTGTGACTGAAAATTGCAAAGAACGAAGCTAAGTGTACTTAAGTTATAAAAGTGTTGAAGGTAGGTCATGCTCGTCATCAAGATCAAAAGGCCGTGAAGGACCACCAAGGACAGGCGGAAGTGTAACTAAACTCAATTCTGCACCCTCCTATACCAGCGAATAAAGTTGAAATTTGCCTGAGTATTGTTGCGTTGTATCGTGTACGATACAACAACATTGTGTTCATGCATGGGTGACAATTATTACACGCCGTGTTAGTTTGTTTACCAATGGTACACTTTTTTATTTCGAACGGACTACTGTCCGGTCGGGTTTGTTTTTACTTTTCAAACTCGTCACTCGACTGGTTTCATGATTTGTTGTGGCATTTGTTGCGTCATGAGAAATTTTATACGTCGGTGTCAAAATTTTAATTAAAGCAATTCTAATTGCTACATGTGTGTCATTGTCATTAGTCATTAAATCAATCAGTTTGATTTATTATTGTGACATAATGGCGCTTTATTTATAGGGATCATTGCTTTGATTTTTGGTTCATTGTTGAATGAATATTGATGGGAAACAAATTCCCGTTAGGAAATTGGTGATTCACCTGGGAATTCACAAAACGTTTCATCCTAAGAATTCCCAATGATGTATTCAGTACATATGTTATTCAGTGCAGGATTCTGTGATGTGTGTTTTTTTTATGTATGACCACGCATAACTTTTTGCAGAGTAGTCCGATTTTGATAATTCTTTTTTTATTAGGAAGGGTATACCTCGAAGTTGGTTCCACATAAATTTTAAATAAAAATTTCAACCCTAAGGGTAGGAGACAGGGGATGATTGATTGTTCACTTACTGATTGAAATGTACCATGAATGACCACGCATGTGTGTGTGTGTGCGCGTGCGAGCGTGCGTGTGTGTTTGTGTGTGTGTGTGTGTGTGTGTGTGCGCGCGCGCGCGCGTGTGTGTGTGTTGTGTTGTCGCGTGAAAAACCTCACGATGAATAAGCTTTAGACCTGTCAGTCTCTTGTGTGAAAACCTCTCAGTCTGCATTTCTGCTAAAGCTCGTTCATCATGAGGTTTGCATAATACCTTCATTGCATGTGACTGGTAATTAAGTTATTTAGTAATTAACTAAAGTAAGTCACAGAAAATTGAAAAATAAAAACTTTTTAACAAAAAAATTAAACCGCTGAAAAAACTGAAAAGCAAAAAATAATAAATCTTTTTTATTTAGTTTAATAACTAAGTTCTTAAACTATTGTAATATACCTAAGTAATTTTGAGTCGGCGCCAAACAATCAATGAACAAAGATTACTCCAAACAAGTACACGTTACACGAAATCAAATCTGACAGCTTTGACTCCTACAAATCACCAGGGCCAGATGGAATCTTCCCCGCCCTATTAAAATGGGGTGGGGTGGTGCTGACGCATAGACTTACCATCGTCCTAGGCGCCTGTCTAGCACATACGTTCGTGCCTAGACAATGGAGAGAAGTTAAGGTTATCTTCATACCGAAACCAGGTAAAGGAGACTACACGGACCCCAAATCCTTTAGACCAATAAGCCTAACCTCCTTCCTGTTGAAGACGTTGGAAAGGCTGTGTGACAGACATCTGAGGGAGAGGGCGCTAGTGCGGGTGCCTCTGCATCAGAACCAACATGCCTACAGTTCAGGTAAATCAACAGAATCTGCGCTTCATGCGGTGGTTACCAAAGCTGAAGCCGCGATCAAAAACAAGTCAATGTGTCTAGGCACCTTCATTGACATCGAGGGAGCCTTTGACAAGACTAAATTCACCAGCATAACCGCAGCAATGGTAAGACACGGAGTGAGTGAGGTTATGACGAAATGGATAAACAACATGTTAAGTCAAAGAGTCATCAGGCTCGGGGAAGACAAGGCAATGCAGGCAAGGGTAGCGCAGGGCTGCCCCCAGGGAGGCTTCCTCTCGCCACTACTCTGGAACATGGTGGCCAACGACTTAATCACCAAGCTAAACAACAGTCATCACTAAACCATCGGGTATGCTGACGACATAGCGATACTCACCAGTGGTATCCACGCAGGTACAGTGTGCGACGTCACCCGCTCCGCACTCGCCATGGTGGAACGCTGGTGCAACGACAACGAACTAACAGTCAACCCAAGGAAGACCGAACTGGTAATGTTCACCTACAAACGGAAACTGGGGACCTACCGCCTACCCAGACTGTTCAATACAGAGCTCCAATTGTCAGCAGAGGTAAAGTATTTGGGTGTGATACTAAATGCCAAACTGAACTGGAGCAGCCACCTAGGCAACAAAACCCAAAAAGCTACAGTCGCTTTCTGGCAATGCCGTAGAATGGTAGGTAGGACCTGGGGGCTAAATCCCAAGATCACTCTATGGCTCTACCAGGCGATAATCCGACCAATAGTAAGCTACGGAGCCGTTGTGTGGTGGCCTCGCACCACACTAACCACGGTCGAAGCTAAACTACAACGCCTCCAGAGACTGGCCTGCAAGGCGGCTAGTGGCTGCATGAGGACCACACCGACTGCAGCCCTGGAAGCCATCATGGATATTCCGCCGCTACACCTCTTCATCAGGCAAGAAGCCCTGGCGTCAGCCATACGGCTCAAAAAACAGCATCTCTGGAGACCGCCCAGGGTTCCACACACAGAGATACTCTACGAGGCTGTAGGTAGGGAACCCCTCATAGAGGCAGCAACCGACATCATTCCCAAACAGTTCGTCTTCGACAAGAAGTACAAAATCGAACTATACGAAACCCTCCAGGAAGGACTTAACCCCAGGGAGTTAAGAATATTCACGGATGGGTCCAAGACAAGGTCAGGCACCGGATCAGGAGTGTTCTCGGAGGACCTAAACACACAAATCTCGACACCATTAGGAATCCATAACTCAGTTTTCCAGGCAGAGTGTATGGGCATTATAATGGCCGCTCATGCAATCGTCTCCAGGGAGGTAAGGGGATATCCTATCCGCATACTTTCCGACAGTCGATCTGTACTGCAAGCCCTGCAAGCTCACACTACAACGTCTGGGCTGATACACGAGTGCCACAAAATTCTATCATAGGTTAAATACCTCTGATAGAATTTTGTGTCCAACTGCGAAATAACCCTGAAATGGATCAAAGGGCACAGCAATTCACGTGGTAACGACGCAGCGGATGCACTGGCTAGAGAAGGCTCAGAATCAGTAGCCATAGGACCGCAACCTACGATCCCTCTACCCCCCTGCATGGCTGCGGAGCACACTGCGACTAAACACCAAGGTAGAACACCAAAAAATTTGGAAGACCCTAGGCACCTGCAGGCAAACCAGGGAGGCCCTCCCGACAATCAACCCCGGATTGTCAAGGAAGCTAAAACAGCTAAAGAGGCCGGCACTCCGTCTCTTGACAGGAGCCATAACTGGTCATGCACTATTAAACAAACACCTTTTCACCTTAGGTATTACAGACAGTCCTCTCTGCAGAGCCTGCACGGAAGAGGAAGAGACAGCCGCCCACGTCATCCTGACGTGCCCTGGGGAGGCAGTATACCGGGCAAAGCACCTCGGAACACCGGGGTCACTACCGGAGGCCGTCGGCAACATAAAGGGTCTGCTAGGCTTCCTGGTGGAACTGGGCTGGCACGAATAATAATAGTGCCAATACGCACACGCAAAATAGGCGCAGATATGACGTCGAGTTGCGGAAACCCAGCCCGCGTACACCTATAACCTATAACCTATACTTAGATTAATTTAAGAACTTAGTATATACTTAGGTATACTTACAATAGTTTAAGATCTTGGTTATTAAACTAAATAAAAAAGGTTTATTATTTTTTGCTTTTCAGTTTTTTTCGGTGGTTTAATTTTTTTGTCAAAAAGTTTTTTGTTTTACTATGAGTAGGAATAGGTACGTAAAAATCCTCAATGTTGCCCAGGTCATGAACATAATGTCAATACCACAATTATAATAATTGAGGTACAAGACATCATCTTTCCACCCATCCAACTGTTTGTATAGGTCTTATTATAATATATCTTTATTATCTTAGTCCGATATTTAGTTTATAATTGCAAATGATTTGCACTACTTAATTACTCCTCAAGTATTAGTCGCACCTTACACAATTCCCACAGTGTTTAAGTGTTAACACTTCCTTAATCTATTTATTTTCTGGCAGAATATAATACGTCTTATTCCATTGCCTTAAGAGCTATATTAGCTTGAGTCAGCAGTGCTTTCTCCGGATGTGTGATGATTCGTTATGTCATTGTTGTAGGTACTTTCTTTGCTTAGGAATTAGACACGGTAATCTGGTCAGGACGGATTGGTGTCTTCTGCTAATGCGAAAGTTAATTAAACTTCTACTTCAAATCTGATTGGTAGCCACTCTTACGATTTGATTCAACTAGTCATAACGTTAAAGCATATATTATTAATAACGATCTATTAAGGGTTACAAAGTGGTTACAAACGCTCGCTATTCTTTATAAGGAATTGGGGAATTCCATTAAGTCTACTTCCCACCGCCGTATGAAATTCCCAAAGCTATTATACTTAATTTAACCATTACAGAAGTGGGAAAACGAAGGATTTTTTTTTTCTAGTTTGATGTTACAAATTTTGCCGAAACCTAAACAAACCTTTAATAAAATAAGGCAATGTTAATCTGTGAATAATAGCTGTTGATTCTCCTAATAAATAAATAAACTTAAAAAATAAGTTCAAGTATCTTACTTAACCGTAAGTTAGAGAATGAAGACGACGGCACCTTATTAACCCTCATAATTTCGTCTAACTCGGTCATTAATGTTACCTCGCTCGGTATGCTGTGATTTTAGCCCGCGCACGCGCACGGACCAACTTGCGACATCGTCAGTCAGTCATATCAGTCGAAAGACTTCAACTGCTGGACAGTGGACATAAGCCTCCCCCAAAGAGTACAACAAGAGTGACAGATGACATGGTAAAGGTCACGGTTCGCTGGATACGGGTGGCGCCAGACCGGTCAACTAGCGACAGTTGAATAAAAAACATATTAAAGAAATGAATGATTATTTCGGTACAGCTACAGTTCAGATTTTAGATCAACAAAAACACTAATCTTTTTTCGTTACAATGGCGAAAATATCCCTTGTAATTTTGAAGCAGTAGCTGACTAATTTTAAGTTGAAAACCGCTTTTTTAATTTAACCCCGACGCAAAAAGTGAGGTGTTATAGTTAGACGTGTCTGCGTCTAGTCTGTCTGTGTCGTCTTAGCTCCTAAACGAATAGGCCGATTTTAATGCGGTTGATTTTTTCCAAAAGGTGACGTGATCGAGTTGGTTTTTAGCTACATCAACCAAGTAGATTAAATTTCTCGGTGTCTGGATAGACTCGAGTCTGAACTGGAAGGTCGAACTGTCCTCGCTAGTAAAGTCCATTAGCTCGTCCTGCTATGCACTAAGATGTCTAAGAGAAGAGGTCACCATGTCACAGCTCAAAATGATTTATTACGCTTTGGTTAAATCCAAAATAAGGTACAGCATCAAGTTCTGGGGTAATAGTTATCGTTACAACATCCAATCTGCATTTGTGAGCCAGAAAAGAGCAGTCCGAACCATGGCCAGAATACCCCAGATAACTTCTTGCAGACCTTATTTTTTGGAGTATGGAATCCTTACTGTTCCTGGTTTATATGTCCTTATAGTTCTCAGCGATTTGATAAAAAACCTGAATAATATTGACATTAGAAGAGAGACATAAACGTTAGAAGAGAGACATAAACATTAGAAGAGAGACATAAACGCCTATCAACCAGAAGGATGGACCTACCACAAACAATAAACAGCAAACTAAATATTGTCAAGCACTCCTCGGGCTATCAGGCAATTGCTCTCTTTAATAAGTTACCTGTTGAGTTAAAGTCCATTACGAGTTTTAATATGTTTAAAAGGAATCTCAAGGGTTTTTTGCTGAGGAAGTGTCTCTATTCGGTAGACGAACTCACCTTATAAAAATGATGTATCAGTAGTCGAGTAGGTAGTATATTTGATAGAGGTAGTTATTTAGTATAGTATCATTAATTCATTATATTGTTATTTCTCCGATGAAATTGTTATGTAAAATTATATTTGACATCAGAGAATTTAATTATTGCTTGAATTTAGTGAAATTGACGTGTATCTAATTTACACATTCTACTTGTATTATAATTTTTTATTTTAAGGTTAAGTATTACTATATTTTGTCGTGTTGTCCTAGTTTCGTATTGTAATATATTTGACATACTTGAAATAAATAATATAAAGGGTTAATGTAATATTGTAATGTAAGTAATCATAACATGTATTAAATTTTGAAATTTGCCAACTATTAAATTTTAATCAAATGGTGTATGCATACATAGAATCACTATAATAATTGTAACTGTGTCTTACGCTAATAATCATTCAAACACAATGTACATTGTTCAATTAATAAATGACTAAATGACGTTTTAACATATCGGTTCAGCATCGGTCGGTTCAGCCAGCTTTGATATATTGAACTTTGAAATTAAAATGTCGGGGGTTGTTCAACTTTTCCAAGTTCAAGCTATTGCAACAATCATCTTGACGTACCTATATTAGTGTCCTACTAGATATTCAACCATTCAGTACATACTTTTTTTTACACCGGCTCATTTTAATGACACTTCAAAAACCAACATTTTGCATATCTATTCACTAGTAACTAATATTTAGATGTTAAATTATAGTCTTCACTGACAAGCTAAGTAAAAAGCGGCTGTTTATTAATTGGATAAATTCTAAAATCAGATGACTATAAGCGTTTT
The DNA here is from genome assembly GCA_947049275.1 of Epinotia bilunana. NCBI lineage: Eukaryota > Metazoa > Arthropoda > Insecta > Lepidoptera > Tortricidae > Epinotia > Epinotia bilunana. Next base: position 1,680,198 of record OX346256.1, on the reverse strand, counting down.
TGAAGGCTAGTATATTTTGCGGTAGTATACCACTTTATACCAAACCCAAAGGTGTTCCGTGGCGTTTTAGTCTCGCTCCGATGACCTTTGCCCGACGCTCGCTTGGTCACGCAAACAAAGTGGCTGAAAAGTCCTAAGAACCTTAAATATTGTAACTATTACACGACCTATTACTATTTAACTAATTTGCACAGCAGCAGTTACTACCGTTATAACACTTTTGGGTATTTGTGGCTAACTGAGCACGATTTTGCGAAGGTCGTTTAAAGTTGTGGCTCTGAAGCAAAATGATATCATTCACTTTGGAGAACAAAGTTCTACAATACTCTTTCCTACGTATATAAGGTAAATCGCCAATAACTGGCCAAGTCATACTAAAAATGAATGCTATTCACCTATAATAGAATAAATTTTTAGTATAGTGTGTTAATTACTGTCTACGCTTCAATAACTGGCCACGTTATACTAAATTGAACGGTGTTTGTAGAAGAACAGAGTTCAGTATTAGAATGAGGAGACCAGTTATTGGCGATTTACCCTATCAGCCTGATGCAAAAAGAGAAGAAAGTAGTCTACCGCCTTTGAACCTTAAGAGACAAATAATAGAGTCGAAAAGCGCCTTTGAATTTCTACGTAGGTTTATTCAAACTTCCTCGCGATGTGACCTATTTCTCAAAAGGTAGTGGCACTGTATTTTAATAGGGATGGTGACACCAAATAAAACAATAAGTAAGTAAATAATGTTGAATTTTCTCGAAAAAGGATTGATAATATAGTCACATAAAGAATAAAGTAACTTAAAAAAGGCTTTAGAGTCTCCAGACACGAGTCTTAAGCGTTTTCTCTATATCTTCTAAGTGTCTTCGAATCATATTTAAGCTTAGAAATATGCAAACCCAATACTTTCAAAAATAATGATATACTAACGCTGACATGTATGAGTAAATCCCATAAAAAAACATTCCATGTAAAAAAGAGGTCAAGTCTCGAAACTCTTCCACCGTAAAAAGTTGCGAGATATTTCGTAGTACCAAGTCTCAGGCATTCTTATTATTCTTCATTTGCTAGCTCAATGGTGAGTCAGTCAGTGAGTGACAAAATTAAGAAACTTTGACTAGTTATAAATCTTAAACCGCTGGTTCAAATTGAATGAAATTTGAAATATATCGTGTTTATACAATGCGTACTTGGTTACTGAAAATGCGGGCTTCTAATTTTATCCACAACGAAGTTATAGGGGGTCGAAAATGGCCTGAACTGCTTCGAGAAAAGGATGGTACGGCCGTGCCGCTGTTTTGCTCGACTTGGTGACAATACAGACAAACAGATAAATGAAAATCTGTTTATTTGTAAAGGAACGAAATTATATTTTTATAAAAAAAGTGTTACTGAACAATATCCGATCATAATATAAATATGATGTTGTACGGTCCTACCTACTATCTTACTGGTACCTTCTAGCTTTATACTCAGTAAGAGCGCATGTCTATCTGGTATCCAAATATTTAATCATTTGCCTGAACGTACTAAGGGGCTACCCGAGATTTTCATCGATTTTCGACAAGTTTTGAATTGTATCTCCTACTGTTGCACTACAGATAGAATTATAAATCAAACGGCTATCGGCTCTTCAATCTTTTGTCTCCATTTTGGTCCAACGGATTTTTGAAACAATGAATACTTAATTTTGTATGATTTTTTTAAACATTGTCTAAACACTTATACTTAATCGTATCTCTATTGAACAAAATCTACATATTTGGGTTCGTCTGTGACGTCTCTAAAAACAGGTCCAGGGTTTTCATTTTAAACCGATTAAGTATTTAACACAAAAGTTATGGCCAGAAAACCAGTTTTTTGGCCTAAAATTATTCAACTTTGATGCCAAATATCTCGAAAACAATGAACTTTGAAGTAAATATGGGATACTATATTAATTAAAGCCGTTGTTTTTCATATAATAAGCTACAAAAAACATTAGAAAATTAAGGGATCCAGATCGAAGGACTTTTAGTATGGGAGCCCCTTAAGTCGCAAGACAGGATCAATACAAAGCTCAAGAAATGGCTAAGAATGAAAAGTTTCTACAACTTGAATGAATATTTTAGATGTTTAAATACCTAAAATTGTTATTATTAAGTTTCTCTGTATTAAAATTGATATAGGTACTTACTTAAGTAATTAATTGTTTAGCTGCCTATTGTACGCCCGAAATGGGCAAGCTGTTAGACTTTTCTATATATAACATCATCTAATGTACACAGTTTCTGACAATAAAGGAGTCTTATTCTTCTCTCTATCAAGCAATATCAAAACTGTTGTATCTTCGTAATTTTTGAGATACTTATATGAATAAGATTTTCGTTTTTAGGCATATTTTTTTGGCTTCTTTCTTTTAGAGTACCCTATTAAAATTAGAATGCCCAACCCTATTGTTTATTCTAGGAATCGCACGCGAGGACCGCTCGACTAGCGCACTATCGAGTCGACAAGTCGTGAGCGATCGTGTTGCGTGTTAAGCCTTGTTCGGACGAGGCTAGTATTTTAGTGCGAGTCCATACATTTGCTGCAAGTACGAGTAGCTTTTGTATGGACTCGCACTAAAATACTAGCCTAGTCCGAACAAATGGATGAGGATAAGCGGTAGGTAAGTCGTGCGCGTCAAACACATTGGCTACGCAACAGGTGGTCCTAATTCAGAAGGGTCAGCTAGAAATCAGAGCGAAATTTTGTTCTAAGTAGATGTGCTTGTTCTTTTTAGGGTTCCGTACCTCAAAAGGAAAAATCGGAAACCTTATAGGATCACTTTGCTGTCCGTCTGTCTTTCAGTCAAGACCCGATTTCTATCGGGTACGTGTGGAGGTATCGAGTTGAAATTAAAACCATATTCTACAGTCCCTTGACGCTTTGAAAAAAAACAAATTTCTGATTAAACGTCAAAAAAAAGGACGACCGTTTATGCCGCAAAAAACGTATATATATATCGACACTCAAGGAAATCAAATTTTATATTGTTTTTTCCTTTGACCTAGAACTATGAAATTTGACAAGTACAAGTCATCCTACAAGTACAGGGTTTTTTTTTGAAAACTATACATTTGTCATTTTGTACGGAGCCCTCGGTGCGTGAGTTCGACTCGCACTTGTCCGGTTTTTAACGTGGAAATGCCGGTAGGTATATGTAAACATTGTGAACGCTTCTGTATAAATAAAGGTACCATGCGGTTAGTGTATGTGCGTACCTATTCCAAAATGTTGATTCGTTAAGTAATGACCTGCATATCTCCGCATATCAAACAAATAAATGGCCCTTACTGGGTGAAGCCTTACAATAAGCGCTTACGATTTTTTTTAGATTAGTACGATTATTTCTTTGAATACCAAAAATGTATATATCAACAAAAAAATCATTGAAATAAAAAAAACAAAAATTAAATAACGAACGGTTGCAAGGTCAAAATTCGTAATAACGAAAGTTTTACGACAGACCGGTAAAAATATGGAATAAGTGCCACCATTTACCTTTTCTTGTGACACACGTTTTCTATGTATTAAAGTATATAATGTATGTAAATCGTAGTTATTTACTCTTAGTAAGTTAGTAGGTACTCGTACCTAGCTTTACTTGATAGGGGACTAATGGCCGGTTCCAATAATCAATCCACCGATGGTTTTCCTTACCGGCAGTTACATTTTGACAGATTACCCGTAGAAAATGTGTCAAAATGTAACTGTTGGTAAGGAAAACTATCGGTGTATTGATTATTGGAACCGGCCATAAGTCGATTTAAGTAAGATTGTCCCCTGATATTTATTGATTTATATGTGCTAATCGTTTGGGTAATTACTAATTATCAATTTTCGCCGGCAGGCCCTCGAGTGGTGGGCGCCCGGACGATTGGTGCGGCGTGGCTGGTGCACGCGCGCTGCGCGTGCGCGTGAGCGCGGCGGGCGACGCGCCGGCGCACGCGCGCCGCCTCTCCCCGCCGCCGCCCGCGCGCCGCGCCTCCACCCCGCCGCCCATAGACCCCGCCAACAAGCGTGAGTACCGGAGCCTTCTGGGTGGCTCATACATACTTAGGGCGGGTTGCAACAACTTACTATGGCAGACCGAGTGCAGACCGATCAACGTGGCGTGATCAATGGCGCCGGCAGCTGTCATTCCGTAGAAACTTGTTATCTATTACAGGCAGTTTGGTGTAACCTTTAAAGCCGTACTGTAAAACCGACTGTAAAGCCGGATTCATACTTATCTGACATGAAAGTGATGCTGTCTGATGTAATCTGACGCCTTAGGTACATAAAAGGAGTAGTCGCGACAGAGCGCATCAGATGAGTCTGAATCTAACCGTAGGTACGACAGCTATATCTTTCTCAGCGATCACGTCAGACAAGTATGAAGACTTAACGGGATTCTGACGGGTCAAACAAAGACTAAACGCTCTTCCTGAAACATTCATTGCTAATTTTTTCGTTGCCTTGTGACGCGTTAATTCGACACGCACGTAAGGTAGCACGAAAAAAGATAAGTATATCGAAAATAAATTCAAAATACATAAGTCAAAATCTGATTGATGATCGCGTTTAAGTCGTATATCCAGCATTCGTCCCTCTGGCATATAATGACAATAATATTTTTTTATTTCGGCCATAGCCCATATCACAACACAAACATATAACATAATAAAACATAACATACCTGCCCGCTAGTAAGTGATTCGGAAACTTTTCAATTGGAACCCGTAGCTCCGTCTGCTACGCCGTAGCGCGTAGCAAACAAGTACCTCATCATCATTATCTTCATATCAGCCGAAAGACGTCCACTGCTGGACATAGGCCTCCCCCAAAGAGTGCCAAAGTGACCGGTCCTGTGCCACCCGCCCACATCCAGCGGACTCCCGAGACTTTTACCAGGTTTTCAGTCCACCTTATCGGGGGTCTACCCACGCTGTGTCTTCCAGTACGTGCGGTTGCCACTCGAGTACCTTTCCGCACGAACGGCCATCGGTTGTACGTTCAATCTACCTAGCAGGAAAATAAATATTGTAAAACGTACGGTTTTTGCACGTAGCGTGCGCGAGCGCAGCATCACAGCGACGCAGGAAATATGGCGCGCGTCAAAGCTACACACTAGAATAATTTGAGAAATAAGTTTGTCACTCAAATTATTCTAGTTTATACAATATTATTCTTGAAAATGCGAAATTTCATGCAAATAGAAAGACAATGTATGAAAGATTGTTACATATAAGTTTCTTAAAATATCACGCCGTTTGCCTGCGAATGTCAAAAGACGTTTTGTATGGTCATCGAACCACCTTAAACAGGAAGTTTGTCTAACCCAACGTAATTGATGTGTTATTGTTATAATAATCGTCTCCCGTGCCCGAGAATATCGTATCAGATATTACTAAAATCAAGTCAATACAGTCATTATGTAGACCGGCAATATCTTGAATGGAACACAGGCTCACCAAAGAGTCGTGTCATAAGAAAAAGGCGGCAAATAAGAAGTAAGTTTAAATATGTTGTATGGATATATATACTAACTAGCTTCCGCCCGCGACTTCGTCTGCGTGGACTCGGGATAAAAACTATCCTATATTTTAATCCAGGCTATAAACTACTTGCTTCCGCCCGCGACTTCGTCTGCGTGGACCCGGGATAAAAACTATTCTATATTTGAATCCAGGTTATAAACTATCTTCGTGCAAAATTTCATCTAAATCGGTTGAGCCGTTTAAGCGTGATTGAGTAACAAACATCCAAACATCCAAACATTCAAACATCTAAACATCCAAACTTTCGCATTTATAATATTAGTAGGATCTTCGTACAAAATTTCATTCAAATCGGTTCAGCCGTTGAAGCGTGATTGAGTAACAAACATCCAAACATCTAAACTTTCGCATTTATAATATTAAGTAGGATATCAATGTAATTAATTGATGTGTTTCCATTCGAGTCTCAGTATTTAGGATCCTGCACCACTGAAGTTTCTGTTCACCCCAATAGTTGACTAGTAGAGAATGCTTTAAGGCATTAAGTCCGCCAATTGTACCTTTATTTTTATATATGTGCTATAAAGTTTATATAAATAAATAAATTATAAAGAATTTGCTGTTGTCACGACTCGCTAGCCAGACAGATGATTCACTCGGACCAAGACAAAATCTCAGCTCAACACAATTTCGTTTGATTCGGCATAATGTAACATCTTCCTAAATGATTTCTTGGTTCAAATATGACCTCGAATCAAGTGATATTCTTTGTAATGCAAAATCAAACGTATCGTATAACACGACTGGTCGACTCTCACCCTTGCAACATGGTATTTAAGAGCTAGTTTGGCCTAGCCAGTCATATCAGAGCTCACAATAGGGCTAATCCATTGTTAGGGTCGCCGTCATCTAAATGAGGAGGACTATACAATGCAAAATTAAATTCTATTTTAAGTCGAAGTTTCTTGTTGCAGCCCTGAACAGCCTGGAAGAGCCTCCCGCGGAGAGCGCGGTGGCCGTGAAGGCGGTGAGCGCGGTGTCCCCGCTGACGGCGGCGTCGGCGCCGGTGCGCGGTGCGCCCGCGCAGTGCAGCTACGCGCTCGAGCGGCGCCCGCGCCACGACCACCACCACCGCCCGCCCGACGCCACTTTACAGGTCAGTCACATTCCTGTGTAGTCCCCGGTTTTCTAAGACTTTCACGTTAGCGCGAACCAAGGAGCCGTTACACATGGCGACTTTTCGCAATGATACAAACGCGCGACTGTATCGCGACACTATGACTTGCATCGACACTGCATCGGGTTAATATCACGTTTGTATCGTTGCAACAGGTCTTCGTATGTAACCGCTCCAAGGCTATATACTAACGCAATGGCTTTATTCACCTTTTATAGCTGTAACCGCAACCCTACAAAGTATTTCAAAACAGTACTTACATTAAATGTTGACTGATATAGAGTTCTATCAATAACTCAAACGCGCCAGCCAAGAAAATAATCGAAATATCTCCAAATATTATGGCTCACATTGATTAAAAAAAGATGTACTTACCATGGACACTCTATAATCTCATTTAGAACTTAACTATTTAATACATTTGTTGATGCCAAAGCTTCAGGTGATAGAAAACTTATTCAAAAGGTTTACTGATGCCGCTTTGGGCACGTGGAATGGCTCTGAGAGGCGTTTTAGTCTTAAAATTATCGCCTCGGATAACGCAGTTATTACTTTTGATGCTATACGCGTAAAAAACACAACGAAAGCATCCGTCTGTTCATGTAAACTAGAGTCAGAAATAGACGAAACTTTTCAAGGTAGACGCAACCTTTATAGACTCGCTCTGATTTTACAAATGCCATTAGGTTCTTTATTGTCCACGCACTTGTTGATCCCGTGTCATCAAGTCAATTGCTGACCAGGCCCTTTAATTACAACTAGTCTGGTTTAACCTGATAGTTCTTGGACTTAGTCATACGCAAAAAAAGTCCTATTAATATCTGATTGAAACCGGGACAGGTTATCCTGATTGCTTCGCAATCCGAGCCGTAAACGTTATGACTGCAATTTACGTATTATTATCACTAGAAGCACTAGCTGCTATGCGACTCACAATCTTTACACTCTCCTCACCACTAGCACTTGTTTAATTTATACCGCGGTTCGTAAAAACTATCCGCAGTATACAGTTACACTTATACTGGCTGGTCTGAGTCAATTTGTCATAGACAAGCGTTGTGAATACTCACCATTCACATTACAGGAACCAGTTGGTAATGATTTCATTACTCCGCATGATTACTTCCTCGTTAATGTTGTATGAAGATGTAAACGATTCGATTTTTCCTACATATTAAAATGATACGTGGAATCTTGAGGGGCGTTCGCTCAAAAACTAAAACGGCAAGCTAATAAACTAACCTGGCTTCAGACCATAGTTTAGTAGCTTTCTCGATAGCTTACTACCCTGTTTTGTAAACACGAAGTAATACCCACTACCTTACTAGCACTACCTGCTTGCTATCTTAACTTGAAGAACTAGCCTCTGGGATGTTTGACAAGTATTTAATCGTAAGTTGGTGCAACCCGCCCTTAGTCTATTACGGACAATAAAAGCAGTGTCAAGAAGACAAGGTCTTTTATGGTCGTGTAAGCCAATGTCTCCTCATATATGTAATACTAGCTTCCGTCCGCGACTTCGTCTGCGCGGACCCGGGATAAAAACTATCCTATATTTGAATCCTGGCTATAAACTATCTTAGCGAAAAATTTCATCCACGGCTGAGGCGTTTAAGCGTGATTGAGTAACAAACATCCTAATATGTAAACATCCAAACTTTCGCATTTATTATATTCTATAGGTATATTATAGTCCATGGGTGACCGAGCTCTGCTTGGGTGGAAATAGACAAATTACAGAGAAAGCGAATTTTCCCAGACACGAGACCCAGCTAGATCGATTGTTCGCTCCCGTAAACCTCCATTTTACAAATTTAATGAAATCGTTAGAGCCATTTGCGAGGACGTGATTTCAAATATAGTTTATATAGCAAGTTATTAAAGTATAAGTTTTATTTAAATCTCATAAAATAAGATTTTAGTTGAGATAAAATACTATAGTATTAACTTGATTGTGTCGTAAAATAATGATGTATCGTTTGAGTAGGCTGAGTAAAAAAAGGAAAATTAAGACACAACTTTGGAATTTTTTTCTATCGAGCAAATTTTAAGCAATCATGTATCGGTATAATCAGAAAAACAATCATATATCTGAAAATCAGACCTTGTTTCTTAATCTAGTCAGAACGGCGTTTCAATGCACGCGATAATTTCCAATGCACCGCCTTAATCATAGTTAATGTGGTAAAATAGAAGGAACATTATTTTTATGTACCTATGTATATGGCTTGGCGAAGTACCAAATTGAAGTCGTTTTACAAGCTTTTATTTAACTTGCAATTTAGATTCTTGCAATGTATGTAACTATGTTTGTTCGGATGGAATCTTGCATTGCAACTCAATTTTAAAGCAGATATCTCGTCAATATAATCGTCTCGACGACTAGTTGATGACGGTATACAGAAAAGTACAGTTGGCAATAAAAGCTTGTTGTAAGTTTCTCTCAAAAATGAAATTTTTGACAGACACTTATTCATTATTATACTATGCGCATGCGTAAGCTGAGGGTATATTCTACTGTGGGGTTATTTAATTGGAATTAATTTTATATTTGTTGTGTTTTCGATATGAGACGTTAGACCATCTTATAGACAGGTGATACGTGCTTTCAGGCGAGTTAAGTATGGCAACACTGACAACACTCACACCTGCCAACAAACACATAGACCGGCTACATCAAATGATTTAACAGACAAGTCATCGTTGACAATGGTGCCAGCTAACTACATATACAATCAGATTTTAACCGACGGTTTGAAACAACCCACCCTTACCCCCTTAAACCCTTAGACTTGACAGGCTTAAAGATAAGTGCACGTGCCAATAATAAAACGATACTAAATCAGTGCGTAAAAATGTAAAAAAACTACCATTAAAGTCAGCAACAACACAACCACAAAATAGCTTCGCAAATTACAGTACAGTCGCTCACTCAGCATTTGATCTCGTTTGTCGGGTTTGTCGCAACTAACGTTACGTCAGGCAAAACAAACAGTTCACTAATTTGAGCAATTTCACTCCAGGACCGCCGGCGTATGGTAACGAGCTAGATCAGTCATAGCCCAGTCACCGAAATAGACAATTCCAGTAGATAAAACCACCGTTCTTAAGGTCCTATTTTGGTTAAACTTATCACGATATCATTTATTAGCAGGTAGTTACACCAAAATGTGGCATGACTTTTAGGGGGCGATTTTTGACGTACCTACTCTTTAACTCATATGCTGGCAAAAATGGTGAAATGCTATATTGAAATAGCGATAATAATTTGTAAAACTATGGGTATTGACCATACGTACTTTCAAGAATTGAATACAAAAGTGCATGCAATTTTGACACTGGGTACAATCGTATTTACTTTTATATAATTTTCGAGTGCTTGAAAGTCAAAAATCGGTCCCCAGGCATGTTCGGCTTTATAAAATGAAAGTTTTTAGTCATAACATAAGAGGATAACTGCACCCTGCTTTTTATCTAACTTGGGTTTTCCCCATTCTCAAAGCTACAACATTTGTGTACAATTGACTGCTCGATATAATTCATTTAATATTGTATTCAATACCTATTCCATTTGCGGCACTATAAAGTTACAACTACAAACGTTAAATAATATGTAGTTAAATTAAACCAATACCCTGTTTCAAGAGCATAAACGTAATACTAAAAACAAACTAGTCACTAATTTCAACATGGCGACCGCAGGGTGTAACGTACATTACCGTGACGACTGCAGATCAATCACGGCCAACGAGCTTGAAAGACAAAACCGCACCAGGTTACGCTACTGCGGTTGGCTATACTGTAACGCTGTGAGGTGAAAATGTGCCAATTTTTTGAAGTGCTGGTACTTAAGACATACTTAATACACGTAATGCCGATTACATACCTTAACTCAAGAGTAGTCCTAAAAAAAGTAGGCAGAGTACGCACATGAGATTCAGTGCCACTTCTACAAATTTTAATCCCCTAGGTATTTCACCTCCTGAGTCATCTAGGTCCTTCTCCAGAACTAAAATTATTTACGTTAAGGTATCTAATAAGTAGATTCAGAGGTTCAAGCATGAAAGAAAATGTAACAAAGGACGGGTAAACTTTCGCCTTTTTAGTAGATTAGAACGTTATAAAACATAAAACCGACAGAAACCAAATGCTTTTACCGTCACCTTAATCACCTTAATCCAATGCCATTCATCAAATTGTTCATCTCATGCTAATTAAACAGTGCAGGCGCATCGTAATAATTACAACAATTACAACGTAACAGGGAAAGTGTTGCCAGTAAAAAAATAAACAAGCATTGTCTTTACCTTACCCGCTCCCACGATCTCTTGATAGGGAAAAGCGTAATCGGTGGGAAGCATTAACAGTTGTGAACTGAAAGCGAAAGCGGGCGACATCGACAATGGCCGCGACAGATGAGAGTGTGGATGTGTTGTGTTTCGTAACACGGATAACCTTAATGGAGCATCGTTTGGGTTGATTTGTATTGCTTATGTTTTACCCCATTAACTATTGGGTATGCATGCTTTGACAGCACTAAGTATGATGGTGTTGGTTTAAATATTGCAAGTAATATCAACTACATTGGAATTTTTGGTTTGATCGGTGTTTCGTGCATAACTATTTAATCTAGACTTTCGGTATACCTACACAAGGCCGCTCAAAAATAATTCCGAATAGGTACATAATATGAGTATTACCTATGCTACGCAGGTACATTTGGCACGGCACCGTGTAGTTAGGTAGCCTTTGAAAATGATTGTATTTATCGTGACACCGGAGTTATGAAATGTCCTTATTTTTTCAGAATGGAGTCCGCGACTGCAACAGCAGCTCGGACGAGAACAGGTCGTCGGGCCACGCGTCCATGTCGGACAGCGGGGGCGCGGGGGAGGCGGGGCGCGAGGAGCCGAGGAGGAACCGCCAGCCGCCGCATGGGCGGACCAAGCACAGGCCGCACAATAAGGTATGATGTCAAGTAGCTCTGAAGCCTACGGTAAGCGGCGGTCGTGGGTTCGAATCCCGGCTCGTACCAATGACTTTTTCGAAACTGTACGGAACATTTACCGTTAGCTTTTCGGTGAAAGAAAACATTATGAGGAGACCGGTCTAATCCCAATAAGGTCTAGTTTTCCCTCTCGGTTGGAAGGTCAGATAGCAGTCGCTTTCGTAAAAGTAGTGCCTACGCCTAATCTGGGGATTAGGTGTCAAAGCGGACCCCGGGCTCCTTTGGGGCACAACCAGGAAATTGCTAGGAGGATGATGGTGTCAAGTAGCTCTGAATCTGTATTTCTGCGCCTGTGCGCAGGGTAATGGGTGCGAGACACAGGCCAAGACAACACGAAGCGCAGTCCAAACATCTCATCATCATCATCATTATCATCATATCGGCCGAAAGCATCCAGCGGACTCCCGCGACCTTTACCAGGTCATCGGTTCACCTTATGGGGGTGACCCACGCTGCGCCTTCCGGTACGTGGTCGTCACTCGAGAACCTTTTCTCCCCATCGGTCATCGGTTCGACGAGTACGTGCAATGTGCCCCGCCCACTGCCACTTAGCGATTCAGAGGGCTATATCGGTTACCTTCCTACCTACCTGGTTCTGCTGCGGAAAGCCTCATTTCTGATGCGATCACGCAGAGTCCAAACACCTCTAGATCACCTTAATTAACGAATCATTTCAGATATTAACCCATTCGCCGCCACTGACTTGACTCCGAACTGCCACTGACTTCATGGGAAGTCCAAAAACCATAGACTTACTTACGTAGCGTGGGGTGCCACCTCTTCTGTTTTCTGTGCCGGTGAATGGGTTAATAGAAATTGCTGTGTTGACAGCAAGAGACAATAATGCTACTCACTCTACAGGTCTACACTAAGTAAACTCAGGTCTAGCGATCTTAGACAGACCCACTACCGAGCAAGTAATTGTGGTGTTTGGGCGAGGTCTTCTGTAAAGTGGAGGGTCCCCGTAGGGCTAGTCCAAATATAAACAAAGTGATATTTGGCTGCGCCCTACTTAACTTTATGGAATGCCACGATATTCAAGCGCGCTTTTGCCTCAGTTACAGTCACCGTGGCCTGGAGGTGGAGGGTTGGAGGACATCAGGTCCGCCATCAAGCAGCTGACGCTGCGTTCCCGGGACAGCAGCAGCACCGCCACCAGCGGCGCTTCCAGCGGCGGAGGCGGCAGCAACAACGGCGCTCAAGGTATGGACGGGAAATACACTGAAAGCTGATTGCATTTGATCGGTGCTTCGACTCTTGTTGTACAAAGTTACGTCATTAAATACAGCAGCGGTAGTACGTAATGAGGGTTTTCAAAAAGTCATAACCCATAGTACAAGCTTTGCTTAGTTTAGATTGTCCGAAAATATTATTATAATTATCTCCGGGCTAAGCCCGGTCATTCGGAAGGCGTGCGTGGAGGTATTGATCCAACACGTAGAGGCCCTTTGGAGACGAACTTTAATGTGATGGAGTACACCTGCTAGAACCCATTCACGGGTACGTCGGTAGATACCCGTGAACCTGTTCCAAAAGACATCTGCAACTGGGTCTATGGTGATGATATATGGGTGGATTATGAAACTGGGTTATTACAAAGAGACCCGGACACCTGCCGTAACATTGTTGTACACAAAGTTATCGAAGCAGGTGGTGACTCACTGCTCATTTGATGGGCCCCTCAAAGCGTCGTCGTAAAGACGACCAGCATTATTATTATTATAAGCGCTTAGATCCGACGTACCATTAGAGACTGGTGGCCGTTGGGGCGAAAAGTTTCTTGAGTGGGTAGACAAGTAGAAAGTGAACTGATGGCCAAACAAAACTTGCGGGAGTTAGCTGGATGCGGATAGTGCAGGACCGGTCATGGTAGCATTATTTGTGGGAGACCCATGTCCGGCAATGGATGTTTATCGGCAGATGTGTGAAGCGCTTAGTTGCGTCCTTTTGGCTGATATGACAGTACTGCTCTTTACTACTTCATTGCTCTTTGTTCAGTTACTTTACTGTACCTACATGAAACTGAACAACATCAATCCACAAAAAAACACAGCTAGTTGATTGAATTACAGATAATGGCAGCGCAGCAGAAGCTCGTCGCCGCAGAGCTCCCCTCGTTCGGCAGCCTTCTTTGGACACGGTGTGCACGAACGTCACCAGTGCTGACGAGTTTGTGTGGGTTGATTCACACAACAGGTAACTTAAATAACATATCAAATCCATCAATTTGCTGTACTCCTTAATGCCTCTCGTACTTGGCATGTATTAGACATTTTGGCGGCCCTATGTCATGTGGATTTCGTCAATTTAGATTACCATTATATTGATATGAATTGCGTCGATAGCTAGAGATAAATATTGGTCCCTCATTGTCGACGCAGTGCATCCGCGAGGGCTCTGGCGGCCTTACTCTCCACCAGGAACGTAACCTCCACCTTAGAGAAGACCGCGGCCATAATGACACCAATTCCTTTCCCTTACTGCTGCAGTTGGGCTACTCCAAATAAATGAGCGAGAGAGATATTCCACTGTGCCCTACCTGAGATAGATATTGGCATGTAAAGAGAATATGGCGGCGTTGGCGGCTACTGCTAATCACTGCTACTTTACTGACTTGAAATTATCTGCTTCTTTATAAAAAACTAAAATTCTGAACCGAATCACTCAATTACCTACCCAAATTGGCATTTGTTCTGGTGCATTTAATTATGACGTCTTGTCTGGTCCAGATTGGTGGAACTGCGCTGCGTGCCGTGGACGGCGAGTGAGGTGACTCGGGCGCTACAAACCGGACGGTGCAGGGAGCTGGCACCCCGGTTTGCGCCTGACGCACCACCGAGGCTCGCGTACCTCTTACAGAGGTAGGATAGATGAAAGATTCTGCAAATTCGGCTAGACCTACTGGCCAACATATCAACAAAAATCACCTTGGTCCGTTGAATCTCTGATTGATCATCTACTTGAAATAGTGAGTGTCTTTTTATTATTTCAGAGCCTTGGTTCGAATATCTCGAGAAGCCCAACGACTGTCGCAGAACTTCGGTTTCTGCTCGAAGCACGAAGTCGCCGGTGCCTTCAGGATTGTGCTGAGCACGCCGTTGGCCGATGCATGCATTAAGGTAGCTACTGCCATTATTATACCTGTTATTCTCCTACCTGACTCGACTGATGTGACTTTTCTTTAAGTACCCGGTTGCATCCTAAAAGGGTCTGCCTGTTACACGATCCCAGATAACGGCACGACCCTAAAGTACTAGGTGGTAACTACCTCGGAATATTTTCCCCATCTTTTACCACTAAAGTACTCGGTGGTAACTACTAGGAAAAAACACACAGTACTTACCATCAATTACTTATTGGCTGGATGCGGGTGGCACAGGACCGGTCATTGTACAGCACTCTTTGGGGGAAGCCTATGTCTTTCAGCTGATGATGATGATGACTATTAACATCAGTGACCACTGCTAAAAGATGGGAAAAAAAATCCCAGCCGATGTTACCAGTGGTAACAAATTGGTGGTAACAGGTGAGAATAACCCTATGCCATATACTTGTATAATTAGCGATGGTTTCCACGCCATAATGCTCAAAAAATCGTTTTAATCCGAAGCAGAATCCTGGGCAGTCCCACAACATACTAAACATGTTGGTCGACAGACACGACAGTCCATTGCAAAAGTACTTGGGTGTCGGCAATAATAAACCCTCACTCTGAGCAGTTAAATTGTGTCAACTAAACGTTTGCTTAATTGATACAATGAACTTGCTCCCACTAAGTAGTGTATTGTAATTTTGATTTAATTTATAAGGTAGCTAACCTAGGATACTCGTAAGTATGTATGAACACTACTGTGGACCCCAGTTGTCCTAAAATAAGGATTTATTATTATTATATGTATATATGGTAGATAACTCATGACCCAATGTCCGCAGGGTTGTCAACGCGCGGCCACGATGTACGCGACGTCGGGCAGCGCCGCGCGCCGGCTCGGGTCCGCTGCGCGCGCGCGCACCAGCCTGGCCCCGGGCCGCTTCCAGCGCTGGATGCTCGACGTGCGCGTCGCGTCCTTCGTGCATGAGTAAGATTTATAAAACAACTAGCTTCTGCCCGCGACTCCGTCCGCGTGGAAATCGTTTCACCCCCTTAAGGGACGATTTCCGGGATAAATATTATTCTATGTCCTTTCTCGGAACTCAAACTATCTCTATTCAAAATTTCATCCGAATCGGTTCAGCGGTTTAAGCGTGAATAGGTAACAGACAGACGGACACACTTTCCCATTTATAATATTAGTATGAATATTGATACATTTTCAACTCACTCGCGGGCGGATTGGGTCTCCTTTGATAGACACATACTTTAACCCTAAATGCTTCTTTAGACCTAATGCATTTTTTCTTAAATAGTAAACTTTATAGGATTATTGTAAACCAAACCTAACCAAACCTAAGGACTTCTAAAGATTTGATGATATTCAAAGAAAACCCGAAAAGTTCATTGTTTCCCAGAAAAATGCTAGGTCTAGTGAAACATTAGATATAACAAAGGATTAGGGCATAAGTTGGTAGCTCAAGTGACAGGACCCCGGGCTGGTTGGAGTCAGACTGAATCGAACCGAATATGTTCTAAGCAATCCTCATTTTGATAATTTATATCTATTAATATTAATAGTTATAAGTATTTTTACACAGTAGATAAGGAAACTTTCATAAGTGCTGTTCGCCAACAAACTGTTATGCAGTTTGGCGCAAATTTAATTGTTAATTTTGCTGTGTAAGTAACCCTTGTTCGGATACAAATAAAAAAAACCCTTTAACCTACCTTATACCTTAATAAAAAAGTGGCATTGGAACATAAGTTTCATGTGCTCTGCCTACCCCTTTTGGGAATAAAGGCCTGAATCTATGTATGTATGTAAGTGGGTTGAGAGTTTAGTAACCTGCTCCCAACATTTTTAGTTCGACCCTATCCACAGCTGCCTAATTCCTAACCTGTTTCCAGATACGCAGCAATCTACCTCTGCGCCGGCATGGAGACGCTCCTGGAAGAGATAGCGCTGATAGCGGGGAGCAGCGCCGCCACGGGCCCGGTGTCGCCGGCGGTGGTCGACCACGCCGTGGCCAACTGCGCCGACCTGTGGGGCCTGCTGCAGCCGTACAGCCACCTGAACGCCGGTCGGGTCGCCTCAGGTAAAACTGTTCATTGCGACCGTGTGAGGTTACAATCTTGGACATAGGCCTTTTTAAGGTTTCGTAGTGAACAAAGGAACCGTCCGTCTGTCCACCTGCGGCTTAGCTCAGTGATCCTTACTACTAGAAAGCTGCAATTCGCCACGGGTATACGTATACCTACAAATCTATCACGCCGACAAAATGGTAGAGCAAGGGGAACTTTTTTTTTAGGGTACCTACCTCAATCCCATACAGTGCATATGTAATTTTGTTTACTCGGTAAACCTATGGTGTGGAGTATTGTTGGATAGCTAGGCTTGTTCAACAATAAGATGGGTCGGAAAAACCATAAATTCGGGTGACGCAACTGCAACGTTTATGTAGAAGACGAACAACTACGCGGAACTCTACACTGCGCGTTGTCCGACATACACTTAGCCGGTTTTTCTTGTTTCATTCCGTCGTATTTTGTTGTTCGATCTAGGTCAATATTCGAGAACACTACATTATTTGCTAAATCCTTTCTCCTAAAGTAGCCTATGCAGCTGTGGTTAGTGGTCATGACTGTACGAAGGAGAGATAGATAGATAGATAAATGATTTATTTGGCATTTTGCAACAAAATAAAAAAAAAATACAAAAAAAAGGAAGGCGCCCTTATGAGCCTCCCGGTCGTTAAAATAGTACTTTTTAAAGGCGCTATGGGAAGAGATTGTGCTAATAGCGGAGGGTGCTGGCCTACGATAGCGCTGCTGCTAAAAGAGGCTTCGTACTGAGATTTTTTAAGCTAAAGAGAGAGAGAGAGTGGTTTCAACCATCGTGTGCTCCTCGGGATTTTCTCCAGGTACCTACAACAGTATGAGGTTGTTCACTAAAGGACTAAACAGATTTTTATTATTATTATTTATTTATTTCAGACTTGAAGTCTATTATAGGGTTAGGTAATACCTACAGTAACTTATATATCTAGTGTTAGTACTACTAAACTTTAAAGGGCAATACAGAAAAAAGGAGAAAAACCAACTCTGGGCTCTGCACGGCTATCACAAGACGGCGCGCGAGCTCTCTCGATTTTTCTCGCACTATACGTCTCTTTCTAAGTTGTCTAATAAGAGAAAGACGGATAGTTCGAGAAAAATCGAGAGCTCGCGCGCCGGCTTGTGATAGCCGTGCAGGTGTGCAGGTCAGAAATATTTAGCACTTGTTAAAATAGTTATTTACGATACAAGTGCCAAAAATAGGAAATTCGCAACGAGTGGTGATAAATTAAAACACGACCGAAGGGAGTGTTTTAAATCGACACGAGTTGCGAATTACCTATTCGCACGTGTATCATGCAACGTTTTACTGTACATATGGCTCTTTAAAGTTTCGACATATGCACGAAAAGTGCTCTTTTCCGCACTAGTGCAGGAAAGTAGCTCCATATGTACTGGTAAACTCATTTTATGCTTCACGTAAACAGTTTACTTGAAACATCAATTCCCAGCTTTTCTGACGATGAAGGACGCTCACTTACAAGTATTACATAACCGTATGTAACCTCAATGGTGTCTGGTTTCAGGAGCGCTGTCACTTTCTCGGTGGGAGTCTATGAGTTCCATGGGTTCCGGGTCCTCATCCAACGCCTCACGTCCAGAGCACAGACAATTAGGACTTAGCCATGATTCTGGCATCACCACTAATGGCTCTGGTAAGAACTAACACCAACTACCAATTGAATTATGATGTTATTTCACAAATCGCTCGAATCTATTCATGATTATTTATAAACTAGTGGTGAACTCGTGAACCTGTCTTGGTTAATATATTTTATTGTAATTCGAAAAAGTGACTCGACAAAAGAAAATATAAATAACGAATCTGCTCACAAAATTTAACGAGAATCGGTTGAGAAATACCACCTGTGGAAAACAGTGGGACACCGGACGAACGATTTCCCGGACGAACGATTTCCGGCCTAAGCTGAAGCATAGAATTTCGTTCGCTTCGCTCGCTCGTTCGATAAATACGAGTAAATAAGCTACGGGATAGTTAGTGTTGTAATCACTGTCGCACATTTATCAACCAACGAACTTTTGCGGCATAATCTACGAGTATCAATAGATACCTTGGCGTCGTTTGCGCTTATGTCATTAATAACGACGCGCTAGTACAAATGCGGACCGATTATTGTGGCACTCTTTGGGGGAGGCCTATGTCCAGCGCAGTAGTTTTGGCTGATATGGTGATGATGATGACGAGGACAAATGCGAATTATGCACCAATAAGGTCAATTTACGCTGTGAACGGCAGCTGTGGCAGATAGATCTTGATATAGATAGACGGGCACAGTGAAATGTCATCCCGCTCGAATTTGGAGCAGCCCAACTTTGGAAGTACCTCCGCCTTGCAGAAGACCACAGCCATAATAACACTACTACTTGCTCTGTAGTAGTGTTGTGTTCCTGGAGGTGAGCAAGGTCGCCAGAGCTCCCGACGATGCGTTGTGTTGAGAGCGAGGGAATTTGTTCCTTCAGCTGTCAACACGGCGAATCCTCAAACATATCAAGGGTCGGCAACGCCCATGTTACTCCTTTGGAGTTGCATGCGTCTATAGGCTGCGGTGTCCGCTTACCATCAGGCGGGCCGTAAGCTTGTTTGCCACCGTCGTTGTATTAAAAAAAAGTGGAGTCGCAGTAATGATTCCTGATTTGTCCTAGGTGGGTCCGGCACGTCAGCCGGGTCGAACGGCAGCTCGAGCGCGTCGGGCGCGTCGGGCGCGTCGGGCGCGTCGGGCGCGTCGGTGCTGCTGACGACGTGCGCGGGCTCGGCCGCCGAGCTGCGCGCCGTGCTGCGCCGCGTGGCCCCGCGCCACGCTCCGCTCTCGCCCGCCGCCGAGCGCGCGCTCTACTACTTCATGCGGTGCTCACAGGTGACTGTTCTGCCACTTACACAATATATTTATTTATTTTATTGATATAATCCTCCTCGCTGTGTCCGGCGACAGCGACTCCGTTAGTTATTCATATTAGGATTATATTATCTCTCATGTAGCTCGCAAAGCCAAACTTTGTTGTCAACTTTGGGGTCAGTAGGTATGTACCTAATAGCTGCGACATAAAGACGTCCGTTCCAAAACGTTGTCAAAAACTATGTCCTCATTTAGTTTTTTGCTGTTAGGTTAGGTTAGATCCATCTTTCTTTCTTAAAATTAAACCTTCCTTAAATTTAAATAGTTACCTACACTTAAATACGCAAATTATAGCGCGTGAGCTTTTTTCCATACTATAGGTGTGCGGTGTCTTTTAAATGGCGACGAAGGTTTTCCTTCATCCTGGGCTATGAAGACTCATCTCCTAATTTATATTGCAGCTGGAGCACAATTCGAACACAGCGTCGACGGCCAGTTGCGCCAACGGTCTCTGGGGCGAGCGCGGCGCCGGCGCGCTGCCTCCACTCGGCGAGTGGGTGCGCGTCATCAGGTGGGCTGCGTGACTTTTTAACACTTCTCCGAACGCGGGGCAATTCCATTATTATCCATCTCATACATATCCTCCATCTATCCATCATAGCTAGCTCATGCGGATAATGCCTTGTATTGAAGGCGAATCACGTGTGGAGCTTATTATATAGGTATTAAGTAGTGGTAGTTTGTTGTAAAGTAATTTATTTGTATTCGTGTAGAGAGAGGGTGAGAAAATTAGCAGCATGTAAAAATGCACGAATAGGTACATCAGCAGATCAGCACTAATAGACCTGCACTATATTTAGTGGCAAAACATAAGAAAAGTAGGTACTTCTGCATAGGTAAAATATCTGTGACCCACTCTACAAGTGTCAAATCAAATGCCTTGATTTCGCAGAGCTCATGCAGCATTGCGGCCCCCGCCAGCAGTTCCGGACGCCGATGACGTCATCCAGGCCGCCAGACTGTTGCTGCCACACGCAGACTGCCCACCGAGGCCTATCACGTAAGAAAAATACTATTTCAAGCCAAATCTACGAACCTGGTATCAAGCTTTCGGAAACTTGATTCTGTGCCGGTTCCGCTTATGGTTTCTACTAACTTAGAGCTCTACAGCGAAATTCATCTGCGCTCCAATGCGTTTGACTTTAGAATTTTATGGAAACGCATGGTTTTCTAGTTCCTTACCATGATACTTACATATGCCGACTTCCATTTTAGTTGATTTTTACGAAGAAATGGGAAATCTGTCCTGCATTCTGCACCGGGAAAATTAAGGTGTATCAGATGTAAGAAAATTGTGGGCAAGCAGGGCCGCTACCTCGGGCTACGCTAATAGCCGATCCCGTAACCTATGTAGCGGAAAACGACTACGGCAGTGAGTGTTAAAGCGGGTGTTGTGCCTGGAACGACCAGCAACACGATGGATTCGTAGTGTGTAGTGGCCACTTTCCATATGGATTATCAGATTTGTCAGTCTTGATGGTAGCATAATATTACCTACCTATTGTTTATTCAAATTTATATCTATCTGGCAGATTGGAAGAAGCTCTGGAACCAGCCTGGTCTCGTTGCGCACGCACCCCGGACGAGCTTTCTCGGGCGGCCTTAGGGCTCGCCCAGAGAGCGCTGCTCAGCGGCCGACCAGACCTTGTCGGCGGGGTCAAGGCGCTCCTACCCTCGACTGGTCTAGATGCCACAGACGCTTCTGGATTGACTGTTCTAATGAAGGCAGCGCTGGCGGGTGATGACCAAATTGTGGCGGTAAGTGGTCATATTCACCCACCTAGACTGTATCGTGCTCTAATGATTCGCAGCTTGCATAAAGGGGCTGTTGCCGCCATTCAACAGCCGACTAATGCGTATGCATACTAAGTATTCGTATCCTACGCCCGCATCCACCGGCCGGATCAGACACGACAAATGGAGTGTGAAGCAGCAACAGCTTCCTTATAGCTATCCCACTTCCTCTGGCTGTTAGATGACACGGTAACTTTGAGCGATGTGCTGGCAGGTAGCAGGTGAGAAGATTGCATAACCGTCATGAATTCCCGCACAGCAGCACGGCCGGGCCCTTGAAAAGTCGAGCAGGGACAGTCCCCCATTTCTCAATTTCTTGGCCCTAATAATAGTGCAAACCGGTATTAGAGAGTACTCAAAGGATGTAATATTTTGAGTGCAGATGCTCCTGGAGTCCGGCGCAGACCCGAACATCGAGACGCCGGGCGTGGCGGCGCCGCACGCCGCGCTGCTGTCCCCGCGCTCCCCGCACGGCGGCGGCGGCCCGGGCCCGCAGTCGCCCGTATACACTCCCCCTACTGCTGGTTTGTTCTAATATAATAACGGAGACGACAGGATATTTGATAACCAACCCTATAATTGAAGGTACTAAAGTCAAACAATCTAGGTGCCCTTTCCTGTGACATCTGTACCTACATGAGATTGTAACTATGATACTGAACTGAGGAAACTCGACATTTACTACCTTCATTTTACACACAACGCCTGAAAGAAACTGGTGCGGCCTGCCGTGGCGGTCAGTTGTATGCTATGACTACTATGATAGTGTAGGCCTCGTGTGTGAATTGATGAGATTATCATACCATCATAGTACTTAGCCAGTCTGTTTGAGGCCCAGAACTCAGAGGACTCAGAAGTGAGACGGAGTGAAGTAGCTACATTTGTTAAATATTTCCAATTCCGTCCCATTTATATATCGGACGTCTGTCACACACGTGTGAACGTAGGTAGGTTGCTTATTTTTGTTACCTGTGGCTTTCACGGTGTTGCCACCAGTATATTGTAGTCTTTAGTTGCCACAAATATATATTTTTTACCCCATTTATAATGTGGTAATCGAAGTAATTGCATCTGGCAGGTTGGACAGCACTTGTGTACGCATGCAGTGGCGCCGGCGGCGGCGGCGCGGTGGAATGCACGCGCAAGTTGCTAGGTGCCGGCGCGCGAGTAGACGGAGCCCCGGCTAGAGGGGAGGATGTCTGTACATTAACTCCTTTACAGGTAAGCTTTGAGGCTAAGTATTTATTGTTGAACACTCTTTTTTTTATTATTAAGAAACAAACAGTCGTACATCAATCTTGAGTAAGATAAAAATAACATAAAACCAGACCTATAGTTTCCTGAAAGTACGAGATAAAAATACGTGGCTAATATATTAAATGTAATATGACAACATAGCAAACATAAACAGTGTTATAAGTAATTTAACAAATAAAATAAGACTTTTAAGTGTATTTTATTGTAAGTGGGTGTTTGATAAAATTAGGAGAGAAAAAAAAAACTGATTAAGGGGCTCCCATACGCCAATGACCTTCGATCCGAATCGCATTAGTTTTCTAATGACTTTTGTAGCTTATTATATTAACAACAACGGCTTTAAGCAAAGTCTTCAAGTAGCTGCTATTAGTTCCTTGAAACCGTATCGTTCGCCAAAACCAGATATGCGCGATGAGTCTAAGGGTAGGCCGCCACTGGGTTGGAAATACAATATACGTTTTTGAATAATGATATATTTGAAACAGGTTGCGTGCGGTGCCGGAAATCAAGAATTGGTACAACTCTTGTTGTCTCACGGAGCGGACCCGTTTCTTTCGACGCAGCTGAACGACGCTCTGTGTTACAGTGCCGCGGCTCAATACGGTTGTTACAGGTATAATAGACGTCAAAAACAATTGGTTGACCATGACAAGCGATCTCAGTACATCAAGTCGCGCAAGTTGTACTGAAATCGCCGTCGGGTCGCCATTCGCCCCACCAGTGCGGACCCGCCCTAACCATAGATTATGTGATTTTACCACAATAAAGTCGAAGTCTTAATTGGGTGCGTTGTACAGATGTAACAATCTGCGAATACAATTTCATTCAGTGTGGCCAGGTAACAGTAAGAAAGCGAAAATTTCCGCTTTTAAATGGTCCTGGGAAGCGGACTGCACGAGCGTTACTAACCTCTGGAAATATATATCATATCCCTATCCCGCTTTATCTTACAGCTTCATATAGCCCATGCAATCCGCCACGCAGGATCGTCTGGTTATGGTTACAGACTGTGAAATTAGCTTGACTTTGAAATAAAGTGAAAACCGTGTACCCTACCCTACATGCGCCCTAAAATTTGCGTTCGAGAATGACAATGTAAAATATTAAAACGTCATTGATACCTATATATTTGTTAGTGTTCAATTAAATTTATATTGCTCGTAATGAAATTTGCGTATGAAATAAACACTTGGCAGATCATGCAAATTCCATGGTCCATATTGTAATGTGTACAACTCGTTTGATAGTTGGATCAGCAACGCAACATGCTTCCAGACAATAGCAATTAATTAATCAGCTTCTGATAAGTTGGGCCTGACAAATCATTACATGTATAGAACCCTAAAAAGGCGAATCGTCATTGGGCACATTGCCTCATTGTTGCCATAAAGAGTAGTTTTGTAAGTGGTTGCATCGTTAAATGGGCCACTGATGTCCACTTCCAGCGCGGTGGCCGTGTGCTGCACGCACGGGCGCCGGGCCTGCCTGCGCGCCGCCGTGCGCGGCGGCACCCGCGGCGCGGGCGCGGGCGCCGTGCTGTCCCTCGAGGAGGTGCTCGCGGAGGGGGCGCCCTCCGCCGCGCGGCCGGCCTTCACCAAGCAGCAGCAGAGGGCGCTGCAAGACGCCATGTATTACGCGGCGGAAACTGACCATTTGGGTAAAATTTGGAGGGTTACTCCCAGTCACTCGGTATAAATTCTTCATACTCGTAGTAGCATTCATTAGATGCTTCACTAGCCTCCAGCCTTAATACATACACCTACACTCACCATTCCTTACGATCTGTTTGGTTGAACACTGATTGAAAAGATTGGGTGAATTCCTTTAGTTATCTTTAGACAACCATTGGGTCTGAGATAAACCTGGATAATTGATTCCTATTATAATGAATGGTCCATAACATTTTTCAATTGATTTTTCATCTATAGACCATGGTTGTTGACGTTGTCATGACATGTTTCAGATATAACGTTGGAGTTGCGCGCGTTGGGAGTGCCCTGGTCGCTTCACGCCTGGACGCTGTCATTAGCAGCCGCGGCAGAAGCGGCATTAGACCATGTTATTGACCAACTATTGCAAGACTTCTTGCAGGTACATTCACGATTATCTCCTTCTGGGTATCATTATGACGCTTCCTCTATTATTGAAATATATCTCTCAGCTTAGAATCAGCTAAGAAGATTTCTAACTTTGAAGCTGGTCAGCCTTGAGTTTTATTTACCTTTGAAGAGATTGATTATAGTTGTCCCTTATTTTATAGGTGTGCCCTTCGGACGATAGTCACTACAGCAAGCAATTCATCTACGAGTGTCTCCCATTATTGTTCAACATTTTACGGTACAGTAAGGTAAAAATATAAATTTTCTTTATTGAACCATAAATAAAACTATAATCCAGGAAAACCGTACCTCTTTTTATCTTTAAACAGTGTTTCACATAATTGAATCTTAAAACCTTAAGTACCAAACAAAGTAAAAAAATATTAAGTAAATGTTTATTCATATTCATATTCATTTATATCGCATTAATCATCTTAGGTATTAACTAGTTTAAGCTTATACAGTAAGTTAAGTATTATTATGATTTATAAAATATAAACATTGAATCATGTTGGCCAAAGGTACCAACCTCAGCATATGCTGGCCGGGTTGCCCAGCGCTGATTTTCAGTTTGGCCCTTTTTTTTGAGTTGTAAATATTAGGTACATTCAAGATGCGCTGCGCAATTTGCCGTTAGGTTGGTAATAAGAAAAATAACATTTAAATAATGGAACGAAAAATAAAGTAAACTAAAGCGTGTTTGTGTATCATCTATGGATGGTGTGAGCATGTATGTAGGTATATGTTGATGGTAGTAGTATTGTGTGGTTCAGTGTGCGAGTGAGATACTTAAGTGTAGGTTTTATATGTATACTAAATAATTAAGTTTAAAAATGTCCAACTTGGTTCAACTTTGCCTTTGCATTTCAAATTTCATCAGTTTTTTAAATTGGATCAATGGCATTGGTTCTCGCAGAGGTGGAGGTAGGTCGTTCAAAATTTTCGATGCGGCAAACTTGAAACAACCTCTGAATGACGCGGTTTTATGTGGAGGAACTATTAGTTGAGTTTTCCTACAGCTTCCGAGTGACCTCGTACGAGAATCTTTAACCCACTTGAATTCATTATACAGATATCTCGGTTTAGCAAATTCAATAACTTTACGAAAGGTAAAAGCTAGGTGCAGATGTCTCCTGTTGTTCATGTTCATAATTCCTCTGTTGTTAAGGTATGGTGTGATATGTGCTCGCTTTGGTATATCGTGGCAGAAACGTATACAAGCATTTTGTACCCGATGTATGGCCTTTTTGGTTTTTTCAAAAATCCGTGGTCCGTATACGATATCGCCGTAGTTGAAATGCGATAGGACTAACGATTCCATTAGAATTTCTCTGATTTCTTCAGAGAGATACCTTCTAATATGATATACATAGTGACACGGCGACGACTGACACGTTTCGCCTCGGATTTAGCTAGTATTCCCTGTGGAGTCTGTACTTCTACGTACTTCTGCCGCCCAGCGAGGAACGATTTAAACCATCTTCGTGACGATTCGGACACGCTATAGTGAGTCATTTTTGACAGTAACAAAGATGTATTAAGGTAGTCGAATGCTCGGGAAAAATCTAGTAAGACGAGAATCGTGCCCAATCCGTCGTCTATCGCTGTACCAATGTCGCTGGTAACTTTTGCCAGTGCAGTTGCCGTAAGTACCATGTCTACCGCGAAAGCCCGATTGTACAGATGGTAATACGTCATTTGCCTCCAGATACTTTGTAAGTTGTTCACACACGACTCTTTCTATAATTTTGGAAAGTATAGGGAGGATGCTGATTGGGCGATGACGACAATGTCAACAGGCACATAAATAAAATACAGGACAATCAAAAGTTATTCAACTATAGAATCCTTTCGCTTGCTCGTGTTTTAATTCCACACTCGCGGGTAAAATACAACTTTGCACGTTGTATAACAAATAACTATTTCACGCCACTGTTCGGAAATGTGGCAATATATGGTCTAAAACCAAGCTGGAAAGTAGGCAATAGCTGTAGCACCTGAACCACCACTGCTACAATGTTTCATAGTAGTTGTTGTTGGTGGACAGTTTGAACAGCGATTCTCCAATCACAGCTCCCCCCGCCCCCGTCCCGTTAGCGAGCGGCCGCGCTGTGTTTCATATTATGATCTTTAATTAGACACTTAATTTTGACCTATAATTATAATTATTTGCAATTTCCTCGCAGTATCCGTGAAAAGCACACTATGTAATGTCTCGGCCAAAATTGCAATAGATGGACTCGTCTCCTTCGGGGTCCTCACCTGGCGGCTCGGACCTCGAACCCACTCATGCATCTATTGCCTACTTTGTAGCCTTTACGACAATGTACTAAAATCGGACAACATGGTAAATAATTATCGCTGAACATACACTGGAGGAGGGCCTTCTATTGAATTCGGTTAAAAGGCAAACATGAAGGCGAAATGAGAACATGCTTTCTTCTATTGAAGTCGGTAAATAATTCCTGCCAGAAGGAGGGCACCGTGCTGCTGCTGGCGGACATCCTGTGCGCGTGCTACGGCTGGGAGCCGGTGCCGGGCGTGCTGGAGCCGCCGCCCGCCGCGCCCGCGCCGGCGCGCGTCGACCCCTCCTACGTCAACAACCCCTCGCTCGCTGACGTCACCTTCAGGTCAGGCTCATTAGTCATTATACATCCTGTGCGCGTGCTACGGCTGGGAGCCGGTGCCGGGCGTGCTGGAGCCGCCGCCCGTCGCGCCCACGCCGGCGCGCGTCGACCCCTCCTACGTCAACAACCCCTCGCTCGCTGACGTCACCTTCAGGTCAGGCTCATTAGTCATTACACATCCTGTGCGTGTGCTACGGCTGGGAGCCGGTGCCGGGCGTGCTGGAGCCGCCGCCCGCCGCGCCCGCGCCGGCACGCGTCGACCCCTCCTACGTCAACAACCCCTCGCTCGCTGACGTCACCTTCAGGTCAGGCTCATTAGTCATTATACATCCTGTGCGCGTGCTACGGCTGGGAGCCGGTGCCGGGCGTGCTGGAGCCGACGCCCGTCGCGCCCACGCCGGCGCGCGTCGACCCCTCCTACGTCAACAACCCCTCGCTCGCTGACGTCACCTTCAGGTCAGGCTCATTAGTCATTACACATCCTGTGCGTGTGCTACGGCTGGGAGCCGGTGCCGGGAGTGCTGGAGCCGCCGCCCGCCGCGCACGCGCCGGCGCGCGTCGACCCCTCCTACGTCAACAACCCCTCGCTCGCTGACGTCACCTTCAGGTCAGGCTCATTAGTCATTATCATTATACATCCTGTGCGCGTGCTACGGCTGGGAGCCGGTGCCGGGCGTGCTGGAGCCGCCGCCCGCCGCGCACGCGTCGGCACGCGTCGACCCCTCCTACGTCAACAACCCCTCGCTCGCTGACGTCACCTTCAGGTCAGGCTCATTAGTCATTATCATTATACATCCTGTGCGCGTGCTACGGCTGGGAGCCGGTGCCGGGCGTGCTGGAGCCGCCGCCCGCCGCGCCCGCGCCGGCACGCGTCGACCCCTCCCTACGTCAACAACCCCTCGCTCGCTGACGTCACCTTCAGGTCAGGCTCATTAGTCATTATCATTATACATCCTGTGCGCGTGCTACGGCTGGGAGCCGGTGCCGGGCGTGCTGGAGCCTCCGCCCGCCGCGCCCGCGCCGGCGCGCGTCGACCCCTCCTACGTCAACAACCCCTCGCTCGCTGACGTCACCTTCAGGTCAGGCTCATTAGTCATTATCATTATACATCCTGTGCGCGTGCTACGGCTGGGAGCCGGTGCCGGGCGTGCTGGAGCCGCCGCCCGCCGCGCCCACGCCGGCGCGCGTCGACCCCTCCTACGTCAACAACCCCTCGCTCGCTGACGTCACCTTCAGGTCAGGCTCATTAGTCATTATCATTATACATCCTGTGCGCGTGCTACGGCTGGGAGCCGGTGCCGGGCGTGCTGGAGCCGCCGCCCGCCGCGCCCGCGCCGGCGCGCGTCGACCCCTCCTACGTCAACAACCCCTCGCTCGCTGACGTCACCTTCAGGTCAGGCTCATTACACATCCTGTGCGCGTGCTACGGCTGGGAGCACCTAATACTACACACACAATATGCCTACTGCTAATGGTAATGAATATCTGGCCAACAAACATTTCAGTACATAGCAGAGCTAAGTAGGCAATTGAAGTTAAAAACATTAACTCATCGCATTCTTTTCTTTTGGATAAATTGCCTAAGTATTCTTATTTCTTGAATATCCAGCCACTATTTTCTTTTACTAGTAGCAGAGAAGTTTTAAAATTCAGTCGCAAGATTTGACCCGACCCAAGCAAAACTAGCATTGTTGTTTTTAAAAATTGCCTAATTTGTGTGTACCAACAGAGTGGAAGGGCGACTGTTCTACGGGCACAAGATAGTGCTGGTATCCGAGTCGCCGCGCCTGCGCGCGATGCTGGCGCCGGCGCGCGCGCCGCCCGACGCGCCGCCCGCCGCCGGCGCGCCCCCGCTCGTGCAGATCAACGACATTAGATACCACATCTTTGAGGTCTGTATCACAATAATAGTTATTTGTTATGCAAGGCTGCAAAGTTGTTGTTTGGCGCAAGTGCTTGTATTGAAAGCCGAGCTAGCGAAGGATTGTATGATTGAACCATGAGCGAAGCGAATGGTTCAAAAGTACAATCCTGAGCAAAGCGACGCTTTCAAGGCACGAGACGCCAAACAACTTTGCTGCCGAGCGAAACACACAACTTTTCACCTCACCACCGCGAGGAAAATTGTAAATGCAATGCAAGTCATTTGGAACATTTACTCATTTTCAATACAGATTTATTTACATCTCATCAAATTCAAAGCATTTTATAATTATTAAATGTAACATAAACATTTTTGCATTTTTAAATAACTCCACACTTAGGTACTTACATTAAAAAAGTCATCGTATTGTTGGGTACCTACTCACTCACTACTGAAGGGTCAAATACCTACGCGTATTTTACTTTTTCCGCTAACTCAGCAGACATTAAAATGTATATATGTATATCTTCTTCACTAAAATTTATAAATAACTTCCATTATTTTGATTTTGCTGTGACTTTAGAACAAAACAAAACAAAATTAAATGTATAAGTTTTTTCTTAAATTAACTTTTTTAAAGGTGCGTTCCAAATTTACACAATGCGAAAAGTTTGAAAAATCTAACTTCATGTTTAAATTATTTATTTGTATTGTATCCTTATAAGTCAGTCTAATTATTAATATTTCATTTGTAATTAAGAAAGATTAAGTATTATTTATTGAATTTTATCCAAATTATAATAATGAATTATGGGCATAACACCATAAGTTTCTGAACGCAGGATAATGACCTCTCATTCGGTATAGAAAAAAGTTGGATCTCGCGATTGACCGTCACGTTCCAAATTCAAAAACTCTTTCCACGCTAGCGGATATAATGGACTTTTGGGCGCAGATTTTGAGCGATAAAGCAAGCCTCCGAGCCGCTGATGTGAAAATATCTGAACAATCTTAGTGGTTACACACAATAACTTTTTGCAGCGATTCAAACGCGATACAGGTGATCGATTAGCGCCACGCTACTACAGTCGCTGTGTGTAACCGGTCTTATACAGAATCTTTGTAGCTTCTTCGAGGTGTCCGAGGCGATGATGACCCTTTGGAACTCCCAGGCGTCCATGCGAGAGAACTAAGACTAAAAACAAAAAAAACTGTAGTGAACTCACACGCCAGTCTGTGCGAGGCCTAGGCCTGAATCACACTGGCGCGGCCTGCGGTGGCGGACAATAGTAAACTTGACAGTTAACGTCAAACTTACTATTGACCGCCATCGCAGGCCGCGCCAGTCTGTGAGAGGCTTATAATTACACATTTAAAATATGTACATCTTTTTCCGACTTGAGTGATAAAGGAGAGGAGGATTATCCAATAACTACTTGCTAATAAACATTATACATTTCTCAGCAAGTAATGAAGTACCTGTACTCCGGAGGGTGTTCTGGGCTGGAGATCCCCGAGGCCGACGTGCTGGAGGTGCTGGCTGCGGCGTCCTTCTTCCAGCTGCTGCCGCTGCAGAGGCACTGCGAGGCACGCGCCGCCAAGGCCGTGGACCTGCATAACCTTGTCTCCGTCTATATACATGCTAAGGTACGTTATGCTATATTTACACGCTTGAATAGCCTCGTAATAGATGCTAGTAGGTATACGTATGAGGAAGCATTACCTATATATTTCCATCTTAATTTACCGCGTGACTGCTGGCCGACGAAATTATATATATTTAAGACAAATGGCCGAAGAGCTGCACGGCTATCACGCGACGGCGCGCGAGCTCTCTCGATTTTTCTCGCTCTATCCGTCTCTCTCTTATTGAGCACTTAAAACAACATAGTGCAAGAAAAATCGAGAGTATGTCGCGGCCGTCGCATGATAGACGTGCTGACGACTTTCTCGCGCAACGCATCAGCATTGCAAGCCAGCGAGGAAATGCCGCCAGCGTCCTTGGTACAGGTCTTCGAGGGCCTTTTTTAGATGTAACAATTTTAAATTAATTTAATTAAGGGGATGCCTTGATTCGAGTCGACCACGCCCCCTCGACAGACACGCGTATGCCTTCCGCGCACGAGAAAAAGAGATGCAACACTTCGGAAATGGCGTTTTTGGACAAATTTCGTTAAATGCCTTACTAAAGTTTTATTTATATTTCATTAAGTGAGATTTTAGATAAGATAAAATACTATAGTATTAACTCGGGTGTGTCGTAAAATAATGTATTATTTGAGTAGGCTGAACAGAAAAAGGAAAATAAAGACCCAACTTTGGTTTTTTTTTTCTATCGAGGAAATTTTAGGCAACCATGTATCGATTAAATCAGATACACAATCATGTAATCAAGAATCATATATTTGAAAATCAGACCTTATTGTTTCTTAATCTAGTCAGAACGGCGTTTCAAAGCACGCGATAATTTCCAATGCCCCCCTTAATGTTAATTATCATCTTGTATTTACTTTAGAAAATAAATTATATTTATAAGTAGACAACTTACAATTCAAGCATAGTTTCAGGCGCCTCCTCGTAAAGTCTACTCAATTGTAATAAAAACCACATTGCTTATAAAATACCTAGTTTGTCATACTTTATTTTATTAAATTATTTTCAGGTTTACGGTGCAACACAACTTTTAGAATACTGTCAAGGATTTCTTCTTCAGAATATGGTAGCTCTTTTGACTTACGATGACTCCGTGAAGCGCCTGCTCTTCGGCAAACGACTTCCTGGTCACAATGTCCTGGGAGCCCTGCTGACGACCCTGCAGAAGCGAGTTGAGGCTAGAAAGAGTCAGGCTAAAAGCAGATAGCGACGAGCAACATTATACAACATCGATTAATAAATTAAGAACTTAAAATAAGAAAATAAATTGAATACTTATACCTTGTTTTATGGTGCCTACTATTGAGCAACTCAGGATGCTACGAGTATAAGGTGTTCTACTCATATTTACACTATCTAATATGTCAAAATGCATAATCAGGAAGCATGCTTTTACACTTGAATATGTACGGTAAGTATTTATTTAAAATTTTATCGTAAGGAACACTATTTTGTGAACATTACGTACAACGCCGATAAAACGAATTTCGAAGTTTATTATGTAAAAGATAGAATACCTACCTACTGTAATCAGATTGTGTAGATAAGTAGCTAATAGGCAACAAGTACAATAAAGCTATAAGTGTAAACATCTTATGAAAATATTGTATTCTTTGGATCAAAAGATCAAATATCACTATTATTACCTATTGTACCGTATGACTATTATAAAAAATGTAATTATTGTTGAAATAAAGCTTTACGTTTATAACTGTTTTTATTAAATTTCAAGCGTTATAGGTACTTATACCTACTACATATCAGGGAATAGGGGAGACGTGTTAAATATTGCGTTAACTACTACTATACTAGGGTTGGCAACGGTCATGTTACTCCTTTGGAGTTGCATGCGTCTATAGGCTGCGGTGTCCGCTTACCATCAGGCGGGCCGTACGCTTGTTTGCTACCGTCATTGTATAAAAAAACTATAAATGTTCTAGTTAAATTTTACTCGTACCCATAGGCTTCCGATATTTTTCTTCAGAATTTCATATTTACGAAGACGTTGAAAGGACAGTAAACCATTAAAATTAGGGACAATAGAAAGGGTATGTACTAATTGCCTATGTATTTTTTTGCAAGTTAATATTGCAAATATATGTCGATGATGATATTATGACTACAATAATACAACAAAAGACGAAAATAGTAAAATAATAGGTACTTACAGCAAAAAAAATGGGAAAAGCACGAGACAAAAATAAAAGATTATCGGTAGGTACTAAAATAAGTCCAGGATTAAGTAGTTGTTGTCCTAGGACAATCCACAGGTACGTAGTGTTAAGGGTGGTCCTTAATAAGCGTTTTGTTTTATTTCCGTAGACACCCTCTTATATTGGTTCTAATACCTACACGACAAAAATAACGTCGCTTTTTTATTTTTATTTTTGGATTAAACAAAGGACCAACACAAAGGCCACCTAATTTTTAAATTCTTTAAAGTTACCATAATTTCCAACTTGTTAGGTAAGTCAAACATAATAAAACGAAAATTTTAAATATAAACCTATTGAACTTCGAAGGTACGCTGCGGTGTTTATATATTTAAGAAGAGTGAAGCCACAATCAGAGAAAACAGTTTATCACTAGGTACATAGTTACAAACATACATTACATAATTATTATTGTAAGCGAAGAAACATTTCCAATATTTTTTTTACCCAGTTAGCGGGTAGTAATTTTTATACTGGCAATATTTTTACTTATAAAACGTCACAAGTATACTGTCTATAATGTCTATGGTTGTGGCTCTGTGGCTGAAAGAAAGAAGCAAACGTCAAAGCTTAACATAGCGCGGCCGCGCCGCTTATTAAAAAAGAAATTTGTCTATGCCACGCATGGTGTGATGTGATGATGAGTGTCGTGCGTATTTTTCGCTTTTATTAAAAATTGCGAATATTGACGGCAAAGTTTAAGCGTGATTCGTTCAGTGTAGTTCTAGGTCTTAATGTCGTGACAGTGAAAATGCAGTTCTATAAGGAGAGGATTTTAAATGCCGCACAGTTAAAGAAACTCAGTGAACACAAATATTCGTGTACCAGTAGCAGTATTTTGGATGCATGGCTTCAGCCTTGGTGGTGCTGGCTGGTGTCAAAGACGCCACTATGGCTGGCGCCGAATCTCATTACTATATTAGGACTAATAGTTAATATTGTCACCACACTCATACTGGTCTGGTAAGTACAAGGAAGTTCTAGCGTTGAGCTAGCGGAACGACTTTCGTTTTTGCGTTGGCCACTTTCTATTAACCTACTTAGGTCGTCGTTTGGCACGTAAAGTGGCTTAATAGCGTGCCAATAATGCGGTTGAGCTTTCGATGATTGTTTACAAAGAGCCAACGAGGTATCGAGTCACCGCGATTGGTCGGTGAGCTCGGACCACCGATATGATAAGACAAGACGACATTCTTGTCTCGTGTGTCTGGCGTAATTCAACATGTACATGTCTAATCATAAGATCTTATTGATAGCTTTAGATTATTTATGAAGCTGGCTGTGATAATTAAATGTTCAGTTTAAAGGTTATGTGTAGGTGATCATTGACATGCATTAAAATAGTTTTGAGAAATACCAATTATATGAGAGAGTATTTAGACATTAGCATTTTTTTTTAAATAATTATACAAGTTAGTAACCATTTAATTGAGCTAGCATCAAAAATGCTATTATATAGGGTGGTGTATCAACAAAAATATCAGTTAAAAGATGCCCACTAATCAAATCGTCATAAATCTTTGCGCTAATAAATTATTTTCTTTCTTTCTTTCACTACTGCACGTCTATCATGCGACGGCCGCGACATACACTCGATTTTTCTCGCACTTTATCTCTTGTTCTAAGTGTTCCAATAAGAAAGAGACAGATAGTGCGAGAAAAATCGAGAGAGCTCGCGCGCCGTCGCATGATAGCCGTGCTGGACTTGACACTTGAGTATGCCTATAATCAAATTGTGCAATAATGATAAAGATAGAGAGTTCAATTTTTATTATATCAAACCAATGGTGATCAATTTACCTGCAGTTGTCATCTCATGCAAAAGTCAAGCTCAAAATCAGATTTAAACAAACAACTTATGATTGATTACCACCTGGATACCTGGTGTTTTAGACTCTGTGACGTCTACCAAAGACATTCAGAGATACTTGAAAATGAGCTGATTTTAACACTCATAGAGAACTTTTTCTTTATCAGAATCAATTAGGCTACTGCTGGTTCTGTGCAGGTGAACCCAATGATTTTCAAATCTCAACATCACCCTAGCAATTTCCCGGTGTTGTGCAACAAAGGGGCCCAGGGTCCACTTTGAAACCTAATCCCAAGATTTTGGCGTAGGCACTTGTTTTACAGAAGCGACTGCCATCTGACCTTCCAACCCTGAGGGAAAACCAGACGTCATTGGGATTTGACCGGTTTCCTCACGATGTTTTCTTTCACCGAAGCCACTGTTAAATATCATATTATATTTTGTACAAAAGATTTTTGAAAAAATCCAGCAGTACAAGCCGGGGTTTGAACCTGCAATCTCCAGATTGAAATTCGCGTGCCTTACTGCTCGGCTGCAGTGGCTCACCCTAGCAATTTCCTGGTGTTGTGCAACAAAGGGGCCCAGGGCCCACTTTGAAACCTAATCCCAAGATTTTGGCATAGGCACTTGTTTTACAGATGCGACTGCCATCTGACCTTCCAACCCTGAGAGAAAACCAGACGTTATTGGGATTAGACCGGTTTCCTCACGATGTTTTCTTTCACCGAAGCCACTGTTAAATATCATATTATATTTTGTACAAAAGTTCTTGAAAAATTCAGCGGTACAAGCCGGGGTTTGAACCTGCAATCTCCAGATTGAAATTCGCGTGCCTTACTGCTCGGCTGCAGTGGCTCACCCTAGCAATTTCCTGGTGTTGTGCAACAAAGGGGCCCAGGGCCCACTTTGAAACCTAATCCCAAGATTTTGGCATAGGCACTTGTTTTACAGATG
Organism: Epinotia bilunana; assembly: GCA_947049275.1. Classification (NCBI taxonomy): domain Eukaryota; kingdom Metazoa; phylum Arthropoda; class Insecta; order Lepidoptera; family Tortricidae; genus Epinotia; species Epinotia bilunana. Next base: position 1,644,117 of record OX346256.1, on the reverse strand, counting down.
CGACTGCCATCTGACCTTCCAACCCTGAGGGAAAACCAGACGTTATTGGGATTAGACCGGTTTCCTCACGATGTTTTCTTTCACCGAAGCCACTGTTAAATATCATATTATATTTTGTACAAAAGTTCTTGAAAAATTCAGCGGTACAAGCCGAGGTTTGAACCTGCAATCTCCAGATTGAAATTCGCGTGCCTTACTGCTCGGCTGCAGTGGCTCACCCTAGCAATTTCCTGGTGTTGTGCAACAAAGGGGCCCAGGGCCCACTTTGAAACCTAATCCCAAGATTTTGGCATAGGCACTTGTTTTACAGATGCGACTGCCATCTGACCTTCCAACCCTGAGGGAAAACCAGACGTTATTGGGATTAGACCGGTTTCCTCACGATGTTTTCTTTCACCGAAGCCACTGTTAAATATCATATTATATTTTGTACAAAAGATTTTTGAAAAATCCAGCAGTACAAGCCGGGGTTTGAACCTGCAATCTCCAGATTGAAATTCGCGTGCCTTACTGCTCGGCTGCAGTGGCTCACCCTAGCAATTTCCTGGTGTTGTGCAACAAAGGGGCCCAGGGCCCACTTTGAAACCTAATCCCAAGATTTTGGCATAGGCACTTGTTTTACAGATGCGACTGCCATCTGACCTTCCAACCCTGAGGGAAAACCAGACGTTATTGGGATTAGACCGGTTTCCTCACGATGTTTTCTTTCACTGAAGCCACTGTTAAATATCATATTATATTTTGTACAAAAGTTCTTGAAAAATTCAGCGGTACAAGCCGGGGTTTGAACCTGCAATCTCCAGATTGAAATTCGCGTGCGTTACTGCTCGGCTGCAGTGGCTCTTCGATTAGCAAACTCTGAGTAATAAAAATATATTTCTTCAACACATTCTCTGCCAAACATTTCTTAGTGATACACCCATAGCCGAAAACATGTGAGAAACTGTTTGAAAATAAAAGGGCCTATGTGGGCACTCACTGGTTTCTGGCGCTGAAAAAGTTAAATGTGCAGCACTCAATGTATACATGTTGCGCAACAGATTGATAAAATGATAACTCACTTTAAAATGAGAGCGAAACTATGTTTGTATGGGAGCCGACTTTTAAAGGTTAAAAGTAGATTAATGCCAGTAGCTGTCCTTAATTAGTATGTTTTTATTATTATAATTTTATTTTTTTGTTCAGAGGCAAACAACTCAACCCCTTATGTTATCTGTACACGCATCTTCTTGTTGTATAATCCCTAACTGTTTTCTTTCGGTCCTCCCGACAAGGGTTGGACCTAGTGTGAGGGCCACTGATAATGATAATGTATCTATCGTTTGCTGGTTTGGTAAATAAATAATTTTGTATTTTTGTACATGAGAGTAAAAGTGCAAAATATCTTTGAAAAAATTCTTTGCTTGGTTTTGATGTTAGATCAGTTTATGATATCCCCTTGACCACATGACCACATTTCTTATTCATTCAAAGAGTTCAATTATATTCTTATAAACTACTTTTAAGTTAGTCTATAAACCCTTGTGGTTGTAGAGAATGCTAGCTTTTCTAGTTGTGATTTATGTACTAACTGCTCATAGTTCCAGAGATCCTACACACAACCTTACAGATTTTACCTCATTATAATATTTATACTACGTGTTTTTGTCAATTTCCGTTAATTGCAAGGGGGCATAAGTTAGATCAAATAAAGTTAATTTCTCCAAGACAGTAGTAATTTGCAGCTTTAACCACTGTTAATGCTACATTCAATTATTTTGTAAAAAAAAACTTTTTTTTTCAAGTAATAATTATGCTTATTTGTTTCTTTGAATGTACTTGCAATATGCCGAAGTTAACGGAAATTCCCGGGAACACCGTGTATAAGAAGTATAGCTATTGTATATATATATTGGCCCATGTCCAGCGGCGGACGTCTCTATATACTGATGATAGATTGAAAGGTGGACTGATGACCTGGTAAAGGTCGCGGGTGTCCGCTGGATGCGGGTCATTGTGGCGCGGATCAGGGAGGCGTATGTCCAGCAGGGGATGTCTTCCGGCTGATATTATGATGATGATGATAGATTTCTAGGAGTAGCATGTTTATCAAACAAGTGACATGTTTGTTTATTTATATTAACAAAAGAGTAAATAGAATGGTGGCAAGTGTTGATATTGTGTCTGGTATTGGTGAAACAATTGCCTATCTAATGAAATTAAACAAAGTAAACATACAACCAGGCTTTAAGAATTGGTAAAGTTTAGGTTAACCACTTTAATGTTAGGGTTGCTGTCATCGAAATCTGAGATTTGTTGTTATAGTGGCAACAGAAATGTAACATCATGTGTAAAATTTCATCTGTCTATCACGATTCATGAGACAGACGGACGGACGGACAGCGGGGCCTTAGTAATAGGGTCCCGTTTTACCCTTTGGGTACGGAACCCTAAAAACATAAGCACATAACTCGGAAACAAATATTAATGCTCATCACAGAAATATTTACCATACCGGAATTTGAAGCCAGGTCCATCAGTTATATATGAAATAAAACCAAGTCCAATCTTCCAGGTTCAGTCCAGACTCGCGCACAGACCCGCCGCGATGGGCGTGCGCTCAGTGCGCGCTCGGCGTGTTCGTGTACCAGAGCTTGGACGCCATCGACGGCAAGCAGGCGCGGCGCACGGGCAGCCAGTCGCCGCTCGGCGAGCTTTTCGACCACGGCTGCGACTCCATATCCACCGTGTTCATCGCGCTCGGCGCCTGCACCGCGGTCAATCTCGGGGAGTACCCCACGTGGATGTTCTTCCAGGTAAACATTCCTTCCAGGTATAGTCCAGACGCGCAGATGCTTACACCTGCCGCGATGTACCAGATTCTGGACGCCATCTTGACTTATAAAAGTGTAGCTTCGTGAAACAGGCCACTGGCCGCGTTTAGGGTAGCTGGATCAGTTCCTCCAACTGGTTTATTCCGCGTAGCGAAATTCCCCGTCGCATTTTTCCCCACTCATGTTGGGACCTGTGCATCGTTATTACCATTCGCTTTGTTTACTGTTACGTTATTGAAGGAGGCCTGTGCGCAGTAGTGGGACGTATATAGGTTGATCTGCTATTCCCTGTCGGGTTTTCCCCCATCCTCAGCATACATCTAAACAGTTTCGACGGAGCTCCGCTTGCGCGAAGCTCCTTTTTCCGCGGCTTTTCGCCCTTTGGGCCACTGCAAAACTGCGTTACCTTAACCTATCTACCTACTTTAGATCGTTTACTTCATCATCCTCCTAGCGTTGTTCCCGGTTGTGCCCTAAAGGAGCCCGGGATCCGCTTTGACGCCTAATCCCAAGATTTGGCATAGACACTAGTTTTAACCCAATCGTCAATCAACCCCGATCGTTTGGCTGGCCCCGTGCTTTCCGCACGTAGATCGTTTACTTCATAAAATTGAATTGATTAAACATAGATTCGAAGTTTTTTAATCAAACAAGGAATAAGGTTTAAGTAGTGGCATAATAGGAAGAGACAAGAGGAAGTATATTAAGAGTCCGCAGTAAGCTCGATTCTCCATACAAAGGTAGTTACGCTCTCATTTTAAAACTACGTGTTGGATTGTAACGAAACTTTGCATGTACAATGACACGAGGTATATCTATGTCTGTAATTAGTTTATGTAGCTTCAGATACCATAGTAAAAAAATACAGCGAATTGAAGTTTTTCATACAAAACTTGTTTTTGCTGTATTTAGTTTGTTTTATAGACTGGAACCATATAAACTAATTACAGAAATAGATATACCCCGCAATAGATATAAATAGATATATGTATATGCAAAGTTTCGCCACAATCCACCACGTAGTTTTAAAATGAGAGCGTAACTACGTTTGTATGGGAAGGTGAAATTCGGCCGAGCTTACTGCGGACTCTTAAATGAGAAAATATGCTATAGGAAGATATAGTGGACAGGAAATCTGATACTAGATGAATTTACGTATAAGGAAAAATACTACTAGCAGAAAATTGGAGTGGGGAAAAACGCGTGAGGGAATTGTACTACACAGAATAAATAAATTCGGGGAACTGATCGAGCTAGTCATTTGTAGACATTAAATTTAATTAAAGCTGTGCGAGGTATGGGAGCGGTGTGCGAGGTAAAAACCCACCAATAAAAGAGAGAGCGAGGCTAGAAATGCTCTTCGTGAATTTTTACTCGCACCGCTCTGTGCGAAAATATACTCATCCTAAAACTCTCCGGTGCACGTTGCACGTAGAACCGGTGGCCGTTGGGGCGGAAAGGTTCCCGAGTGGCGACCACGTACCGGAAGGAAGGATCAATCACTTTAATATTTTCTTAAGCCTGGTATCAAAATCAATTTAGCAAAATGTCTATATTCGTCATAATCAAACTTGATCTTATCCAAGGTCTCGAGCGAAGGTTATCATTGCCGATGCCTCGTAGAATTGAAGTGACATGAAAACCTTATGCTACTTGTCGCATGTGACTTGCCCAACCTAGTATCTGACTGATTTACCTAGTTACAAAACCGACCTTAAATCGTAATGAATAACGTCGACATTTAAATAATAAATAAAACAACGCTTATTTAAGATAAAGAGTTCGGTGGCACAGACATTTCGTTTGAGATAAGCATTTAGACACCGTTTAATCCATGAAGAACTTCACTGTTACCGACAGGCGTGTTCATTAATAAGTGTACGAACCCAGAGAGTCATAATAATCTGAGCAAACTTATCGCCTCAGCATGTCTATCACAATACGGCCCGCGAGCTGTGTCACGGCGACATAGACTATCCGTGTCTTTTTAAGCGTTCTATTTAAAAATAGACGGTTGTACTAACTAACCCTGAGGCACGGTCGACTCAAGACGACTCTCCATACAAACGTAGTTTGTTTTTAATTTTAGACGGCGTTTTGGAATAACATGAAACTTGTTACAAAATAATTAAAAATGAATATGAAAATGATTTATTCGTGACAAACAACAAAAAAAAAACATATCTATCACATATGTACATAACATACAATATAATACTATTCAAGGACTTAGAACTATTTGTTTGTTACGAAATAGCCTCAGCATACTGCTGGCTCAAGAGTCAGCGCTGGTCTTCCGGCGAGACCATTTGAGTAGAACGTTCTCAGCACGGCTATCACATGACGGCACGCGAGCCCTCGACCCCTCTCGCACTATCCGTCTCTCTCTTATTAGAACACTTAGAAAGAGAGGTATAGTGCGAGAATAATCGAGAGAATCGTTATACACAATGGCATCCGCCATATCTGGTGCGGAAACTCGGTGATGTTGCTATAAACTATAGTAGAAATAAATAAGCGATTAAAGGCTTTGTTAGAAAAACGTTATACTTACTAGCTCTATTTATTCTATTTTAATTTCTAGCAAAGCTAGTCCATTGTGTATCTGGGGGCACGGAAGTGCCCCTGATAAGTCGAGCATATAAAGTTTCATGTTCTAGCATGTCGTTTTAAGATAAGCTAAGTTTGCATGGAGAGATGGAGCGTCCTGGCGACCCATTAAGTCGTGCAGATATTTTCGAACCTATACAACGAGAATATCCGAGACCTAGAAGTTTGTTCATTACAATGATTCGTAGAAATCAACGGAACGACACAACCTTGTGAATACCTGGAAATAACATCAATACGTATAACGTTAACTAGGGCAATTAAATCCATCGTATAGCACTCGCAAATGACGTAACGTAATGCGACCATTTCCCTAGGGGTTAATAATGTAATTGTTATACCGTTGTACCTAGTATATGCATTTTATATGGGTCTGATTTGAGGCCATCAATAATTACCAAATTGTGGGTGTGAAAAGCTGATCAAGCAAACATTTGTAATGTATGTCAATAAAAAAAAGTGATTTTTATTTTTTTTCTGCTTAGGACCTCTGAAACACGCTTTTAAGATTATTCGGAATCCACCCGGGACACCGAGTGAAATGATATTTCTCTTACGCACCTAAATACTACCTAGAGAACAATAGAATAAGATTCTGTCAAAAATTTCATTTTTGGTACAAGCTTTTATTGCCGACTCTACTTTTCTGTATACCATGATCAATTGAGTAGTCATTGAGACGATTCTAACGAGCCCAAAGTCAACGGGGCTACGTTGGTTAAGTACTGAATTCCCATGGCCACCTTCTGTCTCCATCATCAGATCAGCTCGATGGTACCATAATATTGAATTGTACCCAAAATTTCAGCTCAATCGGTCACCGGGAAGTGCGTCAAATTTAACTCGCAAGATTTGTCCCATACATACTAACAGGGCAAGTAGAATAAAAGCTTGTAAAAAGCCATGGTTACACCCGTGTTAATTTGTTCAATAAGATTGCATAGTCCCCCTTATGACGAGTCGATACATAATTTAGCATACCAAATTCACAATCAAGGCTTCGTTTTCAACTGTTTTTCTACCAAAACACAGCATCGAGGAAACGTGACCTTATAGCCTTAGACACAAGGTTCAATTTGTACGGACGCTAAATCATGGCCAACGGGTTTCATTAATTCATTCGCACAGGGCACGGGCCTTTGAACTTTAGTCCACGTGGTGATGGGTTAAATCCACTCTGTAATCCATACTAATATTATAAATGCGAAAGTGTGTGTCTGTCTGTCTGTCTGTTACCTCTTCACGCTTAAACCGCTGAACCGATTGAGATGAAATTTGGTATGGAGATAGTTTTTATCCCGAAAATCATCACCTGAGGGGGTGAAATGGGGGATGAAAATTTGTATCGAGCTACGATATAAACGAGTTCCACGCGGACGGAGTCGCGGACAGAAGCTAGTTATAATATAAATACAAAAGTGTGTCTGTTTATTACCTCTTCACGCTGAAACCGCTGAACCGATTGAGATGTAATTCGGTATAGAGATAGTTGGAGTCCCGGGGAAGGACATATGATAGTTTTTATCCCGGAAATCATCCCTTAAGAAGGTCAAATGGGGGGTGAAAGTTTGTATGGACGTATAGTATAAACGAGTTCCACGCGGACAGAGTCGCGGGCAGAAGCTAGTATTCGATAAATATCGGACGATGGCGAATGCCGAATGCATTAGCCAGTATTCGGCTTACATGCTGTGATGTCGGTATCCCCGGGATAATGTAAAAAAAAAAACATTTTTTTAATATAGTGCCACCCCTTAGAGATCATTCAACCTACGAAGACTTGCCCCAATGCTACATAGAAAAAAAACTTATATCAAGAAATTAATTAAGAAGAACTGCCATATATCTTGAATCAAAAGGTATTTTTTTCGAAGCAAGAGAAAAATTATTGGCGGGATGATTTCGCATCATTTAACATGTTCCTAATAATCCTAATACATGGATCAAGAATACCTATCTCAAATTTAATATTGTGATACCATCGAGCTGATCTTGATGGTGGAGACAGAAGGTGTCCATGGGAATTCAGTACTTAACCGACGTAACCCCGTTGAATTTGGGCTCGTCAGAATCCTTTCAATGAGTAGTTGATGGTGATGACGTAATATAAAAAAAGTACAGTTAGTACAACTACAAAACCTTGTGCCAAAAATGATTTTTTTGACACAGACTTATTTTCTGTGTATACCTACTTATTATTAACTCATCTGCAGTGAGAAATTGGACCATGTGTAGAATATTATATGGAAGACTTTATGCATAAAAGTCCATCAAACCATTTTAGTTAAAAGGGCGATAATATTTTTTTTCCCCATACTTTGACATTTTTGCAAGTAATTAATAGATGCATCTCATTTTAATACAACATCGCTTGTAAATCATTCCATTTTACCCGCCCAAAGCTTGTTTGAATGCCTTAGATAACCAACTATAAATAGACAGGGCTGTCTGTAGTCTAGACTGCCTCCTGTCCTTAAGTTCTAGGCACCGCGCCAGCCAAGGACAAACATCGAACGATGTAATCTAGGTTAGGGTTATTAACTTTATAATGAGCAATCAGGGGTTATATTCGAATCGAATAGTATAGGTGGCGTTCCATGCCTAAAGGGTCCTTACGGCAATGGCTATAAAGACCCTTTAGCCATGGAATGCCACATAGGAATTGAATCGGTTATGCATTTCTCAAGCGCGCTGACTTCCAAGCTCGTAAAGCGTGTTGCCCACAACATCAATTTAGGAGGTCAAAACAATTTATAAGCTGCTGTTGCCTAGTGGTTCAAACATGCGGCTGTCAAGCGGCGGTCGTGGGTTCGCATCCCGGCTCGTAGGTACCAATGAGTTTTTCGGAACTTAAGTACGGAATATTTACCATTAGCTTTTCGGTGAAAGAAAGCATCGTGAGGAAACCAGTCTAATCCCAAGAACCTCTAGTTTTCCCTCTGGGTTGTAAGGTCTGATGGCAGTGGCTTTCTTAAAACTAGTGCCTATGCCAAATCTTGGGATTAGGTGTCAAAGCGGACCCCGGGCTCCTTTAGGGCACAACCGGGAATAACCCTCGGAGGATGGTGTTCAATTTAGGAGGTTAAAGTGAAGTGGGATTGGGCCTGTCTTGCTTGCCGCTTGCGAAGTGAGTTGTGGCCAAAAATCTTAGAAGCGGACACGCGGCTGAGATCACCAGCGATGGCAGCAAGCTAGGCTCCTTTGTTTTGGCCTTAACTCTTCATTGGCGAGAGCGTTAAATTTTTCCTTTAATTTTAATTTATAATTTCGTTAGCAGCGTTACTGCTTAATACAAAATTAGTTTAGGTATGTATCGTCAAAGTATGTTAGTTGGTGGTTTCTGCGAACGTAATCGTTACACATTACAGTGGTTTTGGAAATTATTTGGCGGCCGGCTGCCAAGCAGAGCTGCCAGTGCCACAGTATAAATATTTAAAGAAACACAATATCTTGTAAGAAAAGCCCGAAACAGAGCAGATATATTGAGACAACCAAGCTTTACCTCTGTTCATTTTCAGAAATGTTTACTTTGGTTACTAATAAATAAAATATGTACTCATGATACCTGCCTGGCAACACGGCCAGTCCTGGAGCATTGAATGTGTCTCCATTTGAAATGCGTCTTGGTCGAGATGAGTCAGCATGACGTACGTGATATAACCATTTGGCCATATTTGCCCAGCTGCGATAGAAGAAGGGTATTTTTTTGAGTGTATGGTATCCTATCCTATACTATTAAAGTTAAAATACTACCTGGAATATATTACCTGTGTCAGTTCGGAAACTTGCATGGCCGGCAGCCAAGGGTATTAGTCACTATTTGATTTTAACCATAACCGGAGAGTTATTCATAGCATGTTTGAAATGGTCAAGATTGAAAGTAATGTAGGTAAAATGCACTCTTACCGTAAAAGGACTAAATGAAGCGGTATATAATAATAATTTTATTTATTCACACACACAAGACAAAGGCACGCACGCTTTGTTCGCGCTCTAGCGTTCGCTCCGCGCCTGGTGCGCAGGGCAGGCACCGCGAACAGGCGCCGAGGGCACCTGATACCCATAGAATTATAAATTGAACAAAATAATAAGACAAATGTCCCACGATCCGTATCGCCAGCGACGTCAGCCCAAATTGAAATTTCATAGTTCCACGTTCGCACGACATTTGTTCCCTTATAGATCTCTAGCTTAATAAGCGCAATGTTGTTTCCAGTGTTTTTGCGCCATGACGCTGTTCTACTGCGCGCACTGGCAGGCGTACGTGACGGGCACGCTGCGTATGGGCCGCGTGGACGTCACGGAGGCGCAGTACTCCATCATTGCCATACACCTCGTCTCCGCCACGCTGGGGCCCCGCTTCTGGTCTACACAGGTAACGTGGACAAATCTAACCTGTTTAATGTGATATAGTAAAGCTGCGCTGAGGCAGAGCGATTTGCGTTCGCCTTGAGTGGTGTGTATTGCGTGACGCTCGCCGGCCGCGTCCCTGCGTTATCCATAATCTCCATAATATCATGATTATCATCACCTGTTCAATGCGAACGCAGTTTGCGTTGCCATAGCGTGGCTTCAGCCTAAGGTTCTTTTACTTACGTTCAGGACTGCAGTGGGAGAGAATAGGGTAGGTTCAGACATACTGGTGAAAAAAATACACTGATGGACATTTTCTTGAAAAAGTGCCTTAAGTATTCTACTTCTAGGTTAGTATTTTTGTGAAATATTTAGAATCAAAGCACCACCATTATTGTGGATTGCTTTGTGCTTAATTACCCGGATGGTTTTTGAATTAGTACTATATAATTATTTTTCTTCTTTTTTGTGCGAGTGTAAAATATGTGTTACGCCGTAGAATCACCTGATGGTTCCATCGGAAGACCAGCGCTGGCCACCAGGCCAGCACAACGCTGAGATGGAACTATTTCGTGGCAATGTTATTCTCTCTTTTGTATTAGTGATCTATATGTATGTATGTGTTGTTGTCATGAAAAAATGATATTATATTCTATTCTATTCTATTCTACTAATTGAAAATTTTAAATGTATTTAACATGACACATTTTGACATTATTGCAAATAATATTGCTACTCACCTTTAATCTCATCCGAATGTGAGATCCTAAGGGCGAGTTGCAGCAACTTATGATTACAGACCGATCAACGTTAAACATGGTGCTGGCCGCTGTCGTTCCATAGAAACTTGTCAAACTTTCCGTACATTTAGATTTTAACAAACACCGCTTACGATTTCAGACGGGTTGGTACAACCCACCCTAATTCATCTAATCAGATATTTTTCGTCAACTTGAAAATATGTATATATTTAATGTCAATCAATTTTAAATTAACATTTTGAATATTTTCTTTACCTAATTTTGAATATTGTCGACTTGGTATCAACAATCAATCGTTCTCTCCTGCTGCAGTCACAAGCGTAAATATGCGAATTCCGTTGTGGTGAAGTGTCTTTCGCAGTAAAGTCAGAACACGTCGTCACTGAACTTATTGAAATAATAGAATATCTGAAACATAAAAAACGACGACTTCCCGAAGCATCTATAGCGGAACCATGAAACCCGTCAATACAAGAACGAAAGCTCTTTGTGAATGTGATTCTTTCTTTCGTGGTTCCCCTATACTCTGACATTTACTCAAAATAATTTAAGTACCAGCAAAAACTGTGTTTTATGTACCTATGCATTTGTTTTGGCTAATTTCAATTTGTGTTGAATGAATGCATTTGCACTTTTGTGTTTACATCATCTCACTAACGAGTTGTTCTCGGTGGCCAATAGATATTTCTCATTAAGGTGGTTCGCTTTCCATACAAAACGACGTTTGACATTCACAGGCTAACGGCGTGATATTTTAAGAAACTTATGTAACAAACTTTCATAAATTGGCTCTCCATTTGCGCGAAATTCCCCCTTTGAGACAAATAGTTTGAATTTGAAACAGATAGTTTGGGACGTGATAATTTGGGCAAAGATTTTTGTCCATACAATTTATTTATTTATTTGGGGCTTCAACTCGAAACCTATTCCGCTGCAGCGGGGAGTCAGGCAAGGAGATGCTATTTCTCCAAAATTGTTCACCGCTGCACTGGAGGACGTTTTCAAAACTCTAGACTGGAGAAGGCTAGGCATCAACATCAACGGCGACTACATCCATCAAAGGAGTGGCGACCGCGTGCCGGAAGGCGCGGCGTGGGTAGGCCCCCCACCAGGTGGACTGATGACCTGGTAAAGGTCGCTGGAGCCCGCTGGATGCGCGTGGCGGAGGACCGGTCACTTTGGCACTCTTTCAGTCCAGCAGTGGACGTCTTTCGGCTGATATACTTTCGGCTAGGCATCAACAGCATTACAGGAATATAATACAAAACTTAATAGCTAATAACAAAGCCAATTGTAGATGTCCGCCGAAATACAATAAATGTGAAATGGACGTAAGCATAGAGTAATTACAATACAATCATTTATTGGTAAAAATGTCATTTTACAATTAATTCAAATTATAACATGCTTGGTAAATACCAACTATCATGTGTGTGTGTATGTGTGTTTGTTTTTAGATGCGTGGGCAAATGCATGTGTTTGTAAAAATTGGAAGTCGGAATATAGACTGTAGTTATAAGCTTATTTTTCTGCCGCCTTTAATAACAAATTAACACGAGTCTTAAGAGTACGTTTGGGTGCAATTGATTAGTTTTAGTAGAAGTTCGGGGAATTTCGCGCAAATGGAAAGCCAATTTATGGAAGTTTGTTACAAATGACGTTATGTATGGAAACCGAACCACCTTAATCTCGATGGCAGGGGAACAGGGTCTGTTTATATGTTCTACTTACTTGAGCCTAACGAGTGATTACATAATTGATATTAGTCCAAATTGAAGTATCCAAGTTTTTCACTGTAAATGCTCAGAAATGCCATATTCGTCTCTTTAAGGTCGAGGCATGGCAGGAGATGACTCGGGGAGTCGGTACAGTCGAAAACATTTACATCTGTACAAAACCAGGGTCAAGATATCTGAAAAATTTGTGTTTTTAACAATCTAGGGGTGTTCAGATGTGTATGACTCGATCTTCTGTTCATCTGTAAGTGTTTTCAACTGTGCAAATAGACGACAATCAAGGTTTTGAAAAATGTAAGATGTAACTTTACGAATATTTGAGCAAGTCGCTAGATAAATGTTAAAATATAGTATCCATTACACATCTCAATATAATATTAATGTCGTTCGTCTGTTACATATTTTTGAGGAGATTGAATCAACCTACATTTTTACTATGCACAGTCTTTCCGTTAAAAATAAGTAAACAATAAACAGACACCTCCGTAATCGGTACTTGTCTAGAAGTTGAAGGCAATCCTTTAATTAATAGATTTAATGTAATAATGCAAAATAAGAGATTAGCACCTACATCGCATACATATTTATGACATCTTTCGCAATTTTTAATCATTATTGGAGCTGTGCATATCGCAACCTGTGTCAACTTGGGCATTAGGGATGATGACGCCAAATGAATATACTAAACAAATGTTAAGTTTTCTCGAAAAAGGGTTAGAATAATGGTCAAGTGGACAAAAAAGTAACATAAGAGAATACATAATCATAAAGTTACAAGTGCCAGTGTTAGGAGAAGGTATACAATCTGTCACTCTTCCGCATATTAAACAGTTGTCATTTACTATGACGTTCGACGTCCGTGAAGTCACGGGCTCGTGCGTTTTCTCCCTCTAACAATCGGCATTAAAACGGTTGTAACCTCGTAATGTTTTGTTGTCTCCTTTCTTCTGGAGTAATAATAACATTTGAGTTCAAAACCCTATTTATAATATGGGTCGTGGGTTTGGAACACTATGTGAGATTTAAAGTGATAAAACATAACGTTGCTGTCACATCGACTGGTCAATTAACCGGTTAATTCGTCAAATTAATATGTAAGCCACGTTTATAACTAGTTCTAGTTATTCATTCTACATAATTCTCGAACATGCTCACAAAATTTCACGAGAATCGATTGAGAAATGCGGGCGACAACAACGGGACAGCGAGTCCTCCATACATACGAAAGAATTTCGGCCCTGAAACGGAAACCATCGTTTGTTTCGTTCGCTCGTGCTTCAATTATAACGCCGGTGAATATCGCAAAGTGTCCCATAGCCACGGGTCATCCCAAATTGTGTGAGGTAAAGTAACACATTTGGGTGATCGGAATAGATTGATACTATATTTATTTATTTATTAATATATGTTAAACCAACAGCGCAACATATTCATAGACACAATAGTAAAACTATATAGCCGATTACAGTTCTCACTTATAGAAATAAACTAACATGTACAAAGAAATCCATAGCCAAACTTAAACTTAGCGGATACAATACTCCAATAATATAGGTACCTCTCTCAATAAAGAGATTTGAATGGCTATTAGTAACGTTACATCTGACATGATCTAAAATTGGGACATTGAACCTACATTAGAAAAAAATACTTGCACTCTCCTCACGATTCTGCTAGTATACAGTTCTGGACTCTTCTAGTATAAATGTGTGAAATGCCCCAATTCGCAACTTGAAATAAACCATTTACGAACTATAACAGTGTTAAAATAATGCTAATAAATGTCACTATGTGCGACATGTTTCGAAATCTTCGGGAGTTGTTCTTCAGGACTCGTGTACTTGAAACACTGTTCGCGACCGCTCGGATCGCCGCGCGGCTTGTGACGCACACACGAGGGGGGCTTGCGCTGGAGTTGATTATTAGCATTATTTCAACATGTCTCACGAAAGTTTAAATTCGATCATATCAGTGTTTTTCAACCCTTTTCATGACGCGACCACCTTAGTACAGAAAAAAACCACAGATTGAAAAACACTGGACTATATTATAATGTGTGTCTATTAAAGTGATACTCGTAACGAAATACAAATAATCAAACTAAGGTTAGTTTAAAAATACCCACATGAAATCAGTTAATATTTGTTTTCACAACGATTTTACTTTGATATTGTTATAAGTAGTTTAACATTTAATATTAATTAACTGAACTTAACAAAAACGTGATTATTTTACACGATGCGTTAGGCAATAATGCTGAATACAATCATGGATTTCTTAGCATAAGTAAAAAATATCAAGATTTCTGTGATTCAACGATTTCGAGTCGCTCCATTTGCTGAGACGATCACGCTTTGGTAAACGCGTGCATGGAAATAAAAGTGCCTTTTATTTCCACGATGAGATTATTTTTACCACACGGTATATCGTTAATCGCGTATAATTAATTATTTGTTTACCTCTCTGAGGCCTCCATGGTCACGGTACAACTAGCTTGAGCGGGTATCGCGGGTGTACGTGACGTGGCAATTTATGTTGCGACACGTCCTAAACGTCGGGAGACCTCCGAGAGGTAAATAAATAAGTTACGCGCTTCAGCCACGTTTAGTAAAAATAATGTGTGTGAATCGTGAAAGTTTAAATCGATATATCAATGATGAGATGTTTTACACAAGTCTTGTGTCTCATACACACATTAAGTAAAACCTAGTAAAGCTGGTCTTTCAAGATCATTCAAATTGGCGCCCAGAACGTTAAATCCCACTGAAGTTAGCTGAATGTTTGGCCAGATCGGCGGTTCAGTAGAGCTGCGCTATAGCCTCGCGGTGTGCGCCGTCGCGGGCACCGCGCTCACGCTGGGCGCGCTGGCGGCCGCCATCGTGGCCGGCGGCGTGGGCAAGAACGGCTCCACCGTCGCCGTGAGCATCCGCCCGGCCACGGAGATACATGCGCACTGCGGTCGCTCCCGGCTCGCACCACGCACTACTAGCTAGGCTCGAGTTCGTGAATTAATACCACTAAAGGACGCAGACAACCGCGGACGACGTGTTGCGGTGACACGACTGCTATTTCATAGAAATACGTACAAACCAATTCTCTCCGACCGACTCTTCCCTAAAGCGCCTAAAGTTACGGTTGTGTAGCGTGGTAGTTTCATCCTTGTCCACATGGTAGTTTACTAATAGCGTTTGCCTCGCTCCGTAATGATACAACACTGAACAAAAGCACCCCCTGATTTCTATTTTCGTACTAGCGACACTGCTGCCTGACACCAGAGGTTTGCTTATGCTTCTTCTTTGTGTCGAGGTTCCTCAAATAAAAGATGCTTAACGGGCGGCGGTGTGGACAGCTCTGGCAGTCGCGTCTCTTAGGTCGTGTTCTGAGCAAGAGTGTGGGCTTATTTTATAGTGGCAATTACTAGCATTGTCACAGAATCCTCACCACGAAATAGCAATTTTTTATAAAGAATTAAATATATTCGCAGCTTGATGGCATTCTGCTAGCTAGTCTACAGATCTTCCCTACCTCAACACGTGATTATAATTAACGAGAAACTGAACAGATTATAATAATGCTGTGTTTTTTTGCTAAACTTTGTACATGTGAAACATTCGTGTTCAATTAACGAGCAGGCGATAACGATATGATCGCAATCGTAAAAAATATATACTGATTACTTTTCGTGATTAATATAGTCCGTCTTCATATTAAGACATTATTTTATTGCTAGTGCAAGTTTAAGGTGTTGAAC
This sequence comes from Epinotia bilunana, assembly GCA_947049275.1. Taxonomy (NCBI): domain Eukaryota; kingdom Metazoa; phylum Arthropoda; class Insecta; order Lepidoptera; family Tortricidae; genus Epinotia; species Epinotia bilunana. The sequence continues at coordinate 1,628,093 of OX346256.1, read as the reverse complement.
TACATCGGTCGTTAGTGAAGACATGTATCTCCCAAGCCACAAGTAAAAAAGGGTCTTGAATGCGTTGGGCTTATTTTGTACTTTTATAAAATCTAAATTAAGATAGAGTATTTTAATTGGTAGTTAGGTAGGACAGTTATGTAGTCTGTAAAAGATACTGACTCTTACACACGAACTGTTCAGTTGCAGCCATTCAATTGTACAATGTGTATTTATTTTATGGCAATAAACTCAACCAAGTCATTTAACTACCGGTTTCAAATATTACCGGTAGACCTTATGTGACGAGGACATTAAGTACTTACATAACATATGTCGGTAAGTAATGTCAGAAAATGTATTGTGTTCTAATGGATATTTATAAAACCGAGCGTAAAATGAGCGTAGAGTTTGTTTCCATGAAATAATTGCATATTATAGACTTTAGCGTATGGCACACTTCTTGACATTATGTAACCTTGTTTTTCTTCGTGTGTAAGTGTTATTTTCTCGATCGCTTCTTTTGTTTGTCGATTAAGAATAGTTCATCGCTTATTTCTCATGTGGGTTTTTTTAATAGCATGTCCGTTCATTTTATCCAACAATTTGTTTATTACGAGTAGTGCGCTCCTGTTATTTTGATTTGTAACAACGGCGTATGAAAACATTAGTTGGTGAACATTCGAATGATAACTGCTGCTATCACGAGACGTTGACACTCTTGTGTGTTGTCTTTTCCACTCGTCGGGCACCGGTTAAAGATATGTTAGTTATCTTCCGTATGTCATCATTAAAAATTATTAAAATTGGCGCCCGAACAGTGATTGATTTCACGGCGTTTATCAGTTTAAATAAAAACATCGCGCAGACAAATAGTATTGGTCAGCGGTTGCGATTCGGATATTCACCATATGTAGGCTGGGCTGGCCTGTGATTTCCATGCGTAAGAAAAGCAAGGACATATGTTACCTGCCCTTTTCTTTCGAATGGGAGTGATTTTGAAGCATGACAGGCACCATCCGTCTTGAATAGTAAGTTAAGTAGTTGACGGATGTTTTTGTCAAGTGACAAAAATAATAGCAGGCCTTGCCTGTAGGTACTCGTTATATGTAGGTTTTGGTATTTACTTTTCATGTGTTAGTTATTGACAACGACGTGCCATGTTGCTGGTTTGGAACTCACCTCACCTCGTGGGTCTTCACTCATTTAGAACATTGGGAATCGCGGCATAACAAGTTATTTCTAAATGTCATTTGATTGGTGACTAATGTTTTAAAGGTTTAACAAATATATTACGTGTATATAATACTTGCAAGTTGAGTCAAGGGTGCTAACTTACACGCAGAGCACAGCACTTGCATATAAAATTAGATGTGTTAATATTTTATCATATTTAAAAAAATCCAATGTTGGACTGTTCTTCACTGCACGGTTAGCACAAGACGGCGCGCGAGATAGACTATCCGTCTCTTTCCATGTGTCCTAATTCGAAGTATATGTCATCGCGATACAGCTCGCGCACAGTCTTCTGCTATAATATAACCGATAAACAAATAAAACATCACAGTGAATTAGGTTCTAATGAAAAACAATTCAAAAGAATCAAAAACGAATGCCTTCATTGCGGTTTTCATTGGCTTGTAGATTGTACAGTACTTAAATATTTTTGATATAGAAAATAATCTCCATAAAAAGGGCATCTTTCAAAACATGATGTCAAAACATTGCATCCGCATCCCCGAAAATAACCGTCGACTAACCACAGATCCCGTACACGTCGGTGCCGGGCTGCCTCGCCGTCACCACAATGTGTTTCGCGGCGCAGATTAACTTTGTGCTGCAATTCGCGGCAACCTTCCGCGTTAGGGGCTGCGGCAAAAATGGATCCACGATCGCTGTAAGGGAAAAGTCGAGCTAGGCGTGACGAGGTTGCCTTCTATGGCTACTGGACATAAAGGAAACAACACAAATTGGCTACATGTCGCCAATTTGTGTCAAGTTCGGACTGGGTCAAATGTTTGTATGGGACTAGCTACAATTAGAGCACGTAAAAAGACAAAAAGCGGGTCTAAGGCATTGGCATAGTGCCATGACGTCACAGCATTATCCTCGTACCCACTAACCGTTGGCGACTTGATTGTGTTTGTTTTTCACCAAAGGCCTCTCATACAAAGGTTTTTACTGATCACCAATACTACCTAATTATAATGTCATATTGGCGACATTGGTTTTCAAACCAGAACTGTAATTTTACTACGTCGTCGTCGTCGTAGTAACCATAATAGATTTGACATTTTGAACCACGGAAGAGGCAGATAAGAATAGAGGAGAGATAAGAATAAAGGCTTTTTTTTAAGTTAATTTGTATTGTTTTCTTTATGATAATGTAGGATTAGTAGCGATTGCGACAGGGATTGCATATGTCACTTTGACATTTCTGAATGTACGAAAGAGTAGAGAAAGTAAACTTGATTATGATTATTGATGGATGAGAGTAGATTTGTGGAATTTTCGATTTCGTTTTCAACCTTGTAACCATTTAGTAGTTTTGTTAGTCGGACATCCGAAAAGCTGACCTACTAAATAGTTACCCTATTATCTTAACGTTCGGCAGAAGTTGAAATCGAAATATTATTTAAGGCGCTTATTGTTTAAACATCCCGGTGGCAGTTAAAAATTAAACCATTGTTTTTTCATGTTTGTCTTTAGTAGTAATATTTCGTTTTTGTTATTTTACTTCATTCATAATACCCTATCGTAATTGCAAGTCATTTTCGCTTTTTTATGTTACTTGTCAACCTCGTCAGGCGCTCGCCATTGTGCTAACAACGTACATAACATACATCTAATTGAATACTTCTAAGATGTATACATTATTGATCAGGCTAGCGGTGTACCCGGGCGGTTTTGGTGCGGTCCTTGTAAATAATAACCAACTCTTTTCGAAACACGTAAAATAATAAATGCAATCTCATTCAAAACCTAAATGATTAGAGCTAATCGTCGAATGTTTTTGTGTAAATATGTGTGTAATACATTTATGTTCTTCCTTACCCGAGCAATGAGTGAAGACAGCACAGCCCCTACAACGTTCGTCCATTCTAATCTAATGGCATGTCTGTATTTTGTTTCTGTTATGGCCGCCGCTCGTTTCCGCCGTATCGCGCCACATCTGACCATACAGTTGCCAATGGGCGTCGACCTGCGACTTGCCTCCAACTGTGGGGTCGTCCTAATGTCTCTCTACCTCATACTGGGATGCATTAATGTCATTATGAGGGGCGGAGTGGGAAAAAACGGCTCGACCGTCGCAGTAAGACTATTACTACGCCTTGTGCAATACCACGTCTATAACAACGCACAGTTTGTATACTAACTCGGCGCTGGTGCTGGCCGCCGGAGTCAGTCCAGTTGTAGTTTTGTGCTGTGTTCATGTTTGTGTGTGAGGACGGGTCGCTAGAGGCTTCCATTAGGAGCAGAGATGTACACAATTATTAGCAAACTTTGTGTGATATTTGGTGTTGGTAGAGACAATTTCTTTCGTAACGATTATTTGAAGACCTTGATTGACCAGGTCGATTGAAATGATCTCTGCCAATTTCGTGAACACAATGCTTCTCTGAAAGAATTTGCGACTGATTTTGAGTGCTGTAGTCAAAAAACAATTAGGGGCATAGTAAAAAAAGTAATTTTTACTATAATTTGCACCATTTACAAATGGCCATGGGTTTGGAACACTGAGAGTTAACAGTGATGTAACCTTGTAATAACGTGGTTCTCATATTGACTGCTTAATTAACCAGTTGATGTGTCCAATTGATATGACAACTACGTCATGAAGAGGTTATATCACTGTCAAATGTCGCAAAGTATCCGAGACCTACTGCCGCCCGTCACAAAACTAGCCATAATATAATGCTTTGCTATAAAATCAGGGTACGAAAATATCCGATATTTATTATAAATATCAAAATATCGGATATTTATGATATACAGTGTTTTTTTTAATGGGACAGTATGAGGAAATCCGAATCTAAAGGAGATAGAGGAAAAGTGTCCAAGGAGACATTAGGTGTTTTTTTATGTAAACAAATTTGGCTCATTAAAATTTTTTGGTCAAGCGTGAGTTGTTCTTAAAAAATTATAAAGTTGGTCAATTTTTTTTTGACGCGGGTCGGCTCTGTTTCATGTAAGGATTATTTCATTGTATGGAAAGAAAAAAATTTGAACAGCAGAAGTTGGTCAAATTTAATAAAACTAATCTTCATACAATTGCAGTATTCGCCTTTTAATATTGTTACAAGTGCCTAGGCGTGTAAAAAAATATTTAAAATTATTCCATTTTTAAATTTCGATAATCGATAAGAGCTCCAGATGATTCAAGAGAAGAACATTTTTTTTAATCTTCGTAAACATCATGGCACGCGATAGTCTTGAAATTATAAAAAAAAGAATTCAAATTTGGAACGTAAGTTATTTCTGCAGTTGTGATTTTGTTTCCATTTATGAATCCCGATACAACTCCGTACAAGAATTAAAAGATGCTGTTTACAACACTTTAAACACAATTCACCATAAGTCTCTGTTAAATGCAACTAGAAGTGTCTTGAAGCGTGCTCGTACCTCCATAAGACAAGACGGCGGCCACATCGAACATTTACTCAAGTAATAAACCAACTGTATGAAGATTAGTTTTCATTAAATTTGACCAACTTCTGCTGTTCAGATTTTTTTCTTTCCATACAATGAAATAATCCTTACATAAAACAGAGCCGACCCGCGTCAAAAAAAAAAATTACCAACTTTATAATTTTTTAAGAACAACTCACGCTTGACCAAAAATTTTAACGAGCCAAATTTGTTTACATAAAAAAACACCTAATGTCTCCTTGGACACTTTTCCTCTATCTCCTTTAGATTCGGACTTCCCCATACTGTCCCATTTAAAAAAAACACTGTATATCCGATATATATCAAAGTTTAATATATATCAATTTTCTATGAAAGCCATATTATTATTTTATTGTATTATTTATGTATACTATTTGTATATGTGTTACATAAACATAATAAATAATTAAAAAGAAATGTTTTACATATTTAATTACATAGAAATCTTAAAATCCGACAAATTAAACCAAAACATAAAATCTTCTAACTCAGGCAAAAGCAACTAAAAAACATAAAATCTTATATATCAAAAAATCTACTCATAAACAAACCTTTTTTTATAAAATCTAATCAGTCAATGGACCTACACTTATTTCTGCATTGATATATCATAAAAAATCATTGTATATATATCGGATATAATTATATTATACCAAAATATATATTATAGCTGAGTGTACCGTAAGATGCCTTGCTGTATATATATAATTATGTATTTCGGTATCTAACGGTATAATATAGCTAAGTCTGTGACGGGCTTAAATTGTGCAAGTCATAGAACGCGCTCTCACCGCATTTGTGCGTTGCTTTGCTCTGAAAACTGCATCTAGTGCAACTGTTAATTAATGTTTAGTGAAATCTGACTCTTATTATCTCTGTGCTCTCTGCTTAAGAACCTTGGTTATATTGTTTTGATTGACACTCGGTAATGTCAGTTTTACCAACTCGTCCTTACGTTGCATGATAACGAGTTAAAGCTGTCATTATTGTGCATAGGTACTGACAAGAGTCCATACGATTTCGGTTTTTTTTTCTAATTAACCATTCTATTTTGATGGGAATTAGATGTTTCGATTTATTGGATATACATTTAATATGCTGTGTATGTTTCATCTTCAGATAAAAATAGTTAGTTACTTTGTCGATTCGCACCAATCAAGTGTTTCTATGATTCCGTTGTAGCTTGGTTTTTGTAGTGTAGTTATAATATAACCCAACGACTTTTATTTTGGAGCGTCCATGAAACCTGGCCTATTCTTACTTAAGACGAAAGCTCATGTAAAGTAAATTATGTTCCACGTGTTATTATGACAAAGTTCAAAATAATTTGTTGTTGTGGTTTACGGAACATTGCCTGAACGGTTAGTAGTCGTCGATAAGAGTGGTTGTCCTGCTTTCTCATCTAGCTTTCGCCACCGCTTCTAACTGCATGTTTGTTTAAGTTAAATGCATGGTTTTATTAGTTGTAAGTTTTTCGTTTATCCCCTGATAAAAAATAGTACATTATTGTCGAAGCAAGGGAAGTAGGCAATTGCTGGCTGATTATTAATTTTAAACGGACCACCGTTTAATTTAATACGAAGCCAGCAATTGTCCTTCCGGCTGAGACAAATATATTGCTTTTCTCAAAAATTGGGCAAGAAGACAAAAATATAAGTACTCTCATACTAGCCACTATAAGTAAAAACAGAATATAAGTACTCTCATACTAGCCACTATAAGTAAAAACAAAATATAAGTACTCTCATACTAGCCACTATAAGTAAAAACAAAATATAAGTACTCTCATACTAGCCACTATAAGTAAAAACAGAATATTTTTTGCATTGAGCCTTTTAATTTTTTTAACAATACGTTCGAAGTGTATTTTTCTACCAAAATTGCCGTAAGTTATTTTATTTGAGACAACTAAAAAGTCGCGAGAAGTCACAGCTACTGATTTTCCGTTTTGGCTGTTTAGGACCTACGAGTATGTATGCTTTTTTTTCATATGGCCGTTTGAACTTTTTAAAAAGTTTGTACAAATAATGGAATTAGTATGCAACATTGTTGTCAAGCAAAATCGAGCCGGCAAGGTTTTTTATTTTTTATTTTTGACTAACCATACCAATAAAGTCAACTTTTCCGAACATTTTTGAGAAAAGTATGTTATCTATCCTCTGTCAAAGAATGTGAAAGAGTTGGCGTTACACTGAGGCGGGCATCTTTTCAAGAAAATATATAAGACACTGATTTCATGAATAATACAATCGTAGTTTTATTTAGATGATCAACTACTGTAGTTACCATAAAAGATTGTCATCAGGCATGTGTACTGTTTAATAAATAACTGGAAGTCACCTTTTTTTTTGCTTAAATATGGCACGCGCTAACCGCAAACAATGCCTATTTATGAGCAGTTCAATGGCCATTCATGAGGTCAGTTCAAATTGTTGTAACTATATCGTTGGTAAGCAAAGTAAAAAAAAAATGGTCTTTGTACTTTGAACATCCGAAAAATTACTCAAAAAAACGCAGATTGTCGCCTCAGTGTTCCGCTAGATGCCACCCTCCAAAGGCCTCGGTACACCTCCTCCTTCTCTCAGGGCACGAGCATCCTGTCTCCCGTCATCCCGTTCTCGCTGGTCGTGGTGCCGGCGTTCATCATCTTCCAGAAGTCGGAGTCCCACGTGTATGAGAATCACCCGGCTCTATACATATTGGCGTTTGGGATGGTCGCGGCGAAGGTCACCAATAGGCTGGTCGTGAGTACCTTTTTCGTTTTACACTTTTAGTGTATGTTGTACCAAACTTTACTTTCTTTCTTTTTTCTTACCTGCTCGTTTTGCCCTTTCAGTGGGTGGACTTTTGTGCGTAGCACATATTTTTGATGGTATGGTATGGTATGATAGGATTTTTATATTTGTGGCGCTCCATGCCTACCCTTTAGGCATGGAACGACACATTTAACCTGTTCCTCGGAGAACTCAAAGTCAAAAAGATATATTTTTTTAAAGATCGATCGATCTCCATAGTCATCACTCATCATCAGAGACCGGAATTTTCTTGGCATTTTTGAGCTGGCATAGTAACTTCTCATTTATCGACCTTTCATTTATAGGTATCGATTTAAATGTGCCTGAGTACGTCATTTCAAAATAGATACTGAGGCAACTTATGGTGCTATGTAATAGCAGGTAATAATAGTACATTATTGCAAAGGCCGGGAAATAGCAATTCGTGGAAGATTTGATTTTGTCGGATGAAGCGAAGCTGAATAGTGGCAGATATAGTGGTTTTCTCCAAAAATGCGAAAAAATCTAATCATATTTTGAATCATCTTAAAACAGCGAGTATGTCAATAACCTATCAAGTTCCCGCTATCCCGCCCAACTTGGCTTTTTAAAGCAGGTACACGGCATGACTCATGGTGCCAGTTTCAATTGACATACATAAAAAAAAAACAGGGGAATTTCACGTACTACTTTTGCTACAGTAAGGCGCACATTTCCGAGTATATTGGAGAAAATTGTATTTACCTTCCTTTACAAATAATTGACGAATCATTCATTAAGAATCACTAACACATGAAAAAATATTCCGTAAGATGTCAAGATTTTATTACGTGAATATCGATGTTACGAGGTCACTATGACAGCTGAAAAATGCCACCATAATTCCGTACTCTGGTGTCATCAATATCTGAAATATATGTGTAGGCGTTGCGCGATACCTAAAGATCGTGCGTGTCCCATAAAATAGAAAATCTATATGACTAAGAAATATATATGTTTTAAAATTTGATTCTTATACTAAGTACAAATGATTTGTTACTAGACAATTTAATAACGTCACTTTTTCATCTTCACTTAACGGTACCACTTAAAAGGAAATTAATATTTGGTACCTAAGACTACATCGTTCTATTTCTCTCTGATGCAGGTGGCGCATATGACGAAGAGCGAGATGGACTATTACGACTGGTCGATGCTGGGGCCAGCCATGTTGTTTCTGAATCAGTACTTCAACAACGCCATACCCGAGTATTACGTGCTTTGGCTTTGCACGGTAAACAATACATTTTGAACCTTATTGCAATCATAACAACTCTTCTCATGTCGAAATAAAGTACCAGGGGCGGCTCATTCCATGATTTCGTCGCCCCGCTACAAGTATATGCCGGCCTACCGGCCCCAGGGGGTATGTTAGCGCTGCTGCTACGACAGCGTGCTATCGCAGCGCGTTGGATGCGATAGAAAGGGATGGCCACGCTTAGGCTCGTTTGGCATACCTGCACAGGGGAATTATTAACAGATTACCTTCTGTATGTAGTTCTATTATTTATTCTGTAGGTAATTAAATGAGCGTTATAACTTAATCAAGTTGACGCTGGTGTTTTTTTTTTATATGTCTTAAATATGCTATTGTATTAAGTAGGTATACACTGTACTTACATATGTTAAGGCGCTTAGCACCCTGATTTTAGTATGAACAAAACCGCGATCGAGGGTTTCGAAGCCCTACTGTTTATTTCATTGAGGCACATACGCGACCAAAATTATAAGAACTTGTACATAGATGTTGCGCATATTTTTGATTCCGACCTCTGTACTCGGCAATCTCTAAATGTATTTTTGACACCTTCTTGCATAATTGCCTGGACGACGTTTCGTGCCTTATATAGTGCAACCGTTTTTTTGAACGCAAGGTTATTTATACAGGATGTAACAAAAACAGGGTGTGAACCGATCAATGGCATATTTGGTTGCGCATTGGGATTCCAAAGAACCCCAATAAGAAGTTTTTTTTTGTTTTTTTTTTACATCATAAAAAAAAAACAATCTAAACAAAAACAAAAAAGTAACATCGTAATACATTACCAAACTTGGCCTTGATGGGTCCACACCTCATTTTCCTTACAACCCGTATTTGTTGAAGTTTAGGGTTAGCATAAAAGTGGTATCCTCTCCGCAGATATGGGTGTGCGTGGACCTGGTCCGCTACTGCGGACAGATCTGCCTGGAGATCTGCGCGCACCTGAAGATCCGGCTGTTCCGCATCCCGCCGCCGCCCGCCGCCGCCGCCGCCGCCGCCGCCGCCGCCGCCGCCGCCGACAGGAACGGTACGAGCTCGCGCCGCCTGCTCGCGCGCAAGCGCACCACACACTCCTAGGCAGGTAGGACGCGGCGGCGCAGGAGTGCGGGCGCCGTATAGCTAAATCCACACCGGTACGTCTGGCACATCTTGCTGCTCAGCCGCTTCGCGCGCGACCGAGCGTCTCGTGTCCCACTCGCACCGTGCAAATTAGACAAAGAAGGGTAGATCTTACTCGACTCGCGCCGCGCCGCTGCGTCAGTTGTGCTGGCCCCGCTGTGCGATTTCCGTTCAACGAGGGCATGCGTCATATTGCTGCCACACTTATTCCTTACTAGCTTCTACCCGTGACGCCGTCCGCATGGAACTCGTTTATATCGATTAGGGGATGATTTCGGGCATAAAAATCACCCCATGTCCTTCCCCGAGATTCAAACTATCTCTACACCAAATTTCATCCCAATCGGTTCAGCGATTTAAGTGTGAAGAGGTAACAGACAGACACACTTATACATTTACGACATTAGTATGGACTAAGATTAAGTGGAACAGCTCTGACGCATGCCCTTGTTGAACGGAAAGCGCACTGGTGTGAACTTAGCTTATGAGGTGGGACATTCCTACCTCGTCGCGTCCGACACGACCGCAAGGATCGGTTAGGCGACAGTAGGAGTAGGCCATTCAGAAAAGAAAAAAATTGGCTTTGATTCAGATTGTACGCGCGTAGTTAACGCTAAATACGTGGACGTTCAAACTAGCAGGCTCGTGCGGCCGTTCACGTTCACACGAGGGCGCCGGCCGATAGCGGCAGCTTTTGAGCTAGTTCTCTGTGGCGAATTCGATAATCAACGTTTCGCGAAAGCTGCATGTACACTGTCGAAATCGCCCAATTATCTAGTGAGAAAAAGCCATCACACGCCGTCGACGGTTGAAAACGTGTGGGTAGTTGCGTTCGAATCTTACATTCGAGTGTGTGCCAGACATCATTTGCCTAAATACAATACAACAAACGATCTTGTTACATGTTATATTGCGCATATAGTTGATAGTTAATGGAGACATTATAGTTTAAAATGTAGAATGTTTAATATAGTTGTCTAATTTTGACATATGTGTAGGTTTGAACGGTTTTTGTGCGATTAATGCGGTTTGCAAGATTAAAGCCTTGTATCAACGGAATATATAATAGGAATCAACTAATGGTCACTGATTATACCTACAATAAATGTACTAACTTGTCTCCTCTTTGACTTAAGGGGCTACCCGAGGTTTTCATCGATTTTTGGCAAGATTTGAATCGTATCTCCTTCTTTTGCGCTACAGATAGAAATTTAAGTCAAACGGCTATCGGTTCTTCAATATTTTATCTCCATTTTTGTCTACCGGATTTTGAAAGAAATGAATTCTTAATTTTGTATGATTTTTTTAAACATTGTCTAAAAGAACACTTATTTCGTATCACTATTGACAGTGAAAGATCTAACATAATATGTCTAGGATTTTCATTTTAAACTAATTATCACAAAAGTTATGGCCAGAAAACCTTTTTTGGCCTAAAATTGTTCAACTTTGATGCCAAATATCTCGAAAACAATGAACTTTGATGTAAATATGGGAGACTATATTACTTAAAGCCGTTGTTGTTAATATAATAGGCTACAAAAAACATTAGAAAACTAAGGGATTCAGATCGAAGGTCATTGGCGTATGGGAGCCCCTTAACCAATTTTAATGAAATATCTAGTATAGTATACGTTCAATACATTATGATATTAAATGCTTGGTCAACAAAATATATCATGAATTTGAATAATCACAAGTGACGCTTAGTCTAATCTTTGAATATCAGAGCAGTCGTTTAGTCAGTTCTTGTGTGTAAGAAAAGCTACTTAAAAACATGAAATTTGCTTAGTCTTCCAAATTGTATCAGTCTGCCGAAACGACAAACCAACACAGAACGTAGCCAAGAGAAAGTGAACTATAGGGCCTTCGAACGATGCACAACATTTTATAGCAATAACAAGCTATAAAATATATGGTTACATGTAATTGTTTCATGTGTCTAACCCAGAATTAGTGATGTTAGCATACTTAGGCCATAACAAGGGAAACAACTTGTTATAGACAGTGCCAAGTTCAAAGCCTATTCTTTTTCGTCACACGCACCAGCATTTTACATATCTGCTTCGGGGGATTTTAATTATGGATCAGAGTCACACGTGATTTTTATTTAGATATTTAAGCAAAATTGACAACATTTCAATATTTATAGGGTGTAACGAAAATGGGGTGTGAACCCATCAAGGCCAGGTTCGGTAGCGTATTGAGTCTAGTTATCATTTTTTATTTTTGTTTATTTAAAAAAAATGACAACAAAAACGTAAATGCTGTCACCGGCGAATCAAAAAAACATAGACAAAACATTTGTTTTCATAACAGCTGTGCGCGCGGCAGTTCAAAAATGAAATAAACCCTCCCACCCTTCACCCTCACGGGGGAATGTTGTCATACACAAGCAATGTGAACACCAACAAAGACTGTAATCTAAACAAAAAAAAAAAAAAAAAAAAACAGCCAAATGTATATTTGGAATGGCAATGCGCTACCGAATGTGCACTTGATCGTTTCACATTCCATTTTTGGTACACCCTGTATACTTTTTTTTAATTAGTTCTGAAATCCAGAAATTAGTTCTGAAATGGAATGTACGCGTTTTTGCGTTTTTCCATCCTTATCATCATAGTAATTATCTAATTTGCATCCTGATGGAGTCCAGGGTCCGTTTGCTACCTAATCCCTAGTATTTTCATTATCATTCTAAAAGAGCACAATTCTATCGGCCTGGTCATGAATTTTGCGAGGAAGGAAATATTATAAGATGTTTCATTACAAGCTTACAGGCAGATTAATCATATGAAAAAAAAATCAGCTAAAGAGATATTATATCATTATAACGAAATGTTGTCAATTCAACTCATATCGATACTGATATGATAGATATGAATTAGTACAGTCAGCGTCATATAGTCTGTAACATCGAAAGCGCCAAATAGTTCGTAACACATCTTTATGTCGATTGGACTAACGATGTGTGACGAAGTGTTTGGTGCTTGGTATGCTACAAACTATATGATGCTAACTGTACCTAGGTATGTTGGGCGTTATAGAGGCTATGCATTGATTTTTTATTTCCCTATGAACCACCTCGCACGGTGCTCTCTCGATGTGAATGTCCAAGTATATTAAAATAAAACGTTCGATGCGAATCCTGTATTTTATATTTTGTAAATCATGTATAGCTGTGATTACATACATACATATATAGCTGTGATTAGGTAGCCCAAATAATAAGATCGAGATATTTTTGCTACAAACCATGCTAGCTTTGGTTGAATGTTTATATAGTTTTGTATAGTTGTTTTGTTACGCGCCGGTATCGCTTTCGCGGCGGGTTTTATTTTTTTCACTTCCTCTACCGGGCGATCAAATCTTCCGCTCATTTTAGTGGCGTGAGCAACAAATATCAATCTTAGCTCCAAGGTGTTAAGATCGCCTTTTACGTGGCAAGGTGTATCTTCTTTTTCCGTAAAGTTTTGACACTGGGGCTTTACCGTTGTTTTAGATCGTCTTCGAGTAGAGGATAATAATAGTTGCGAAATATTCATAGGGAGCTACGCGCAGTAAGTGATTGTGTTCGCTCGTTAACCTTATAGCCTTAATTGGTTTATTTATTAAGCTCTTTAACCTGTCCTAATGGAGTAATAAACATTTAAAGAATGCGGTGAGAATTTAATAAAACACTGTCCAGCTATGTCTAAATTCAAGCTAATTTGATGTAGTCACTCAGCTAGTTTAGGCGCTAAATCTATTAGAAATTACCCTATTCTTAAAAAAACTATGAATTTAAGGGGGTTCGACGACTATACAAAACGTCTTTTGAGATTCGCAGGCTAACGTCGTGAAATTTTATGAAACTTATAAAGATAAAGATAAAGATAAAATCATTTATTTGTCCAACATAGGTTACAGGATGTTGCAGAATTATGGTTAGTTTCACTATGTGGCGCCTTACGGCTTACAAATTGTTGAGCATGCATGTCAAAGTCACTATCATTTATATATTCATTTATGGTATAATAACTTCTATGAGCTAGAACATTTTTTAAGGCTTTTTTAAACATATGTAGTTGATCTATTGACATTAAACACTTTGGTAGTTTATTAAATATCTTCGGTGCCATTCCAACTACATTTTTTTGGAATAACATTGTTTTGGGTATCATTGGGTATTTTATTTTATGTTGTAAACGAGTGCTCTTAAAGTTTAGGTACAAATGGGAGTTACATTTCACGAAAACACACATTTCATAGATATACAAACTAGGAAGAGTTAGGATCTTATGTCTTTGAAAATGGGGCTTACAAGATTCCAAAGAACTGATACCACATAAAGATCTTAGACACTTTTTCTGCGCTCGAAACGCAATTTCTCGATCTGTCGAGTTCCCCCAGAATATTATACCGTATCTCAAAGTTGAAGTCACAAATGCATGGTATGCGGTAAGCACTGCAGCCAGATTAACTTTTTTTCTTAGATTATATAATGCATAGGAGAATTGATTTAATTTCTTACATATAGAGTCAATTTGATATTTCCATGTCAACTTATCATCTACATTTAATCCTAAAAACTTTGTTATGTCAGTGTCTTCAATTTTTTGTCCTTTATAAGCTATTGTAAGATTAGGCACATAATTCGTTCTTTGCTGAAATGTCATGAGTTTTGTTTTGCTTAAATTAATGTTCAAATTATTTTTTGTTAACCATTCTATAATTGTATTTAATGTCTTGTTAATATCAGCTTCATAAGATTGCAAATTTTTCCCAGAGAAGATTACTGTACTATCGTCGGCAAAGAGAACCATAGGGTGGTCAATTGTGTTAGGCATGTCATTTATATAAATGAGAAATAGCAGAGGTCCTAAAACACTCCCCTGTGGTACGCCATAACGGATTTCTCGTACATCCGATGAGTAGATCTGTTCCGTTTTTGTCTTGAAGCATATTTTACTTATTTGAGTAGTTTGTTTTCTGTTGCTTAAATAAGATTGAATTAAAGCATGGATATTACCACGTATTCCGTAGCGATATAGCTTGTCTAAAAGTATTCTATGGTCAACATAGTCAAACGCCTTTGACATGTCCATATATAACGCAGATACTGGGATCCTTTTATCCATATTCTTTAGAACCGTTTCTACTAAGTCAAAGATAGCCATGTTAATCGTCATGTTTTTACGGAAACCTTTTTGCTCATTTACAAACAAATTATTGTGTTCAAAGTAGCCAGATACAGTATTATAAATATACTTTTCTATAATTTTGGAGAAAATAGGAATAAGCGCTATGGGTCTGTAATTATTCATGTCTTCTTTGCTATGTTTTTTGTGTAGAGGTTTTATAATTGTTAATTTCAATTTTTCTGGAAAGCTTCCACATTTAATGCACAAATTTACGATATGACTAAGTAGAGGTGAAATTATATGAGATACTTTTTTTATTATATATGTACTTACACCATCGAACCCAGTGCTGTTTGTATTCCTCAAGCCATTTATTATTTTTAGAATGTCATCAGAACTAGAAGGTTGCATGAAAATAGAATTAAGAGAATTAAAAGTCAAATTATTAGTTAAATAGATAGTAGAATTATCAGAATTGGAATTATTATTTACTATATTAATTGGTTGAATTTGGTCAATAAAATGGTTGTTGAATTCTTGCGCAATATTTTTTGGATTAGTAGTTTGTATATTATTATGTGAAAATATTTCTGAAATATAATGTCTTGGTTGATTTGACTTAGAACTGTTAATTATTTGCCATGTCGCTTTAGACTTATTTTGCGCATTCTTAATGAGATAATTGTTTTGAGATTTTTGAGTTAGATTAATAATTTTTTTGAGTCGTTTCGAGTATTTTCTGAAGTATTCTTTATCTCCTTGTTCAGGAGATAAACGACACTTCCATAGTAAATATCTCTTACGCCTGCAGCACTGTTTAATACCTTTTGAGATCCATACAGGTTTTTTAATGGAGGATATTTTGCATCTTTGGTATGGGAAGCATAGATTATAAAATAATTCGAAAAGGTCCGAGAATTGATCGTAGGCTTCATTAGACTCAACAGATAAGTAAACTTCATTAAAATTTAGATTTTGCAGGCACTCAATGAACTTGTCAATATTTCCTTGGCTGAGATCTCTTTTTCTTACGTACCAGTGAGTCAGAACATTTGTTATCTTAACTGGACATGTTAAAACTTGTGCTGTGTGATCGGAGAGTGCTAATTCGATAACTTCAGCTTTGCTTCCTCTAATGTTATGTATGATATTGTCTATGCATGTTTTGCTACATAATCGGGTCGGCTCTATTATGCTTAGTCTTAAGTTATAACTATGAAATATGTTCTTAAATTCTACTGAGACTGCGGTTCTTTTGAGTATGTCAATATTGAAGTCACCACTAATAATTACTTTTTTATGAGTATAACATAATTTATTCAGAATTTGACTTAACTTATCGAAAAATATTCTCATGCGTGCATTGTCATTTTTAGGAACTCTGTATATAGTAATGATTACGATTTTGTGATCTGTCAGTTCAATTGCACAGCATTCAATTAAATGTGGTACAGAAAGTTCTGCAATCTCTGGTAGACTCTTATATTTATGAATGTTTCTCACTAATATGCATGATCCACCATCTCTACTTTTTCTACAAAAATGAGCAGCTAGGCTATAATTGACTATCATTAATTGCATTTCGTCATCAAATTTCATGTTGTGTTCTGTTATACAGATAACGTCAATAGGCTTTCCAATGTTCATAAAACCTTGTAGATGGACACTCAATGCATCAGCCTTATTTATTAAGCCATTTATATTTTGGTGTAAAACTGATATATATTTGTAGGAAATGCTAACTTCCTCGGTGGTTGATTTCATTCGCCTACTAGGTTGACTAGGTTTGTTAATTATAAAAAAGTACCTTTATTATAGAAAGATTCGTTAACACTCTTTAACACACTATTTATACATTTGGCGAGTTTATATTTGCCTCTATAATTAAGTTCATTCCCATTCATTTCATAGTCAAAATGTCCTAAATAAATACTGTTGGCTTGAAGCCAGACATGAGAACAATTTTTAGTAAACTTCTCATGTAAGGCAAAGTTAATTTTCTCTACATAACTGTTGTATTGATCGGCATATTTATTTATGCTATAAGGTATGTCGCAAAATATTATATTGGTGTGAGTGGCGTTTTTAGCAGTATTTCCTAAGATATTGAGAACCTTATTTATGGGATTAATATTGTAGTCACTTCCACCACACATTACAACTAAACAATCACTTTTTGTGAAGTCAGCAATTTTTTCTTTTACTCCTTGTAGAACTCGTTCAGTTGTTCCGTATTTTATAATGTCTGCTGTGAAATCGTAGTCATTTCTTCTTATTTTTGATAAAGGTAGTAACAACTCAGCACCATGAAAATCACTCAGAAGGAGTAGCTTTGGTTTATGGGTTCTAGTATGTTCATGTTCAGTTCCATCCATATGGTCTTCAGGAGAATTTTCCCGGGTACTCTCTTTGTCATGGTACAGAGACATGTCTATAGATGGGGCTGCATCGCGATTTTCTAGGGGCACATTCTTACTGATTTGTTTTTGTATCTGATGAGCAGTTCTCTGCAGTAGTTTTGTTGATTGTTGTATACGTGTAAGAGTCACATTTTTAGTATCCAGAGTAGCTGATTTACGTTTCATTTCTATATTACTTGTGAGTGTTTTGCTGAGTTTAAGTTGAAGTTGTTTATTTGTCCTTTCCATTTTTTTGATTTCTTTTTCCAGGATTTGTATTTTCTTGTATGCCTCTGATAGTTTAATTTCTAGATCTGAATTTTGCATTGGTGAGTTCAAACCGTATTCCTTAGATGGGGTAGTAAATTTAGTAATATCTTCATTTACAAATTTAGTATATATATTTATTTTCTTCTTTAGGTCATCAGTCTGTCTCTTCAAATTGGTATTTTCCGTATTCAATTTAACTATCTCTGCATGAGCGCTAGACAATTCGATATTAAGTCCCTCAATTTCCAACTTCTGTTCTATTATTTGTGAGTTGTCCATATGTGATACATTTGGCAAGCTCCTACGTGAGCTACTGTCGTCAATTAATGTAGAGCTCATAATTTCAACATTATTCAAAGTGCTAGATAAACTTTCACACGATGGAACATTATGTAACAAACTTTCATAAATTGGCTTTCCATTTGCGCGAAATTCCCCCTTGATTTGATCCCCAAAATTAGTTTGTCACGTGATGCTTTGGGAAAACGATTATTCTTAAATTATTCTAGTTTATACAAGTTTATTCTAGGAAGGCCAATTTATGAAAGATGGTTACATAACTTTCTTAAAATATCACGCCGTTAGCCTGCGAATGTCAAAAGACGTTTTGTATGGTCGTCGAACCACCTTAAATTGAACCTTGGAGTAGTGTTTATTTAGATAATTACAATTTCGCAAGAGTGATTGAGAAATGCCTGTAAATTATCTAATTGTATGTAATAAGTTGGGCTAAACTAACTATGATGTTTGCGCTCGCACTATTCTTTGATGCATTTTGAATGAAAATAGTGAGTGCGCGATCGACCTTCTTTCTGCTTTTCTATCGTCTTTTCATTTAAACGGTAAGACGCTGTGGTGTTGGCTGCATCCCTATTAATAGTAAACACGCATAGAAGCGCAGCTTTCATATCAAACCGATCAAGGTCAAACACGGTCCCAGCCGTGTAAAGCGTTAGGGTTGGCGCTCTCGTTGATTTGTCGACTTATTCACCACCCAACGCACCGCAGATTGTTGTGTGTAAATAGACAATGCTTTTATATGTGTTTATTATTATTATTACCTGTATATCGTATTTATAGCACTATATTATTGAGGCCAGCGGGAGAGGTGTGTGCTAGGAGCTTGCAGTTAGATGGAACAGTCCATTATATATCTAGTCTTACAATATTTAATCTTCTTGATTACTCGTTTACTTCCAAAGCGTAAACGAATGCTTGTTACGTCCCTAATTTTTACAGTGAATATTTTAAAGAATCAATGTATCACAAAATTGTGTTACCAATAGTTAACTGCAATACAGTGATATTGCTTTTTGTTGTGAGAATCTTCATTAGAATCCGATTGTTTAGTACGATTCTATTGGATTTTGTTTTTAACGGTGTTGTTACTTGAAACAGACATGTGCTGTGTACGGCCAAAGTATTTAGGGTTGCCAAGAGATAACGAGTTACATTAGTTGGACTCCTCGGCAGGGTTGCTCAACAGTTGGTTTTGTTTCGAATAGAGTAGAAGCCGTAGCGCTAATTGTATATATGTTATATATTGTGTAATATCACGACCCAAACTGGCTCTAGCATATGACGTGTTTTTTATGTGAAATATAAGCAAATGTACATTTCGAAATCTTGTTTCATTGTATCCCTTTATTATTTCACAACACAAGTTGCAAGCTTAAATATTACCTAATCAATTTTTCTGATTTGTTACGTGGCTGTCGTGAGTGTTCACTAAAATTATAAATTGCAACAAAATCAGTTTGGCTAATTTCGACATTACTTTGCTCACCAAATACAATTGATAGTGGCGCTGAGGGGCTCAAACAAAAATAAAGTATACATTTGCCGCTTAGTTGTAACTTGTGCCTAAGACCTATGGTTAGCTTGGGCGACTAACATCTACCATAAGTGTGATCAAGTTTCCCCTTCCCGAACCAAAACTTGATCCAGCCTGTCTGCATTGTTTCTCAAGATCCCGCCTCGTTCTATTCAGTTATTGCGAGAACCTCGTAGTGTGCTTGTGTAGGCTAGCCCTTATTTCATGCCTCTGTCACAGTTAACAGTTTCACTGCCAGGAACCCGCCTAGGGGCGCCTACGCCATAGTAACTTTCCGCTACTAAAGGTGTAATTACGTGCATCGCGACTATTGTCGCATGGCGCAAGCGTTAGTCGCACGCAATAAATCGCGCGATGCACGGAATTGCACCTTCAGCGAGACAACCATGGGGTCGGCAGTGAATGTGTAAATATTTAAAAGAACACCTTTTTATAGTACTGTCTAAACTTGACACCTTTAAATTATACAACTTTCCCAAATGAGTACAGAAGTAGAATGCCACGTCACAGCACGTCCCAGGTGGGTTGTACCACGCGAGTGCGCACCAAGGTCAGTGTGGTTGTTTGCACGCGCTGTGTTGTGTATTGTACCGCAGGTCGCATTTAGCTGCTTGGGTTAGATCGTTACAAAATGTTACTGGAAAAAACAACGATGGAAATCTATCAGTAGCTTTGCATAGCTACACCTCGTACACATTCATTACCCAGAATCGCTACGCGCTACGCTCGTGGCCGATCCCGTGGTTTTCCTCGTATGTAGCGGACAGCGACTACGGCGGTCTGACGCATATGTGTCGTCATGGGCCCTGAATGGGTTAAGGGCCCCCGAACCCACAGAAACAATGCGTGCAGTTGCCCGCTATTATATACGGCAACTGGGTAATGAAAATGATTCGACACAAACAATTCCATTTTCTCAGCTATACTCAACCTGCGGCCAGCCGAGCTTTTTCAAGTGGCCCGCCATCCACCATGCGATCCTAAATGGTCAAACAATCCATGGTATAAAAAACCGGCCAAGTGTGTGTCGGGCCACTCGCAGTGTAGGGTTCCGTAGTTGCCTGTCTGTCTTAGTTACATGGTTCACTAATGTTAGACCAAACAACTTTTGGCCAAATGTTTCATTAGACAAAAGTTTCATTTGACCTAATACATTTTTTTCTTAAATAGAAATCTTTATAGGATTATTATAAAACAAACGTAACCTAACCTAATGACTTCTATTTGATGATATTCACAGAATACCCGAAAATACCGCTGTTTTGACGAAAAATGCATTAGGTCAAATGATACATTTGGCTAAAAGTTGTTTGGTCAAGAGACAGGACTAGTTACATCGTCGTGCGGTGCGGTTGTGTCGGCCGAATTTGTACGAAAATTGGCCTTTCCAAGTACACATTATGTTGGTCGACCTTTACTCGGTAACTACTTATGCCTTCTTGTCCGTGATAGTTTTCCTTTTAAAGTCATTATATGTACTACTACCAAGATTTTTTTCCCATCCCCAGTAGTAGCCATTTAGCCGGCATGGGGGGGCCGACGACACATGACTCGAACAAAAATAAGGGCTTTAAAGCCCAATATCTCTAACTAATCACTGATTTGAAAAATGGTTTCAGGAAACCCATAATATATTTGAACGAGCTATCCAACGATACCCCACACCATGGGTTTAACGGCAAAAAAAATTACATCACCGCTTTAGGTATGGGGGAGATACCCTAAAATAAAATTATTTTCAAGATTTTATTGTACTGTTTTGTCGGCGTGATTGATCTATATACCCATGCCGAATTACAGTTTTCTAGTAGTAATGGTTACTGAGCTAAGCCGAAGACGGACATGGCGAAACTATAAGGGTTTTGACTACGGAACCCTGAAAACGGTAAATATGTGCTTTGTGGCCCGGGGCTCCTTAACTAAATACGCCACGTAGAAAAAGGTTACGTATGGCTGTATTAGAACGTGTCAGATATTTTTGCTCACTTTGTCATGTTAATACGGGTGGCTGAACAGTATGCCTAGTTAACGAACGGCTCCCTGTCTCACTCTAGGGGACATCTTCATAAATTCGGGCGCGTTTGGTGCCCGTTCGTATTGCTTGGTGCGTACGGGCCAAAGTACACTCCTGTAGCGGCCTTATGACCTGGCCAAATGTGTAGGACTTTTTCTTTAAATTTTCAATAAATTCTGTTTTTTTTTCTACTGAGAATCGAAAGTACTTTCGAATGTTATACGAGAAAAAAAGTGTCCCAAGATTTTGTATTCCATTCCGTTGCCGTTTCCATACTAAGCTTGACGGAAAACCTAAAATTATATGTAACATTTTGGACAGTTTTCTTCTGGTAATAGGTTGGAAAGTGCTCTCGATTCAGAGTAGAAAAAATCGAAAATATCAAAATTAAAAAAAAGTCCAGTGTACAACTTTCCGTACAATGGCCGAGGTATTAACTGGGGGAGGGGAGATAAACCATCTCGCTCTTAACAGTGGGTGTGAAGTGCATTCCATTTAGTCAGTTCTAAAAGCAGCTTACGGTGCCGTGTCCGGTTTTTCTGTAATCGGTGCGTTAGTCTATCTTTGTCGCCAAAGGCTTTGTATTCAAGCAACGGCATTGTGTGCAGTGCCATTAAAAAAAGTTACCACCAGATAGTTTTTGGAGTGAAAACTTCGTTAGCGGCGCTGTGTACTATTTGGGATGGGATTTTTTTTTAAACTCGCGTCATGTCACTTGACCGTCAGATGCGAGAGATTGAAAATTCGTAAGACGGACACGTGGCCTGATCAAAAAACTGTTACGATGTTATTGAGTTTTCACTTCTGCCGGCACTCCCGGAGTGCAACCCGGTCTTTTTTTTTAATGATCAATTTTCTCATCCCATCCGATAAATCAAATCTCAAATCTATTGTTAGAATTAGCCTTTGTTTAATTATGATAGGAATGGCTCGCTTGTAATATAAAAAGCTATACCTACTGATAGTATTTTTAACCGACTTCAAAAAAAGGAGGAGGTTCTCAATTCGGTTGTTTTTTTTATTATTATTTTATCTTTTTTTTTTCAATATTTGTTACCTCAGAACTCCGTCATTGATAGCCGATTCGTATTTTTTTTTGTGTAAGTATGCTTCCAGGTGGGTCCGATTTTTTCCTAAAATTCAATTGGATCCATGAGGAATTGAGGGAACTCTTCAATTATATAAGGCACGCGTGTAGTGATTTTAGTATTTTCTATTATAACTCGTGTATTTACACCCGGAAATCATAAATTTGGTGGAGTGGAATTGATGATGAAGACCACAGATGACTTATGGAATTCCTCAATTATATACTTAAAAGTACAAATGTACGTCACAGATTCTGATAAGATTCCGTTGAAATAGCAACTAATGAAGTGCCAAAGGTGATCCTTGTGGAATCGACGGAAGTCCCCCAGTAATATTTGAATATTATCGGGTCACATACAGCGATTGGGTTTGTTTCTCTAATAATCAACGCATATACTCTCAGAAATCAGTTCATGTGGTAAATTGAAAAAAGATTTCCACATTGGAAATGTTCTGGTGGCTTGGCGGAGTACTAAATTGAAGTCGGTTAAAACTTTGTTTTTAAAGTAAATTATCTTAGTAACGTTTTCTCAGTAGTGTCATTTAATGGTCCCATATATTAAATGGCAATAAATTAGAAAATCACGAATTAGATTTGGTACATTTTGCCATCATAGGTATAGGTACTCAGCGAAGGTGATCACAAACATCTGACAAAACGTACCGTAAAACTACACAATTAAGTAATATACGTAATATGTAGGTAATATATTATATTTACTTATTTTTTCATGTAACAGCTTTTATCTTATTAACTACTATTGCTTACAAATTTTGCATGAATCTTCACTTTTTGCTGCCTGTATTTTATATTGGTGTGGTGTATATGGAAATGGGGCTTTATTAAACTCAAATCATACACTTAAGTACGAGTAATACTAATACCTATTCATACTTATCTGCCTACTCCGGCAAACCTGTGGTTTATTAACTATGACAGGCGCTTCAAAAGAAATAAACTAATATATCGCGTAAGAACAAAATTGTCAAAGCCCCCAATTTCATTTAGTCACTCCGTTTTACGGTTTTCTGTATCTTTAGTACCTAACTCTGTTTATAATTGCGTTTTTATTTCTTACAGTGACGAGTGACAGTGACAAATCGGAAACCGAGGACTCTATACCCCTAATAAACAACAACAGTATTAGTTAAAATACACTTTGAAACGAGAGATGTAGGTACTATATTTGTATTGTATCTCATCATGACTGTTTCTTAAACACATTACTACTTAATTTTGGGTTTGGTTGACACATGTCTTTTAAATAGAACCTGGTGATTGAGACCCCTGCTTGAGACGTGGATGAAACCTGGAACTACGTTTTTTACTAAAGTCACTTTAAGTTTGTCGATTGGAGATTTTTAGGTAGGGTTTTACAGTATGTACAGTATATGTGTAAGCAACGTTTACTTCTTGAAAATTAGAAATTTCTGTTTGCGTTAAGAATCAGCAGTAAATACTAGTTATGTATTGATAAACAAAAAAAGCGTCTGAAATTAGTCTGGCCTGCGAGTAGTGTTACAAGCATTTTATTCAAAGGACTCATACTCATACTCATACTCATATATTTATAATGCACAAATGCATTAAACGTCAAAAGGTTAATATTAGATTAAATTTAATTAATTCTAATTTATTTATGTTGTAAGAGTTAAATTATTTCAAAAATGTATACACATGTCAAATGAAATAAAATTGGTAATAAAGTTATATTTAGAATTAGGGAGAATATATATTAAAATGTTAGTAGTCGCAGAGTTCGGAAATGTCATAAAAGGTAAGTACCTACTTTATATGGCAACAATCATACCTGCAAAATAAGCTGTCAGCTACAAGTACAGTCATGGGCTTCGATATGTATACACCACATGCAGTCTCAAAACGATTTAGAGAGACCTTATTTCTGCAACAATAAGGTTGCAGTATACATATTTATGACACTTTGAGTGAATACATATTGGTGCACTTGACTGTACCTATTACGCCGCCATTCTATTCGTGTTACCTACCAACATGCGTTTTTTTACCTATGCTGTTCACTGTGTGACGCTACTCGCAGGCAAAGACTATATTATTTTTATCAATATTGTTCATGATTTTTAGTAAAAAACGCGCAAAAATTCCAAATGCTGGAGAAACGGTAAGGGGTACAGCCAGCGGCAAAAGTCTAATGACAAGAGGATAAGGACTGTTTAGATTTTAGGTTTAGAGCGTGTTATTTTGCTACACTTTAATTACTAAAATTGTGATCAAAAAATGCTAATGTACCTAATTTTTGTTCTGATAACGCCCTAAAAGGTACTATATGTTAGTCAAGATCAATAAAAATGGAAACACTATATCGGATTTCTTTACAAAATTGATCTGCTTTCATTTATTGTGCGTTGAAATTCTGGGTCTACACCATAATTTGGTGGTGTGACAATCTATCAAGATCAGGAAAAACAAACTTAAGAAAGGCCCCGTCTTGTAGTTGTGATCTGTTCAAATATACTTTACGGTTCAGATTAGTAAAAGTACCTTTTTAATTAAGTTGACTTTTAATAACTTTTTATCTGTCGTTGATATTCGGCCCACTCACATAATCTCAAGTGGGTATTACCTATATATTTAAAATTAATAACAAAACAAATATGTGTACAGTCAAGTGTAAAGATATGGGAGCATACAACTTACTCATAAATATGTCCCATAACTCTTATGTCAGCGCATTAAGGTTTTGGTACTTATTTATGAGAGGATGTTATCGATAAATATTTTTGCACTTGACTGTACCTGCCTGAATGAGATGTAATATAAAAACCGGCAAAGTGCGAGTTGGACTCGTGCACGAAGGGTTCCGTACCATCCTACTAATATTATAAATGCGAAAGCTTAGATGTTTGTTACTCAATCACGCTTAAACGGCTGAACCGATTTGAATGAAATTTTGCACGAAGATAGATTATAGCCTGGATTAAAATATAGGATAGTTTTTATCCCGGGTCCACGCGGACGAAGTCGCGGGCGGAAGTTAGTTATCTATAAAAACTGCTAAAAAATCACGTTTGTTGTATGGGAGCCCCCTTAAATATTTATTCTATTCTGTTTTTTTAGTATTTGTTGTTATAGCGGCAACAGAAACACATCATCAGTAAAAAATTAAACTGTCTAACTATCACGGTTCATGACATACAGCCTGGTGACAGACGGACAGACAGACAGACGGACGGACAGCGGAGTCTTAGTAGGTAATAGGGTCCCGTTTTACCCTTTGCGTACGGAACCCTAAAAAAGAGGCGCTTAAAAACTAGCATGCAAGATAAAGAGAGGATTTACTTAACCTTTTCACCTAGCTATGCGCAGGCCACAGGGCCCTTAGGCACGTGGCTTTTGGGCCCCCTCAGGGAGCTTGTATATAGGCTCCGCTACAGGGACTGAGGCCCCTGAGGCCCCTGTAGGCCTAGGCGGAAAACCGGCTCGGGATATACCTACATCACATTTATTCTAGAAGTTTCTGTTGGCAAACAAATATAATGATTTATGTTTAACTATTTATTACGCTTGCCCTAAGTTACCCAAGTATTTGTAGAAATAACTAGTGAAAGAAAGGGTGAAAAGGGTGAGGTTGGTGTCATCAATAACTGGGATCATTATAAATATGGATAAATAGTAGAGATGTACCGACTAGTCGGGAAAGCCGACATTACGGCCACATTTATTGTCGGCGAATAGTCGGCGACTAGTCAGCAAAAGATACCGAATGTTCGGCACTTATTGACTAACTGTAAAACAAAAAAATAAACTGCTATAATTTACTTCATTTCTTATATTTCAGGTACGAAATTGTTATTGTCATGATCTAGAATAATTAGAAATGTTCTTACCGACTACCCGGTCACATTTATAGTCGGTGAATGAATAGTCGGCGACTAGTCTTGCTTCAGCGCCGATTAGTCGGATAGTCGGCCAAAACCATAGTCGGCACATCTCTACATGTATTTAAAAGATGGCGCGACCTTAGTTATGTTTGAGTTTATTTAATGTGGCCGACTTTTTATAAAACTGTCATGGTAATTGGAGTCTTTTACCTTGGACGATAGAGTTGCTTTTTCAATGGACTGCTTTGATACAATAAAAAAATTATTCATATAAATATTTTTTTAGTTTGTTTTAATAATCTCAAACTACACACACAACACACTTTAAATATATCATATCATATCCAAGCTATGCTTTCATAATGAACAAATAAAAATTCATATAGGTACAGTCAGCTAGGCAGTGTGATAAATGAAATGCACGACTACTTCAAAGCGTCTATGTATTATATAAGACATAACTTTGCTGACTGTATATACCTAAAGAGGTACTTAGAGATTTCGTGTCGCCGAAATAGTTAAGTGATGGAAGGTAGTGTCATTGAGCAATACATTTTCCAAATAAATACTCTTGAATTGAATTATTTGTTTTTTTTATACGTAAGGAGTACCTACGTACCACCCCCTCCCCCCCCACTCTCCCCTACCTGTAGATACACAAGAACGCACTGTGTTTTGCTCGGAATATGCTAGCTGGACAAAAATATTTTCTCTAATATTAAGCTTCTAATAGGTCTGTCTAAATGAAATATAATGTTATTCATAGTAAAATCTCCAAAAATTGGATACACCAAAAAATAAAAAAATATTTGTATGGAAAAAAATATATTTACACCACACTACAATACTTAAGCCTAATGACGTACAAAAATAATCTTAATGACCCAATTCATTACTGAAAATACATATAATTATACCTATTTAACAAATAACTCTATACAATTCTTAATAGTACCTAGGTAGTAATGATTCAGTCATCATTACAGTGTTCATCCTCGTCCTCGGAAGAATCCGAAACACAATAATCTTCGGATATATTACTAACAGTAATTTTATTTCTGACAAGATGTTCGGGTGAAATTAATAAATCTAATACTTCTAACGGGAGAGATCCTGTTTTTTTGCGGGGCGTTTCCCTGAGGCTGTTAATTAAAGGATAGGACAGATGTGATTATTAACATGTTAAGCAAATCTGTATTCGTGGCAACACGGGACCTTTTGCGAGTATTATCCCGTCGGAATCTTCTGCAATCCTTGTTGCGAGCTTCCTGAGCCTCCTCAGAAAGCTGCCCGATTGGCAAAAGAGCCGATTGGATAATATCTACACTATATATAAGTATTTTATGCACAGTTACAGGCATGCAATACCACGAATACAGATCCAAATACAGCCTTCTTGTTTGGTCTGCTAGCTTTTTAAATTTATCGACATTAATATCAAAACCGGAAGACAAAGCCCTAAGTAAAGTGTCAAAATGTTTTATCAATGTTACATCTAATCCTGTAATTTCAGCGCTCAACTCTGGATTTCCGAAAAATCTTCTAGCAGTATTTCCATCATTACTATTGCCAAAACCTGGTTTTGGTTTATCAACCACTAAGCCCATTCTGGATTTAAAATGGTCTTGAATTGTTGATGAACGTTGCTTTACATTAGCTTTATCAGTTGCATTTCTCAACTGCCATTTCTTTACATCGAGCCGGTAGCTAATGTGCAGCAAGCATTCAAAACAACGAATCCAAGCATGTAGTGTTGACAAACCAAACCCAAGATTATCTTTATTGGCCGTAAATTCCCTAGCCTCATCATTCATTATCTTTGGGGTTGCACCACAGATGAAACACCTCTGTGCTGACAAAGTCTCTGTCAAAGCATTACACACTTTCCCATCAACCATTGTCAAAAGCAGCTCATGGTTAACAGAAACCACATTTCCATCATCCACGTTACATATTGTCGGCAATAGCTCGCTTATCTCTTTCAATACTTTGTCGGTCTCGTGTATGGTAATCTCCTTACTTTCTTTCGAGAAAATGAACTTAATTGGTCGACAATACATAGTGGAGGATGGACGTGGATTTTGCCAAACAATATTACCGCTTTTGTCACGTAATTGAAGAGGGACAAATGAAAATACGAACAAATATTCATCGGTAGCTTCATTATCGGTGAATTTTTGTTTGTAATTGCTATGACCAGAGCTTCCATCACAACCCCATTTGCTAATTAGTGTGAATGATGAGTGCTCATTACGATCCGAAGAACAAGTAGTAATAACTTCATGTTGTGCACAAATTAAACGCTGGGCAGTTTTGTCTAGGATAGCTTGAAGTTTAATTTCTGCACGCGTTTCCGTTATTTCTACGTGTTCTTCTGACAGTAAACAGGCTTTTTTGGCATTCCGAAGGCAATAAAATGATGGAAATACCCGATGACCCGCACGCATACTCCACTTCCTGGTTTGTTTGTACGAGTGAGACGTAGATTTGGAGTCCACATAATAAGCCAAAGCTTCATCACTCGTCAAGCACCTTTGCTGCTTCTGCTGCTGGTCGCTGCTGTTCCGATCACGCAACTTGTCAGGACTCTCACTGACTTCTTTTATCAATTTAGCAACGTTTCGCTTTCCAGATAGTCGAGACGATATTTCGGCAGCTACTAATAATTCTTCTGAACTACGTGTCGAGATCAAATCATCAACACGTCGACGTTTTGTTTTGGCACTCGCATCTTCCATGTTTAGTGTAGGTCTTCCAGGGCCCGGTTGAGATTCCTTGGAACTACAACATGCCTCAGCATGATCGTACGACACAGTAAATGTCAAATCACCTTGGAGCCATTCCTTATTGCTTGCCAAAAAGCGTTCCCGAGTTCTATGAGAACCTTCCCATTTTTCCGAAAGTTTCGATGAAAATCGGGAAATCACGGTCTTGATTTCCTTCATTGAATCTTCCATTATTCCGCTTATGTCCTGTATTTTCGAAATGTACGCGAAGAGAGCACCATTTCGTTCATTCTTGGAGTTTTTGAGCCATTCTTCAAAACAAGCGATTTTCGGCACGTTGAAAGTGTGACCTAGAAAAAAATTAATAAATAAAAATCAGGCAAAATCGGGCCAGAAAAATAAAGACCCTCGTTATCAATAAGGTTATAGCTACTTCCTAAAAAATATTCAGGTCGGGGAGAAGAGGGGATTTTTACTTATACTCCAATGAATTCGAAATTGAAGTTTTTTTTCTTAAATTTGTAACATAACGATATATTTTCCTAGGTTACAGGTTAAAAGGATCAAAATATAATAGTATTTAAAATAGTACTTACTCTTAGTAACAGAATCCATCACAGCACTTAACCAAAATTAATGAAATATACTTGTGAGACGTTATCGCAATCGGAGCTAAAATGCAACTAAATTCATGCAAATAATGCAATTGTTTTATATACTTACCCCCATTACAAAAAAAAAATGATTTACGACAAATCATTACCTACCCGTGTAATCACCAACTAATATACTAATTACCCTCATTAATGGTTTCTGAATTAGGTGATGTTGTTTTTGTCCAGCTAGCTTGTTCTACTCGACATACAGTGGAACGTGACGATAATGGTGTAGGTATTAGATTGGCGCAGCAACATTTTAATTTTTTCAATAAAGTATTAATTACTTACATTATTTTCGCGACTGCCTCAGGGTACTTAAATGTTTTTGGAGCGTATGTACCTATATTATCTTTGCGTATGTATCTTAATCTGTCTTTTTGAAGTGTTCGTAATGTCGTAAGAAAGGAACAAAACATTTAATTTATCAGTGGCATTATATGAGGCATATTTGTAAGGGGGATTAATAACTACTGTAGTGATAAATAAAAATCACTTACAACACGTAGGTATAATTTATTACAGACATTTCCAAACATTTCCACCATTTTAAACAAATCAAGAAATCCAACCGACCAGTTCGCGGTAACCAAGTTGGTATTTACGTTCGACCGAACACTTTAAATAATAGGATTGAAACTATAAACTTAAACTTGTACAATTGGCTTCGCGAACCGTACAGAACCGCGACACAGGGCGGCCAGCATAAAATAATTTTATTCGGAACGCCTATTACGCTGCAAAAGAAACGCGTCTGACACCAAGCACTTAGCAACCAAGATAAGCCATAAAGGTTCTGGATATTGAGGATGAGATGAATGGGATGGATAGATGGATGATTGTTAGACGATATAGCCGTTACAAGATGCCAAATTAAACTTAGGACGTTGTGGCGGTCAATGACGTTTTGAATTTTGGGAAATAAAATGGTAACCGGATGATGAAAATCCCAATCTAAGGTTTGGTTTTGGATCAGTAAGCCAGTGCGCACTAAGCTGAGTTATAAATCTAAACAACGGATACTTACACAAATTAAAACTAGGGAAAAAAAATGGTTAAAAAGTTTCCCAGAGACCTCCCTTACGCTAAAAATGTAGTACTTAGCCCGCTTTTTTTTATGATATAGGAGGCAAACGAGCAGTCGAATCACCTGATGGTAAGCGATAATCGACGCCCATGGACACTTACAACACCACCCGCTGCGATGATTCTTAAGAGATCAAGTATACGAATTCACTTCAGTGTGAAGGCTTCACTGCCCAGGAGTACTTGGCCCGCTGAGATGACACGCGGAGATCGTGAATACGAATTCACCTCAGTATGAAGACTTCACTGCGAGGATTCTCGTGCCCTCGTAAAGGCAAACTCCGGCTTCAGATCCCGTACCAGAAAGCTATCAATAAAATAAACAGGTAAGTACAACCAGGCAGGCAGGCAAGTACAGGTAGGTACACAACTGATGCAACAACGAACCGCCTCGAGACATAATCAAACAATGCTCCCCAGGTCGCTTTCCACGATTGGCTTACGTATGCAAAAAGGAAGTGAATATCTCGTTCACGTCAACGTCGTTCTTCAACGACAAGAAAAGGCTGAGGCTCCTGCGACTTCCCGAATCAGGAGATGGAACTGCTCTTACGGACTAGGTATATCACGCACGTACAAGCACAGATTTTACACTTTCTGATATCACGCGGCCTTACTTCGGCAATCCAGACAGTAACTGCCCTACAAAAAACACAACTTCTATTTAAGAAAGCCTTCAGCGGAAGGATAAAATATGTGTTCTCTTGAACAGCAAGCTGAAAAGAATGACCAATTTTCTGATCTTTCAAAACTGACAACCTCAAAAGATATAGATAAGTATAGGTATGTTATAACTGGGCTAAATAAAGAAACCAGGTTCACCTTTACGAGGGCACAAACCCTAAAATTCTTCTGTAATAACTTCTTAGTGTCACGCGCTACCTGCATGTACTCGAACAGCTCAAAGTTTTCGTTTATCATCAAGTGACAGTACAAGATGTCTTTCAGCGTCCTTTCGCCTTCGAATTCCCTGAGTGCACTCAATGTCCCACCAGGGAGGAGATGGAATTTTACCTGATGCACTATTTTTTACAGGGAAAGTTTCATTAGCCGCTTCAATGATGACTTGGGCTAATGCAACCGAACAACTCACTATTCCACTGTCAGCCACACTAGGCAGCTGCAACAATTTATCTTCAATACGCCTTTTACAAACTTTCCAATCCGCATTGCATAAATTGTACTTTAGCCTTGGCTTAGGGGATGAGGGAACTGGGTTGGAATATGTAACTATAATTGGGAAATGATCACTACCAAATGTTGATTCTAGAGTATGCCATGTTAAAGAAGATGAAATTAGAGCTGAACAAATAGACAAGTCAACAACACTTGTTAGTTAAGAAGGTGCTGTTCGTCGGGTAGGGAGGCCAGTATTTAACACAAAAAGATTATGATTATCAAGAATCTCTATTATACGCTGCCCATGGTAACTAGAAATTGAACTACCCCATAGCTGATGTTGCGAATTAAAATCACCTAAAATCAACATGGGCCTTGGAAGAGAACTTATTAATTCTTCAAATTCGTGCAAAATAGATAAAGATGAACGAGGAATATATACAGATATGATATGATACACATGTTATTTACAATGGAAGCAACGATTGACAAATCGTCACTGTGATATGGGAGATGAACTGGTGCAAATGAAATGGAATTCCTGATGAGCCAGGCTACTCCACCATACCCATCAGGGCGGTCCTCTCTGAGACATGAATAACCAGTAACCAAGAAGAGGTCTAGGTTTGAGCCATTTCTCAGAGAGAGCGTGTTTGCGCGAGGCGCGAGTGGTGAGATTTGGAGCGAGTTGGCATCTGCGAGGAGAGATTGTGCAACGTGGCGGGCGGCGGGACCCCAACGGCCCACATGGAGCCCTCGGGATCGGGATAGACGTAACTATAACTCGACCTTTGACGGACCCTACTTGACTGAACTGCCCGTCTTAAAGCGAAACCGCTGGCACACCCAGTAAGTGTTGAACCTTTAGTACATTTTAGTTTAGTTTTGTACCTACAAAGCCAAATTAGCACAGCGCATACGCATTCATGAATCTTATCATTACAACCATTATAAGGGGCCACACTGAAAACCAGCGCTGGGCATAAGCTCAGCACACGCTGAGGTTGCTACCCATGGCCAACATGATAACAGTAAATGTTCTCCTAACTTTAACTTAGATATTAAGTGTCTCATGTAACTGTACAATTTCTAGTTAGTAGTGAAATTAGCTTTAATATCTACCTATCCTTTGTTCTGTATTGCTGTTTTGTATCGTATTTGGGCAATAAAGTTATTTGTATTTGTAAAACGAAGCTGGTGTTATTCGCCAAAAAAAGGAAGAAGGAGAACATAAAACCAATACAGAAGAAAGAACTGGAGATGGTAAAGGAGGTAACATATCCAGGAGTGACACTGGATAGCACTCTCAGATATAAAACCCACATCAAGGAGCAATCGGCGAAAACCATTAGAACACTACACCAATGCAAAAGGGCAGTGGGAAGAAGATGGGGATTGAGACCCGAAATGATCAATTGGATCTATAAGGCAATCATTCTACCCAGGGTGCTATACGGAGCCGTGGTTTGGTGGCATAGGGCTCGTACAAAAGTATATAAAAAAGAACTAAACAAGGTGCAGAGACTAGCGTGTCTGATGGTCACGGGGGGTATGAGAACGACCCCGACAAAGGCCATGGAAATACTGCTAGGCATGAAGACAAAGCGAATTGAAGTGGATAGAAGGGCCATGGAACAGTGGTACAGGATGAAAACATGCAAAGAATGGAGAGGAAGCTGCGTGGACAAAAGGCACGCGCTGATACAGGAGGAGGCGCTATCGAAGCTACAGATGCTGATAGCCAACAATGACCTCATAAAGAGGCAGATATTCGATTAAAAGTATAAAATACATATAGAAGAAAGAGACAACTGGACGTGACGACGGCCTGCTTCACAGATAGATCGAGAAGGAAATCAACAAAGCTAGCGGGAGCGGGTATAGCTAAACCCAAACTGCGAGAAAAACACTGGGGAGGTATGCCAGCGTTTTCCAAGCAGAGGTGTGCGCGATAATGAGGTGCACACAGATAATAAATGAGACAACGCAGCAGACTGGAAGGGTAGTTATCTATAGGGATAGTCAGGCAGCACTGAAGGCACTAGGAAAGGTAACGGTTACATCCGCCTTAGTAAGAGAATGTAAGAAGGAGCTTAATAAGATAGGACATCAGGGGATAGCGGGCAACGAGAGCGCGGATGAACTGGCTAGAGAGGGCTCGGGCAGAGAATTTACAGGTCCAGAACCGGTCCTTCCTTTCTCGGCTCAAGTCACAAAGGGGGTCATAGAAAGGCTAAAAGAACAAGAAGGGGAGAGAGGATGGAGGGAAGCATCTGGATGTAGACAGACAAAGATGATGATAGGAGGTATGGATCACAGAAGAACCAGGTATCTGCTAAAACTGGGTAAGAATAACCTGAGGTTGTTGACTGGTATCGTAACGGGTCACAATACTCTAAATAGACACTTGAAGGTAATGTATTAGTAGCGACGCTTCCTGCCTGTGGGGAGGAAGAAACTAGTAAGCATGTACTAGCGGAATGTATTATGTACGCGGCACCGCGGTTTAATACATTCGGTAAAGATGTGTTAGAGGAGAGGGCATTGAGGGATGTCAGTCTTAAAGATGTCCTTCTGTTCTGCAGGAAAACGAGAAGAATGGAAGAGTTTGAAGTGGAAACGCCGCCGGGACAGTAACCTGAGGCTCTAACCCTAGGGAATGAACGCAAAAACCGATTGACAGCCCGCCTGTTTCCGGCCGGACGTCCCTTCAGTCATCAACTTCTCTCTAAGTCAGTCTAATTATTAATATTTCATATGTAATTAAGAAAGAATAAGTATTATTAATTGAATTGACATATACGGCATAACACCATAAGTTTCTGAACGCAGGATAATGACCTCTCATTCATAGAAAAAAGTTGGATCTCACGATTGACCTTCACGTTCCAAATTAGCTAGCCGATATAGGTATAATTAGTGTTGTAAAAGACTCGAGTTCTGGAGTCCCAAATGTACAGACTCGACTCACTTAATAGACGACTCAGTGAACTCGAAGACTCCGAGTCTCTAGTCGCGACGAGCGTGTGTCATCTGTCGAGCGTGAGTCCAGCGACGGAGTTTTCTGTAAAGCGAGTCTTCAAAAAAAACTGGAGTCTTTCAATGCGACTATTAGTTTCCAAATAAGACTCGCGGCTAGATTTACAATACGACTCCGAGTCTAGCTGCGAAAATGTATTGTATTGAAATTTATAGAATGTTAATAAGTGAAAATTATTGACATTACTGCTTATGCCAAAAGAGAATAACAAGATGAGTTGTTTCTTTAAAAAAATAAAAGCATGTTTCCTTCAAGCAAAATGAGCTAACTTAAGGATTAAAGGAAGTTCCCCTCCAGGGTCCATATTTTTTTCCACCCTGTATATATAAAACAGCTACATAAGCTACGCCACTGTACTAAGAACTGTAAGGTTATGTAAGTATCATTGTTGAAGGTGAGGTGGGCTCAAACAATAATACGGCTCGAGCACGACTCGTTGCACCAAAGGACTCGAACGCAGAAAAAGGACTCGAGTCCTTTGCGAGACTCGCTAAGTTCGCGAGACTTGCTTGGTTGGGATTGGGATTTCTGCAATAAAGGGAGTCATATGTTCTGAGTCGAGTCTAATAAAAAGGACTCCCAGAAGTCGAGTCCTTTGCAACACTAGGTATAATGGACTTTTGGGCGCAGATTTTGAGCGATAAAGCCGAGCCGGTGAGGTGAAATAGTTATATTGTTATGCAAGACTGCAAAGTTGTTGTTTGGCGCAAGTGCTTGTATTGAAAGCCGAGCTAGCGAAGGATCGTAAGATTGAACCATGAGCGAAGCGAATGGGTCAAAAGTACAATCCTGAGCATAGCGAGGCTGCCAAGGCATGAGACGCCAAACAACTTTGCTGCCGAGCGAAACACACAACTTTTCACCTCACCACCGCGAGGAAAATTTTAAATGTAACAAAAGTCATTTGGACCGTTTACTCATTTTCAATAAAGGTTTGTTTACATCTTATCAATTATCAAATCATTTTATAATTTTTGAATGTAACAAACATTTTTGCATCCTTAAATACTCCACGCTTACCTACATTTTAAAAAACCGGCCAAGAGCGTGTCGGGCCACGCTCAGTGTAGGGTTCCGTAGTTTTTCGTCCGTCACAGTAAGTTAATGTATGGGCGCACCTACTCCGACCCCATTAAATCAGGAAAAATCTTAACAGCGCCATGTACAATGTGAGCGTTCCGCGTACAGCGACATCTATCGGCAAATTAAGTAAACTATTGCGCGCGACCTTAAAGTATGGAAGATGATTTTTATGGGATAATTCTTTATTGCGTGAACCGATTTTCACCGTTTTTTTACTTTATTTGAAAGCACGTCATTTCTTTGTGATTTAGTAGAAATTACCGGTACGTAAACACCTGCTGATACGGTTAAATTACAAACTTAGTTCAGAAATTATTTTGTAATTTTTTTCAAAAACTATTCAACCTATCAAGTGCAAAATAATTTTCCTAGAAAGTTTTTATATAGTTCCACTTTTGAGATTTTTTTCATATTTTTAAAACATGGTTCAAAAGTTAGAGGGGGGGGACACGTTTTTTTAACTTCTGGAGCGATTATCTCCGAAAATATTAACATCATCAAAAAATGATTTTAGCAAACCATTATTCATTTTTAAATACCTATCCAACAATATATCACACGTTAGGGTTGAAATGAAAAAAAAAACTCCCCACGTTAGGTATAGGGGAGGTACCCTAATAAAAAGAAAAAAATCACTTTTTATTTTACCACTTTGTCGACGTGATTGATATACATATTAGTACCAAATTTCAGCTTTCTAGTGTTAACGGTTACTGAGATTATCCGCGGACGGACGGACAGACAAAGCGAAACTATAAGGGTTCCTAGTCGACTACGGAACCCTAAAAATCAGTATTCATGGGTACCTACTCACGGGTAAACTAAGGGTCAAATACGTATATTTTAATTTTTCCGTTAACTTAGCAGGCATTCAAATTCATTTATGTATGTCTTCTGCACTTTGACGACCGCTTTAGCCTAGTTGGTAGTGACCCTGCCTACGAAGCAAGAGGTCCTGGGTTCGAATCCCGGTAAGGGCATTTATTTCTGTGATGAGCACGAATATTTGTTCCTGAGTCATGGATGTTTTCTATGTATTTAAGTATTTATTTATCTATATAAGTATGTTTATCGTCGTCTTGTACCCATAGTACAAGCTCTAGAACAAAACAAAACGGAATGTATGAGTTTTTTTTAATTAACTTTTTAAACGGTGCGTTCCAAATTTGCACGAAGCGAAATTTTTTGAAAAATCGAAACAAATTTTAAAATAATTTATTTATATTGTATCCTTATAAGTCCGTCTAATTATTAATATTACATATGTAATTAAGAAAGGAAGTATTATTAATTTATTTTTCAAAATAATTATAAATAATTATTAGAATAATACCATACGTTTCGGAACGCAGGATAATGACCTCTCATTCTGTATAGAAAAAAGTTGATCTCGCGATAGACCGTCACGTTCCAAATTCAAAAACTCTTTCCACGCTAGCGGATATAATGGACTTTTGGGCGCAGATTTTGAGCGATAAAGCAAGCCTTTCCGAAACGGTGAGGTAAAAAAAAACTTGTGTCTCTATATTTGCTTATTGTATCTATACAGTACATTATTGCCGAGGCGCGGAAAGTAAGGGGTTGTCTGACGACGTGGTTGGCAGGCCGAGCCTTGCTGAGGCTTGCCAAGAGACGAGTCAGGCATCCCCGGTTGCCGCCAAGGTATAGTGCTTTTCTCAAACACTTTGAGGAAATAATACAAATTCATAAATATAAGTATTTTAATTACAATAATTCAAATACGATTACAAGAAACCATTGATTAATGATAATTGTAGTTGATGTTAGACCTGTTAGGGCAATTATTGAATGAAATGTTGGCATTTCTGGGGACGTTGAATGTGATATTAGATATGTTAGCGCAATTATTGAATTGAATTGTGACATTACCTCCGGTGATGTTGAATGTCATATTAGACATGGTAGGGCTATTATTGAATGTGTATATAACATTTTACAATAGCACGATGCAGATTCACAAACTTTCACACATATTCTCTAGGTTTTTATCTGCGTCTATACTCCGTTAGACCATATGAAACATATAAAAAAGTTTGATTGGTGACCGCAAAGAAAATTAGAGGATTACCGTTTGGATAAAGTCGTACACGTAACAGTGCCATCTTTGTTGTCAAGTGGTGACGATGGCAACCGATACATGGTTAGTGGAAACCTGTGTTACCAATTTTAGCAAAATCTACGGAAACAGTTTTGATGAAACTCCAATATTGTTGTCGAGACCTCAGAATAGGACATAACGTGGCGTGTTTTTAGATGTAATTTCTTCAGAGGGTAATATAAGGGTTTAGAAATTGTATGGGAATTCATTTCTTTTTTTAAAATAGAGTCTTGAAACTGCGTAAAATGGTTCTTTAATAAAATACAAGAAAGGTAATATCAGCGTTATCGAAAATGCATACCCAAATGGGGTCAATAATAGGTGGAAAATTTATATGGAAAGTGGATTTTTAAACCGAACTAGGGACTCGAAACTTATTAAAATGGTTCTATATTAAAATACAAGATAAAATATTTCAGCGTTTTTTATACTTATTTATTTATCTCGGACAACGAGGCCCATATTTACTAATACCTTACAGACTAACATACATATCAATATATAAAACTTATAAGTAGCACAATATCACGTTAAGACGGCGACGCGCGGCGCATGTTGTAAAATTTGCTTCAGTTTGTATGTAGAAATACATAATAGATGGCGCTACCGGTCTTACCCGATACTGTTAAACAGCATTTTTTTTATTTAATATACCTACTTATATTTATATATATTTGTAAACATGTTCTAACGAAATTTACACTATGGGGGTTTACGGGGCCGAGAAATCGATCTAACTAGGTTTTATTTTCGAGAAAATTCGTTTTCTCTGTATTTTCTCGCAAAAAGCTGTCTGTATGGCTACTCTTCGAAGACGGCCAATGGTTAATCTTCTTTGTTGATGGCTGCGAGTTCGAACCCCAGCGATGAGAAGGATTTTTGTTTTCTTTTATCAGCTTTACTTATTTGATATAATTTCTGGTAAATTATCGTTGTCTTTTTGTTTTAGCAGAGTTAAACACGGTTCCAGTTAAAAATAAAGAATAACATCGACGGTTGTGGATTTGAATGCATTCATGCAGTCTTATCGTTTTTAAGTTTTGCCATTTTTAGTCCAACACGACTCACGACCCCAACCTGGGCCAAATTTCATTACAATATGGTTTGATAAAACGTTCTGTCTGCGAAGTTACTGATATATTGTATTACACATACAATGAAAGTTAGAATAGTGTAACTATCCTAAATTTTGAATCGAATAAAACCCTATTGAATACGTTTTGGTATATTGTTTTTATTGGTTTACAAAATATCAAAAACATAATATAAGCGGGAGATGCCCGAGCTGTCAGGAACATCCGATAGTAAGATTTTATCAAAATCTGGAGGCACGGCAGTGCCCCCGCCAAGTCGAGCGCGAAGCAAACACTGCCGTACCATCCTTTACTGGAACCATTTCGCCGCATTTTCAGGCCCCTATTTGAGAACCTTTGGATAAGACCAGAACGCAGAAATTTTCATCATCCAGTAAGCTATAATCACATACTTAAAATCCAAAATTTCAAGTCTGTAGGTCATTTAGGTCCGAAGTTAAGCGAAAGCAAAGTTTCGCAATTATGACACTCACTCACTCACTCATGATCATCAAAATAGAACTAGTACTTCCCATAAACTCAGAGAGCTGAAATTTGGTACAGAGTTAGGGTTTAATGGCCACATAAAGGGAAAACTATAAAACGATTACTGATTAGAAAACACAAGCCCAACCAAACTATTAGAGATATATCTATACCGCCTTTACAAAAAATATTCAACTTGGTGGGCCGCTTCATTTGATGTCCAAAATCAAAGGTCCGAAATATCTGATGAAGAACCCTCAGCTAATGTAATGCCCCCTTCTACTATTGGTACATAAAAAAATCGATTGTCATTGCAAAAATCCAGCGTAGTGGGACACATCTTCTAATTTAAATTTAATCTGGGGGCACGGCAGTACCCTCGCCAAGTCGAGCAAAACAGCGGCACGGCCGTACCATCCTTTTCTCGAAGCAGTTCAGACCATTTTCGACCCCCCTATAACTTCGTTGTGGATAAAACTAGAAGCCTGCATTTCCATTAACCAAGCACGCTTTGTATAAACACGATATATTTCAAATTTCATTCAATTTGAACCAGCGGTTTAAGATTTATAACTAGTCAAAGTTTCTTAATTTTGTCACTCACTGACTGACTCACCGATCATCAAAAGTCTAAGGCACTTCTACCAGACATAGAAGCTTCAAATTTAGAATACAATTAGTGTTTAGTGTATAAATCAAGGGGACGCTAAAAAAAATGCAATTTAAGTCCAGTTTTCTAGATACACCGACTGCATACATAACTTTGTAATCCCATATAAACATATTTGATTACAAAGTTATATTTGCAGTGAAAGTGGGAAATATTTGCAGTGAATGGGACAAAAAATCAAGAATGGGATATTGACACAATCAATAACCTACAAAAAGAAGTGAGATCCCAACTAGGGCATGTTTTTGCTAAATGTCTGTCTGGCTTGTCTTTAAAGCCAACAATAGTACTTAACTATTATTGTTATACGTAAACACAATAAAAAACAGTTTTTTTTTTCAATCCATTTTTATTATTAACTAGCTTCCGCCCGCGACTTCGTCCGCGTGGACCCGGGATAAAAACTATCCTATATTTTAATCCAGGCTATAAACTATCTTCGTGCAAAATTTCATTCAAATCGGTTCAGCCGTTTAAGCGTGATTGAGTAACAAACATCCAAACATCCAAACATCTAAACTTTCGCATTTATAATATTAGTAGGATAGGATAAAGGACAGACCTAGTTAGCCACTTCCAAATAATGCAACATCAAGAAAAAAAGTAGAAACTTGTAACTATGTGACTATACTGAATACAGTGATTCACCAATTTACTGCATCGAATAAGCGTTTACTACTGAAGGTAAATGTGATTACATTTATCTAAAGAACAGTGATTGATTAATCACTGTTCTTTAGCGATAAGACCGCCTGTATTTTTAAGTTTTTATGTCTTTATTATCTTGTTTGATTCATGTTTTGAGGTGTGCAATAAAGAGTACCTATTTGTATCGTATTGTATTGTATTGTATCACTGTTTCAGGTGCAACGGGTCTATATCGGATGGCATAATT
The DNA here is from genome assembly GCA_947049275.1 of Epinotia bilunana. Taxonomy (NCBI): domain Eukaryota; kingdom Metazoa; phylum Arthropoda; class Insecta; order Lepidoptera; family Tortricidae; genus Epinotia; species Epinotia bilunana. The sequence continues at coordinate 1,586,707 of OX346256.1, read as the reverse complement.
TTTCATAGTTCGAATTGCGTGTCACATAACAACTTTTCGCCTACAATATCGATTGTCCTAATTATTGTTGTGCATAATATTTATTGTGTCGAGCTTCGAATTATCGAACACTACATTTGCATAACTTTACAATTCCTAATATTAGATGTACTTAAGCTGATTGGACTACAATCCATAAATCCTAATCATATTCTCAATTGGGAAATTAGTAGGTATCTACGGCCCGCCATCAAGTCGACGAAGCTCCTACTTACCGCTCTGAGGGACGAGTAATCTACATAACAAACAAAACGTTTTGCAAATTGTACATATCTAATATGTAAGTTTAAGGTAGTAAAAAGTGTCCTTTCTGGCGCTTCACCGACGGCTGCCGCAGCATGTTCGCTTCGCTCGCTCGGCTCGCACGCTGTGGGTCGCGGTTCTACCTAACACTCCTCCTCGCTTCGCTCGTCGTCGTACCTACACAGACCTGCCTGAGAGTCTCTCTGAAACTACTTTGAACTAACCTTGCACCTTTCTAATATATTATTTTCGGAAAGTAGGAATCGTAATATATACCAAGTTTGAACGCCTAATGGCAATTATGGAAAATATTACCTTGATGTAGTTAGGTAGTTTTTTTTCATAGCGCAATACTTATTATGTAGGTGCTTATAAGCCCGAGTAAACTTGGATCCTGTCTCTTTATAGTTTATTAGAAAATACCAAATGTGTTTTATTATTATTTATTATTTATTATTATTCAGTTGCAGTTCATACAGTTTTGACCTATTTTATTACTTAAATATTTTAGGCATTTTTTTAGGCATTGCAATTTTAGTAATACCAGTATTAGACCAGACATGTTTTATGCCATTATAATAAAAGGCGTAATAAGTTTTAGGCAATTCTATTTTCGAGTATTAGGAGCATAAAGAACTAAAACAATCAACAATTATGCAAAAAAAGATTATGCTAAATGAAAAGTATGCCATTCAATGTTATGCCAAAATTGTTCGGCCAAAAGATTTTAGGACAATCAATATTAGGCAACGCAAAGGGTCCCCAGGTGCAACTTATAATGAAATGCAAGTAAATAAATGTTTTTGCCGATTTTCTGAACACATGTTCGAAATAAGTAGTAAATTGTATGATTTTAGTCTATAATTCGTTTTAGGAAAATATTTTACGTCGATTTTCGGCAGAACAAGTTGAATTAATACATTCTACTAGTCAACATTGTACCATATTCTCAGAAATGAATATTATCTTACACTAAAACTGTACAATACAACATTACTCCAACCTTACCTTAAATCAACTGAATTAACCGTTTAAAAAGGAACAAAGAAACGTCTATTTAAGAGTGAATTAGTATGCGCGCGAAACAAGTATTTGTGAAAACAAAAAGAATGTAAATGTTGACCAAAACCCGTAACGTGAGTCTCACGGTACGGCGCACTGCGAATATTGTTGTCTGGCGGCGTGCGAGCTTATATACTATGCAATATGTTATGATTCATCAAAACACATACGTATCGAATGTTGGACAATGACGCGAGGTAATTAATGTAACTAAAATAGTGGTGATCCGTCTAAGGGGCCTAACAGGTATCGTGTTCTGATAAGAAAAAACTAAAAAGAATATTTATTGACGCGATTTTTTTTACATTTTGTTAGGAGCGTTGACCGACTTGGGCGACCTGCTCCATATAAAAAAATATTTTCACGATGAAAAAAGTTTCTCCTAAAATTCCGTAATTAAAACACAATACTTATTACGCCCTTAAACGGACCACCACTATTTTTTTGTTACATCCTATATGTCGTCAAAACTGTTTACCAACGTGTATGTTTTATAATACAAACTTTTATTAACTTGCAATGTTTTATGTATATGTAACTAAGTTTTTGTCGGGTGGAATCTTGTAACTCAATTTTGGAGCAGATATCTTCAACCGATTGTACTGAAATTTTGGGTTTAAGTGTAACTGTTGACAGTTCAATATTATGGTACCATCGAGCTGATCTCATGATGGAGACAGCAGGTGGCCAATAGGGTATTTGACAACAGTGAAAAATTGTTTTTTTATTAGCAGCAGATTAACATTACGAAAATACTCGGAAAGTATCAATCTTTCATTTATGTTTGCTATTTTAAGATTTTTAAATATACATAAAAACTAATAATAAGGTAAGGACGTAGTTTGATTGTGACGTCACAAGCAAGTAATCCTTACAAATTCCATACTAACGGAGAATTTTTGACGTTTCATAAAAAGATGCTGATTTGACTTTTGTCGAATACCGTATTGGCCACATGGCAAAGCCCAAACTCAACGGGGTTAGGTACATACCTAACCCCGTTGAGTTTGGGCTCGTTAGAATCGTCCCAATGAGTAGTTGATGATGGTAGACAGAAAAGTAGTTGTCAATAAAAGCTTGTACCAAAAATGATTTTTATAACGTTTATGTTTGGTATGCCCATATTGACCAGATTATCAGTAGGCTTAGGAAACTGACATGGATATTTAGAGTGCTAAGAAATATTTTACCAAGTACACCCGAAATGAGTCGACCTAAGTCGCGCAGCTTCATAAACGAGATATACACATGTTTGGCTCAGTCTGTAATAATTTATTGTATATCCGTTTGGGGAGGTGCAGTCAAAAGTCACTTTATTAACCTGGAACGAGCTCAACGTGCATTAATTAAGGTTATGTACTTTAAAAAAGTGAGATTCCCAACTGCAGTTATATAATTTAAGTGATCTTCTGTCGGTAAGGAAATTGTATATATTGCAATGCACTTCAAAAATACATAGAATACTACCATACAATGGCAATTATAAGAGGAAAAGGAGGATTATCGACGTGGCAATGTTTACAAAAAACAGGACTACATTTGCCAACAGGCATTTTGCTACAAGATCAGCTCGCCTTTATAATAAAATAAATAAAACTAGACATTCACTCAAAAACATATTATGAATGCAAAAAATTGCTTGTAAAATGGCTAAAAATAAAAAGTTACGATGAGATAGAGAATTTACTGGTTTAGAACATTCACTCACAAATGCACGCACGCACGCACGCACGCACGCACGCACACACACACACACACACACACACACACACACACACACACACACACACACACACACACACACACACACACACACACACACACACACACACACACACACACACACACACACACACACACACACACACACACAACTTTACATTACATTTTAATAATACCTAGATAATAAGTTTTGCATTACAATTATGCAAGTTGGTTAGTTTTTGTAACATATTAGTTAACAAGTACCTATGTGTCTCATGTTACTGGAAGAGCGGTGCCTCCCAACACAGGCATTAATGCTTACTGGGCGGCCCCATCCCTTGCTAAAAATATGTACTTTAAACAAATAAAGAATTTTTGAATTTTTTTTGAATGTTGAAAAGAATCGCTGAATATAGTCGTAACCTGAAAAAAAAAATCAATCTTTTCGTGACGCTGTAAATAATCCCAGAATCCCGGAACTTAAAAAACAACGGGTTGCACTCCTGGAGTGCCGGCAGAAGTGAAAACTTGAATATTAACGTTGTGTATTTTTGATATTTTGGAATGGTTAGGGAATAATTTTGCACGATTGGTAAAATACAATATTCAGTTATTGCGCTATCGTAAACAAACATGACAATTTATATTACATTAAAAATTCAATGCTGGCTTCAATGACATTGTAATAGTTTTTCGATCTGGTCACGTGTTCGTCTTACGAATTTTTAATCTGACGAATCTGTCGGTCACGTGACATGTCGCGAGTCTAACATTTTTTCCCAAGAGGGACGGGAGAGAGGGGGATTTTTGCAGTCAAAATTATTCAAGTTTTCACTTCTGACGGCACTCCCGGAGTGAATACAAACGCGAAGCTCCGCGACGTAAGGACCAGTAATTCTAAGGTCCGATCTCTAAGGGAACTCCACTACTTAGCTAACTGTGCAAATTAAAATTGTATAAAAAATATTTTTATCTTTCTTCATTTTTATGATCACAAGAATTAATATAGCACTGACACTTGGTCTCCAGAATGTGCACTTCTTCGGTTGTTGGTGGTAAAAAGTGAGTATCGACGCGCGAATTAAAACAACAGTTTACACTATTAGCAAAGGAAGTTGTTATATTTAAAAAAAAATATATTTAACTGGAAATATTTTAATATTTTTTGTATACAGAAATAGCTGGTCGTTCAATATTTACGACGAATCAAATAAAAAAAATGGCGTATAATTCGATTTTTTTGGTTTTTTTAAATTACATTATTATTACCATAAATTAATTCTACGTTATTGATATTGATACCAAATTTTACCTATTACCTAAATATGGACGGTTAGAATTTTTTGAATGTAGTTGGGCGGAGCTGTGTTTTCTACCGCGCGATTCCTTAATAAAAACTCACTATTTTATTTTTTAATTTTTTATTTAAGGTCGCTTTTTAATAACAAGGGTCATTAACGACCACAAGGGAATTTCAATTTTTTATATATATCAATTAATTTTATAAATCTAAGTACACGTAAATATCCATCATTTAAACAATCATTTAAGGTGTTAGGCAACTTACAGATTTCTTTTTCTTTCTTATATGCTAAACACTCGATTAAAATATGTTAGCCATAGTTAACTCCAAACTGCATTTATCACATTTATTTTTTTCAGTCTTAGTGATAAGATAGCAATGAGTTAAGTTTGTGTGTCCTATTCTTAACCTAGTAATAGCTATCTGATCTCTTCTACACGTGAAGAGTATCGGTGGGGTTTTAAAAACTGATTCTCTAACACACGATAAATCACTTGGTTTACCACTTGTCCAATAATTGTTCCAAAAATTTTTGACATGTGATTTGATCAAGTTTTTTAACTTCAGGGTAGCTGGATTTAATCGAATTATCTATCTGTTGATTTTTACTAGCATTTTTAGCTTCGATATCAGCTTTTTCATTTCTAAGGATCCATTGGTGTCCTGGAATCCAGATTAATTCAATTCTGAAATGATTATCTAATAGGTCAATAGTTTTTTGTTTTATATGTAAAACAAGTGGATGGGAGTTCTTGGGATTCTGCAGGGCCATTAATCATGATTTAGCATCAGTGTAAATTACATGTTTCACCAGGTTAGAATCTTTTTCAATTAATTCTAAAGTTTTAAGAATTGCTATCGCTTCACAGGTAAAGATCGTGCTGAAATCATGGAGTCTATAATTGTAGTTTTGTTAGCAGAGATAGAAAACTTTTATTTTTTCAAATCTATATTAAATCGGAATTATTTTATACAGAAATAGCTGGCCGTTCAACACTTACGACGGCTTAAAATGAAAAATAAAAATTTTAAAATTAGGTTTTTTGTATTTTTTATAAATTGCTTGAGAACTTATTATTTTTTATACCAGAAATAAATACTACGTTATTGACTTATCCGAAATTGATACTGACCTGTTAGCTAACCATTGACAGTTAGAATTTTTAGAATGAAGCCGTGCGGAGCGGTATTTTAGCCCCTCCTCCCCGGTGCCAAAGGGGGGGCTCCCAAGGGCTACCGATCTTAATCAGCTTATTTTGACACAAGGAACAACTGCGCCAAGTTTCATACTTGTATCAAAAAAAGTAAGGTTTGGCCATTTTATGTCGCGAAACACCCTCACTACAACGCATGGAGGCCCCCATTAAAAATACTGCGGTTTCGAACAACATGCAGGTAGCGAGACTGAGTCGGGTGCGCGAACGCAGGCGAAGGCCCCAGGGACCGCGGTTTCGACAGGCGGCACGTGTGTAAGCGCAGATGTGTGCGTGGAGCGAGTGAATGAGTCACCTGTTGCGTCGGGCGGGATTAATAAGATTACTTTCACAGATATGGCGCGAAAGGAGGGTGTTTGGAATGATCGAGTACCGAATAATGAGTGGATAGATGTGCAAAAGAAGCGTTATAAAACAGATTTATTGGTGAAACAGGCATGGCTGCAAATAAGCCGGAATGTAAATTTAAAGCGGCCGATGTTAAAGTAGGCGCCGTTATTTATTTACAATGTAGATAAGCACGTTTCGGCGCTTGACATTGCACAGTATGTCGAAAATAAAACACGTCTGAGAGTCCGAGTCCAGAAGGTGAACGTGAGGGAAGACAAACTACACTGCATTTAAGATCTTCGTGCCATACATAGTGGCAAAACCGACTCGGATCACGGATCGGTTATTTTTTTTTATAAAAGAGCGGAAAAACTAACCTGATCCATTACTTCATACAAATAGCTCTCAAGTGCATCATTTTAGGTAGTATTTTGACCATTTGGTATTTCAAATGTTGGTGTATCAAACTTAGAATAGAATAGAATAGAATAGAATAAAATGTCATTTATTCATGACAACAACACATAAATCACAAATTCAAAAGAGAGAACAACATTGCCACGAAATGGTTCCATCTCAGCGTTGTGCTGGCCTCGTGGCCAGCGCTGGTCTTTCAATGGAACCATCCGGTGATTCCACGGCGTAACACATAGCTATTATAGCTATTCATGGCTTAGGTGTGATAGCTATTGGTTTTTTTTAAAACATTATAATATATATTTATTTAATCCAATCGGTATTTTAAACTTAGGTAATTCGTAGGTAGGTCTTAGTTGCTTAGGTATTTAAAACCATTAGGTATTTAGATTTTAGGGATTTCGAACGTAGGTTAATTAACGTTAGTTTTAAAAAAAATTGACATTCTGATACGTACCCATTATAAATCTGAAAATTCGTTGATGTTGTCAGAGATACATAAATAACGAGACTCCGAAGGAAATTGTATTTATCTATATATATAAAAGAAGACTTTCTGACTGATTCGTCATCGCACAGCTGAAACTACTGGGACTAGAAACTTGAAATTTACACCAGGACTTCCTTTTATGGCGTAGGCTAGGGATAAGACGGGATTTTTGGAAATTCCACCCCTAAGGGGTTCAATAGGGGTGCAATGTTTGTATGGGGGAAACATTATTTTTTGAACCAGAGACTTGAAAGTTTGTAGAAAGATTACTTATTTAGATACAAAAAAGTTCTTTCAGCATTTTAGAAAATTCCACCTCTAAGGGGGTTAAATAGGGGTGCAATGTTTTTATGGGGGAAACATTAATCTTTGAACTATAGGCTTGAAACTTCGTAGAAAGATTACTTATTACAATAAAAAAGGGGGTTAAAGGGATGCAAGGTTAGGATGAGAAACATTTTTTTAGAACAAAGCTAAGTTGTAGAAAGATTACTTATTTAAATAAAATAACCCCTTTCAGCGTTTTGGAAAATTCCACCCCTAAGGGGGTTTAAACGGCATTCAAGGTTTATATGGAGAGCCAGAAAATGTAATATATAGTAAGAGATTTGTAATGTCAGTCTTAGCCTGTATGTTAAAAGACAACAAAACTGATTTCAGTTTTTTTTAATTCATCCCCTATAGGGGGTTAAAAGTTTCTATGGAAAGAAAAGTCATTTTAAAGTAATTTTAAGGTTTTTGAAACTACTACCTAAGGGGGTTAAGAAGGGGTTCAAAGTTTATACGGAGAGCAAGATATTTTTAGTGAGAGATTTTATACTTGGGTGATTGTTTAAAGATTAGAAAATTATTTCAGCGGTTTTTTTTATTCATCCACTGAGAGGGTTAAAAGGGGGTTTGAAGGTTGTATAAAGAGCAAGACATTTTTAAAGTAAGAGATTTGTAACTTCGGGTTTAGACTGTTTGTTTGAAAACTAGAAAACAAATTTCAGTGTTTTTTAAAATTCATCCCTTAAGGGGGTTAAAGTTTGTATGTAATTTTTAGGTAACTTCTGTTTTAGACTGTTTGAAATTGATTCCATAAGTGGGTTACAAAATATTCATCCACTAAAGGGGCTAAAAGGAGTTGGAAGTTTGTACGGGGAACAACACAGACGCCAACTCGCTCCAAATTTTACAACTCGCGCCTCGCGCATACAAACGAATTTATCTGAACCACCGCACTAGGGTTCCAAAACAGATTCCAATTATTTAAACAAATCTCTAATAACCCTGGGCTAGCAACGTTAGGTTACATCTTTCAAGTCAGCCATCATCCTCATGACACCAAATTCAATGGACAAGTGTCACAATGATGGGTCACTCATTTTACCTTTTTTACAATCCGCCAGTGATCCCATGTGAATAATACTAGGGCCTTCCACACGGGCCCGAATACTGCCCTGCATCTATATATTGCAAGCTGCTCTCTTTGTTCGCGAAAACCCTCAGCTATTTGAGTTTAAACAGTATAAGCAAACATAATAGGGATTTATGGGGAACATCAGTAAAAGTCATTTATCATATCATAGACGTAATTGCGCCCTATTTAGCTTTTATATATAATAATTGCATTTCAGAAGGAATTTTCCCAGATCTTATGAAATATAGTAGTCATAACTCTTTTTAAATCGGGTGATTTGAATGACCTAACCAATTTCCGTCCCATATCTATACTACCTGTGTTAAAAGTAAAGCTTTTGAGTAGCTATTGTTAACCGTTATGATAATGCACTTCAATATAAATAAACTGCTAATACGAATAATCAGTTTGGTTTCACAAAAGGACGTTCCACGACTGATGCCGCATCTATTCTTATTAAACATAATTACAATATTTGGGAGAATTCTTGTGATGCAATTGGTATTTTTTGTGACCTTTCTAAAGCATTTGGAATGCTTATTTTGAAACAACAGCATTATGGTTTGTCTGAAAATGCATTAAGTCTAATGTCCTCATATCTCAGAAATAGGACACAAACAGTTGTTGTAAATCGAACCCAGTCTAGTGGAGTTGAGAGTAACGTTAGGAGTGCCTCGGGACTCTATCTTAGGGGATTCTATCTCCATTTTTATTTTTAGTTTATATAAATGACTTGCTGTCTATAGTAAGCAATCTCGGCGATATAGTATTACCTATTTGCCGATTATACATCATTAATCTATAAGGTTGACCGAAAATCAACAGACTATAGCAAAGTTAATGGCACACTGGTCAAAGTACTCGATTGGTTTACCGTTAACAATCTGCTATTAAATACCAAGAAAACAAAATGTGTTAGATTTTCTTTGCCTAATGTTAGACCGGTGGAAACTAGTATATTTGTAAATGATGTGTTTAAAAATAGTCGATAAAACAATATTCTTGGGTATAACATTAGACAAAATTCTACAATGGAGTGCCCGCGTAAACTATGTTCAGCCGTATATGCTATTAGAAAAACAACTGACCAATCATATCATAGTTATTTTCATAGTATTATATCGTACGGTATTCTGGTTTAGGGTTTAGCAGCTGACATGCAGAGAATCTTTGTATTACAAAAAAGAGCCATTCGTTCTATATATAAGCTGAGAGCAAGAGAATCCGTGACAGAACTCTTTAAAGAAATTAGCATTTTACAGCACTACATTTATGAAAATATTGTTTATGTCATTAAGAACATAGATTCATTCTGTAAAATTTCTGATACGCATAGTTTTAATACACGAAATAAAAATAAAATAGCTACCACACATTTTTCGTGTTCGTAAAATAGGTATACAAGTCTTTTTCGGGTCAAATGTATCTATTTTTATAATAAATTACCTAATTAAATATTGGCTCTACCCTTTCTAGCTCTTAAAAATTACTTGAAAAAAACATTGATGTCGAAAGCTTGAGGACTATCTAAGTAACAGAAATGCATGGCCCAAACTAGAGCCCAAAATAGGTTAACTATTATTCATATAGCTCATTCGGACACATATTTATTACACTTGTAGAACAACGCATTATAATGTTTTTTTTTTCTTTGTATTCATATTCAGTTGACTTATTTTAAGTAGGTTAAGAACCTATCATTATAATTAGTAATTTTGGCAAAAAATTACTAATTGTTGAGTTTGTTTCGGCGTTTCTTCTTAAGAGTCCGCAGTAAGCTCGGCCGAATTTCACCTTCCCATACAAACGTAGTTACGCTCTCATTTTAAAACTACGTGTTGGATTGTGACGAAACGTTGCAAATACATGAGGTATATGTCTGTGTCTGTAATTAGTTTATATGGTTCCAGTATATAAAACAAACGAAATACAGCAAAAACAAGTTTTGTATGAAAAACTTAAATTAGCTGTATTTTTTTTACTATGGTATCTGAAGCTGCATAAACTAATTACAGACAAAGTATATATAAAAAAACTAAGTACATGCAAAGTTTCGTCACACTCCAACACGTAGTTTTAAAATGAGAGCGTAACTACGTTTGTACGGAGAATCGAGCTTACTGCGGACTCTTAACAGTGGTCTTCTTTGTTAAAAACGCTGGTAGTTATTTGACTTGTAGAAGTGCCATTACGGCCTACTTGCAGAATAAAATTCATTTATTTCATTTAACCAGAGCACAGTACAGGAATAAATTACAACTACCTCAAACAAACTTACAAATATGTAGAAATGGTCCACATTACAAATGTATCCTAATCTTTACATAGTATAAAACAAAGTCGCTTCCCGCTGTCTATCCCTATGTATGCTTAGATCTTTAAAACTATGCAACGGATTTTGATGCGGTTGTTTTTAAATAGAGAGTGATTCAAGAGGAAGGTTTATATGTATAATATAGTACCCGTGCGCAACCGGGGCGGGTCGCTAGTTACTAATAAAATTCCAGACATGATTAAGCAAGAACCTCAAAATGCTATCTTCAAAACCAAATTAGAAAAAATATTACTAGATAAATGCTATTATTCAGTTGGTGACTTTTTTGATGATAATCTATAATGCTTATTTTATTTTTAATTATTATAATATATATACCGACTTTTTATTCATTTAATTTCAAATGCAATAGGTAATTTAAGTGACACAAAATTCATTATAATAATTGTAACATGTTTTAATCTTCTAATTTAGAAGACTTGTAGATTTGTTATTAGCATGATGATTAATGAATTCTATTTTATAATGAGTAGCCTAGATTAATGTTTGCTATAATGTATAGTATAGGTAATGTATGTCCTCTCAGGACGTCATGGGCTGACTTACTCAATTGTATGTAACACCTTAATTATAAAATGTACATGACTGTACAATCAATAAATGAAATGGAATGACTTATATGAATAAATGAAAAATAGGTGAACCAAAGCAACCCCTAAAATCTAGATAAAAAATAATAAAACAGACAGCACTAGCAACACTACCACTCGAGGTCAAATTCATTAAGTTTAAAGCTAAATAAAGAAAAAATCTGTTGTTGTGTTTTACTAATATTCTAATAAATAAAATATAATAAAGAAAACAATAAGGGAAATATTAACATGTGCCATGCTAATTGTCCGGAAGGGAGGGAAATTCCTACTACGAACTGAATAATTCATATAATAATCAGGATAGAACTTCACTTCAGGGTAATTATATTTCTTACTCAGTTCGTAGTATACTTGTTGTGTGTTTAGAGGAATGAAAAACTTGATTATACCATTTTGTACTTGTTCTTATACAAAATTTAAACGCTTCCATAAGAATAGAAGATAAGGTACTGAAAAAACCCATTTTCTTTTCCTCTCATCCAGCGGTGGAGGCCTGCGCTCATCAGTCCTACCATATGCTTCTGATGGTGATGTGTGTATAGTTCGAGAAATATAAGCTGGTAACTTCTTATCTACTTTGCGATCTTTTTGTAAATATCAAATAAAAGCTAGTTGTAAAAGTGCCCCCGTTCTTCAAACAACACAGCGGACCAAAAAGTCTTGATATTTGCGTCACGATTTCGTATCACAATTTTGCTTGAAAAAGAAAAGTAAAAATAAAATGTCCAAAAGGTAAAGATATTTTTTTATTAGTAAAAATGTATAGGATGGTAACCTTTAACAATATTTCATTCATCCGAGTCACTAGTACTTGAACTTGTGGAACCATCATCATTTCGTCCAACTTCGATTATTAAGCGTGGGTGAATTCGTGGCTCTGCCCACTTGTCTTCTATTGTTTTTACATGTTTGCAGCAATTATTACAATACGCGTTTGTAGCAATTAAATTAATTAATTTTTTTTTTATACCATCCATCTTGTTTTTAATGGCTTACCTATGGCAAAGTATACGTACACTACAGCTACGATGAATTTATGAAGATGTAGACTAGCATTTTATGATAAAATAAGGAATTTATATACTTAATATGCTAACAAGTTAAATTTATGTTATATTGGTATGGATATAAATACAACAATGAAATAATTAATGATAGTAATAGGTAATAGCAATATTTAAGTATTATAGGCAATTTCAAATATGAAATTACACCATACAGTTTTCTTAATATGCTATCATGTAGCTACAGTGAGATCTTCTATATTTATAGCGAGTCGTGTCTAGTAGGAAGCGGTACCACATTCACCCTGTTATTTACAAATTGTTTGCCCGTCCTGAGTCTGTTTAGAAGAGGCATTGAAGAAAATTAATTGAAAATATCTATCTTGCAACCGTTCCTGACGTAAGGATGCGGTCATTGTTTAGGACAGGTGTTCTGAGCCCTAAAGTTCTTACTATGTATTAGTTACTGTTCAACCCCAAAGCAATAAACCTCTTAGTTGTAATGTATTTTGGTTAATCACTATCACTATTTGTAGTTAATCGTTAGTTATTATGTCCCTCTTCAGCTAGGAGACAATGTAACAGTTTCTTATGTTTACATGGACTTCTAACATGCGTAAAAAAATGACAACAAAACCCTAAGTTTGGCGGACACAAACCTATAAAAAATCATTCACCCAATAAATTAACATCAGTCCAGTCTTCCTTTTGGTGATCTATTCCTTTCTTATCGTTATCAAGCACTCAAGGGGATTAAAGAAACATTTTTAACGGTTGTGATGGGGTTGGAATTATCATCAACTGACCATACCTTATAATCTTGGTGTAAGATATGATCCAATTAACTGTAATCAGTGTTCAGCTCTAATAGCAGAATAATATTTTCGTATGATTGCTGATTATTCTAATCTGATGCTCAAAGTTTAGCTGGAAAATACCACCCACAAAAATATGTAAGTATGCCTGAACTTTAATAGTGTATGGTGTACTTACTTATACATATAGTTTTAACCTGTAATTGAACAATATAGTGCCTTCAAACACACATATTATTGGAACAATGAGAATAACGTTGGAATAAATATGTGTGGACACGGCTGTGCCGCGGCCAAGTCAAGCAAAACAGACAGACAAAGGCACGGGTATGCCCGAAAAAGCCGTGCTTCCTTTACTCGAAGCCATACAGTTTAAACTCTAATTAAACTAGAACTATTCTTGGAAATTGTTTAAGTAGGTATATGTAATTTAATTAAGTATATATCATTATTTTGATATTGACTGTATGTGTAAGTATATTGTATAACTATTCTTATACTTATTGACTGTATAGTATAACAACTCTCTAGTATTTTTGGATTTAAGGGTAACTGTGATGCCACCTCACAAAATATCTTATCGTTTCAGATGTAATTTGAAATTGCCGATGGTATTACATTTCTTGAGTGGCGGAGGTATGTTATTCCAGCAGTTAGTGGCAGTATATTTAAAACTTCCTCGGAAAGCGGCGGTATGCTGACGTGGAGGTAGCAATTCATGAAAAACTGATCTGATGAATTTAAATAATAATATATATATATATATGTTGAATAACTTTATGGCCAAGTCAAATCTAACCTACTTTAAGATCTCACATTTTTAAATAACAGCACTTGTAATAGTTTAAGACTTGTTCATAATGTTATTTTGTTCCTATAAATACATATTTGGATTTTGCATAGAACTTGGCACTCATTTAGATCTCCATTCTTTATGCGGCGAAGCCCACAGCCAAGCATAATTTTTGTATTGAACTTAGTTCCCCTTTTTTACATTTATGTTTTTGGTGGGATATATATATGTTACATCGGCAATCTTCGTCCACGCCGACGAGTGCTGACAAGTACCGAATGAAATCGAACGTGTCATTCATTTCAATAAAGACCTTGTTGCACTATACGTAAGTTACAATATGCAATGACAGGTGAACTCGTGCCTTCCCGCTCATGGCGCCAGAGAAAATGGCGGGCGCCAAAGCTGCGTCGCGCGCAAAATTTTGCCAAATCGGCGTTGAAGATTTTACCCGCGCAAATGGGCTGCCTTATGATTAGTTAAAAAAAAATCAAAAAATGCTTTATGCGCAGGTACATCATTGTAACTTATATTTGTGGTACTACTGTAAGTAGTTTTAACGATATACAGGGTGTAACAAAAAAAAAATAGTGGTGGTCCGTTTAAGGGCGTATTAGGTTTTGTGTTTTGATTACGGAATATTAGGAGAAACTTTTTTTAAAGTGAAAATATTTTTTTATATGAGCAGGTCGCCCCAGTCGGCCAACGCTCCAAACAAATGTAAAAAATCGCGTCATAAAATATTCTTTTAGTTTTATCTTATCAGAACACGATACCCTTAAACGGATCACCACTATTTTTGTTACATTATGTCGCGTCGTTATCCAACATTCGATACGTATGTATTTTAATGAATCATCATATATTGCACGGTATATAAGCTCGCACGTCGCTAGACAACAACATTCGCTCTGTGCCGTACCGTGAGACTCAATACCAATTCGCTCTTAAATAGACGTTTCTTTGTTCCATTTAAAACAGTTGATTTAAGGTAAGGTTGGAGTAATGTTGTGGTGTGCAGTTTTAGTTCAGGGTCAAAACATCAAAATGGCGCCTTAGACGATAAGATACCTAATATTCATTTCTTAGAATAGGGTACAATGTTGGTTAGTAGAATGTGTTAATTCAACGTGTTCTGAAATATAAATATTTTTTAAACCTAATTATAGACTAAAATCATGCAATTTACTACCTACTTATTACTAACATGTGTTTAGACAATCGGCATTGAATAAAAGTTCCTACTAGTCAAGGAAAGCAACAACTTTACTTGCATTTCGTTAAAAGTTGCACCTGAGGACCCTTTGCGTTGCCTAATAAAATCTTTTGACCGAAAACTTTTGGCATTATCTTTTTTGCATAATTGTTGATTGTTCTTATTCTTTTTGCTCCTAAGACTAAATATTCGAAAATCGAATTGCCTAAAACATATTACGCCTTTTGTAATAGTGGCATAAAATATGTCTGGTCTAATACCGGTATTACTAAAATTGCAATGCCTAAAATATTTAAGTACAAAAATAGGTCAAAAATGTATGAAAAAAAAAAACATTTTGTATTTTCTAATAAATTAATAAATTATAAATAAAATATATAAATTAAAAGAGACAGGATCCAAGTTTACTCGGGCTTATAGATACATAAAAAGTATCTCGCTATTCAAAAAATAGCTACATCAAGGTAATATTTTCCGCAATTTCCATTTAGGCAGTCAAACTTGGTACATATGATATTATACCATTTAATACGATATATTACGATTCCTATTTCCCAAAAAGAATATTTAGAAAGGATCAAGGTTAGTTCAAAGTAGTTTCAGAGAGACTAAGGCAGGTCGGTGTAGGTACGACGACGAGCGAAGCGAGGAGGAGTTTTAAGTAGAACCGCGACCCACAACGCGCGAGCCGAGCGAGCAAAGCGAGCGTGCCGTGGTAGCGGCCGATGAAGCGCCAGAAAGAACACTTTTTTACTACCTTATACTCACATTTAATATATGTACAATTTGCAAAAGATATGTTTGTTATGTAGTATACCCGTCCCTCAGATCGGTAAGTAGGAGCTTCATCACTTGATGGCGGGCCGCAGATAGCTACTTATTTAATTTTCAAAATTTTATGAGTAACATAATAAACTGATAAAAAGAAACAAACAAACAAAAAACCTTCTCATCGCTGGGGTTCGAACTCGCAGCCATCAATAAAGAAGATAAACCCTTGGGCGTCTTCGAAGAGTAGCCATACAGGCAGCTTTTTGCAAGAAAATACAGAGATAACGAATTTTCTCGAAAATAAAACCTAGCTAGATCGATTTCTTGGTCCCGTTATCCCCTATAGTGCACATTTCATTAGAACATGTTTACAAATATGTATAAATATAGGTTTATTAAGACCGGTAGCGCCATCTATTGTATTCACTAATTTTCTTTGCGGTCACCATCAAACTTTTTTATGTTTCATATGGTCTAACGGAGTCTAGACGCAGATAAAAACTTCGAGAATTACCTGATAGTCATTGTAAATACATCATTTGTGATGTTCCGCATCGCGCTATTTTGTTGTTTTAAAATCCGTTGTATAAATACAATTTCCTTCAATATCTTCTTATTACGTCTCTGACCACATATACGATATTCACAATGAGTCTTATTTACATCTTATCTACATTTTATTTTATTAAAATTTGATTTTGTGATTTTGAAATTAAACTGTTTTGAAATTGCGAAGAAGTAACCGGTAGCATAGGAAGAATGTTCATTTCATTTAAAGGACATAAGACTTCATCTGAATGAACTGCTGACGTTTTGAATCAAAGCCAAATCTTTATTTTTGGTGACTTTCTTGTGACGGTCTTTGTTTGTAATGCCTTACGTTTTACTGTCCAGGTCTAATAATGGGTGTATACGTGAACTCAAAGCCGAGTGCCCCCGAGCAGGCTCCGATCGGCTTCAACCTTCGCGAAGAGTTCCAGCAGCGCGTCAACATGGGGAAAAAAAATAATTACTTATTTTATATTTTATTTATTTATTTTACTCTAACTAGTGAAACAGCTACTTCACAGGCAATAAATACATTCACTGATCGCCCTAATATGTCTAATATGAGATTCAACATCCCCGGAGAAACTAATGTCCAATTTACATTCACTAGATGCCCTAACATGTCTAATTTCGGATTCATCATCCCCGCAACAACTGTCAGATTTACATACAACGATTGCCCTATCATGTCTACTGTCACATACGACATCTCCGGACAAAATGTTATATTCACATTCAATAATAGCCCTACCATGTCTAATATGACATTCAACATCACCGGAGGTAATGTCACAATTCAATTCAATAATTGCGCTAACATATCTAATATCACATTCAACGTCCCCAGAAATGCCAACATTTCATTCAATAATTGCCCTAACAGGTCTAACATCAACTACAATTATCATTAATCAATGGTTTCTTGTAATCGTATTTGAATTATTGTAATTAAAATACTTATATTTATGAATTTGTATTATTTCCTCAAAGTGTTTGAGAAAAGCACTATACCTTGGCGGCAACCGGGGATGCCTGACAGTGAAACAGAGAAAGGCAGTAGTCATTGGCCAAGTGATAGTTTCTGCTCTTCGGCGCTCTTTTCTTTCTCCGCTCTTATTTGGACTTGGCGTAACTTTGCACAGACTATTTGGTTCAAAACTACTCACTGACATGCTTCACAATTTAGGTTTTTGTTCTTCGTACAATGAAGCAGGGAAGTATGAGAAGCAGTGGCTAAAAGCGCTCCCGCAACTATCGACCAAAGTGCATTATGTCCAAGCTGTCTTTGATAATGCAGACCACAATGTAAGAACCCTTGATGGCCACGGCAAATGGCATACCATGGGTGGTATCTTGTGCGCAACGCCGAAGTCTGCTCTACATTCATACAAACCTGTGACGCGACCGTCTTCTGCCAGCCGAGATTCTTCTGCAGAAAATGAACCAAACAGCTATCTTCCTATACAACATTACATCACCCCAGATCACGACGGATATTCTAAGTTACTTGCTGTGTATATGACAAATGTAGATAAAGACTGCAACACGCAAGAGTTGGAACGTTCTCTTGAATTCCTGTGAGCCTCTGCACTGTGGACTGGAGGTTGGAGTGGATACATGGTGATCGCTCACATTGGTGAGCATTGGTGGTATACTTGATAGGGCTGAGATTGCTCAGCCCTATCAAGTATCAGTGGACCTGAATCTGAGTAGTATAGAAGCAGTGGTTGCGTAGAGCATAAAAAAATAATAAGAAATTATCAAAGTAGCTTTTTTGTACTATTTTACGCTCGCTCCAAGGTAAATTCCAGGTGCCCTTGAATCCTGAATCTGGGAATATTTAACGTCAACACATTAAGAAAAATAGAAAGTCGTTTAGTATTAAAAAAATGGCGTCCTGCCATTGCTCTAAACCAATCCTAGCTTTTTCCTCCCAGTTCCAGAAATTTTCCATTTTTTCCAGGTTTTCTGAAACTGGAATGTACTGGATAATAAATTTAACATTTCAGATGTCTTGTATAAAAAAAATGCGTTATTTATAACGATTTTAGGCACGCTCCAGGAGTTTCCTTCAAATTCTAGTCTTTCCAGTATTTCCCGGCTATCCCACTAGGGAGGGCCTGGGACGTTTTTGTTATAGCATTCCAAAGCTATCGCACATAACACCACACCTAAATAGCAAGGGGATTCTTAATATGGACAATAGAAGACATTTACATGTAGCTTTTACAATCCGTAAGGTAATAGAACACGCTAAACCCAAATATCTGTATGACGAATTGAAATGGATAAAAGATGTTCGCACAAGGCCACTCAGAAGTAGTAGGGAAACAGAATTAGTACTGCCTCAGCATAGAACTAAATTATTTAGAGGTTGTTTCAAGTTTTCCGCGTCGAAAATTTGGAACGATCTTCCACCTCCTCTATAGGTACGGGAACCCATGTCTTTAAACAGTTTTAAAAAATTGGTGAAAATGCATGTTCTTAATATACAGAGGCGGAGCTAATTGGAATTCATGGATACCCGTATAGGTACGCACGGATAAGATAATATATATGCCTACCAATGTATGTTTATTCCTTAACCTATTGATATATATATATATATATATATATATATATATATATAGTTATTTTTATACCTACACATACACACTCTCAAACACACACACACACACGCACACACATACACACACACATACTTGAACCACATTTAGGTGCATACAATACACAAAATTACAAGTAATTACATCTGATATACCAAGACACCTTCAAGTTAGTTAAAAAAAACCTACCTACCTTCAATCAAATTATTTTTGCATGTTTTCACCCAATTTAACGTATAATTTGTATTTTAGTTTAGTTTTGTACCTACAACGCCAAAGTAGCACAGCGCATACGCATTCATGAATCTTATCATTACAACCCTCATAAGGGGCCAAAGTGAAAACCAGCGCTGGGCATACGCCCAGCATACGCTGAGGTTGGTACCCATGGCCAACATGATAACAGTAAATGTTCTCCTAACTTTAACGTGTCTCATGTAACTGTACAATCTCTAGTTAGTAGTGAAATTAGTTTTAATATCTACCTATCCTTTGTTCATTATTGCTGTTTTGTATCGTGTTTGGGCAATAAAGTTATTTGTATTTGTAAAACGAAGCTGGTGTTATTCACCAAAAAAAAATTGTTTTTGAAAAATACATTTAAAAATAATTTATTTGTATTTTATTTTTATAAGTTAGTCTAATTATTAATATTTCATATGTAATTAAGACTGAATAAGTATTATTAATTTAATTTTCAATATAATTATAAAGAATTATTGGGTGCGCCAAAGTTCACATAAAATTGCGACTTCGATTATTGGAAGTCCGAAAATGTTTGTTATATAATTTTATATCATAATGATCATTACTTATAACTTGTCTTTGCGCATAACTATCGTAACACTGAATCATTCATGTTAATAATGTCAATCATAATAAATATCTGTAATACTAATGTTAATTTTCATTTATTTTTAAAATATAACGATTTTAAATAATAAAATTTAAAATCATATTTATTTTTTAACAGCGACAAATTAGTAATTTTTTTTTTTATAATATTTATTTTAAACTTTACCTGGTTTTATTTATAAACTGTCAGGTATCTTCCACATCACATTCAACTTGCTATCAAAATAGAAATACAGTCCCAGAGTCGGGATAGGTACGACGACGAGCGAAGCGAGGAGTGTTAGGTGTCTTGTGTTCCTCAGAGCGGAAATAGGGGCCCCGCGAAGCGGGGCTTCGTCGACTCCTTGGCGGGCCGAAATCGCTTAATAAGCTAGGTAATGAAAAATTAAAAAGTTGCGGGGATAATCGACATAATAGATGATTTATTGACAATCAAATTTACTTTATATGTTATGCTGTCAAATACTTATACAATATAAGTTTATAATTATTAAAATCATTATGAGTCGTGATGAATAGTTGAAAATGACATTATGTTGTTAAAAAAACTGCCTAAAGATAATTATGAGCAATGATGTTGATAATATAAATGTATATACAACAAATTTGTAGGCAAAAAAATTATGATAAATGATTACTATGATCAAAAAGCGTTATTATGAAAAATAATATGACAAGTAATGTTATGTGAGCCCATATGGACCCAGAATTATTAGACAATATGTGGATCCTGGTTATCTAAATAAAGAACTTTATTATTATTTATTATTCATATTTCATCTTAAGTTAGGTTTGTATAATAATTTTATAAAAAGTAAATTATAAAACTATACATACAAAACATAAAATCATTATAAAAGCCTAACCTAGGGTGCAGCCGGCGGTCAGGGCGACAGAGACAGGAACCTCCTGACTATCCGCGCAGTATCCAGGAGTACCGTCTTCTGTATCTGACCCTTGATCCAACCATCTAGCGAGAGTCTCTTGAGGTGATGGTCGAGACTCTTCGCTATTAAACCGTTCGCTGAAACGACTATCGGGACGATGATCGTCGAATCAACATCCCACATGGCGGTTACCTCGTGAGCCAGGGATAGGTACTTGCTGGCTTTGTCTTTCTCGGCCTTCACGAGGTTCTCGTCATGGGGGATGGTGATGTCGACGAGCACTGCCTGGCGTTTCGATCGATCTGTCAGCACGATATCAGGCCTATTGGCAAGAATAGTCCTGTCCGTGATGACAGTTCGATCCCAATAGAGCGTGGCACGACCATTTTCGAGAACTGGCTCAGGTGTGTACTTATAGTAAGGCACTTCGGAGGCCACAAGACCGTATAGCAGAGCAAGTTGCTGGTGAATAATCCTGGCTACAAGGTTATGTCTGTGCAAGTACTCGCCGTTAGCAAGATGACCACAACCGGAGATAATATGCCTGAGTGACTCCCCGGGACGGCGGCATGCCCGACAAATGTCGACCGTACCGTCCTTCAGGATATACCTCCGGTAATTGTTCATCATGATAACTTCGTCCGCAATTGCACAGACAAAACCTTCGGTTTCCCCGAAGAGATCCCCGAAACGTAACCAGTTCACCGACGCGAGCAGATCTACATCGGGTCGTCATCGCTTATTATTATTATTATTATTAAGTATTCCTTTTATCCTCGGTTTTCACCGGCGTACGGCATGCACGGGCCTAAGCCAAGTGCATCACAGTCGTAAGTATCTTATCCTATAATTTGTGCCTCTCTACATATGACTATCGTATAGCAGCCTGTGTGATCGTGCGTGTATGTATGGCGGACGTCTCCGAGTGCGTGCTAGGAGGTGGCTGGGTGGCGGGGTTAGAGCGTGTGGCTGGCTGCGTGGTTGGAATTGGAACCTGTAATTCTTGGTCAGTTTGCAAGAATTTTCTTACAATTCGACATGTGTTGAGAATGACTGCTTTCTGGAGTGGATGATATGTTTTCGGCGGTAGGTTTAAGGTCTTTAATGATTTATGTAATTGTTTTGGTATCACGCCTGTAGTAGATAGAACAATGGGTACTATAGTTACTTTTCGGAGGTGCCATATGCGGGTTATTGCATCTTTCAGTTCGATGTATTAGGTCAGTTTTTCCGCTATTGTAGTTTGTAAATTGTGAGTATTAGGGACGGCAATGTCTATCAGGTATCCAGTTTTGCTAGTTTTGTCTATTAATGTGATGTCAGGCCTATTGTGTGATGGGTGGTTCGGTCGGTAAGGATGCATCGATCAAAGTACAGTTTGGTTGTAGGGTTGTCTAGCACACTTTCAGGTTTATATTTGTAGTACGGTTTACGGTTCCATCACGGTAATAAAGTGTTGTTGGTAAGCAAGTTTTTGATGGATGATTTTTGCTACTTCGTCGTGTCTATGTTTGTAGTCGGTCTGGGCGATTGTCTTACATGCACCTGTAATGTGTTGGATAGTTTTCGGGGAGCAATTGCATTTTCTACATATATCAGAAGTCAAGGTCTTTGTTATATATCTTTGATAGTTTCTGGTCTCTATTACCTGGTCTTGTATCGCCAACATGAAGCCTTCAGTCTCCGGGAAGAGCTCACCACGACTCAGCCACTCGTTCGACGCCTCCTTGTTGACATTAGGTTGGCATAGGTCATGAAGATGTCTCCCATGAAGATACTTTCTAGCCCACTCGGCGAGTTTTGTCTTATCATCTGTTAGGGTTTCATTTTTTTGTGTTATGTTATGTTGTAGACTTAGTGGTGTAACTTGCGTGATTGGTTGTATCCTAAATATTTGTAGGTCTTCCTAAATACGTTTCTGAACGCAGGATAATGACCTCTCATTCTGTATAGAAAAAAGTTGGATCTTGCAATTGACCATTACGTTCCAAATTCAAAAACTCTTTCCACGCTAGCGGATATAATGGACTTTTGGGCGCAGATTTTGAGCGATAAAGCAAGCCTTTTCGAGCCGGAGTACATTATTGCCGAGGCGCGAAAAGTAAGGGGTTGTCTGACGAGGTAGTTGGCAGGCCGAGCCTTGCTGAGGCTTGCTAAGAGACGAGTCAGGCATCCCCGGTTGCCACCAAGGTATAGTGCTTTTCTCAAACACTTTGAGGAAATATTACAAATTCATAAATACAAGTATTTTAATTACAATAATTGAAATACGATTACAAGAAACAATTGATTAATGATAATTGTAGTTGATGTTAGACCTGTTAGGGCAATTATTGAATGAAATGTTGGCATTTCTGGGGACGTTGAATGTGATATTAGATATGTTAGCGCAATTATTGAATTGAATTGTGACATTACCTCCGGTGATGTTGAATGTCATATTAGACATGGTAGGGCTATTATTGAATGTGAATATAACATTTTGTCCGGTGATGTCGTATGTGACAGTAGACATGATAGGGCAATCGTTGTATGTAAATCTGACAGTTGTTGCGGGGATGATGAATCCGAAATTAGACATATTAGGGCATCTAGTGAATGTAAATTGGACATTAGTTTCTCCGGGGATGTTGAATCTCATATTAGACATATTAGGGCGATCAGTGAATGTATTTATTGCCTGTGAAGTAGCTGTTTCACTAGTTAGAGTAAAATAAATAAATAAAAGATAAAATAAGTAATTATTTTTTTTCCCCATGTTGACGCGCTGCTGGAACTCTTCGGGAAGGTTGAAGCCGATCGGAGCCTGCTCGGGGGCACTCGGCTTTGAGTTCACGTATACACCCATTATTAGACCTGGACAGTAAAACGTAAGGCATTACAAACAAAGACCGTCACAAGCAAGTCACCCAAAATAAAGATTTTGCTTTGATACAAAACGTCAGCAGTTCATTGAGATAAAGTCTTATTTCCTTTTGAAAAAATAAACATTGATGGACATCTTTCCTATGCTATCGGTTCACTACAACCAGATATCACCTTAATTCCTACTACGTCGCAATGTCAAAACAGTTTAGTTTCAAAATGACAAAAATCTCAAATAGATTTATTTTCAATATAATAAAATGTGAATGACCTTCACACATTTGGTAAAAATAACAATCCTTCAAATACCGTATTATTATTAAGACTGTTAGTGAAATTAAGACTGAAGGTGAAAATGCTCAAGTACGATGCATTTTCACCTTCAGTCACTTACTACTTCACTTACTACTACAATACTACAATAGTAAAATAATATGAACATTCGTAAATGTGAAAAATCGTATATGTGGTCAGACGTAATAAGAAGATATTGAAGGAAATTTATTTATTTTTTGTTTTTATTTCAACAGATACCGGTCGCAGATATCGCGAACTTGGCGGAGGCCGAGAGAGCCTGGTGCGACTTGTGCCCGGAAGCGGACGTCCCTGACATGAAACACATCCAGAAAGTATGGGACACTCCTCTGCTCAAATCCATTCACGTTTCTTTAGTCGAA
The DNA here is from genome assembly GCA_947049275.1 of Epinotia bilunana. Classification (NCBI taxonomy): domain Eukaryota; kingdom Metazoa; phylum Arthropoda; class Insecta; order Lepidoptera; family Tortricidae; genus Epinotia; species Epinotia bilunana. The sequence continues at coordinate 1,562,537 of OX346256.1, read as the reverse complement.
AATATTCTAAACGCTCAGAACGCGCCCGGCTCTTGGCTGTCTCCTCACATGAGTCAGGCCACTGGCTTAACGCTCTTCCCTCACGCAACATAGGCACAGTTCTCGACCCAGGTACGCTAAGAATAGCTATCTGTTTAAGGCTGGGATCCCAAATATGTGTTCCCCATACTTGTGTCTGCGGCAAAGGTGTGGACCAGCTAGGTAGACATGGCCTATCATGTAACAGAAGCGCCGGCCGCATGCACCGCCATGGTACCATAAACGACCTGCTGCGTCGGGCGCTCGCCACTGCCTCCATACCTTCGTCACTAGAACCTCCTGGTATGACGAGAGACGATGGCAAGCGCCCGGACGGAGTAACTTTGGTACCGTGGAAACTCGGTAGGGCCCTGGTGTGGGACGCAACGTGCGTCGATACGTTCGCACTGTCCCACATACAGGCAACACGGTCTCAGGCCGGCGCTGCGGCTGATCAGGCTCAATTACTTAAGCGCCGCAAATACTCTTCTCTAGTTCAGAACTACGAGTTTGCGGCGCTTGCAGTTGAAACGATGGGACCCTGGTCAGCCGACATGAAGGCCTTCGTGAGGACCCTGTCGTCGCGGCTGGTCCACGCCTCAGGGGACCCCAGAGCTGGCGCGTACCTTTCACAAAGGATCGCCCTTGCGGTCCAAAGGGGAAATACCGCAAGCGTCATGGGGTCCATGCCGCAGACAGAACTTTTGGACGGACTATTTTTTTTGGAATTAGTTTTAATTTTCTCGTTTTATTATTTTTTATTTAGTATCTAAAAGAAATGTATTATCACTTAATTAAATCCCTTGTATGTAATAAACCTTACGAAGGAAATTGTATTTATACAACGGATTTTAAAAACTACAATAGCACGATGCAGAACGTCACAAATTTCCACACATGTTCTAGCCGTAGACCGTTAGACCATTTGAAACATAAAAAGTTTGATTGGTGACTGCAAAGAAAATTAGAGGATACCGATTGGATAAAGTCGCGTACACGTAACAGTGCCATCTTTGTTGTCAAGTGGCGACGATGACAACCGATATATAGTTAGTGGAAACCTGTATTACCAATTTTAGCGAAATCTACTGAAAGTTTTGATGAAACTCCAATATTGTAGTTGAGACCTCAGAATAGGACATAACGTGGCGTGTTTTTAGATATAATTTCTTCAGAGGGTAATATAAGGGTTTAGAAATTGTATGGGAATTAATTTATTTTTTTAAATAGGTAGGGATTTGAACCTGCGTAAAATGGTTCTTTAATATAATACAAGACAAATAATTTCAGTTTTTGAAAATGCATACCCTAATGGGGTCAAAAATAGGTTGAAAGTTTGTATGGAGAGTGGATTTTTAAAGCGAACTAGGGACTCGAAACTTATTAAAATGGTTCTATATTAAAATACAAGAAAAAATATTTCAGCGTTTTATATACTTATTTATTTATCTCGGGCAACGAGGCCCATATTTACTAATACCTTACAGTGGGCGTAGCATGGTTGCCATTTTATCACTTATCGTTGTGGTAAAGACGCCCATCACGCTCTGACAAGTATGCGAGTGCGAGAGTGACGGATGCCTTATCCACAACGATAAGTGATAAAATGCCAACCGTGCTACGCCCGCTGAACAACATACATATCAACATATAAAACTTATAAGTAGCACAATATCACGTTAAGAAGGCGACGCGCGGCGCATGTTGTAAAATTAGTTTAAGTTTGTACTACTGTTAAACAGCATTTTTTTATTTAATATACCTGCTTATATTTATTTATATATTTGTAAACATGTTCTAATGAAATTTGCACTATAGGGGTTAACGGGGCCGAGAAATCGATCTAGCTAGGTTTTATTTTCGAGAAAAACTCGTTTTCTCTGTATTTTCTCGTAAAAAGCTGTCTGTATGGCAACTCTTCGAAGACGCCCAATGGTTAATCTTCTTTGTTGATGGCTGCGAGTTCGAACCCCAGCGATGAGAAGGTTTTTGTTTTTCTTTTTATCAGTTTATTTTGTTATATTTTCTGGTAAATGATCGTTATCGTTTTGTTTCATTTTGTACAGAAATCTATTTTTCGGAGAATTAAAGCCGAGAAAAACTCGGTTCCAGGTAAACATAAAGCTAAAACATTAAGAACAACATCGACGGTTGTGGATGTGAATGCATATATTAAATGACATTACGCTTACATTTAAAGTTAGATTAGTGTTTCTTTCTTAGAATCGAATAAAACCCTTTTGAATACTTTTTGGTATATTGTTTTACAAAATATAAGCGGCACCTACCGAGTTGTCAGGAACATCAAACAGTAAGATTTTATCAAAATAATGATTACTATATTGACAGCAGTTCCTTAGCGTAATATTTGAATGATTGTAGTGAATATGTTAAAATTCCAAATCAACCCAAAAAAAAATTTTTTTTTTCAAGTAAAAGAACTGCATATACTTTTATCACTTTAAATCGGTCACACAATTTAGTTTCTTTCTTTGTAAGGTCAATCTAGAGCATTTTTTTGCTAAATGTCTGTCTGGCTTGTCTTTAAAGCCAACAATACTAACTATTATTGTTATACGTAAACACAATAAAATGTCTATTTTTTTCTAATCTATTTTTATTATTAATAAAGGACAGACCTAGTTGGCCACTTCCAAATAATGCAAGATCAAGAAAAAAAGTAGAAACTTGTAACAATTCACTGTACTAATTTACTGCGTCGAATAAGCGTTTACTACTAAAGGTAAATGTAATCACTGCTCTTTAGCGATAAGACCGTCTGTATTTTTAAGTCGTTATGTCTATTTGATTCATGTTTTGAGGTGTGCAATAAAGAGTACCTATTTGTATCGTATTGTATTGTATTGTATTGTATCACTGTTTTAGGTGCAACGGGTCTATATCGGATGGTATAATTTTTCATAGTTCGACTTGCGTGTCGCATAACAACTTTTCGCCTACAATATCGATTGTCCTAATTATTCTTGTGCATAATATTTATTGTGTCGAACATCGAATTATCGAACACTAACATTACAATTCCTAATATTAGATGTACTTAAAGCTGATTGGACTACAATCTATAAATCCTAATCATATTCTCAATTGGGAAATACGTAGGTATCTACGGCCCGCCATCAAGTCGATGAAGCTCCTACTTACCGCTCTCAGGGACGGGTAATCTACATAAAAAACAAAACGTTTTGCAAATTGTACATATGTAATATGTAAGTTTAAGGTAGTAAAAAAGTGTTCTTTCTGGCGCTTCACTGGCGGCTGCCGCGGCATGCTCGCTTCGCTCACTCGCTCGCGCGCTGTGGGTCGCGGTTCTACCTAACACTACTCCTCGCTTAGCCCGTCGTCGTACCTACTCAGACCTGCTTGAGTCTCTCTGAAACTACTTTGCTCTCGCAAACTACTCCTAACCTAACCTAACCTTGCACGTTTCTAATATATTCTTTTCAGGAAATAGGAATCGTAATATGTACCAAGTTTGAATGCCTAATGGCAATTGCGGAAAATATTACCTTGATGTAGGTAGTTTTTTTTACTACTTATTATGTAGTTGCATATAAGCCCGAGTAAACTTGGATTCTGTCACTTTATAATTTATTAATTGATTAGAAAATACAAATGTGTTTTTTTATTCAATTGCAGTTCATACGGTTTTGACCTATTTTATTACTTAAATATTTTAGGCATTGCAAATTGCAATTGGCAGTATTAGACCAGACATTTTTTATGCAATTATAACAAAAAGCGTAATAAGATTTAGGCAATTCGATTTTCGAGTATTTAGTATAAGGAGCAAAAATAACTAGAACAATCAACAATTATGCAAAAAAAGATTATGCTAAATGAAAATGATGCTATTCAATGTTATGCCAAAAGTGTTCGTCCAAAAGATTTTAGGACAATCAATATTAGGCAACGCAAAGGGTCCCCAGGTGCAACTTATAACGAAATGCAAGTAAATAAATGTTTTTGCTTTCCTTGACAAGTACTTTTATTCAGTAGCCGATTTTCGGAACACATGTTAGTATAAAACACATATACATTATATACAAGTTTTAATTAGTAAATTGCATGATTTTAGTCTATAATTAGTTTTAGGAAAATATTTTACGTCGATTTTCGGCAGAACAAGTTGAACATTCTACTAACCATTGTACCATATTCTGAGAAATTAATATTAGGTATCTTATACTAAAACTGTACAACACAACATTACTCCAACCTTAACTTAAATCAACTGAATTAACTATTTAAAAAGGAACTAAGAAACGTCTATTTAAGAGCGAATTGGTATGCGCGCGTAACAAGTATTTTACACAATTATTTTAACAATGTGAATCTTTACCAAAAAACGTAACGTGAGTCTCGAGGTACGGCGCAGAGCGAATGTTGTTGTCTGGCGGCGTGCGAGCTTATATACCATGTAATATGTTATGATTCATCAAAACGCATACGTATCGAATGTTGGACAATGACGCGAGGTAATTAATGTAACAAAAATAGTGGTGATCCGTTTAAGGGACCTAACACGTATCGTTTTCTGATAAGAAAAAACTAAAAAGAATATTTTTTTGACGGGTTTTTTTTAAAATCTTGTTTGGAGCGTTGGCCGACTGGGGCGACCTGCTCCATATAAAAGAATATTTTCACGATGAAAAAAAGTTTCTCCTAAAATTCCGTAATCAAAACACAATACTTATTATGCCCTTAAACGGACGATCACTATTTTTTTGTTACATCCTGTATGTCGACAAAACTGTTTACTAACGTGTATTTTCGTGATGCTGTAAATAATCCCAGAATCCCTGAACTTAAAAAACAACGGGTTGCACTCCGGGAGTGCCGTTAGAAGTGAAAACTTGAATATTAACGTTGTGCATTTTTGATATTTTGGAATGATTAGGGAATAATTTTGCACGATTGGTAAAATACAATATTCAGTTATTGCGCTATCGTACACAAACATGACAATTTATATAACATTAAAAATTCAATGCTGCCTTCAATGACATTGTAATAGTTTTTCGATCAGGTCACGTGTCTGTCTTACGAATTTTCAATCTGACGAATCTGTCGGTCACGTGACATGTCGCGAGTCTAACATTTTTTCCCCAGGGGGGAGGGGGGAGAGGGGGATTCTTTTTTGCAGTCAAAATTATTCAAGTTTTCACTTCTGACCGCACTCCCGGAGTGAATACAAACGCGAGGCTCCGCGACGTAAGTACCAGTAATTCTAAGGTCCGATCTCTAAGGGAACGCCACTACTTAACTAACTGTGCAAATTAAAATTGTATAAAAAATATTTTCATATCTTTCTTCATTTTTATGATCACAAGAATTAATATAGCACTGACACTTGGTCTCCAGAATGTGCACTTCTTCGGTTGTTGGTGGTAAAAAGTGAGTATCATATCGACGCGCGAATTAAAACAACATTTTACACTATTTGTAGCGTAGACTGTGTGTTGTTGATTCGTTTAAATATGAGTGGTGGGATGGGCAGCATCAGTGAAAACACACTTTACTTGGAAAACTATGTATGGGAGGTTAGCACAAGAAGAAGGCAGGGCCATCGTGCCACAGATAACATTATAAAAGTAGTAAAACTAGGTATAAGACTACGGTGAACGTTTGTATAAAATAGGTAGGACCAACTTAACTATTGTTGGAGTCTCCAACACTATTTATTATTAGCAAAGGAAGTTGTTATACTTTATCCAAAATGTATTAAACTGGAAATATTTTAATATTTTTTGAATACAGAAATGGCTTTGTATAATTAGATATTTTTGGTTTTTTCAATTGCTTTACAAATTACATTATTTTTACCATAAATTAATTCTACGTTATTGATTTATCCGAAATTGATACCAAATTTTACCCATTACCTAAATATGGACGGTTAGAATTTTTTGAATGTAGTTGGGCGGAGCTGTGTTTTCTACCGCGCGATACGTTAAAAAAATCTCACTATTTTTTGTTATCAGAGATAGAAAAGTTTTATTTTTTCAAATGTATATTAAATCGGAATTATTTTATACAGAAAAAGCTGGCAACACTTACGACGGCTTAAAATGAAAAATGAAAATTGTTAAATTAGGTTTTTTGTATTTTTTATAAATTGCTTGACAACTTATTATTTTTTATAACAGAAATAAATACTACGTTATTGACTTATCCGAAGAAGAATTAAAGAACAAATAGATGAATCTCAGCCCGTAGAACAAGCCGGATTCAGATGAGGATTCTGAACGACAGACCATATACATACAGTAGAACAAGTACTAGAACGCTACCAAGAATTCAATAAACCCGTCTATGTGGCATTTATAGATGATACCAAGGCTTTCGACAGTGTATCTCACAGTGCGATTTGGAATTCTCTAAACCACTGTAAGGTACACCACAAATACACAAATGTCCTAGAAAATATTTACAACTACAGTACGAGTAGAGTGAAACTAGAGGAGAGAGGAAGAGAATTTAAAATTAGCAGAGGAGTCAGGCAAGGTGACCCAATATCACCAAAATTGTTCATAGCAATACTACAAAACATCTTTAACCAACTAAACTGGGATCAATTAGGCATAAAAATATTTAGTGGACGCCTAAAACATTTAAGATTCGCTGACGACCTAGTGCTACTATCGGAAAACATACAGAGCTTACAAGACATGCTGAATACCCTCAACATAGAAAACCGAAAAGTAGGACTAGAAATAAACTACACCAAAACAAAAATTATGACCAACAGTGTGAAATCTAAAGTTCTCAGACAACAAAGAGATAGAATATTGACGTAGATCAATATGTATACTTAGGCAAACAAATATCATTTGGTACAGATAGCCACATGGAAGAAATAGAGCGCAGGATCGCTCTCAGCTGGAAAAAGTACTGGAGCTTCAAGGAACTTCTAAAAGGCAACTTCAATCTACGCCTCAAGAAAACAGTGATGGACACATGCATCTTACTAAGCCTCACATATGGCTGCCAAACTTGGGTTCACGCCAATAAAATAAAATTAAAAATTCGGACGTGCCAGAGAGCAATGGAGAGGAGCATACTGAATGTCAAAATAAAGGACAAAATAAACAGCAAAAGCATCAGGTCACAGACAAAACTTACAGACGCACTCGAATTCATACTCAAACAGAAATGGAGATGGGCTGGCCATATAGCAAGAACCACTGACAAGCGATGGACTAACGAAGCCACTAAATGGCCCGGGCCACTAGGAAAAAGACGAGTGGGAAGACCCAAGGCAAGACGACATAATAGCTGTAGCTGGACCGAACTGGATCAACAACGCTAAGGACAGACAAATGGAAAGACATGAAGGAGGCCTATACCCGTCAGGGGTCCCTAATCTAACCTGAAACACGCACTAAAATAAACAAACAATTATTATATAATAATAGGGAATTAATAAAGGCTTAAATATATAAATAAATAAATAAATTGACATCCGAAATAGATACTAAATTTGACCTTTTAAGCTAGCCATGGACAGTTAGAATTTTTAGAATGAAGCCAGGGCGGAGCGGTTAAAATCCCCCTCCCCGGTGCAAAAGGGGGGGCTCCCGAGGGCTACCGATCTTAATCAGCTTATTTTGACACAAGAAACAATTGCCCCAAGTTTCATACTTGTATCAAAAAAAGTAAGGTTTGGCAATTTTATGTCGCTAAACATTCTCACTACAACGCATGGAGGCCCCCATTAAAAATACTGCGGTTTCGAACAACAGGCAGGTAGCGAGACTGAGTCGGGTGCGCGAGCGCAGGCGAAGGCCCCAGGGAGCGCGGTTTCGACAGGCGGCACGTGTGAAAGCGCAGATGTGTGCGTGGAGCGAGTGAATGAGTCACCTGTTGCGTCGGGCGGGATTAATAAGATTACTTTCACAGATATGGCGCGGAAGGAGGGTGTTCGGAATGATCGAGTAGGTACCGAATAATGAGTGGATAGATGTGCAAAAGAAGCGTTATAAAAACAGATTTATTGGTGAAACAGGCATGGCTGCCAATAAGCCGGATTGTAAATTTAAAATGGCCGATGTTAAAGTAGGTACCGTTATTTATTTACAATGTAGATAAGCACGTTTCGGCGCTTGACATTGCTCAGTATGTCGAAAATAAAACACGTCTGAGAGTCCGAGTCCAGAAGGTGAACGTGAGGGAAGACAAACTACACTGCATTTAAGATCTTTGTGCCAACAAGATAGTGGTGCCAACAAGTAGGGAACAGGGACTTAATGGCAAAACCGACTCGGATCACGGATCGGTTATTTTTTTATAAAAGAGCGGAAAAACTAACCTGATCCATTACTTCATACAAATAGCCCGCAAGCGCATCATTTTGGGTAGTATTTTGACCATTTGAAGCCGCCCTTGGAAGGGATGCGCATCACGGTCCAGGGACCCGAAGACTACCGTGCTTTGACCCGTCTCTTCGACGAGCTGTCGATGGCCTACAACCGGAGGCTGACCGTCGAAGAGAAGGGTTATAGGGCCATCCTCCGGGGCATCCACAAGGATATCCCAGAGGATGAGGTAGCTGCGGATCTCAAGAGCAAGGGGATCGCCGTCAGGGAGGTCCATCGCCTCTACAATAAGCAAAAAGGGAAGTACGATATCGTACTAATAGTCACCGACCCGGACCAGCGTAAAGCAGTCCACTCCCTTAAGGAGGTTCTTAAGATGGCTGTGAGGGTGGAGACTCCTAAAAAGAGGACCCACCTCTCACAGTGTCACAACTGCCAGAGGTTCGGCCACGGCGCTCGTGGCTGTCACTCTCCCCCCCGTTGCGTCAAGTGCGCTGGGGATCACGCGACTCGCGATTGCGAGCGCCCAAAGGGATGCAAGGACCCGAACGGCATACGGTGCTGCAACTGTTTGGTTCGCAAGCTCCCCCATGGGCATACTGCCAATTATGGGGGATGCCCTTGCCGCCCAAAGAGTCGCGACAACGGAGCAAAGTCGAAGTCCTCGCCTCCCTCTGGGCGTAAGCAAAGCGCGGGCCGTGCTGCTCCCCATAGCACTCCGCAACACTACCCCGCCCTTCCGGCCGTAGGGCTAGGTGCCCCTAGGAACCCGCCGCCTTCTGCGGCCGCAGGTCCCCGCCCGGTGCCTTCTGCACCCCAATCTCAGGCGGGCCCCTCTGCATAGGGGCCCGCCGCTAGTCAAGCGGGCCGGCCCGCTATAGATCCCCTCTATGCGCTTATGCAGGTAATTCAGGTACTCCCACCAGAGGTGGCGAGCGGCCTGACTGCCCGTATATTCGCAACGACACAGTATCTCGCCGCACCAAGCGACAGCCAGGTTCACGGTGCCTATTAGTATGGATAGTACATCCCAGAAGCTTAAACCTGCTTCGATTACCGGCTTAAGTGGTATGAAGGACGAGGTGATGAACTTCCTTCGCGATCACTCAGTAAATTTACTCTTGGTCCAAGAGACCTTTTATTATCCCAGCATTAGAGCCTTTCGCGTCCCTGGATACGCTCAGATTACAGAATGATAGGCAAGATGGTAGGCCATTCGGGGGCACGCTCATTTTCTACAAACGTAACTTGCATTGCATAAGACTCAATCTCCCGCCCCTGACAAATATGGAAGTGTCGGTCTGTCGCATCTCGATGGAGGGTCACCCCCCGATATCGATTGCTTCAACCTACCTTTCACCTCAACGAGACTTACTTTTGACTGACCTCAACTCTTTAGCCTCCCTAGGTCCTTCGGTCATCGTGGCCGGAGACCTAAATAGTAAGCATATAAACTGGGGTTGCGTAGCAACCAGTCCCAACGGCAATCGGCTTCATCACTTTTTGATCGATAGCCTCCCTTTCGATCTCCTCGCTCCCTTAGAACCGACTCACTTCCCCCATAACGTAGATCACCGACCTGACATACTCGACATAGCACTGCTAAAGAACGTAGCGTTAACTCTGCGTTCTATAGAAGTGATACACGAACTAGACTCGGATCATAGGCCAGTCCTTTTGAGACTAGGTCCTCACCCCAATAGTACTCCTCGAACCAGGACACTCATGGACTGGGACAAGGTGCAAACAGGTCTCTTACAGACAGACCCCCCCTTGCTTAGAGACATCCCAGACAATATAACTACAACCGAACAGACAGACCAAGCGATCGATTCTTTCACCAACTACCTCAACGCTGTACGAAGCGAGGCCTCAAGGGAGGTGTCGGCGGAGGACATTCAACACCTAGGGAACTGAGAGATTTAGAGACAAGGAAAAATCGCGCCATCCGTACCTATTCAAATCACCCTTCTGCCGAAAATCGGCAAATCCTGAGGGACTTGTCTAACGAGTCCAAACAGAGAATTGCAGAATTTCGGGAGAACTCGTTCAGGGATCTGATGGGGGAGATAACGCCTAGTCATCTGGCTTACTGGAAACTAGCGAGATATCTCAAATCCGATGGCTGTTGGACTATCCCTCCCTTGGACCGACCGGATCACTCAACCCCCGCGTTCGGGGACAGTGAGAAAGCCGAATGCCTTGCGAGTAGCCTAGAGTCCCAATGTTCGCCCAACCTCCTCCACACCGACGAAGCCCATATTAGAAGGGTCGATTCCGAGGTGGACAGGAGATCGCGTCTCCCCGTAACTTCACCCATTTTACCGGTGTCGGTTAAGGAAGTCAGTGACCATGTCAGGCGTCTCCGTATTAGGAAGGCTCCGGGTGCGGATGGTGTATCCAATCGCATCCTGAGACTTCTCCCCGAAACCCTCCTCCTCCTTTTGGTCGGCATCTTCAATGCCGCGCTGACCAATGCTCACTTTCCAGCCGCGTGGAAATGTGCAACGGTCATAGGGATAGCGAAGCCCGGTAAACCCCGGACCTCGCCTGCCTCTTATAGGCCGATCAGCTTACTTAGCTCCCTTGGAAAGCTATATGAGCGGATCCTACTTACGATAATTCTCAGATTTACGGCTGAGAATAACCTCCTCATCGACGAGCAGTTCGGCTTTAGATCCGGACACTCATGCGTCCAACAAGTGCACCGCGTCACGGAGCACGTGTTGGACGGTTTCTCTCGATTCCAGGGGCTCAAGACCGGTGCGATCTTTCTCGACGTGGCGAAAGCCTTCGATAAGGTCTGGCATAACGGGCTGGTATACAAGTTATACCAGCTCGGTATACCGGACAGACTCGTACTCACCATACGAGATTTTCTCAGTGATCGAAGCTTTCAATACCGATTGGAGGGAACGTACTCGGACCCACACCCCATCCGGGCCGGAGTCCCGCAAGGCTCCGTGCTCTCTCCCACTCTCTACTCGTTGTTCACGAACGACATTCCCAGGCACCCTAAGGTGCAACTGGGGTTGTTTGCGGACGACACTGCGCTCTTTACGACCCATTGTAAGTACGCTACTATCCGGCGATACCTCCAAAAGAGGCAATCACCGACCTAGGTCGTTGGTTTAATCTTTGGCGTATCGAAGTCAACCCGGAAAAAAGCACTGCAATAGTCTTCCACCCGTCTGACTGCGTTAGTACAGAAAGACGGGTGGCTCCGATCCAGTTGTTTGACCGACCCATCCCCTGGGTCAACGAGGCCAAATATCTTGGAGTGACCCTCGACAGGAAACTGACTTTCCGTAGCCACATCCGTAGGGTACGCAACCGCGCGTTGTTCGTACTAGGAAGGCTTGGGCCGATGATCAACAAGTTTAGTAAAATGACACTTAGAAATAAGCTGACACTCTACAAGACTTGTGTTCGTCCAATCATGACATATGCAAGTGTAGCTTTTGCTCACATGCCTATGTCATCGCTCAAGCCGCTTCAGGTCATTCAGAATCGTTTTCTCCGTAGGGCGACTGATGCCCCGTGGTACCAATCGAACCTCAGCCTGCACCACGACATGGGGATTAGCACCATGTATGGTTTCTTTAAGCAGGCTGCCAGACGTTATTTTAACAACGCTACCCACCATAGGAATCCGTTAGTTAGGAAGGCTCCCCCTGGATTTTCCCCAGGCTACCCTCCAACCACGCAATTCGACCGCTGTATTGGGTCCGTCCTATTATAAAAAAAGCATCGGCCTCTTTTTCCGCCGATCTCCACTGCGCTCGCACCTCGCCATTAGGCTATTTAAAAATCGTACTTACCTATGTAATTTCTAATTAAACCTATGTATAATACAGCTAAAGTTTCATTTATTGATTCCCGAAGGCTCCAACAAATCACTATCACTATTTCTAGTTGTTAATCGTTAGTTATTATGTCCCTCTTCAGCTAGGAGACAATCTAACAGTTTCTTATGTTTACATGGACTTCTAACATGCGTAAAAAAATGAGAACAAAACCCGAAGTTTGGCGGACCCAAACCTATAAAAAATAATTCACCCAGTAAATTAACATCAGTCCAGTCTTCCTTTTGGTGATCTATTCCTTTCTTATCGTTATCAAGCACTCAAGGGGATTTAAGAATTTTTTTTAACGGTTTGATGGGGTTGGAATTTTCATCAACTGATCATATCTTATAATCTTGGTGTAAGATATGATCCAATTAACTGTAATCAGTGATCAGCTCTAACAGCAGAATAATATTTTCGTATGATTGCTGATTATTCTAATCTGATGCTCAAAGGTTAGCTGGAAAATACCACCCACAAAAATATGTAAGTATGCCTGAACTTTAATAGTGTATGGTGTACTTACTTATACATATAGTTTTAACCTGATATTGAACAATATAGTGCCTTCAAACACACATATATTATTGGAACAATAAGAATAACCTTGGAATAAATACGTGTGGACACGGCTGTGCCGCGGCCAAGTCAAGCAAAACAGACAAACAAAGGCACGGGTATGCCCGAAAAAGCCGTGCTTCCTTTACTCGAAGCCATTAACCATACAGTTTAAACTCAAATTAAACTAGAACTGTTCTTGGAAATTGGTTAAGTAGGGGAATCAAAACCTACAGGGTACTTCCCGTGAACTCAGAATCTTGAAATTTGGTACGAGCAACGTCTTATATATAATACAGAAAAATCTAGCGAGCATAATTTTGGTACAATTTCAGAATGATAGAGGACGCTGATGTTAGTTGTCGATTTGCGCCACCTAGCGAGCTTAAATTTTAATCCAATTTCACATCGATAGATTATATAATGTTTTTGATATTTTTTGGACCAATAAGTCCCTAGTTCGAAAAATAATGTACTTTCCATACAAATTTTCAACCCACTTTTGACCCCTTTGGGTATGAATTTTCAAAAACGCTGAAGTTGTTTTTCTAGCATTTTAAAAGAACCTTTTTTACGAACTTTCAAGTCTCTAATTAATTTTTTTTTTTCACATACAATTTTTTGACCCTTATATCACCCTCTGGTTATTATAATAAAATAACGCCCCGCTGTCCTATATTGAGGTCTAAACTTACAGTATTAAAAAGTGCCATCAAAATTGGAAGAGTAGTTGTTGCTAAAATTTGCCACCAAAAAATAATAACTGGTTGATGGTGGTGGTTAATAAAAGGAATCGATTGATTACTGTCCAGTAAGTATTTAAAATTTTCATGTGTTAAGATTTGTAGGTTTTTATAAAGCAATTTATAATTTTTGTTACAACTTTTTTGGGGGTGTTTGTCTACTACCATTTTTTTTAATATTCTTATCTGGATGTTATACATTTTATCAAGATAAGTTATGGCTTAAAAGTACGTCAATAGACATTTAACCCATACCTAACTGATTACTCAGGGATTGGAAATTCGGATGCTTTTATAGCAAAATCCCAGAAAATGCTAAGCGATCTTACGGGATTGTATAAAGCATCACGAAAAGGTTAAAAAATACTTGTATTGTTTTTTAGATTCCGACTATTTTCAGCAATTTTTGACAACGTACACGTTGGTACAGTAGTAGGTACCACAAATATATGTTACATCGGCAATCTTCGTCCACGCCGACGAGTGCTGATAAGTACAGAATGAAATCGAACGTGTCATTCATTTCAATAAAGACCTTGTTGCACTATACGTAAGGTACAATATGGTAAGTAAGTACGTAAGGTACAGGTGAACTCGTGCTTTCCCGCTCATGGCGCCAGAGAAAAGGCGGGCGCGCAAATGCGCTGCCTTATGATTTGTTAAAATGTTTTCAAATAATGCTTTCTGCGCAGGTACATCATTGTAACTTATATTTGTGGTACTACTGTAAACAGTTTTAACGATATACAGGGTGTAACAAAAAAAAGGGTCCGTTTAAGGGAGTATTAGGTTTTTGATTACTGAATATTATGAGAAACTTTTTTTAGTGAAAATATTTTTTTTTATGGAGCAGGTCGCCCCAGTAGGCCAACGCTCCAATCAAATGTAAAAAAAAATCGCGTCAAAAAATATTCTTAGTTTTTTTTTATCAGAACACGATACCCTTAAACGGATCACCACTATTTTTTACATTATGTCACGTCGTTATCCAACATTCGATACGTATGTATTTTAATGAATCATCATATATTGCATTGTATATAAGCTCGCACGTCGCTAGACAACAACATTCGCTCTGGGCCGTGAGACTCAATACCAATTTGCTCTTAAATAGACGTTTCTTTGTTCCATTTAAAACAGTTAATTCAGTTGATTTAAGGTAAGGTTGGAGTAATGTTGTGTTGTGCAGTTCTAGTTCAGTGTCAAAACCTCAAAATGGCGCCTTAGACGATAAGATACCTAATTTCTTCATTTCTTAGAATATACAATGGTGGTACAATGTTGGTTAGTAGAATGTGTTAATTCAACATGTTCTGAAATAGAAATATTTTTTAAACCTAACTACGAGTATAGACTAAAAGCATGCAATTTACTACCTACTTATTACTAACATGTGTTCAGACAATCGGCATTGAATAAAAGTTCCTACTAGTCTAGGAAAGCAACAAGTTTACTTGGATTTCGTTAAAAGTCGCACCTGAGGACCCTTTGCGTTGCCTAATAAAATCTTTTGACCGAAAACTTTTGGCATTATCTTTTTTTGCATAATTGTTGATTGTTCTTATTCTTTTTGCTCCTAAGACTAAATATTCCAAAATCGATTTGTCTAAAACATATTACGCCTTGTGAAAGTGGCACAAAACATGTCTGGTCTAATACTGGTATTACTAAAATTGCAATGCCTAAAATATTTAAGTACTAAAATAGGTCAAAATGTATGAACAAAAAAACATTTTGTATTTTCTAATAAATTAAATGAGACAGGATCTAAGTTTACTCGGGCTTATAGGTACATAATAAGTATCTCGCTATTAAAAAAAACTACCTACATCAAGGTAATATTTTCCGCAATTGCCATTAGGCATTCAAACTTGGTACATATTACGATTCCTATTTCCCGAAAAGAATATATTAGAAACGTGCAAGGTTAGGTTAGGTTAGGAGTAGTTTGCGAGAGCAAAGTAGTTTCAGAGAGACTCTCGGGCAGGTCTGAGTAGGTACGATGACGAGCGAAGCGAGGAGCAGTTTTAGGTAGAACCGCGACCCACAACTCGCGAGCCGAACGAGCAAAGCGAGCGTGCCGTGGTAGCGGCCGGTGAAGCGCCGGAAATAACACTTTTTTACTACCTTATACTCACATATAATATATGTACGTACAATTTGCAAAAGTTATGTTTGTTATGTAGTATACCCGTCCCTCAGATCGGTAAGTAGGAGCTTCATCGACTTGATGGCGGGCCGCAGATAGCTACTTATTTAATTTTATGAGTAACATAATAAGCTGAAAAAAAGAAAACAAAAAACCTTCTCATCGCTGGGGTTCGAACTCGCAGCCATCAATAAAGAAGATTAACCATTGGCCGTCTTCGAAGAGTAACCATACAGGCATCTTTTTGCGAGAAAATACAGAGAAAATGAATTTTCTCGAATTCTGAGGTCTCAAACTACAATATTGGAGTTTCATCAAAACTGGTTCAGTACCTAGATTTGCGAGAAAATACGGAGAAAACGAATTTTCTCG
This sequence comes from Epinotia bilunana, assembly GCA_947049275.1. Lineage (NCBI taxonomy): Eukaryota > Metazoa > Arthropoda > Insecta > Lepidoptera > Tortricidae > Epinotia > Epinotia bilunana. The sequence continues at coordinate 1,546,513 of OX346256.1, read as the reverse complement.
AAAATTAATCGATGATGAATGATCGATTTCTCGGCCCCGATATACTGCATAATGCTTACAAATATATATAAATATAGTTATTTTAAATACAAATATTGCTCGTTTAATAGTATCGGGTAAGACCAGTAGCGCCATCTATTGTATTCTCTAATTTTCTTTGCGGTCACTATCAAACTTTTTTATGTTTCATATGGTCTAACGGAGTATAGACGCAGATAAAAACTTCGAGAGTTAGTTTTAAAATCCGTTGTATAAATACAATTTCCATTGAATGGAGTTCAACAAAAAATATATTTATACTAGCAGTTGCCCGCGACTTCGACCGCGTAGAACTTGATTGCTATTAAATTATTGTGGGCGGAACCTCAATTATCGCCTGCCCAAACAAAGTTCTACCATCTTAAGGGATGATTTCTGATAATAAAAACTATCCTATATCCTTCCAAGGGTCTCAACTAGGGATTGCAATCCAGCAGCGTTTTCAATCCAGCTGGATTTTTGCTGGATCGGTATCAATCCAGCTGGATCCAGCGCGGATCCAGCAGTTGGTTTTGCAAGAGAAAAAAACACATGGTGCAATTCTCCGGGTTTTTTTTTATAAAAAATTAAATAACCAAACAAAGGAAGGAAAGCAAGGCGTAATTTTATATTATAAGCATATATATAAAAATCAACAAAACTGTAGTAGGTACTTACGATGAGATATTATTTCTTTTGAGATCTCTGAAAATGAGATCTCAATAAACATTGGTATTAAGTGTGTCGTCACCCAGCCTGCTCCTGATGCGCTGCCCACGTATCCCGCTGCAGAAAAAGCTCTCTCAGCTTCCACACTCGTTGGTTTCAGCGTTACCAGGTAATCGTGTACTAAAGACAAGTTTTTCCCTCTGACTCCCATCATTTTCGAAAGCAGCCACATTTAAACACAATGGTTTTTATTAGTTTTTGTAGAGTTGGTGTGTAGTTTTTAGATGTTTTTTTGCGGATCAGCCGCCTTCTGGATCCAGCAGACCGAAAAATGCGCTGGATCCGCTGAACAAGTAGTTAAAAATCCACGGTAAAATTCTCAGCAAAGATCTGTCTGAGGCACTTCAAAAAAGGATCAGTGACAGGTGCCTTACTGATGTTACTGGGATGTTATAGTACATTACGTACCAAGGGCGGTGAATTCGTGAATGCCCCAGATCGCAAGTGTTTGTGGCTCGAACCGGAGGTGAGGGTCATAAATATGCGATCTGGGGCTTTACGAATTACCGCCCGCGGTAAGTACACAATTTTACGTCTTCATCTGGCCACAATGCGAATTTTACCGTACGCGCAGCGTGCAGTAAATCTCGCATTATGGCCAGCACGGCTAGCACGCGACGGCACGCGAGCTCTCTCGATTTTTCTCGCACTATCCGTCTCTCTCTTATTAGAACACTTAGAAGAAGAGGTATAGAGCGATAAAAATAGAGAGTATGTCGCAGCCGTCGTGTGCTAGACGTGCAGGTGTGACGTAAATATATTTACAAAATCCGATCAAATATGATCATGAAGTGAAGAAAAAAACGTCTGATACATCGTGTTTCCCAACGCCAAAAAAAAATGTATCCAACAAGAAATTAAAAAAATATTATTCGGCTGATAGGAATGAAGCAGATTCGGAAGAAGGTCAAGAAGGTAAGGGGGCTGATAAAACAAAGGATGACAAGACAATGATACAAATTGTGTGAGACCTGGAATGTTACTATGGAAGAAGAGTTAGAGTTCCAATTAAAACTAGAGAAGGATGTATGTCTGAAGCGAAATGCAATTAATATTGCGGTAAAGGCTTATGAACAAAATATAAAAAGGCTGCTTTCGAAAATGATGGGAGTCAGAGGGAAAAACTTATCTTTAGTTTACGATTACCTGGTAACGCTGAAACCAACGAGTGTGGAAGCTGAGAGAGCTTTTTCTGCAGCGGGATACGTGTGCAGCGCATCAGGAGCAGGCTGGGTGACGACACCCTTAATACCAATGTTTATTGAGATCTCATTTTCAGAGATCTCAAAAGAAATAAAGGTGAAAAATAAAGGTGAATAAAATATATATCTCATCGCAAGTATCTACTAAAGTTTTGTTGATTTTTTTATATATGCTTATATACGCGGGAACATTTAAACACAATGGTTTTTATAAGTTTTTGTAGAGTTGTGTGTAGTTTTTCGATGTTTTTTTTGTGGATCCGTGGCGCTGGATCCAGCAGACCGAAAAATCCGCTGGATCTAGCAATTGCAATCCCTAGTCTCAACTCATCTGTACGAAAAATTTCATCTAAATCCGTTCATGGATTCAGCGTAAAAGGTAACAGTGCGATGAGTTCATTAGTTTAAATTTCAAATTTTCAATTAAAAACTCCGTTTTTACAAATATAATATCTTAAGAATCATCAACAGACGTTTCTGCTTAAATTGTATATTTTTTCATAATGTAGGTACCTATCAAAGAAAGCTACATGACTGGAAATTTTTGCTTTAATCCGTCCAGTAGTTTGACTCATGTTAGTTCGGGCTACCTTAATGGTTTTGAAAGCAACCTTATTTAGATAAAAATAAAGAGGAAAGTTCTCCATCTTTTAGCATTAGTACTAAAAGACGGAGAACTTTCCATCTCCATCCACCGTCCCCATTTAACGGTGTTAGAGAATAAATTATTTTGATTAAGCCCCTTTACCCCCTTATTTAACCCCTTTAGGTGGCAAATAGATCTACATATTATAAAAGAAACCTGCTGTCTTGCTTTCATGTTTCTAGCCACAGTTTGATATTAAAAATCGCACATTACTTAGGTATGTGAACTTTGAACCCCTATCTTAACCCCTTCCAGGGGCGAATTAGGAAAATATCCCTTATCAATGTTTTTGACTGTACCTACATTAGGAGCTTGTGGCCAAAGTTTTAAACGTCTAACTCTAAAAACGACATGATTCCCTTACAAACTTTCAACTCTTTTTTAACCCCTTAGTAGCATCGCTTAAATATTTACTTTGCTTTTTAGTAAGATACCTTCATACAAAGATTCAAGTCAATAACTTTCCAAATGAACGATTTCCATTTAACGGTTCGACCCCTAGTTCAACCCCTTAGTGGTTGAATTTCGAAAAATCCTTTCTTAGTACACGTCCTAAGTATATATATACCAAATTTAATGGATCTTTAGCGGTTTAGGAAATCACACATTACTTATGTGAACTTTTAACCCCTATCTTAACCCCTTCAAGGCATGAATTAGAAAAAAAATCCCTTATCAATGTTTTTCACTGTACATTAGGAGCTTGTGACCGAAGTTATAAATGGCTAACTTTAAAAACGTCATGTTTCTCATACAAACTTTCAACTCGTTTTTAACCCCCTTAGGGGATGATTTTTCTATAGCAAAGTAAAATCATTTGTTTGGCTTTTTAGTAAGAAACTTTCATACAAAGATTCAAGTCTATAACTTTCAAAATGAACGATTTCCATACAACGGTTCGACCCCTATAACACCCCCTTAAGGGTTGAATTTCGAAAAATCCTTTCTTAGCACACGTCCACGTACTGTAAAGAATATATGTTGCAAATTTAATGCTTATATCGTTAGCGGTTTAGGCTGTGCGCTGTCTGTCAATAGATTAGTAACGAAGAGTTTTATATATATAGAGTATTGCAAAAACTCCACAATCGTATGTGTTCGTTTGTTGCTGCACGACTGGGAAAGATTTCTGGGGGAAAAGGTTTCGATAGAAACTGCTCCTGCAGTGGCGACAAATCGGTGTACAAACTATCATATATTTTTAATTCACCATTTACATAATTAACACAAGTCCAGTGTCCAACGTCATTAAATGATCGGTTCCCCGGAGCTTCTCGGAAAATGACTTGTAAATGGTCTTCTCCCCGAGAAGCACAGGCTCAATCAAGTGCAGAGCGTGCATTAAAAGCACGTCGCGCGGACGGTAGCTTGAATTTTCTGAAAGTATCCTGTGAATAGCAGTTACGCATTCGTCTTCAATATATTCATTTCCCAGTACATACGAGAAACGAATCCTTTTATTGTTTTAGGTCCTCGCCTTTTTTTTAGGTGTCGGGTTCAACATTTTCGCAGTAAGCTCTCAAACTTCAATGGCATAAGGCAACAATACGATTCACCACTACAGCTCGGTATTCCAATTTTAAATCAAATAAAGAACCTCTTACTTTGATGCTATTTTGTTTCTAGATTTTAACCAAATAGAGTCAACAATATGTAGAACTGTTAAAATATAGAACACCAAAAGCTGCTTGTAGTGTTGAAATCTGAAGCCGTTATTAAGCATAGTATTATTTGTGTGTTTTAGTAACCCAAAGATTCATCAGTTTTTTTTTAGTTCTCAACTGAATCGTTTTATTACAAAATCCAAAATATTCATCGATATTGATGCGTCATCATTATATGAGCCGAAATACGTCCACGGCAGGACATAAGGCTTCCCTTAAAGAGTGCCACAATGACCAGTTCTGCGCCACCCGCCTCCAGCTGACTCCCGCGACCTTTACCAGGCCCCGCATCATGGTTTGCCTTATCACGCGATAAGTGACGAGATAGAGAGTTCGATAGAACGAGTCGACGCTCTTATCTTGTCACTTATTGCGTGATAAGGCCTACCATGATACGGGGCCAGGTCATCGGTCCACCTTGTAGGGGGTCTAGTCTACCCACTTACTTTAACTTTACTTTACTTTACTGTGTTGTGTTGATAACTTTAAATTTGTCGAATCCGCAAGCGATAACCTCAGACCAAGAAAAAAGATAGACAGAGCTAATGCTCTGAAAACCTAGTGAATCCGGTTTTAACCAAGCCAAATAAGTAGCCCACGCTCACACGCACTTATGCAAACAAAAAAATTGCACAAAACTGAATATAACAAATAATGTGTATGAATATAAATAATGTGATAACTATGACGCCTCTATTTGGTTTATTAACCTTTGGTCTATGGATCAGCTTTAAATATGGAACACTAAAAACAAACATTCATAAAATACGGACTACTTTATTTGAATTACTATAGATTATGACAACAATAAATCTTATTTTTACTAGATGCAAATTAATCGTCGGATTCATTTGGAAATATAAACTATTCACAATCTATCTCTAAACTACCACACACCTCTAGTATATATTGACTCCCAAATCCGTAACAACTACACCGAATCGAAGGTCAGACTTTAACTGGATCGTGGGTAATTGTTGAAAACACCAGACCTGCGTTGTCTAATTACTTGACATCGGGTATTTTTCGGTTTCGGTCGGAACAAATCGGAAACAGGAAACAACACGAAATACAATGCTATATCAATATTCATTTATCAGACTGCGAAGTGCAATGTACGTCACCACTGTCACCAGGCACGGCTATACTGAAGCACCAGCGTAAAATGAGACGCTATACCGATTTTATTTACTTTAATTTGTAAATATAATTTTAACTATTAAAGCTATTTTCCCGCCGTCTACACACAATTTCCGTTATGCATGTGTATTTCCAAGACTCAGTTGGCTATAGTTTTTTAAATAGAGCTGGGGACAGCACTGTATGAAAAAAGTTACTTTGGTCGTATTTTACACAAGTAAGAGCTATCGTAAAAAGAACTCAAAATGTGTATTCCGTCTCAAAATGTTACGAGCTTTCGAATGATAACCCACACGTTCCTTACAATCAAAAAAAAAGGGAAACCCCTTATTACCCCTCAAACTGCCCCCTGTATTGGGGTTTACACCTTTTTGACTTTATTTATGTAATTAGGCCATTAATTTCAATATCTAATTTCAGCTTCCTATGTCAAACGGTCTTCGAGAAAACTGCCTGTGACAGACAGCCTCCGAGTGATCGCATAAGTGTTCCGTTGGACCAATTTTGGTACGGAACACTAAAAAGCCCGGCGGAAACCAGTGATGTCTGACTCGTCTCTTGGCAGGCCTCAGCAAACCTCGGCCTGCCAACCACGTCGTCAGACAACCCTTACTTTCCGCTCCTCGGCAATAATGTACTGTACTAAGCAAAATACATATAGAGATAAAAAAATACAAGTTTTTTTCTGTGACGAAGAAACGAATTCAACATGTGTGGTGTGACAGTCACTGCGGGCTGTACAGCGCTGGCTTTCAGTTCGTCCCCTTTTCACTTATACCACAGCGCGGCTCGAGGTAGAACAAAAAACCAAAATAAAATGCAATACAATACAATAAAAACCGGTCAAGTGTGTGTCGGGCCACGCGCAGTGTGGGGTTCCATGTTGATTACGGAAACCTAAAAAACGTTAAAAAAGAGCACTTAGCATGTATTTCCTTGTGGAGATAGGTAGGGGTGTACTCGAAAGAAGAACACGTCTTTATATTATGTCAAGCTGTTTCTTACGACCGTAACTTAACCTACGTACATCGATCTGCCTCCACCGGGGCTAATGTGAAAAAAAAGAAGTTTTACACATTTTTTTTAAATAAGATAACATAATACCCCTCGCACCAATGTGGACAAGGAGGGTTTCACAACGGTGTCAAGAAAGCGTAAGACACGTAAGAGTCAGTGTGGTACTGCAGACCCGGTTTGTTGTGGTCTGCGGGTCTCCACACCGAGCAAGGCGCTGTACGTGTCGCGCCTGCATCACACTGCCACCGCTGAAGAAGTGACGCAGTATGTTCGCCAGAAAACCGGCTACTCGCTGAGGGTGCACCAGCTGCGGTCCGGGCACTACGTGCACTTCAGCTCTTTTGTAGTGCGCGTGCCGCGGCCGCTCCAGGAGACCATCGCGTATGCTGATTTCTGGCCGAAAGGTGTCGTGTTTCGTCGGTTCCGGGGCAACCTACCAAATCCAACACCCGAGATGTCGACGCAACGGGGCCACGCCGTTTCGCCGTCTAAATAAACATTGTTCGGTTCATGACGCATTGGTGCTTACACTAATGTTATGTAACCTGTTTTTTCAATAAATAAATAAATAATAATGTAATGCAAGGATATGATTAAAACATTGTCTAAAATATTTGGATTACACATCTAATTATTCTAAACTTATTCAATAAACCATTTTTTTGACGATTTTTATGAATAGTTCCCTTATTTAATATACATTAGGACCGCAATCTTCTACAACTTTTAATAACATCAGCAAATAAGTCGTTAGGATTCGTTATTAGAAATGGAAAGGAATTCAAAAATATTTCTACCTCAATAATGCTATATAATAGTTATGTTAGAAGTAAATTAGAGTACTGTTGTGCCGCTTGGTCACCCGTTTATAAAGTCCACATTAAGAGAATAGAGAGGACTCAAAAGAAATTGCTAAAGCATTTGTCATACCAATATAAACCACCTAGACATGTAAGATCCTATAGACAAAATTAAACATTTTAAACTAGAAAATTTAAATAACAGAAGAACGTTGCTTAGTATGTCTTTCTTGTATAAAACCATGAACAATCTAATTGATTCACCTCAAATTGTTAATAAGTTCACTTAAAGCGTCCCGACTAAAATACCTCGCATGCCTCGTGCCTTATTTCACGTTCCTTTTTGTAAAAACAACTTTCGCAAGCACTCACCTGTACCTCGCCTGTCGCGTGCTTACAATGATCTCGTTACAGAACAGGAAAATATCGATATTTTTTGTGATTTTCATAACAGCTTCAAATGCAAAATCAGGGATATGTTGTTGAACCTTAAACCATAGTCTGACTGATTTAGTTTTAAGCCTAGATAGTTTAGTGCAGTAACGCAAAAATTGTAACGCATGCCGTGGTTGCCTATTATTAGGGTTACAATTAGACATACATAAGTACTTGATGTTTCCACATAAAATGTAACATTGTTAACTCCGTTGGCAATCCTTAAATAAATAAATAAATAAATAAATCTAAATGCTGATGCTGATTTTAATATGTTAACGTTAAATATTATTTGTTCCAGAAATCCAGGGTTGACAAGTTGTTGACAAGTAGTGCCTTTTTACCGAGCATTTTCTTTTCATTGTGCTTATCGTTTCATCATGGAAAAGCGTCTTTTGTGTGATTATGTGAAGTGCGTTGGTGGAAAGACGTTTCAGGGGCATTGAGACAATAATAAAATCTAGTGATATTCGTAAAGATGGAGCCGGTGAACTATTTAAAGGAAAAACTTCGGTGGAGCTTCATGATCAGTGCCGCAAAGTTTACACCAGTCGCCCAAAGACCCCTACTGCACCTGAACAAGTGCAGAAAGTACCTCGCTCAACGGCCACGGACTTCGACTTCGAGCTCCTTTGCTTGTTCTGCGATCGATTGGTGGATGTTCAACACCCAGACCGTATGCCTTTCTGCCAGGTGGAGACTAGAAATAATACGGAGCATTCGTGAGTATGCTGTCAAAAGAAATGACCCGTGGGGTGAGCAGGTCACCGCAAAGTTAAGCACGGTTCAGACTTAGTGGCAGCTGCGGGTAGATACCATAGGGAGTTATGCGCATCTGCTGCCTCCGCCGTAGTGGAACCATGCAGGGAGTCGGGGCAAGCCCTGTAAACAAAGGTTCCACAGGACTGGAGGCGCTCGCCTACCTGACGCCTCGAAATGTCGGCGGCCTGCTACTGTGGGCCGCCCGCCGGGACGTACGCAGTTGAATGCCAAGAGCGATCCTGCGACGCCCCCCTTTATAAGGCGGAGCCGGATGTCGTTGGTCGTTTTAGACAGTAGTCAAGTTTCGGTTAGTCCGTCATACCCGTCCTGCCTCCCCGGATAGGACGGGATGCGTCAATGCATTTCCCCAACGTTAAAAAAAAAAAGATACCATAGGGCGTGCTACAATTATTTCAAGCGTGTTGGATCTTCCCTCCTAGGCTCATCTAGTATAAAGGGCAAAAAAGCGATGTAGTGAAAAGTGCAGCATTCGATAAATTATGCCAAGAGCTTGAAAAGGATTGTGGTGACTGCCAGTATACTCTTGCAGAGCTAATATTAAAAATGAAGGAGTATGATCTAACCCACGATACTTACAGCAAAAATCAATTCAGGAGAAAACTAAAAGAGAAGTTCGGGGAGGGAGTTGTGTTCACTGAATGACAGTGAGAACTGGTACAGTAACAGAAATGCGGACACTAAAAGTGAGACGCAGTGAGTCATCCAGACAGCAGCTCGCCTTCTTCGTCAGGAAGTACTCTCTAAACCATATGACTTTTCTTGTAATCTATCTGCTTCAGACATGACAGGGGGGGACAGGACTTAGTCCCCGACTCTCTTCATTTATTTCTAGAGGAGCTCTTGCAAACTAAAAGCAACAAAATGCATGCAGTTAAATAGAGAAAGGCAGTAGGCAGCACTATGTAATCTTTCTTTAAATTAAGTTTTTGCTATAATTTGTGATACATATTGGAAACTATAGGTCTTACTTGTAGGTACTTAACTAATATTATACTTTTGTATGACCGTTTGTTTCATAATAAATAAATAAATTGTTATTTATATCTCTGACTTTAATTATTTAGCCACTAACATCAAAATTATAGACAAATCTTCCCTTAGACTATTACGGGCTCCCGTTTTTCAGGAATCCATACCGTCGCTTGTCAACGAACATCGCACAATTCACAATGCTTATTCGGATCGCCTTCTAATAGCCTCCTAGCGGTACGCCAAAAATAGCTGCAAAGGTTGTTTAAAGCATGAAAATCGGAATGATTGATCTTTAGGCCATATGAATCAATTTGAACAGTAGCACGAAAAAAAAAGGAGAGGAGTTATGACGACATATTTTTTTTGTATGGGAAAAAAATACATTTTGTTCTGAAACTTATCGTGTTTGGTAATGAAAGGGCTGGCTTACTAAGCCGATTCTAAAAATATATCGCATCACTATATTCATTATATTTCAGTCAGTTGTTTGAAATAAAAATAAAAATCATTTTCAAAACATACCAAATTTGGGCTCCTCCCGCTCTATTTGTGACAGTCGCTTGACAGTCGCTTCCCGCTGTCTGTCCCTTGTATGCTTAGATCTTTAAAACCACGCAACAGTTTTTGATGCCGTTTTTTTTAATAGATAGAGTGATTCAAGAGGAAGGTTTATATGTATAATATAGATAGTACTCGTGCTAAGCCGGGGCGGGTCGCTAGTGTTTTAATAAGAGAGGACGAATAGTGCGAGAAAAATCGTGAGAGCTCGCGGGCTGTCTCATGATAGCCGTGCAAGCATTAAAATTCATATACTTATGTATATCTTCTGTACTAAAATCTATAAATAACTTCCATTATTTTGATTTTACTGTGGCTTTAGTACAAAAAAATTAAAACAAAGCAAAATTAAATGTATATGAGTCTTTTCTTAATTATTTTTTTTAAACGGTGCTTTCCATATTTACACGAAGCGATTATTTTGAAAAATGAGTAAATTTTTAAATTATTTATTTGTAATGTATTCTTATAAGCCAGTCTAATTATTAATATTTTATATGTAATTAAGAAAGAATAAGTATTATTCATTTAATTTAATCAATATAATAAAAATGACTTATTGGCATAACACCATAAGTTTCTGAACGCAGGATAATGACCTCTCATTCATAGAAAAAAGTTGGATCTCATGACTGATCGTCACCTTCCAAATTCAAAAACTTTCCAAGCTAGCGGATAAAATGGCTTTTTGGACGCAGATTTTGAGTGATAAAGCAAGCCTTTCCGAGGTGAGGTGAAATAGTTATTTGTTACCTAATGAAAGTTATTTGGAACATACTGATTTTCAATACAGGTTTGTTTACATCACATCAAGATCAAAGCATTTTATAATTATTAGATGTAGCAAACATTTTTGCATCTTTATATAACTCCACGCTTACCTTCATTAAAAAATTCACAGATTTCGTGCCTCACACGACTATCGAGCACATTGGAAATGAATCTACGGAATTCGAAAAAATATTGTCGCCGAGCGACGAGAAAGTCCGGATAAGTAAAAGGTTACAAAATAAAACTATAACGTTGAATGACAATTATTTTATTATTAATATTAAAAATACAAAACAATAATTACAAGACAAATTCGTAATCATCTCGAGACACTTCACCACTTGCCACTGCATCGCTGTCGTCGTCACTCGAGTCTTGATCGGCAGCGGCCCATTTGCTGCAAGATATGATTTTTTTCTTGACAGTTTGACGCGACGAGCCCTCGTCAGTAACTCTTGCGGCACGTTCGAATAGCTCAGGAACTCCAGCTCCGTGTCCAACGAAATCCCAGAACACGTAAGTTTGAAGCCCGAGATAGCAATTACAGCCAAGCCATGAATGTATTTCGGCTCGAGAACCAGATTCTTCCACTTCCCCTTAGAGAACTTCAACGCATTTTTCTTGAACTCCACAAATTGAATGGGAATTGTACTCGGCATTGTATGAGTATTCAGCACCTTGACATTCCACACACCCAAAGACATGACGCCTTTATTGTTTGGTTTCTTCGCAGTCAAAATCTTCTCCGTCAGATTCTTCCAGGCTTGAGCCGGATTATTCGAAATTTATTGATGGCTTCGGTGAAAACATCCTTCGAACAAACAAATCTGCTTTCAAATCGTGCACCAGTTTGTCCTCGAAGAAGGTACGCATCAATCGTTTGCTAGGCTCGTCCCACCAATAATCCGAAGATGAGACAAGCATCGACAATCTATGCTTGCCTTCCATATGAGCCATGTCGAAAATCTTTTTACGCTCGCTGAAATCGTCGAAGGTGTTGACGAAAGTTCCGTATAAATTTGTGACCACGGCCAGACGAATGGGCATCTTGTATGAAAATTGGCAAATACGTTGACTTTTTCGGAATCTTATTCAACTTGACGTGACCTTTGATGTCGGCGGCGTCTCTGAAGATCGGCAGAGATTCCGGCCGTTTCATGTTCAATTCTTCAATCACGTCGTCGATGTACGCGTTCAACTTTTCTTCGTCGCTAAATAATCCTTTTATCAGCGCCGCTTAATACACGCTGCTGACAACATCTTCTTGCTTGTTTCCGATTCGAGCTTGCACTTGAGTATCCTGTCCGTCTTCACTGTCCGATGAATCTGCAAGAACATGACGGAGGGGTCACCGGGTTAACATTCGCTGCTAAATAAATCCCGGAGAAACTTTTTCAGCGTTATCGTCAATACGGATATCAGACAAAAATGCGACACCGCTACTGTTGCTGTCAAGATTTTTTTTCGTTTCATATTCGATTTCGTCATCATCAAAATGGCACGATGAGTACTGAAATAGAGCGTGTAGTACATCAATTCGAGCGGCGTGTTTTTGACGAATATGGCATCGATAGTAGTTCCGCCGCGATAACTGATTCCCATTCCTTTACTGACATAATCAAGACTTTGTGTATTTTTGAAATAATCCAACACAACCTGTGAACAGCCTGTGAATCACTTGCAAAATTGTAATTAAAATCTCCGCACAAAACTATCGGACACCAGTAGAGATCGCCTCGCCTAACCGATTGCAACTCTATCGCACCTCTCGTGAATCACATCGCTTCATCCATAAGATCCATCAAATTTTGTCCGCTAATTCCTGCCTGGCAGTAGAAAGCGAGGAGGCAGAACATTTGTTCGACGTTAAATTTATCCATATATTTCATGAACGCGCAACAAACGTCACCGTACGGAGATTTCACGGTGTTTATATCCACTTTGTGACACGCCGTTAAATTGGACTTCAGAGAATCGTATATCGCCACAACACCGCCACCCTTCCTCCCCGACACGGCTATTCTAGTTCTCGACACGCATCGAAATCCGTCGACCGGGAGAGCCTCCGCGTCTACGGCGCCGTACACTTGATTGGCCAACAGACACTGCGATGAATTGTCACGGTCCCGAATAGGACGGCGACTCAACAGAACGATAGTCTTGCAATCGTTTCGCGGATCTCCACAGCCGACTCCTCCTTCGCCGTGCATCCAAGTTTCGGACAAAGCGAGCACGGATAGATTTCTTAATATGAAGTCCGACGACACATCCACACTGTGCGCATTTAAACTGAATGTTCAACAATCCGATCGCTACTCCTTACTGAGATTTAGCCGTTTTAATGAAACTTTCGCATCTGTCGACGAAAATCAGCAATCTCTTCGCGTGCAGCCGCTTAAATTCATTTCTCAATTCCGTTCGCGAGTCATCCTTCGTGCAGTGTCTGAAGCGATGATCTTTCTTCTGATTCGTCAAAAATATATCGCTCCAACGAACGAGCGCGAGACATGGCCACATAAACCGCAAGCTTCGTCTTCGAACTCCATCCAAACTCGCACCACGTACTCTTCGTTCTGTCGGGCTATCGTTTCGATAAATTTTAAAATTCCCATCGATCTGTTCACAATTCTGTCCACTTTATCGATATTCTGCGTAACCATGTACGGCATGCCCAGAACGAAACACAATTCCTTCGGCAAATAACCAGTAGCGCTCACTTCCATTTTGTGCAATTTTTGTATCGTGCTCGTCTTCGGATTGTTGTTGGCGCATCCAAGCACAGAATCTTCAGCCGACACTTTCACCATGCCCGCCGAGTCTGCAGATAATATCTTGTAATTGTAATTATTGAAAAAATGTGTTTTTTTTCCACTATTTCGGCCATAACTTTTTTTGATATTGACTTTCTCGAATAATTCTTTTTGCACTTTACGACTCTCATAAATACGCGTTTTTTGACTTTTCTAAATATAATATCTTCACAACTCTCTGAGATATAAGGGAATCGCACTTTTTCATGAAATCGGGGCCTATACTGGAGCGAACGAAAAGACATTTCTAATGTAAACATTTCCAATGTCAAAAGTCAAAATATTGTTGGGTACTCACGGGTAAACTATAAGGCTTTATTTTAGTTTTTCCGCTAACTTGGCAGGCATTATAATTCATATATGTATATCTTATGCACTAAAATCTATAAAAAGGTAACTCCCATTATTTTAATTTTACTGTCGCTTTAGAACAAAACAAAACAAAATTTAATTTAATTGAGTTTTTTCTTAAATTAGCAGTTTAAACGGTGCGTTCCAAATTTGCACAATGCGAAAAGTTTTGAAAAGTGAAACTACTTCAAACATGAACAAAGAACATGATTAAAGACTGGCGATCTAGGCGCCTCGTCTTGATTCTCTCCGTTGGGCATGGTGTGGGTCTGCCCGAGCAATAAGACGACGTAGGTGTTACGGTCACGTAGCGTACTTTATTTTAATGAGCGTTTAATAAGTAATACAGACAGCCAGTCCACAAGTGGCAGAGCGACGTGCTCGAACCGAACATCAGAACTCGAGTGTCCAGGTTCTGAGGAATCCGAGTATTTAAAGGCAGTCGTTCCGTCCCCACCAATGGCCGTGCTCGTGCAGCTGCAGTGTCGCAAACAACACCTGCAGCTTGCACGTGTCCGTTGTTCTCTCATGGCAACCCCTGCAGCCCGCAGTTGCCAAGGTACTTTGTTGTCAACGCGGTGACTGCTTATTCAAGAAGCATGCATTCTCCAACAAATATATATATATATTTGTACTAGCTTCCGCCCGCGGCTTCGTCTGCGTGGACTCGGGATAAAAACTATCCTATATTTTAATCCAGGCTATAAACTATCTTCGTGCAAAATTTCATTCAAATCGGTTCAGCCGTTTAAGCGTGATTGAGTAATAAACATCCAAACATCTAAACTTTCGCATTTATAATATTAGTAGGATTGATTCCTTATTAAGTCAGCCTATTTATTAATATTTCATATCTAATTAAGAAAGAATAAGTATTATCAATTGAGTTTTATGATAATTATAAAATAATAATGAACTATTGGCATAACAACATAAGTTTCTGAACGCAGGATAATAACCATCTCATTCTGTATACAGGGCGTCCCAAGCCTATGGGACATCAAGGGAAAGTACCTTAAATATCGTAAATATGATATTTTCCTGAAAGAAGACATTATGTTATTTCTAAGAGTCAGTAATACTGCATTCAAAGATTTTCTAAAAATAAATTGCTTCGTCTGGGAATCGAAGCGACTTAAAGGTGAAAAAAATGCTAATCGAAAGAATAGACAAAAAATAATATTTCTTCTTAAGTAACAATCTTAAAAGAAAGGAATAACGTCAAATTGATCATTTGTACTAATCCAAGTACGGAAACATTAATCCAGGAACTGTTGCTCTCCGAATATTATCAGCCGGAGCTCCATGTTGTTGGAAAATCCAGTTTGGTTGCTCCGTCGCGGAGAGATTTCTTATCTCGTCTCTTAAAATAATATGATATGAAAATCAACAGTCAGCGAACTTGTTAAAAGATTGACGATCTGCATAAGAAGAAAAATCAAGTTTTGAGCACTAATTAATTAATTAAAAAAATACTCAATTGACTTCGGCAGTTTCAAGTGTTTTTAATCTGATTAAAATGATTAATTTGACGTTATTCCTTTCTTTTAAGATACTATGTTACTTAAGAAGAAATATTATTTTTTGTCTATTCTTTCGATTAGCATCATAAAAAGCGGAATATATATTTTTTCACCTTTAAGTCGGTTCGATTCCCAGACGAAGCAAGTTATTTTTATAAAATCTTTGAATGCAGTATTACTGACTCTTAGGAACAATATAATGTCTTATTTCAGCAAAATATCCTTTCTACGATATTTCTTGGTACTTTCCCTTGATGTCCCATAGGCTTGGGAGGCCCTGTATAAAAAAAGTTGGATCTCGCGATTAATCATCACGTTCCAAATTCAAAAACTCTTTCCACGCTAGCGGATATAAAGGACTTTTGGGCGCAGATTTTGATCGATAACGCAAGCCTTTTCGAGCCGGTGAGGTGAAAAATAAATTGACCGGTCGGGTTCCAACAAGTAGACGTACCTACTAAACTCAGCAGAAAGTTAAGTTACACTGTATTTACCCTAACTTGCTAAGTGTTCTCTTTTACGTTTTTTAGGGTTCCGTAATCAACACGGAACACTACACTGCGCGTGGCCCGACATTGTATATTGGTTTTTTTGTTCTACCTCGACCCGCGCTGTAGTATAAGTGAAAAGAGGACGAACTGAAAGCCAGAGCTGTACAGCCCGCAGTGACTGTCACAGCACATACTGAATTCGTTGATTTGTCACAATTAGTCTTGTTATTTCTTATCTCTTTATGTATTTTGCTTATTGTAACTGTACATTACATTATTGCCGAGGCGCGGAAAGTAAGGGGTTGTCTGACGAGATGGTTGGCAGGCCGAGGCTTGCCGAGGCCTGCAAAGAGACGAGTCAGGCATCCCTGGTTTCCGCCAAGGTATATATAGTACTTTTCTCAAACACTGCGTGGAAATAATACAAATTCATAAATACAAGTATTTTAATTAGAATAATTCAAGTACGATTACAAGAAACAATCCAATTTAATGATAATTGTAG
Source organism: Epinotia bilunana (assembly GCA_947049275.1). Classification (NCBI taxonomy): domain Eukaryota; kingdom Metazoa; phylum Arthropoda; class Insecta; order Lepidoptera; family Tortricidae; genus Epinotia; species Epinotia bilunana. The sequence goes on along the minus strand of OX346256.1, from coordinate 1,530,098 downwards.
TTGATGTTAGACCTGTTAGGGCAATTATTGAATGAAATGTTGGCATTTCTGGGGACGTTGAATGTGATATTAGACATGTTAGCGCAATTAGTGAATCGAATTGTGACATTACTTCCGCTGATGTTGAATGTGATATTAGACATGGTAGGGCTATTATTGAATGTGAATATAATATTTTGTCCGGTGATGTCGTATGTGACAGTAGACATGATAGGGCAATCGTTGTATGTAAATCTGACAGTTGATGCGGGGATGGTGAATCCAAAATTTGACATGTTTCGGCATCTAGTGAATGTAAATTGGACATCAGTTTCTCCGGGGATGTTAAATCTCATATTAGACATATTAGGGCGATCAGTGAATGTATTTACTGCCTGTGAATTGGCTGTATCACTAGTTAAAGTAAAATAAATAAATAAAAGATAAAATAAGTGATTCTTATTATTATGTATGTTTTTTCCCATGTTGACGCGCTGCTGGAACTCTTCGGGAAGGTTGAAGCCGATCGGAGCCTGCTCGGGGGCACTCGGCCTTGAGTTCACGTATACACCCATTATTAGACCTGGACAATAAAACGTAAGGCATTACGAACAAAGACCGTCACAAGCAAGTCACCAAAAATAAAGATTTTGCTTTGATACAAAATGTCAGCAGTTCATTCAGATGAAGTCTTATTTCCTTTAGGTGAAATGAATATTGGGCATCTTTTCTATGCTACAGGTTCATTACAACCAAATATCACGTTAATTTCTACTACGTCGCAATGTCAAAACAGTTTAGTTTAAATAAAAAACAAAAATCTCTAGATTTATTTTCAACGTAATGAAATGTCATAATGACCTTCACACATTACATCCATTATCTAAAATATATCTATACGTATAGTTGGTAAAAATAACAATTCCTTCAAATACCGAACTATTATTAAGACTGATTGTGAAATTAAGACTAAAGGTGAAAATGCATTATACTTGAGATAGCATAGAGACGTAATAAGAAGATATTGAAGAAAATTGTATTTATACAACGGATTTTAAAAACTACAATAGCGCGATGCAGAACATCACATTCCACACATATTCTAGCCGTAGTAGGTAATTCTCTAGGTTTTTATCTGCGTCTATACTCTGTTAGACCATATGAAACATATAAAAAAGTTAGATGTTGACCTCAAAGAAAAGTGAGAATTAGCGATTGGGTAAAGTCGCGTACACGTAACAGCGCCATCGTTGTTGTCAGGTGGCGACGATGACAACCAGTATATAGTTAGTGGCAACCTGTGTTCCCAATTTTAGCAAAAACTACTGAACACGTTCTGATGAAACTCCAATGTGTTGAGACCTCAGAATAGGCCAAAAAGTGGCGTTTGTTTAGATATCATTTCTTCAGAGGGTTATATAACGGTTTAAAAATGGTATGGGAATTACTTTATTTTTAAAATAGAGACTTGAAACTGCGCAAAACGTTTCTTTAATAAAATACAAGAAAAGTAATTTCAGCGTTTTTGAAAATGCATAAGTACTTACCCTAAAAAAAAACAGTAACATTTATACTTAAGAGGCCTTACGCCTACATAAGCAGAAGCGGAAGCGTATTTGGCAAAATGCTTCCTTTTTCATTCAAGATTATACGACGTAAATATTAGTATTTATTTAAAAACTGATAACGTACCTGAATAACTATTTCTTAAATAAAAGAAATCAATTTCGGCGTCGGTGCAGCGTGATTAATACGTCGTTTAAAATGTAGGTCCTTTAGTTATGATTATTTTTTTATGGGTTAACATAAAGTTATAATTTGCTATAATATTATTTTTAGGGCAAAATATAAGTACAATTTGCGGTAAAAAAATAAAACGTAATACTGTTTTCACAAAAAAAAAAAAGATAACTCGGAAGGTGTTTTAAATGAATCTTTGATTTTCAATCATGTCAGCCCCTCGTAAAAGATTTGGTGACGTGAATTGTAATAATTCATGTACCAAATGGTTCTTGTTTACTGCAAAATTTAGAACAGAAACGACACTTCTCACAGCAAAATTTGAAAAAGACCCAAGAATACTTATTTATTTTATAGGTTTAGGAAAAGAATATGAACCAATGAATTTTTCGGAATTTATGTACGGAATATTTACCGTTAGCTTTTCGGTGAAGGAAACATCGTGAGGAAACCGGTCTATTCCCAATAAGGTCTAGTTTTCCCTCCGGGTTGGAAGGTCAGATGGCAGTCGCTTTCGTAAAACTAGTGCATATGCCAAATCTTGGGATTAGGTGTCAAAGCGGACTCCGGGCTCGTTTAGGGGCATTACCGGGAATAACGCTAGGAGGATGATGAGGAAGAGAAAATGAAAATTTGAACCGTGTTAGCCCCTAGTTTAAGAGATGATTATATAAGTAGGTATGTTATCAGTTTTTGAATAAATACTAATAGTAACGTCGTAATCTTGAATGAAAAAGCAAGCATTTTGCAAAATACGGTCGTCTATAGGCGTAAGGACCCTTAAATGCATAGAAAACAGCCATGACTCAGGAACAAATATCCGTGTTCATCACACAAATAAATGCCCTTACCAGGATTCGAACCCAGGACCTCTTGCTTCGTAGGGAGGTTCACTACCAACTAGGCTAAAGCGGTCGTCAATAAATAATCGTTAATTGTTTTTTTGTTTCATTTTGTATAGAAATTATAATTGTTCGTATTATTATTCATTAAAGCCGAGAAAAACTCGGTCCCAGGTAAAAACAAAGTTAAAAAATTAAGAACAGCATCGACGGTTGTGGATTTGAATGCATTCATATGCAGTCTTATCGTTTTTAATTTTTGCCATTTTTAGTCCATCACGACACACGACCCCAACCTGAGCCAAATTTAATTAAAATATGAGTGATAATGATGAAATGTTCTGTTTGCGAAGGTACGGATATATTGTATGACATTATACATACAATTAAAGTTAGATTAGAGTTTCTTTATATTGCACAAAATTTTATCATGATTCAAGTAATTTCAAACGTGTGAATCACGCGCAGGTATTAAACGGCCGATTTATAATAACGCTGCGTCGCACGCACAATGGCCGACGGTAAAAAAATTGCCCTTTTACCTGCCCCGAGTTTTGTTAATTCTGACCTTCGTTAATCATATTTTTTGCATCCGAGTCAACACCGACCAACCTGGTGCCCACAAAATGTTCACACGTACCCGTGAACGCAATCACGTGACATACATTTTTGACCCGTTACAAACTGGTGCACTAGACCCAAAATTTGCGTTTATGGTCACATCTTGACTGTCATCTCTATCTATATATTCAGAAATCTTTATGTGCTCATCATCACATCAGCCGAAAGACTTCCACTGGCTGGACACAGGCCTCCCCCAAAGCCTGCCACAATGACCGGTCCTGTGCCACCCGTATCCAGCGGACTCCTTTACCAGGTCTTGGACTACCCACGTTGTGCCTTCCGTTGCACTTTGTGAAAAGGGAGGGAGTTTACTTTTAAATGTAAACTTCGAAAATTATTATTTGACATACAAAGAGAATTTGAATCCCCTAGAATGTAGTTTTTAACTTCGTATCTTGGTAAAGCTGTCCATTGTTTAGATGTAAGTATAATATCTTTAAAAGCCCATTGAGACTTGTTCTCATTTTTTCTAATGTTCTTTTATGTATTTTAATGTTTTTTGTATACCTACCTAAAATCTCTATAGCTATTTAAGCATCCACCATATTGTAAACTGGTTGTCACTAGGGGTGAACTGAAAACCAGCGCTGTGTGCAGCTAGTCTGTGCCGCAGCAAATGCCGAGTTCATTCCTATTGTCGCACAGAGGCTCTAGTATAAGTTTTACCAAAACAAAACGTTACGACCGCGTTTGCGTTTAGCTGTCAAATCTCATACAAATTGAGGGTAAAACGCAAACGCGATCGTAGTTTTGTTTCGGTAAAACTTATACTAGAGCCTCAGATATACTAGATTTAGTTTTTTTATTGTTCTGTTTAGTATGTTTTTATGTCTTGTCTCTGTATCTGGTATGGTTTGCGGCAATAAACTACTATTCTATTCTATAGACTGATAAAATGTTCTATTCGCGTAGTTACGGATATATTTTGTGACATTAGACAATACATACAATTAAAGTTAGATTAGTGTTTCTTTCATAATTTTAGAATCTAATAAAAGAATTGCACCACGACAAGAGAGAAACATCTTACAAAAAAAAATGCTTCATAAATAATGGTAACAACAGGCGGTTTTATCGCTTTAAAGCGATCTCTTCCAAACAACCTTTGTATAGCAGAAAACATTTAAAATAGAATTTCAAACAGGTAGCGCAGGAACTCATCAAGAAGAGTATACTAACACATAAATCATTCAAATATTACTAAACAGGACACTTTAAAATACATACCTAATAAATGAATAAATACGCAGACATATAAAATAAAAATAAATAAATAAATATTACGGGACAATCTTACAGAAATCGACCTAGTGCCAAACTAAGCAAAGCTTGTAATATAATATATAGGGTACTAGACGACGATAAACATACTTAAATAGATAAATAAATACTTACATACATAGAAAACATCCATGACTCAGGAACAAATATTCGAGCTCATCACACATATAAATGCCCTTACCGGGATTCGAACCCGGAACCTCTTGCTTCGTAGGCAGGGTCACTACCAACTAGGCTAAAGCGGTCGGCGATATATACAACCATATATAAATAAAACCCTATTGAATACTTTTTGGTATATTGATTTTATTGGTCTACAAAATATCAAAAACATAACATTAAGCGGCATCTATCGAGCTGTCAGGAACATTCAACCGTAAGATTTTATCAAAATAATGATTACTATATTGACAGCAGTTCCTTTGCGTAAAATGAATTAATTGTAGTGAATCCAAATCAATCCAAAAATCATTTTTTTTTCATGTAAAAATTAAGTACTATAAATTAAGTATTCATATACTTTTATCGCGAAAAATCGGCCACACAATTTAGTTCGTTCTTTCTTTATAAGGTCAATCTAGAGCATTTTCTTTTCAAAATGTCTGTCTGGCTGGCTTGTCTTGAATGCCAACATATAGTTAGTAGGTATTGTTGTACATAAACAGAAACACAATAACATATCTTTTTTTTCCATTCAATTTTATAATTAATAAAAGATAGACCTAGTTAGCTATGCACTTCCAAATAATGCAACATTGAGAAAAAAAGTAGAAACTTGCAACTATTAACTGTACCAAATTTACTGCCTCAATTAAGCTGCTCTTTACCAATAAGACCGCCTGTTGTTAACATTTATTTTTAAGTTGTTATGTCTATTTGATTCATATTTTGAAGTGTGTATCTCTGTTTTAGGTGCAACTTATAACAAAATGCAAGTAAATAAATATTGTTGCTTTCCTTGACAAGTAGGTACTTCTATTCAGTTGCCGATTTTCTAAACACATGTTAGTAAGAAAATAAGTAGTAAATTGCATGATATTAGTCTATAATTAGTTCTAGGAAAATAATTCTACGTCGATTTTTGGCAGAATATGTTGAAGTAACACATTCTACTAACCAACATTTTACCATATTCTCAGAAATGAATGTTATCTTATTGTCTAACTTTGATACTGAACTAGAACTGCACACCACAACATTACTCCAACCTTACCTTAAATCAACTGAATTAACTGTTTAAAAAGGAACAAATAAACGTCTATTTAAGGGCGAATTGGTATGCGCGCGCAACAAGTATTTTTGTTGAAAACCAAAAATGAATGTAAATCTTGACCAAAAACGTAACGTGAGTCTCACGGTACGGTGCAGAGCGAATGTTGTTCTCTGGCGGCGTACGAGCTTAAATATACCATGCAATGATAATGATTCATCTAAACACATACGTATCGAAGTTGGATAACAAGTTAACAACGCGAGATAATGTAACAAAAATAGTGGTGATCGTCACGTCGGGGACCGTCGGGCGAACTGAAGCGGTCCCCCGAACGCGATGACGCTTGGAAAATATATTAGAACTTACATAATATATATGTGACTATAAGAATTATAATAGGTTTAAAATATTATTTGTAAGTTTTTAGAGTCTATTTTTAGTGTCAGGGTGTTTTTAATTTTTTTAATTTTACTTTTATTTTGTCCTTTTTAAAGCGATGAATCGATGATCTTTAAACGGCTGATCAGGTCATAGTACCTACCAAATTTCAAATCGATAGGACATATGGAAGGTAGTCAGATACCCTCATCAACTATTAAAGAGCTGATGATCTTCAAACGGTTGATCAGGTCATGGTGACCTTACCATATACTTTCAATATCATTGAAGTAACACGGTACCAAATTTCGAATCGATCGGACATAAGAAAGTTAGTTAGATCCCCTCATCAATTAGAAAAGAGCTGATGATCTTCAAACGGCTGAACAGATATTCATGAAACATGGCTAAGAACACTCGGGATAGAATTATCTATGAGACAAAAAAAAAACTAAACGAAAATCGGTTCATCCGTTTGGGAGCTAGGTACGATACCACAGACAGATACACCGGCAGATTCGTTAAACTTATAACACCCCTCTCTTTGCGTCGGGGGTTTAAAATAGTGGTGATCCGTTTATGGGGCCTAACAGGGTATCGTGTTATGATAAGAAAAAACTAAAAGAAAAACATTTATAAACGATTTTTTTTTACATTTAGTTTGGAGCGTTGGCCGATAGGACTGTGATAGCGGGCCGATTGGAATTGTTCAGCTGCCGGAAAGTTTCATTTCATTTATATTCAATATTGCATTGTCATGTACATAATAAGGTGTTCAATCATTAGCCAGTTCACGACCTGTAAGGGCACACAATAATACGGTTCTATTCTATTAATGCTAGTCTAATTATGTAAGATTATAATAAATTGACGTATCAGTAGGTAGTTTAATAACCTTTATGATTTAATTTAGGAACTCCAACATAGCAACATCAACAAAACACCGTTACAATAATAATGGCAGATTGGGTTAATTTGTCTAATTATTATAGTAAATATTTATTTAATGTTAATGAACATAAAGTGGTGGCAGTGATATGTCAAGTTACAAGTTAAATATCCTATACCTTTTCGATGTCATATTTATCTAAGTAACGTACTATCTTCAAGAAATGAGTTGACTGTGTAATAACAATTTTCTATTAGTAGGCTTTTCAGTTTAGAGTTAAAAGTTTTATCACTTAGTTCGTATTTGATAGCATTAGGGATTTTATTAAAAATTAGAATACATTTATACTGTGGTCCATTCTTATACATATCTAGCCAAGTTAGATCTAAGTTGGTAGTAACAGCTTATTTCTATACGAACTTCTAGTTTTGTAAGTATCGATTTTCGGTGGGAATAGTTCTGTATGTTGTCTGACAAAAAGTGCAGCCTCCAATATGCATATTGAGGGTAGTGTCAACAGCTTATGAAAATGAAAATAAAAATGGTTTATTGGTAACAAACAGTTTATATTTGATAAAATGAGGGCGGCAGCTGTTAGGAATGTGTACATTCGCTAAGATTCGTATACACTTTTTTTGCAGAACGAATATTTCTTTGGCGTCTGTGCTATCTCCCCACAGAAGTACGCCATATCAGAGGCCAGAATAAATATATGCAAAATATACCGATAAAGCCGACTCAATATCCGTGTTCATTGACCGATGACCGCACGGCAACAGCTGACCGGCCGGGCCGATCCTCTACTTGTCGCGTCGACGGCAAGCGGGCAACGCGTGAAGGCCCCCATTAAAAAAACTGCGGTTTCGAACAACATGCAGGTATAGGTCGACACACGTAAAAAGAGCCCTGGCGGCCATGCATTTAATATGGCGCGCAGAGCTCTTTTTACGTGTGTCGACCTGTAGTGGAGACTGAGTCGAGTGCGCGAGCACAGGCGAAGGCCCCAGGGACCGCGGTTTCGACAGGCGGCACGTGTATACATAGTGCGTTCAATAAGTATTATTTGGCGTGATTCATTAGCAATAACAATAGGCTTAAGAGGCTGACAAGACCTAATTTTAGTACCTATACACTATTACCAGTAACACTCGCTCTCGTTTACTCCGATACAAATAGACAGTGTGCGCGCTATCCCCAAATCCTCAAGGGCATTTTGGTGTTGACAGCGTTTTAAGTCGTGGCGAGCCCATTTTTTGTAAACACGTGCGGTCGGCCGGCGCCGGCGCTGCTTCAGACGACCTTGATACTTTTCCTGTTAAGTACCTTTCCGTTTAGCAAAAATAACACGGCTCAGTTGTTGTTTAAACTTCGAATTGGTCAGTACATTTTCGATATGTATAGGTATATGTCGGAAGTGAGTGACACTGAAAGTACCAATCAATCCATCAATCAATCAATCAAATCATTTATTCGTAAAACATAGGTACCTACAAACAGGTGTTATGTTTTTTTGTTTTTATAACGTAACATTTTTGCTGTAGGAAAAAATATATCATAATCTGCAAGATATGCGACGGGTCATAGTTTTCGTAGAAATCCATTTTAAAAATAAAAATTAGAGAAAAAGAAATCTAAAGTCACCCCTATTTTTTCACTTGTAACCATTTTACTGCTCCATTTTTTATCAGAATAATATGAAATTTTATAACTTTCTTCATACAATAATGAACAAGAGCATCATTTTCTTACTTTCTTAATTTTCTTAAAAAATTATCTCGTTTTCTGAAATATTCCGCCAAAGTTCCTACGCCTCCCCGTTTTCGTCCATACGGTCAGTGCGGGACGAGACACGTTGCATGACGGACCTGTGTCAATTTGCGCTGCGCCGAAATTTTTAAATATTTGTCGAAATTGTGGACTATATTTGTTGCATAGAGTGGACAATCCGTTTTGTGATTCGTATAGTAGTTAACTAATAAATATTTGCGTATAGTTTAGTTTTTAGTGACAGATAATTTTGTTGCATAGAGTGGACAATCTATTTCGTGGTTTGTAAAGTAGTAGGTACTATAGACAAGACAGCTGACTGACCATCCGTGCACTTTATGTGCATTGTAATAAGGTTCTTGTATAAATACAGGATGGTCAGTTAACTGTGTTGGCATTTGTACCTAATTAACATTTACGTAGGTATAGTTTAGATTTTGTTTTAGTTCAAGATGGGAAATAATAATAATAACAATAATACATACATACATACACGCCTTTATCCCTAAAAGGGGTAGGCAGAGGACATGAAACCTGTGTCCAGTGCCACTGTTAGCATAAATGTGGGTATAAAAGATCGACAAAATGTGATATAGCAGTGACAGGTTGCTAGCCCATCACCCACAACACACTTCAACCCCGTTCCCTTAGTCGACTCTTACAACCCCCACGGGAAGAAAGGGGGTGGTGCTATTCTAACCCGACACCACACGGGTAATAATAATAATAATATAATATTATTAATATAATAATAATAATAAATTCTTTATTTCAGGCCAGTTTGCCCATAGATTGTAAGTAACATACAAACTTACGATACTAGAGTTAGTAGGTCTTAGCTTAGGTCTCACAAATTTTTCAATAATTATTTTGGGTCTTTGGGGTTAAATAAGCGCAGGAGGAAAATACGTAATACCAAGAAATTTTACAAGAGAAGAGGAAAAAGAATACACAAGTAAATACCTATTCTATCAAAGTATCAAATATCTAAACAGTATCAAAATTGGGAAATCGCTAAAACCAGACATTTTATTAGTAAATATATTTACAATATCTATTGCCTACTAACAATATTGTTTTATCTGCTCGTATTAATGACTGTCAAGTGTTAATAGAATAAGTTCTAATAAAAATAGTGGGCTTGGCAAATATTGTAAGTACTAGCTACCTATGGGTTGCATGCCAACTCCAAGTTCGATACAGAGTTATTATTTGATATGAAACAAAGTATGGTTAACGTACAACTAATCTATAAGTATATATTTACCCGAGGCCGATTTCTGTACAGTCAGTATAATATAGTTAGTAGCAGCCAAGTTAGCCAAATATATCTAGCTAGTGCTAGCCGTACGAGGCGGCCGCGACATACTCTCGATTTTTCTCACACTATACATCTCTTTCCTAATGTTCTAATAAGAGAGAGACCGATAGTGCGAGAAAAATCGAGTGTATGTCGCGGCCGTCTCGTGCTAGCCGTGCTGACGGAACTACACTAATCGTAAGTAAATAGTATTATAATAGTATAGACATAATTTTTGAACTTAATCAATTATGTAATTTATGTATGACAAATATCACGTTTCAATTAAGCATGACGAATGTCACCCACCCACGTCCACCCTTGCATTGGTAACGATGCGCGATGACGCGTCTGTAACTTAATCTATGTAACGCTTAATAAACGACGGCGACTTGTGCGACTTGCGCGGGGAGAGGGTCGCGGCTCCGCCCATACGCTCAAGGACTTTAGCGGGTATACAAGCCTTAATGTACATGTAAAACAAGTTAAACCCCCCCCCCCCCCCCCCTGTCTAACCCCGCACTCCATTTTATAGACATCAGAGTATCCCCCTGCCCATCGAACTGTTTGATTGGTTGTCATACCAGTATTTTAAAATTTCTATGACTTCAGCTGGTAAACTTGAGTTCACGGTTAACTTGTTCCCGGGTACTAGATATTTCATTTTTGTGTTTTATTCGATGTTGCCTCCAGTGCCTTTGTAACTTAGTAAGATTTTACGGTAGATTGCAGTGTGTCAATTACCAAACACTTAATTTATCTTAATATGCACTTTAATGAACCTCGTAATAAGGCATAGGGACTAGAGACGCTTCGGCAGTGTCATACGAATAGGTAGTATATCATAATATATGTATGTTAGTCATATTTGGTACTTATAAGTAATAGTGTCTAACTCGTGAGGCCTACAGAATAGATTCATTGATTACAGACTATATTAGTGGTTACAGACTTAAACTGTGTTGAAGCGTGGTACTCGTAGTGATTTCCACTCACCGTAAACCTAAATGTATTAAAACTAAGGAAACTTAGCCATGATGTAACACGCAACGTCTGATTTCTAAAAGAAATAACGCCAGGGACGAGCAATGAATAGCGGCTGTTCTAAAATACCTGTTACGCATAGACATATGTTTATTGAAAATAAAATTCTTACTGTTGTTTCGTTGTACTTGTATCTATATCATGTTTGCCTGTATATATTCATCGAAATAAGAATTTGTATTCTACAGTAGGGCAAAGCCAAAACTACAATTTAAGAGGTAATGATAAATTAACACTGACTATCTCTAGTTTTGTACATTTTAATAAAAGTTTAGGCAATAATGCAATAAGAGTATACGATAATCTGGCCAAATATTTAAGAGATTGTGTAAATATGAAAGTATTTAATACACAAGTTTCTGTAAAAAATTTCATTTTTGGTACAAGCTTATATTGCCGACTGTACTTTTCTGTATACCATCATCAACTACTCATTCTAACGAGCCTAAACTCAACGGGGTTACGTCGGTTAAGTACTGAATTCCCATGGCTACCTTCCGTCTCCATCATCAGATCAGCTCGATGGTACCATAAAATTGAATTGTCATCCAAACTATACTTACACCCAAAATTTCAGCTCAGTCGGTCACCGCGAAGTGGGTCAAATTTAACTTGCAAGATTTGATTACAGACAGACAGACAGAGAACGGGACAGGTGAAACTAAATAAAAGCTTGTAAAAAGTGAAAGATTATTTTATAAAAAGGCCATACTACTCCATTGACGAATATTTTGCCAATGCTCTAAATTATCTGGAGATTGTTATTATTGTTTAACTATTTTATTTTATTTTTAATTAATTTTGAAGTAGGTAGTTTCTTTTTATTATTTTAATGACTTACTATTACTTACATAATTTTATTATTTTTGATGTAACGTGAATTAATTTATTTTAATATTATTGTTTATTGTAATTTAAATTGTATTTGCATGCATTCTAATAGCAAATAAGGATTTTGATTTGATTTAGATTTGATACATTTGCCTAACCCAAAACAAAGGAACGCAAAAAAGATCCGTTTCTACCTACTGCGCGTGAATGCACTTTCTTGAAATGTCCCGATTTTATGACTTTAAGGACTCACGCCACGCCAGATGGGCTTGAATAGGCGAGCGATATTAAAAACAGAGGATAAAATGCTAGGTTCATAAACTTATAAATAAAACACCAGAACGAAAAGAAAACCAAACTCCAATTAAACTGGATGCAAAAATTACCTAGAGCTTAAGGGAGGAGAAGCGTTGAATTGTTATGCAAGCCTCAGAAGACTGAAGAACCTTACGAAAAAACACGAGTTATGCTTTTGTTCCACATGACGAAGACTTCTCCCTAGGAAGATCGCCTAACCACGAAAACAGGCAAATTAAATACTGGCTGCCGGTCAACTCTCCCAGTGACAGTGTTTGTTACCCAGAGCGTGTCACTCCCCACAAATTTGCGCCCCCTGGTATATCCGGCTGGTCCGGGTCAGGCTTGCTTCCTGGCTGGGTGTGGTTCCTATGTTAATTTATAAATAAATAATTTATGTGTACCTTTGTTATTGTATTTTATTTAACATACCTGCACGTAGCTTTTTTAAAATTATTCTATTTATAATATTAAAAAGTATCAAGACTTGTTCGTCTGCACAATAACATGTAAAACCGAACCGGCTCTTTTAAAATGTTTATGGGTTTATTGCCTGTATTGTTTGCGTTCAAGTGGAATCACGCCAAATACCTAATATGGAACGCACTATAAAAGCGCAGATGTGTGCGTGGAGCGAGTGAACGAGTCACCTGTTGCGTCGGGCGGGATTAATAAGATTACTTTCGCAAATATGGCGCGGAAGGAGGGTGTTTGGAATGATCGAGTACCGAATAATGAGTGGATAGATGTGCAAAAGAATCGTTATAAAAACAGATTAACTATTGGTGAAACAGGCATGGCTGCTGGATTGTAAATTTAAAGCGGCCGATGTGATAGTACCGTTATTTATTTACAATGTAAATAAGCACGTTTCGGCGCTTGACATTGCACAGTATGTCGAAAATAAAACACGTCTGAGAGTCCGAGTCGAGAAGGTGAACGTGAGGGAAGACAAAAACTACACTGCATTTAAGATCTTCGTGCCAAGGCATAGTCCCAATTTTCATAGATAACAACTTGTGCCCTGAGGGGGTTGCGTTTCGCCGCTATATATAAGGCACGGGGCAAAAATATAACTAGTTGACATGAGTCAATGATAAACAACGGTAACGCATTACTGCTAATGACTGCAGCTCTTTATCTAAGTTGGTTACTTTTCATTGTAAATCGGTGGTACTTTCTACTGGCTGTATAAGAGAGCTGTGTAGGGATATGTGTGGATATTATTGCGCTTCAGGAGACATGGCATTTTCCTGGGGACATAACTTTTCTAGGCACGATTGATGAGAATTTCAGGTTGGCGGGCGTCTCTGCTATGGACATCCCGGCAGGAATAATTAAGGGGCGTCCGCATGGTGGCGTGGAGTTGCGGTGGCGTAAGAGTGCGTTCGAGTCGGTTAACGTAGTGAAGTGCAATAGTAAGCGCATTACGGCCATTAAGACTTAGTACGGGTAGCCAGTCTGCGCTCTTTTTCTCGGTGTACATGCCGAATGACTGTGTAGACAATTTACCAGAGTTTACTGAATGTCTTGGCGAGATTAATACAGTTATAGAAACGTGTGAAACAGAATTTTAATTCGCATCCCAATGAGTTGTTCTAGGGACGAGTTGGTTAATTTTTGTAATTCTCAAAAGTGGATATGCGCGGACATGGAGAAGTTGCAAGCCTCAGTTTCGAGCACGTACACGTTTATTAGCGATGCTCATGGCTGCACTAGGTACTTGGAGTATTGTCTGGTCACACAGGAGGCGTGGGAGTCGGTGGAACATGTAGGTGTAAGGTATGGAAAGTATTGATCAGATCATCTCCCGTTGGAAATAGTGTTTAACCTAAATGTGGTCAGGACGAAAGTTCACTGTCCTGCAATTGCACTCAATAAAGTAACACGGGGAGAAAGGGATAGTGTGCAAATCGATAAATATAGAAACCTCTGCAATGACCAACTGAGAAGTATCGACTTTTCAGAACAGCTCATTGGATGCTCACAGAGAATTTGTGACGGTCAATAACCGCCCTATGCTCGACAGAGCATAGGGCGGTTATTGATAACCTGTGCAATGCCACGATACGTGTCCTAAGCGGGCGGCTGAGGAGAGGAGTGCTTCTGTGGAAAGGTATGTGGTAAAAAACGGTACTTGACAGGGTGGAATAAACACGTCAAAGATGCTCATGCGGAGGCTCGGCTTTGTTTCTTAGACTGGGTTATGGTGGGGAGACCTTTCCGTGGCGCCACCTATGAACGCATGAAAGTAGCGCGAAGTAAATTCAAAACTAAATAGAAGTGGTGCCAAAGGAATCGGGAGCAAATAAAACTCGATACTCTAATCATCACACCATAAGTCCAAGAAATTCAATAAGTTTTGGAATGAATCTGGCAGACTGAATCCAGGGCTGAGCCGGCCGGTGAGTATCAATGGCGTGGTGGATAGTAAAGTTATTGCCCACCTTTTCATGGAGAATTTTAAAGTCGATCCGCCTTCGCGTCTTGGTATGGGGCCGATGCTGGATGCTTCTGACTGTCTTGTTGCGCCAGTTACACTTTTTACTGCTAAGAATGTAGCCGCCGTCATTAAGGGAATGACAAGAGGTAAGTCTCCTGGGCACGACAGTTTGGGGGATGTGGAGAGGGGGAAATAAGAGTAAGAGAGAGACAAGTCCTACACACCCATATCGTTGGCAACCATCACGGCTAAGGAGTTGGACGGTTTGCTTGACCGATTGCTAACTGTGCACCTTAAACTCCACGATGCCTCGTTCGGGTTCAGGCCAGGACTATCTACTGAGACCGCGGTGCTCTGCCTCAAGCAAACTGTCCCGTATTACACCGACCGATAGGAAGACGCCAATATATGCATGCTTCCTCGATTTGACTAAGGCTTTCGATATGGTGTCGTACGATGTTCTCTGGCAGAACTTGCGCTGTGAGACGGACCTCCCGTTGGATGCGATCGAACTGTTTAAGTTCTGGTATGCTAACTAGACGAACAACGTAACGTGAGGTGGTTCGTTGTCGGATACGTACAGGTTGAATTGTGGGGTCAGACAAGGGTCGGCTGCTCGATAGGATGGTTAATAACATCAGCTATGCAGACGACATGGTACTGCTGAGTCCGTCAATCTGCGCATTGCGCGAATTACTCGTGACAAGTATGCGAAGAGTATGCTGTCACCCATGGGCTTAGAGTACAACGCTCAGAAAAGCGAGCTGTTAGTTTTTAAATCGCGGGGTGGATTAGTTGGTACGGTACCAAAGGTGGCACTATGAGAAAGTGAGCTCGCGCGCGTGTCCAAACTCAAGTACCTGGGTCACTGGCTGACGGATCATCAGTGGGGTGTGGCTGATATTGATAGAGAGCGTAGAGCCCTTGCAGTAATAGCAAATATGCTGGCACGCAGGTTTGCACGCTGTAGTAGGCAGGTCAAATTGACGCTGTTTAAGGCATACTGTCAAACTACACTTGTAGCATGTGTATCAGGTATACCAAGGGCTCTGCAAATGCACTGAGGGTGCAATATATCAACGAGTTTAGGTTGCTGATGGGGCTGCGCGTTATTGCAGCGTATCGGGTATGTTCGCCAAGGGGCGCGTTGATGGATTTCATGCCATAATACGCAAGCGAGTTGCCTCACTGATACGACGCATTCGCGGCAGCGCCAGCAGCATCCTAAGAGTTGTAGCTAGAAGGTTGGACTGTCCCATCCAGGCACATTGGATCTAGCTCCATGTGGGAGGCCTCCCACCCACATAAAGTTGGATCTGACTTGCGAGCCTCCTTCCCGCTCTCTCTCTCTCTCTAATTTAATTCTTTTAAAATAATGTATTTTCTAACACTAGGGGTAAGGTTTTTTTTGTCTTTTATAACAAAAAAAGGTCACTTAAATAGAATGTGCAAAAAAATCAATTTTGTAGAAAGTGAGTCTCGGTGAGAACGGCGATGACGGTGAGTTGAACAACATTCGTACCATTAACGGAGAACCCATGACTGAATATACTCGTATCGATGTACAAGGGATCAAAACAAGTTTTCAAATTGATAGCGGCTCGGCGGTGACGGCGTTCTCAGAACAGTTATATTTACAATATTTTAGACATTATCACAGGCCAATAAACGGTTGTCACCGGAGATCACATTTTTAGTGTTCCGTACCAAAATTGGCCCAACGGAACACTTATGTGATCACTCGGAGGCTGTCCGTCTGTCACAGCCAGGTTTTTGCATTGGAGTCGCGCGATTACTGTTTAATTCAGGCAAAAGTCATACGATTAACGTTTACATTATTCGTAATGGTGGGCCACCCATTTTAGGATGGGACTATATACGTATTGCTCAGTATAATTTGGAAATAGCACCCATTCATTTCTGTGAACCGTCAGATAATATCATAGACAAATTACAAAAGCAATATACCGCGGTATTTTCAGACGCGTTAGGAACTTTTAACAAATATAAAATAAAATTGTCCCTTAAAAATGACTAAACCCATAGTTTTGAAGGCTCACCCCATGGCCTTTGCTTTGTGTGAAAAAGTAGATAGAGAATTGGAGCGATTGGTACAAGTAGGTATTTTAAAACCTGTTGAGTACTCGGAGTACGCATCGCCGGTAGTACCGGTGTTGAAGCGCGATGGCTCCATACGACTCTGCGTGGATTATTCTGTGACAATTAACAAACAGCTACTAGTGGAACATGACCCGTTGCCCACCGCGCAAGAATTATTTACCAAACTACACGGCGGCCAGCAATTCAGTAAATTGGATTTATCTCAAGCGTACGCGCAATGTCTTCTAGACGATGAATCTCAAAAACACTTGTATCAATACGCACAAAGGGCTATTTTTGTATAGAAGATTAGCCTATGGAATTTCCAGCGCGCCTGCAGCATTTCAGCGCGTTATGGAGTGCGTACTGTACTATGGCAGGTATGAAAGGAGTTTTGTGCATGCTGGACGACGTGCTAGTGACAGGGTGTAACCGGGAGGAACATGTTTCTAGGTTACGGGCGGTAGGTACTCCAAAGACTACAGGACCGGCGTCTTACACTACAAAAAGCCAGTGTGATTTTTTCAGATGAAATAGAATACTTAGGGTACATTATAAATAAAAACGGCTCAAAAATCACCTAATAAAGTTGAATCTATATTTTGCGTGCGCCTACTCCTTCAGATGTAGCTAGTTTACAGTCATTTTTGGGCTTAGTACGATACTACTTACTATATAAATTTTGTACCTGGGGCGTCATCCCTGCTCAGTCCCCTATATCAGTTGTTGCAAAAAGGAACTAAATGGGGTTGGACTACTGAGCATGAAAACGCGTTTACGACCATAAAAACACACCTGAGTTTGGATCAAGTGTTAGCCCACTTTAACCCAAATGCGAAGGTAGTTTTGACCGTGGACGCTTTCCCGAAAGGACTTGGCACCGTTTTATCACAGATTGACGCTGATGGCGTAGAACGACCAGTGTCATTTGCATCCCGGACATTAAATCCCGGCGAGAAACGTTATGTCCAAATACAAAATGAAGAGATGAAGAGATAGCAAAACTTTCACTGGAAATCTCAGACCTTAACGCAAAAATGATGCATTTCAAAAAACAATTGCAATGTACAAAACCATAACATCTTCGGATATCTTAAAACATAACAATGACACTTTGAAAATACTTTCTAGAGGTCGAATGTCATCCAGTTGATTTATTTTTCTGTATGTAGGAACATACAGAAAAATAAATCAACTATGCAATCTGAAGTCCTCAAGTACAGAGCGTTCTAATCATGTATGTCGGATCTTGGAGAACCTACGGACCCCCAATACATTGAAGGAAGGCTCAACGAAATCCTCAACTCAAGGCGAAGTTGGAAATGACACGATTATCTTCAGTATGAACCGAGAGACTATTTCATCTACGCCCAAGAATCACCGTGACCGTTCAGCACCAGTCCCGAAACCTGAACCTTTAGAACCATCGGCGACAAGTGAACCATCGAAACCGAAAGCAAATCCTAATAGCGAGTAATAATAAGTCAATTAGAATTACTAGTATTATAGGTAAAAATGCTACTCTGGATAATTTTAATTACTGCCATTTTTTAACACCTGGCGCAGGAATCAGGCAAATACTGAGACAAACCGAATACCATACAAAAAAAAAATACATTAGCCGACTACTATGTAATTATGATAGAAGAAGATTTTCACGAAAACGAAGAATATGATGAATTGGTAAATTATATAACTGACATTTCATGCCTTATAAGACATATTAACATCATTGTTATGTGGCTTACCACATATATATGTGGTAAGCCTATCTACAATTCCAAGGTAGAAAAATGTAATAGTCTGCTTCGGAGCAATGCTAAATTTCATGAAAAACACGTATATTTTGACTCGAATTTAGACCTATCATTAGACATCTTTTCGGCAATCACAGGGCGTACCTATCAATAATCTTGGAATGACGAATATTTTATGTCATTTGGGAAATTTTATTTTGGACAGTACTCGACCTACTAAAGGGCATGAAACAACTGGGCAAAAAATAAAAGGGGTCCAAAAGAAAATATCCGACTATTTTCCACAACATACTGGAGGTTTAAAAACATCTGGACAAAAATCTAAAAGCATTTTGGATTTTTTTCCTATAATTTCATCCACATCTTGCACCAAAATATAGCCGGATTTTTGAATAAGGCCGACACGCTGTCGGTATACTTGCAGGAATTTGACAACAAAAGCATGCCTATTGATGTATTATACTGTATCACTGAGCACTTCTTGATGGCGGGCTCGGAAAATCTTGTCACTATACCTAACTTTAAGCTTGTAACTATTTTTTCTAGAGAGCAATGCAGAGGGGGTTCATGTATATTAGTAAAGTCTCACCATGAATATAAAGAATTAACCAATGTAAAGAGTGTATCCTTGGAGCATTCAATTGAATGCTGTGCGATTGAATTGTTACAACACAGAAAATTATTATTATATGTCTATACAGAACGCCCCAATCGAACCTACCGTTATTTTTTGATAAATTAGATACAATTCTTCGCAAAACATGTGATTACACTTAATAAAAAGTATTATTAAATAAATAGTATTATTGTGGTGATTTTAATTTGAACATTTTAAAGAAAAGTAATAACACTACAATTTGAATATTTGTTATTAAACCATAATCTGAAACTGGAAATTAGGGAACCAACTAGATTGGCTAGTGGGCACCTGCCTCGACAATTTTGCACACAACATTAAAGGCTCCAAGGGAAAAGTTATTGAACTTTGTTTATCGGACCATACGGCTCAAGTATTAAATTGCCCCGTAAAGAAGACCTGTTTCATAATTTTTTGGCGAATAAAGCAACGAGATTTTAGTTCAGAGTAAGAAATGTATTAGGTAATAGATTGTCTTTCTCGGATGTATTACAGTGTAATGTAATGATGCAAACTTTGCTTATGAATTGTTTATAGATACATTTACCTGTTTTTACAATTTGTGCTTCCCTTTCAAAATAGTAAAACTTAAATCTACAATGAAACCCAAGTGGATATCTAGAGGGATCAAAACATGTAGCAAGAAGAGAAGAGCTTTACTATGGAAATATCGACTTTATCCTAATAAAGTTAATGAAAACATTCTTAAAGCATATATAATACTTAATCTCACACATCATATCAGCCGAAAGCCGAAAGACGTCCACTGCTGGACATAGGCCTCCCCCAAAGAGTGCCAAAGTGACCGGTCCTGCGCCACCCGCATCCAGCGGACTCCAGCTACCTTTACCAGGTCATCAGTCCACCTTGCGGGGGGCCTACCCACGCCGCGCCTTCCGGTTCGTGGTCGCCACTCGAGAACCTTTCCGCTCCAACGGCCATCGGTTCTACGTGCTATGTGCCCCGCCCACTGCCACTTAAGTTTAGCGATTCGGAGGGCTATATCGGTTACCTTGGTTCTGCTGCGGATAGCCTCATTTCTGATGCGATCACGCAGAGACACCCCCAACATAGCCCTCTCCATAGCCCTTTGGGTGACTTTGAGCCTTCTTATGAGGCCCATAGTAAGCGACCACGTTTCAGTGCCATATGTCATCACTGGCAACACACACTGGTCAAAGACTCTCGTCTTGAGACACTGCGGAATATTGGACGAAAAGATGTGCCGTAGCTTCCCGAACGCTGCCCAGCCGAGTCGGATTCGATGATTGACCTCTTTCTCGAAGTTGGACCTACCTAACTGGATAGTTTGTCCTAGGTATATAATACATAATCGTCTACAACATCGAGTGTAAAGTGTCCGATTGTAATGGGAGTTGGTACTACATGGGAATTTGACATGATCTTCGTCTTATCCATGTTCATTCTTAGACCAACTCGTTCGGAAGCTTTATTGAGGTCATCGAGCATCGTACTTAAGTCTTCCATGGTCTCAGCCAAGACTACTATATCATCAGCGAACCGAAGGTGAGTGATGTACTCGCCGTTGATGTTGATGCCTAGCCTTCTCCAGTCCAGAGTTTTGAAAACGTCCTCCAGTGCAGCGGTGAACAGTTTTGGAGAAATAACATCTCCTTGAATGACTCCTCGCTGCAGCGGAATAGGTTTCGAGTTCTGGTCCTGGAGTCGAACTGACATAGTGGCGTTCTCGTACAAACACTTCAGCACTTCGATATAGCGATAGTCAACTTGGCACCGCTGGAGAGACTGTAGTACAGCCCAGGTTTCAATCGAATCGAAGGCTTTCTCGTAGTCCACGAACGCTAGGCAGAGGGGCAGGTTATACTCCTCGGTCTTCTGTATAACCTGACGGAACGTGTGGATGTGGTCTACGGTACTAAAGCCTCTTCGGAAACCGGCTTGTTCGGGAGGCTGGAAGTCATCTAACCTGCGTACGAGACGATTTGTAATGACCCTCGAAAACAGCTTATAGACATGGCTCAGAAGTGAGATGGGTCTGTAGTTCTTCAGCAGGGTGTTATCACCCTTTTTGAAGAACAGCACCACTACCCCTCCGTTCCATGCCCTTGGAGTTCTCCCTTCCAGTAAGACGGAATCGAACAACTTCTGAAGGGCCGTAAGGACCGGTTTTCCACCCGCCTTCAGGAGTTCGGCTGTTATTCCGTCTTCACCGGGTGTCTTGTTGTTCTTGAGCTGTTTAAGAGCCATTACAATCTCGTACAGGCTGATGTCCGGGATGTCGTCGGTATAGTGCCGGGTTAGTCTAGCTCTAGGGTCTTCCGCCCGACCAACTTCGGGTCTACGTGTTGACGTGTATAGCTGTCCGTAAAAGCGCTCTATCTCACCCAGAATCTCGGTTTTAGAAGAAACGATTCTACCATCTTCAGTTTTTAACTTCGCGAGCTGGCTCTGCCCTATAGACAGATCTCTTGAGAACACTTTAGAGCCCTTTTTACGCCTGATGGCCTCTTCAATACAATTTGTATTGAATTGGCGCAGATCGCGGGTAGGGGACTTGGAGATCTGTTTATTGAGCTGCCGTTATAAGGTCGCATCGGCTGAAGACTGTAGAATCATTTCACTCCTTTCCTTCATGAGCTTCTGAGTGGAGCTAGAGAGCCTTTTAGTTTAGTTGGTTCCTTGGGCCTTGAAGAACTTAGACCCAGTGGAACGGACAGCTTCCACAAACCCGTCGTTCAATTCGTCCACATCGTCGCCTAGGCAATCAAAACGGTTTTGGAGTTCCAGCTGGAAGCTCTCGGGGTTTAGAATTTGGATTGATGCTGGACGGAGCGTAGACTTCATCAATCGAGAGCGTTCTTCCTTGACGCATATATTCAATGGGCCTCTTACCAGACGGTGATCGCTCCCGGTTTTGACCGTATTGATCACAGAGACATCATTGAATATATGCTTCCTCGTCGATATGATGAAGTCAATCTCGTTTTTAGTTGCACCGTCGGGACTCATCCAGGTCCACTTTCTGTGCTCGTGTTTCTTGAAGAAGGAATTCATCATGTAGAGTCCCTCCTTCTCCAAGAAACCAGCCAGTAGTTGGCCCCGGTGGTTCCGACTTCCAATTCCAAATTGCCCCACTTTCAGCTCTTCACCATCTCTCTTGCTCAGTTTTGCGTTGAAGTCCCCCATGACAACGGTGAAGTAGGTTTTGGAACTATGCATGGCCCTCGATATATCTTCATACATAGCCTCCACCTCTTCGTCGGAGTGTGCCGAGGTCGGCGCGTAAACCTGTATGACCTTCAATGAGTACCTGTTGGATACTCTGAGTATTAGGTACGCCACCCTAGTCGACACACTCTCGATCTTCACAACGTTATTCACGAGGGACTTGTGGACGTACAGGCAATGACGTACATTGTAATTTAAAAACGAACTGTAGGCAATCTATATTTATGGCACCAACTGTTCCCCAGGACATAATTAATATAATTAGATCACTCAAAAACACTAATAGTGTTGGATATGACGACATAAATACTAAAGCTGTAAAGGAGACATCGCATGAAATTGCCCAGCCTGCCCAACCCGGGTAAATCATGCGATTCATGCGCTGCGCCTGAGTTAGTTGACGATCGGGCTTCATACGTTAACTTTGTGGTCGATGATACTTTGCCCATTACGTGTGACGAGTTGCGTGAGGAATGTTTTAGGGATGTAAAATTAAGTAAGATGATATGCTATATTCAAGACGGCTGGCCTAGGAAAGTGTCAGATTTAGATGTCCAACCTTATTTTTTGCGTAGAAATGAACTTTCTGTCGAAAATGGATGTGTCATACGGGGTCATAAGACTGTAATACCTACGAAACTACAGCTTACAATTTTAGCTGAACTCCATAAATCGCACTTGGGGATTGTAAAGTGCAAAGCAGAGGCAAGAAGTAGACTATGGTTCCCAGGCATAGATAAGGAAATAGAAAAAGCTATAGGGAATTGCTTTGCTTGTTCGCAACTCCGACAGTCGCCTCCCCGTGCACCGTTAGCGGTGTGGCCTTATCCGCAACAAGTGTTTTATGGAATACACATCTAGATATTCTTGGCCCGATAAGTAATAGGTCGTATTTGGTTATTGTGGACGCCTATTCAAATTGGGTTGAAGTTTACTTAATGAATAATACAACTTCACTCGTAGTTATATCTATGTAAATTGTATGATTTCATGGAAAGATTAGGTCTCATGCACACATCGCTCAGTGATAACGTTACTTGTTTTGTGTCCAGGTGACGTCACCCGCTTATCACCCGGCCAGTAATGGACAGGCGGAAAGTTTCGTAACTAGTAGTACAAAGCACGTAGATCAAAATTTTACAAAATATTTGTTTGACTATAGGAACTCTGTTCACTCCACTACGGGCGTTTCGCCTGCCGAGCTGGTGTTTGGTCAGAAACTTCGCTTGCGCCTGGACTTGCTCATGCCCGCCGCCACTAAGGCAGCTACTGCGGCGTCGGCGTCCTCGCCTGACACTCTCGCTAAGGTTGTAAATCATAAACAGTGTTTGCAGACTAGGGCATATGGTGGCACAAATAGACAATGTTTTGTGTCCGGAGATAGTTATGTACAAGAAAAACTTGAGTAAGTATCTAATAATAAATTCACGTTGGGTAGTATATTGAAGAGATTATGTAGAACCGTTTATTTAGTGCAAGACAATCTAACTCTTATGAAATTAAAAAAAACATAAAAATCAACTCGTAGCGTTTAGAGGGACAGAGACAAGCAATAACTATAGTGACCCTGTAGACACAGACACGGCTGCCGAGGCGACTCAAAGTGGAGGACCTCATGAGAACGATAGTTGTGCCAGTAATTAAAATTAAGACTGGCGATGCCTCCGATAAATCCAATTACAGACCCATATCGCTAGCCACCACTGTGGCAAAGTACTGGACAGTTTGCTCGACCGTGTACTTTCAGAGTATGTACCGTCACACGATGCTCAATTCGGTTTTAAACCTGGGTTATCGACGGAAAGTGCCATCCTCTGCTTGAAGCAAACTGTTCAGTATTACACAGAAAGAAAAACACCGGTATATGCGTGTTTCTTGGATCTGTCGAAGGCGTTCGACTTAGTGTCCTATGACGTCACATCGTACTTCATCGTAAAGCTAGAAGAGGGACATGTTGTATACGTATATATATATAGTTGTAACGATACGGTGCCGCAATCCCTACGTTCATGATCTATTAAAGCAGTGTGTAAACGACCGCCTTTGGTTTCACTTGTCCCCTGTCACATACCTAACAGTTACGAGTCAGCGCAACCCACGTTACTAATAGTAATAGGACAAGACTCGCCGCATTTAATAGTATCTAGGCAGATATGTGAAGACGGTAAACAACACCCCTGCGCATCCCTAACTCAGCTAAGATGGTTGCTCCATGGTGTGAACAACAAACCTCGCAGGTTAGACGGCTTAGTTAATCATATCAAGCCTATATATGAAAATCAAGAACCAGCTATACGCGAGCATTCTATAACATAGAATCACTTAGCAACGGGCCGCGTAAACAAACTAACGACCCAGAGGACAGAGCTATAAAGATATTAGAGAACACGTGCGAACGTTCACCCGAACAGGACAGGTTTGAGGCAGGATTATTACGGAAAACCGACGCTAAAACGTTACCTGAGAATAACGCGCACGCGCTGAAACGGTTACACTCGATAGAAAAAAGACTAGATACTTAGTAATTCTGCGCTTAAGACCGAATATAGTAGGGAAACGAACGATTTTTCTAATCAAAGCGTCGCTGAAAGGGTTAACACGTTCCCAAACTCGCCACACGTCTTCTTTCTACGGTATTTCCAACAAGCAAAATTGTAAAATGAGATTAGTTTACGACACCGCATGTCGAACGAACGAAAAAACCTCAAACGAAGCCATTCTATCGGAACTAGACCTGATCGAACCTCTCGGACCCCTCAGCGACAAGAAGCCTTTAAAAATACTAGGCAAATAGTTCAACAACTCGTCTGCAGACTGGAAAAAACGACTGAAGAAATGTGAACTCACTTTGTTACCACGCAATCGGGCCACAGAGCAACCAAATTTGAAGCCCGGCGACGTCGTTTTAATAGCGGACAGTACCCTGTCGAGAGGAACTTGGCCCCGCGGGCTCATAGAGAAAGTTTATCCCGGACCTGACGGCAAGGTACGCGTCACAGAGGTGAGAAAAATTGCTTGACTCATACGTCGCCCGACCTCTCGACTTATTTTGATAGACTGACTAAGTAGCCTGGTTAGCATATGTTAGTACTTGCGTACGTGAGGCAGACTGTTTAGGACACACGTCGATCAGACATTTTTTATTATTATTGTGTGTTATTGTGGGCCTTTGTATGCCGCTTCGACCAGCAGGTGATCTATTGTGGCAGCCCTTTGTTTATATTTCACCGTTAAGACCCGTTGCCTCTAAGAAGTTCCAGATTCTTTGGGCGGTGACATGTTGTACCTCTTCTGGGTGCACTATGTGCCGCCCTAGGTAGATACTTCTTTTGTACATGAGTTTTCCGCAGGAGCAGAGAATATGCATTACTGTTTCCTCTGTCTCCTGGCAGTACCTGCAATTTGCGTCCTGTTTCATACGATTTGAAACAGGTGCTTGTTTAATTTGCAATGTCCTGTCAGAATTCTCGTTACTGCGCAGGTTTTGTGCCTTCTGAGTTGCAGTAGCTCTTTAGACAGTTTATTATTGTACGTAAGGCTTTAGCATGTTTTTGTGCTGTGGCGAACTTCCACAGCTTTATTGCCTCTGATTTTTCTGTGTTGTTTAGCAGAGAATATGCTTTCCGTTTTGTGATACCACAGAACGGTTCTGGGCCGACCAGGGTTGTGTCCGCGCCCTTCCTTACAAGTTCACCTGCTTTTTCATTTCCAACTATGTTGGAATGTCCTAGTACCCATCTAAGTATGACTTTGTTGGTATTGGCCAGGGTGTTTAAATTGTTTTTACAGTTCTGGACTAGGTTAGAGTAGGACTCTAGGGATTCTAGTGCCAGTAGAGCAGCTTGGCTGTCTGAGTTGATGTAGATGTGTTGGTTTCTTAGGTTTCTTTCAAGATTGATCTCCACGCATTTATTTATTACGAAGATTTCAGCCTGATAGATTGAGGCCTCTTTCCCCATGCTGGCGCTAGCTTTGAGCTTTGGCCTCTCACCGTAGATACCACATCCAACATCATCACCCTTTTTAGATCCATCAGTGTACCACACGTGGCTTCCCTCCTTAAAGTTCATTTGGTCGTTTAGCCATTTGTCTCTCGGAGGTATTTCCACTGTGTACAGTTTGGTGAATTCACCAAATCAGACATTAACATATCCTATATATCTAGTTACCATCTTAGGATAGCTTTCCCGACTGCGTAGGTCTATTTATGTCAGACGAATGGTCTATACGATAACAAATCGGCAAATTTATACAAAGAATAGGTTTAGTTTACTAATCAAACACCGGATTAGACACTTTGTATACATATACACTGATACCCCATATATCTTAGTTAGCAAGCTTACGATCTAAAAGCCACGTTCATTCTAAAGAATGAATGTTCGAATAGCTTTCTCGCACCGGATTGGACAAAACGTTATTACGCAGATCGCAAGCACACTGATTCCCCGTATCCTCAGCAGTTAGTAAGTTTGAATAACCTAACCAAAAGATATTACCCAACGATGACTAGTGGCTGATCACCCTTAACGATCAGTGTTTGGCTCACGTAGCATGCTGCGAGAGTCATTAACTGATACCAGACTACAAACTTGTTGTCTCAAAGATTGTCTTTTTAACGTAGATTAAATTGAATCCAGTTCTTTGAATTAATTAAACGTCAATCTCTTAGTAATTCTGTTTAAATGGCACTGCAGCAACCTTAGTTTAAGTTCGAAATGTGTTTAACACATTTCTCTATGTATTAGAATTCACAAAATTCACTTATCTAATTGCATTCACATGTAAATAAACAATTAACTATTAACCTTAGACAATAGACTTTATTACATCGTAACTCTGCATAGTTATATACAATATCGTGTGTTGTGGGCGATGGGCTAGCAACCTATCACAGCAATATTACATTTTGTCGATCTTTTATACCCACATTTATGCTAAAAGTGGCGCTGGAATATACGTTTAATGTGCTCTGCCTACCCCTTTTGGGAATAAAGGCGTGAATGTATGTATGTATGTATATACAACTAACAATGTAGTTAAACTTAGTACATAAGACCGCTATTAGTTTCAGTAATAACATTAAGACCTAAATTGTTCACATTAGCATAAAACTGACATTTACATAAGCTTTTATCAAAACTGAATTGAATTGTATACATATAACAAACATTTTATGTATTTCTGTATTATAAAAATGCAACATAACCTTTCAAGATAATTCGATTTAATTACTTACGGCCGTATTCATAAACGCACTACAAGCCTGTTTTAACTAAAATGGCGTTAAAATTCGTTTGTCCTTATCTGTCACTTTGAAATTTGTGTTCGTAAGAAAGGGACAAAGCACATTTTATTTAGCAGATGCATTTTAAGTTTTATGAATAAGGGGGTTAGTGCTTAAACGTTAGCACTAAATCAATAGTGAAAGTATTGTAATGAATTACGTAATTTTGGAAAAATTAAAGTTGATCACTTTATTTTAAGTGGACTGGCTAATATAAATATATAAAAAGGCTCAGACATTTTACGACGACGACTCATCAGTCTTGCGCTCCTTCTTGTCGGAGCGGCGCTTCCAAGTGGCGGTAGAAGACGTCGTCATCGTCGTCTTCGTCGGAACGCCCGATCTACGCGGGCGTGCCCCAAGGCAGCTGCCTGTCGCCTGGCTGCTACGCCCACTACACAGACGACATCCCGGTAGTTGGCGACGTCAAGCTGGGACTTTTTGCGGATCACGCGGCATACTACGCGTCATCCATAACTCCCGCACATGCCACATCAAAAATCCAGCGCCAGTTTGACGTCCTACCGAACTGGGTGGCCAGACGGAGCTCACTGTCAACGTGGGCAAAACACAGGCCCTACTGACGGGCTCCAAACAGCCGCCTCAGCCACTGAAGCTCCACCGGCCAGGAGAATGAGTGGCAACACACGGTCAAGTACCTGGGGGTCACCATCGACAGGGGACTCACTATGAGGCAGCACACCGGTGAAGTGGTGCGTCGGGCGAAATGCGCCCGAACGAAGCTTCGTCCAGTGCTCGCAAGCAGCCTCCCGCTCCGCACGAAGATGGGGATCTATCAGGTCCCGCCTGACCTACGCGGCTCCTGCGTAGTACGCCCTGACAGCAGATTCCAGTCGGAAAAGGCTGAGGGCACAGGAGTCGCAGAGCATACGGACCCTTGTCCAAGCCCCCCGTTACGTGCGGAACAGACACATTGCCCGAGACCTCAAGCACCAGAGCCTGGACGACTTCATCGTCCAACTAACGCGCAGAATGCTGGACCGCGCCGAAGCATCACACCACAGCCTGCTACAGGGGATAGCGCCGCTTCACACGCGCCCCCCCGATGCCCGACGATGGCGAGCCCAACCACGCGAGCTAGCTCTTGCCACCGCCCCCCAAGTCCCCAGTCCTAACCCCAGGACTCCACCACGCCGCAGATAGGCCAACGACACCCACCACAATGCCGCAGACAGGCCAACTTGACGCAAGCCAAGAAGGCAATGTCAAACAGATTTAAAAATAAGCCAAGATTGCAAAGATGACCGGCTCATCCATTGATGAGCCGAAACAAAAATCCGCCAAAATGGACTGAAGTCCAGAAGTGTGAGAAGACACACAAAGAAGGCAGATATTTTATTCCATAATTAATCGCCTGCAACTCAAGCCTTCAACATCTAGCCATCCCGCTCACCATCAAGCCTTGTCAGCCTTGTGAAGAAAAGAAAGTTTGTTTCTCTTTCCCGCCCTACGGATTCCACTCAACGTGAGAGCGCAACAGACTGAAGAAAGGCTCGCTCACACCTCTCCAACTGCTGCAGGTACGTCGCGGCCCGCATTCGCGTGTCGTCGCATCCATAGTTCGGGTCACTCACACCCTCTGTTGGTTTACCCGAAGCTATCTAAGCACAGAACCCGGTCATCGCACGACTGCAATAAACACTATATCGCCCTCTGAAGAAATTATATCTAAAAAAAAAGGTCGCGCTGACCTATTCTGAGGTCTACAGAAAGTGCCATAAAAATCGGTTCAGTAGTTTTTGCTAGAATTTGCCACCAGAATTATATTGGTTGTCATCGCCGCCACGCGGTGTCAACTTGACAACAAATGATGGCGCTGTTGCGTACACACGACTTTATCATACTCACTCATTTATTTATAATGCACAAATACATTAAACGTCAAAAGGTTTATATTAGATTAAATTTAATTAATTCTAATTTATTTATGTCGTCAGAGTTACATTATTTCAAAAATGTATACACATGTCAAATTAAATAAAATTGGTAATAAAGTCATATTTAGAATTACGAAGAATATATTAAAATGTTAGTAGTCACAGAGTTCAGAAATGTCATGAAAGGCGTTATTAACCAGCCATTTTTTCAGTTCTCTGTAGAACAAACTGCCATTTTTAAGGTTTTTAATGCGATAAGGAATGGCATTATATATTTGAGGACCAATAACATAGGTCGTTTTGGTAGAATTGGTTAATTTGCACCGGGTTGTTACAAGCTTGCCCTTGTGGTTATTACGTAACACTCGTAGGTTTTCGGCCCTCAATGGAAAGGAATGAATGTTATTCCTTACAAATTTAACAATATTATAAATGTATTTTGATGGTATAGTCATTATCCCAAGCAAGATGAAGAGTTGTCTAGCTGGTGAACTAGGAGGAGCACGTGCTAATATTCTGACTGCTCGCTTCTGTAGCACGAAAACGCGGCGCCAGTCAGCTGCGACACCCCAAGACTCGACACTGTAGTTTATCACTGAGTGAAACAGTGCGTAATAACTATTTAATACTTGTGCATCAGGAAGTACGACAGACAGCCTTTTAAGGGCGAAGCAGACTCCCGAAAGTTTACTACAGAGAATATCTATTTGAGTGTTCCACTTCAGTCCAGAGTCGAGATTTACGCCCAAAAATTTTACGGACTGTACTTGTGGAAGAGTAGTGTGGTTGATATTTATATGGAGAGGCCTGGGCGGTCCCCCCCACCCCCCCAAATTAAAATGGAGTATTTATGTTTTGGCCACATTGAACACAAGTCCGTTTACGGAAAACCAATTGAGGAGTTTGTGGACGTCGCTACTTATGTGGTTTTCCAAGTCGTCTATAGTTCGAGCAGTGAGTATGTCACAAGCGTCATCAGCAAAAACGTACATATTCCCGTCGACCGCATCTGGCAAGTCATTAACTTAAATACGTACGTATTAAAAAAACATAAGTTCGCGAGGGAAGATCCTTGGGGTACCCCAATATCGACACTACCTTCGCGAGAGTGTGTCTATCCGTTGTTTAAGACAATAGATTGTTGCCTGTTTTTTAAGAAGTCTACCATCAGCTTTAAGGTGGGGCCACGCAGCCCGAGGTGGTCAAACTTCTTGGATAAGACATCGTGATCGCAGAGGTCGAATGCACGTGTCATGTTGCAAAGAAGAATAGTAACATGAGATGATTTTTCTTTTGCTAGCATTATATTATGAAGCGTTTCACGAATAATGGACGCGCACGAGCGGTTTCTTCGGTAGGTGTATTGTTTGTCGTGTAGTAAATTATTTTTTTCTAAAAAGATATACAAGCGATTACTTATTCCAGCTTCGATCCAATCGGTTAGTCTCTGGTCTGCGGGTCACCTTAACTCCATC
This sequence comes from Epinotia bilunana, assembly GCA_947049275.1. Taxonomy (NCBI): domain Eukaryota; kingdom Metazoa; phylum Arthropoda; class Insecta; order Lepidoptera; family Tortricidae; genus Epinotia; species Epinotia bilunana. The sequence continues at coordinate 1,499,106 of OX346256.1, read as the reverse complement.
AAACTTTTTTAAATGTTTCATGTGGTTTGACGAAGTTTAGACGCTGACAAAAAACTCAAGAATGACCTACAAGGCTAGAATATGCACGGAAATTGGTAATGTTCTGCATCGTGCTATTGAAGTTTTTAATTTATGTATTACTAGCTTCCGCCCGCGACTTCGTCCGCGTGGTCCCGGGATAAAAACTATCCTATATTTTAATCCAGGCAATAAACTATCTTCGTGCAAAATTTCATTCAAATTGGTTCAGCCGTTAAGCGTGATTGAGTAACAAACATCCAAACATCTCAACTTTCGCATTTATAATATTAGTAGGATAAATGCAATTTCCTTCAGATTCTCCTTATTATGCCCCTCTGACAACATCAACGAATTTTTGTGATAGTAGAGATGTACCGACTAGAGTCGGGAAAGCCGACATTCCGGCCACATTTATATTATATTACCTATTATATATTATATTATAGTATAGTCGGTGAATAGTCGCCGACTAGAGTCGGCAAAAGATACAGAATATTCGGCACTTATTTTGATGACTTACTGTAAAACAAAATCCCATCTAAAACATAAATGTGAAATGAGAGCCAAGTTCAATTCAATATTATCACAAAAGAAGTGAGATCTAAATGGGTGCCAAGTTCAATGGTCAGTCCTACATTTTTTTATAACAACATAAAATATTATATTTGTCAATATATTTTCCAAATAAATACTTTTGAAGTGAATTCTTTGTATTTACTTTCACTTGTCCCGTTGTCTGTCTGTAATCAAATCTTGCAAGTTAAATTTGATCCACTTCCCAGTTTCCGATTGCGTTGGAATTTTGCACGAATATGCAAATCGCGTGACAATGGAATAATATGATGACGTGGAGCTGATCTGATGATGGGGCTGCGGAAGGTGGCCATAGGAACTCCGTAATAAAACCACATAGCCCCATCGAGTTTGGGCTCGTTAGAATAAGTATTTGATGATGGTATACAGAAAAGTATAGGCGGCAATAAAAGCTTGTACCAAAAATGTTTTTTTGTTAGAAACTTGTTTTTATATACCTAAGTAAGTATAGATACACAAGAACGTGACGTTAATCGGGTAGGTATTAGATTGGCGCAGTAACATTGTAATTTTTTCAATAAAGTATTATCTACATAATTTTCCCGACTGCCTCAGGGTACTTAAATGTTTTGGAGCGTATTTATATTATCTTTGCGTATGTATACTGCTCAAAACAAAATAAGGGCCATTGTAATTATTGGACATAAACTAATTGATAAGTGGCTAATTAATGAACTCCCGTATAAGGATACGAATGTATTCTGAAGTCAGAATCTAACCTCTTTCATGCTGGAGTTTGTCTAAAAGCTAGAAAATATATATATTACTGTTTAATATAATTTTCACGTAACGATCACCATACTTGTGGCCCCTATTTTCTTTTGAGTAGTATATGTTAATCTGTCTTTTTGATATGTGTTCGTAAGTCGTAAGAAAGGGACAAAACACATTTTATCGGTGGCATTATATAAGGCATATTTGTGAGGGGGGTTAATAACTACCTACCTCATATTTTAATAACTACCTACCTCACTATTCTCCTAACGTTTTTCCCGATCTTAGGTATCCTAGGACTTAATATTATTACTTTATATAGTCATTCACCTACGCCTGTTAGGTACTAATCGACGATAACGAACGACTCTTATTGATACTACCTAACTCTACTTATCTCCCCCGCACATAGATAACCACTTGTAAACATGTTATTCAAGTAACATGGCGTCCTTTCAATACATTAAGTAGGTATTTCAATTATTTTCGTTTCTGTAGCATAGCTAGCTGCCTTAATATTAATTACAGGATTAAACGAACTTACCTGAAGTGAAGTTCTATCCTGTCATATGAATTATTCAGTTCGTATAGATAAATTAACGAGAGCATGGAATTGCATATGTAGTAGTATTGTATGTCTACAGGCATTCTATATTTGAATTTTCTATTTTCTCGTACTATTAGCATAAAAAGAGGTTTGTTATATATTGAAGAAGTAAATACCAAAATAATGTCAGTGTCAAATTGTGAATATTATTTACGTTGTGCATATATTTTTACGTCTGATTTTATTGTATTCTCACAATTATCAGAATAATTTTGTGTCAGCCCGTACGACTAAGTAAGTGTAAGTTAAATAATTTTCAAAAAATATGGCAGTGAGTAATTTTGGTCCGATTGAGAGTCAAAGTAAGCAAATTATTTTTAACTGTTATAAATATTTTGAACTTGAACTGAAGAAAAATTTAAATTCCCCTTACACGGCTGCCCAGTTAGTTGAAAAAGCTACAGGTGTTGGCCTCTCTACTGTTTATAACATTGTGTCTGAGAGCAATAGTGAGAAATTCGCATCAACAAAGAAATTCACCTCCCCAAGAAATAAAAAGTTACGTACTTGTCCGTCATCAGCAGTTTTGATCACGATTTTGATCAGGAAGTCATCCGGAGAACTATATAAAATTTTCATCTGTCCCATAAGCAATTTCCAATCTTAAAGGCACTCCACTCTGTGTTAAAATCCGATATAGATTACAAATTTGTCATTTCCACCTTTCGAAAACAAATACAAAAATTAGGATTTAAATGGAAAAATACCGAGGACAACCGAAAAATATTAATGGAAAGACACAACATACGGCTGCTAAGAATAAATTACCTAACCAAAATTGCGGAATATCGCTCTAAAGATAGACCACTAGTTTATACTGATGAAACCTACATCCACACTTCACATGTGTCCGGAGAGGCTTGGACCGATGGAACAGAATTTGGTGTAAAAAAACAAATCAGTACAGTCCAGCGGTTAATAATAGTGCACGCAGGAGAAAAAGATGGTTTTATTCCCAACGCTTTGTTAATGTTTAAGGCAAACCAAAAAACGGGAGATTACCATGACCAGATGAACTTTGTCAACTACGAAAAATGGTTAAAAGAAAAATTAATACCGAACCTTAAATCGAATAGCGTACCTATACTTATCGTAGATAATGCGTCCTATCACAACAAACTTTTGAATCGTGCTCCAACGTCAAATTCTCTTTAACAAGAAATGATGGATTGGTTGACAGAACACCACATTTCATATAGCCCGTTGATGTACAAAACCAGTTTGTATGATTTAAATAAACAAAATAAAGAGCGGTTTCGTGAGTAACACATAGATGCAATTTTAAAAGAACATGGCCACTCCGTTTTACGATTGCCACTGATCACCCGACATTCAATCCGATCGAAAATATTTGGTCCATGGTAAAAGGATATGTAGCGAAAAGAAACGTTTCTTTAAACATGCAAGGCATTATGAGTTTAGCAACTGAACGAATGAATACTATTACTGCAGAGGACTGGGAAAATATTTGTCGCCATGTCGAAAGTGAAGAAAATAAATATCGATGTCAGGAAGGGGAAATGGATCGAATTTCAAACAATCTTATTATCAATACTTGTGACAGCTCAAATGAAGAACATGATAGCGACTAAAAGCAAAAAACAGAGGACTACTACTTATTCCATTTCTTAAGGGTATGTAATTTTCTTAAATTAAGAGTAAATTATTCTCCTTTTATTGCGTTTGTACAACCACTACAAATGCAATTCCATGTTCTCGATAATTCATCTATAGTATACTTGTAGTGGTGATGTAGTCACGCCTTATAAAGTCGCGAATTCATAGTCTAAAATCTAGATAAAAAAATAAAAGAGACAGCACTAGCAACACTAGCAGATGACAAATTCATTAAATTTAGAGCTAAATAAAGAAACCAATAAGGGAAATATTAAAATGTATCCCACCAAAAACATTACATGTAAAGTGATGCCAAGACTCCATAGCTCATACAGCTTTCAGCGTGAAAAAGATATCAGATCGCAATTAGCGCCAAGCTTCCTACTCCACACGGCGTAACTCTACCACTACCAGCCACGCTCTACAAATTCTACATCTTGGCTAAAAAGCATAGACTTTCATGCCGAATGAATTTATGGCGATATTAATAAGTAACGGGTCTGTCTATGTTTGGGAGGGAGATAAATTCGTTTAGTCCTGTAATTATATTTCTTGTTTAGTTCGTAGTTTAGCGTACTTGTAGATGTTTAGAGGAATTAAAAATTCTATTATACCATTTTGTACTTGTTCTTATACAAAATGTAAACGTTTTCATAACAATACAAGATTAGGTACTGAAAAAACCCATTTTTTTTTCGTCTCATCCAGCGTAGGAGGCCTGCGCTCATCAGTCCTACCATATACTTATGATGGTGATGTGTGTACCAACTTATTTGTAATGGCTTACCTATGACAAAAGTATACGTACACTACAGCTACGATGAATTTATGAAGCTGTAGACTAGAATTATGATAAAAAAAATTTTTTATATAATATGCTGACAAGTAAAATTCATGTTATAAATAGGTATATGTATGGATATAAATACAACAATGAAATAATGAATTATAGTAATAGGTAATCGCAAGATTTCAATATTATCGGCAATTTCAAATATGAAATTACACCTTACAGTTTTCTTAATATGCTATCATGTAACTACAGTGAGATCTCTATATAAGATCTATATTTAGTCAGTCATGTCTAGTAGGAAGCGGTACCACATTCACCCTATTATTTACAAACTGTTTGCCCGTCCTGAGTCTGTTTAGAAGAGGCATTGAAGAAAATTAATTGAAAATATCTATCTTGCAACCGTTCCTGACGTAAGGATGCGGTCATTCTCAGGTGTTCTGAGCCCTAAAGTTCTTACTATGTATATGTATTACTTATGTTCCCGTGTCCCCCTAGATGGGGCAGCGGGCGTCCACAGTGCGCCGCCATCCCGTTCGGTTTTGAGCTTCGCGCTTCAATTCGCTCCAAGTCTTCTCTATGGTCTTCGCCTCTGCGATGATCGTCCGCCGCCAGGTCTGTTTAGGGTGGCCACGTTTACCCTTTCCTTGAGAATTCCAGGACAGGGTTTGCCTCGGTATGTGATCAGGGTCGCTTCGGAGCGTGTGGCCGATCCAGTTTCACTTGCGGCGTTTGATATGTTGGTCGATCGGAGTCTCACCGCAGCGTTCCCACAGTTCTATGTTAGAGATTTTCTCGGGCCAGTAAACACCGAGAATACGGCGAAGACAGCGGTTGATAACGATCTGGAGGCTGGTGCGAGATGACCTTTGTAACCTTCCACGTCTCACAACCGTACAGCAACACGTTGGACCGGAATATGTTGTGCTTAACTCTCCTAGTCAGTTTCCGCGATTGCCAAACAGGGCGGAGTTATGCGAAGGTTGCTCTTGCCTTGACGATTCTCGAAGCGATGTCCTCTTCGGTCCCTCCAGTTTCCGACACTACACTACCGAGGTAAGTAAATTTGTAGGCCCTTTCCACAGCCTCTGTGCCAATGAGCAACGGCAAAGCACTTGTTGCCCCGCACCTCATTTCCTGGGTCTTCCCGGTGTTGAATTTCAATCCCGTCTCCTTTGCCTCTCGTTGTAGGTCGTCCAGTTTGACTTGCATGTCGGCGCGTATGTCGCTCAGCAGAGTATAGGTCATCGGCATAATCCAGGTCTTCCAAGACGCTGGTGGGAGTCCCCATATAGAGTAGTCTCTCTATGCCGCGGCGCTTGTTGCTTATTGTAGTACAACTGTGTATTAGACAGGAGAGTTAAGACCCTTGGTAAGTGAACACCCGCAAGTAGTGTATTATTGAGCGTTTCAGAACAGAAATCTATCGATTTCTGTTCCGAAACGCTCAATCGTATATACAGTATCATATCATGGTTAACTTGTTTTCTGTTCTGAAATGCTCAATCGTGACTATGAAACCGTATACCGTCACGATACCTTGTTTTCGGTTTATAAATAGATTCCCATGCTTCAACGCTTACAATCTTTAAGTTTGTCGGTTAGTACAGACGCATTTACAGTTTTAATAATGAAGTTTGTAAAACAATCTCACAGGCTGAAGTTGGATGTCGTTTGTTCTACTCGCAATCGCAATTTTCGGCATGGCCAACTTTTACCCGACACCATTCGCTGTATAATTTGTGATCCATCTAATTGTGGAAAAACGAATTTAATTGTTGGTTTGCTGCTTCATGAACAAGGCCTACGCTTCCAAAATGTTTATATTTATTCTAAAACTTTATTCCAGCCTATATATAAATTTTTAGAACAAGTTTTAACAATGGTCCCCTCAATTTACTTTCGAAAATATTGTGAGAATGATGAAGTATTAAGCCCTCATGAGGCTAATATTAATTCAATAATGATATTTGACGATGTTGCATGTGAAAATCAAAATAATATACGGGATTACTTTGCAATGGGAAGGCATAAAAATATAGACAGCTTCTATCTGAATCAAACGTATAGTAAAATACCTAAACAATTGATACGAGACAATGCAAATTTAATCATTCTTTTTAAACAAGATGATGTTAATTTACGACATGTTTATGATGAACACGTAGGAAGTGATATGTCGTGGTCTCAGTTTCGTGAAATGTGTGGACAAGTATGGGACATACCGTTCAAGTACTTAGTTATTAATAAAGACTGTAATAAAAATTCTGGATGCTATAGGAAAGGTTTTGATACGTTTATCTTGCTAGAGTAACGGTATACATAAAGGATCGTATTTAAGTTGAAACTTATTACTTAAGATGAAACCATCTGGATCGGACATGAATCTAAAAATGAACGAGGAGAAATTATTTAAAGAAAAAGTACTCCGATCTGCTGAAGCCGTAAGAAAAAAAGTTAAACTTATTCGTGATGTTAAAACAAACGATAATATGATGTTGGAAACAATGCTAAAACCAATTATAGATCCTCTCAATGAAATGGCAAAACACAATAATCATGGTTCGAATAATAATGACACTGATCGTGACAACGAAGAATTAAAATGGGATTCTAAGACAGTAAAAACATTAAAATATAGTCCGTCTGAACAGGAAGATAAGGAAAGTTTCGTTGATAAAACATTTCTGAGAAAATCATCAGAATCTAGTTCAAATACTACCGATGCTGAATTAAATGACAGTAACGCTAACCTAGATGATGCCTTATCTCATGAAAGTGTCAATCAAAATGATTCTGATACAACCAACAATGCTTCGTTTAGAACATCTGATTCGTATGCTTCTCCTCGTGAAGACCCCGTTTGGCAAAAACAATATTCGTACACAAATATTCCTTTTGGTGTACGAATGGAGCGTGGCAAGCTAATGTTTGGATCTTATCCGATTTCAGTGAATGACCAAAAACTCAAAATATGTGGGGAAAGTATTCATTTAACGCCAGGTTTAAACGATTTATTGTTTAAGAAAATACCTGATTTAAGTCTCGTTACTGAAGACGATAAACGATTTTATAAAACTTTGTTATTAAAAACAAATGCTCATAGACGTGATTTTGATCCAAATAAACCAATAAAAAGCAATAAGGGCATGAAATATTTATATGTGATAAAACCACTTTTCAAATTATCTAAACAACGATCAGTAAGTGAAGAAATTCATGTATCCGGCCATGGACTACCATCAATGAAAAAAGTAAAGAAAGACATTGCGTATGTGTATTGGGATGACCCGAACGAATTAGTAGAGAGATTAAAATTGCTTATAGCAGCACGCGATGCTGGTAATACAGGGTTAGGTAACGAAATTATATCTATTATTGAAGAACTGCGTGAAGCTGGCATAGTCAAATAATATATAAATAAATAAAGTTTATTTTTTTAACAGTCGTACTTTGACTTTCAACTAAACAAAACAAAAAATGAATATAGACAAATTTGGTCACCATGTTCATAAGCGCTTGCGTGCTGGAGAGATTTATGATCTCAAGTACAAGGCTTTGCTTCGAACAGAAGCGGGACATTTTGATTTACAATCATTGCGATTAAAAGGTGTTGTGAAACCTTTAGCACCTGATGATGCAGTAAATAAACAGTACGTTGACGAATATATTCAGAACATGTACGATAAGAAGCACATAGACTCGTTATTTCAAATTATAAATAGTCAAATTCATCAACTTGCATCTCAGTTAAAACTCAACTTTTACGCAAAGAAGGAGATAGATAATATTTTGAAAATAATAAATGACGGCAAAGGAACTAATAGTGGACGAGATCCATAGATCTGCGCGAAAAAGATTTAAGCGGCGATCAGTTCTACTTAAAGGGATTGATGATTTATGGCAAGCCGATTTGATCGATTTACAGAAATTTCATAAGGTTAACAAGGGATATAAGTATATTTTGACTGTCATTGATGCCTTTTCGAAGTACGCATGGTGTTATCCTATAAAATCTAAGACAAAAACGGAAGTAAAACATGCATTTGAATTTATTATAAAATCGTCAAAACGACAACCTAAAAACTTACAGACAGACTTTGGAAGAGAGTTTTACAATAACGATCTATGTTGCTATTTAAAGTCTTTGAATATAAATCATTATTCGACGTATTCAATTATGAAGGCATCTATTGTTGAAAGACTGATAAAGACAATTAAGCTTAAACTGTACAAATATTTTAGTTTGATTGGTAACTATAAATGGGTTGGAAATCCTTTAAATGACATTATTAAGTCTTATAATCAAACTATACATCGTACAACAAAATTTAAACCGATTGATGTAAACTATACTAATGAAATTGAAGTTAAGAACAACATTCAAAAATCAGTTTCCAATGGAAATTATAAATCAAATAAATTCAAGAAAGGAGATTGTGTGCGTATTAGCAAGTATAAAAGCTGCTTTCATAAAGGTTATACACCTAATTGGTCAACAGAACTTTTCACTATTAAACGTGTGAATCACACTCAACCTGTTACATACCATATTGAAGACCAACGAAAAAATATGATACTAGGTACATTTTACGAAAAAGAACTTCAGAAAACTAAGTATCCAGATGTTTACTTGGTAGAAAAGGTACTTAAAAAAAAGGGTAGGAAGTTGTACGTTAAGTGGTTAGGTCTTAGTGATAGTGAAAATAGTTGGATTGATAGAAATGCTGTCGTATAATATTTATATACCTTCTATAAACTAAACTTTCTCATTGTCATATGAGATATGAAAGGAAGAGGACTTTTAAATAGTGCTATTAATCACTTACCATTCGAACTACACTTACCTGGTTATAACTATTGTGGGCCGGGAACGAAATTACACAAACGGCTAAAAAGAGGTGACAAAGGAATTAATGCGTTAGACACTGCGTGTATGAAACACGATATTGCTTACGATACATATCCTGACTTAGCGGAAAGACACCAGGCAGACTTAGAACTTTATAAAATGGCCAAGCAAAGAAAGAGATCGAAAGATGCAGGGAAAGGAGAAAGAATAGCTTCATGGTTAGTTAGTAAAGTGATGAAATCTAAACTTAAAGCTGGTGCGGGAATGAAAACATTTAAGCGTTTTGTGTCTAAAATACGCACTGAAATGAAAAAGAAAGCTAAAACGAAAGGCTCTATAGTAGATCGTGCACTTGTTGCCGCAAAAAAAGTTTTTTCTAACGATACTATGGTTCGAATACCACGTTTAATACCAATTCCAAAAACTGGTGGTTTACTACCGCTAATACCAATTTTCGCTGGACTATCCGCATTAGGATCATTAGCAGGTGGAGCTGCTGGAATCGCTAAAGCTGTGGGTGATTACAAAGCTGCTCGAAAAAACTTAGCTGAATCAGAACGGCATAACAAGATGATGGAATCTATTGCATTGGGAAAAGGGTTACATATTAAGCCATATAAAAATGGGAAAGGTTTATGTATTAAAACTTCAAAAAACTAAATCAGAGGTTACCCAGACGTGCTCTTACGAATATTGATATTTTAAAACACTCCTCTATTATCCCCCATTTTCGAGGAGTTTATATGAGGGATAGCTTACCAAAGCGTCCCAAAAAAGTTGAATGTGGAATCCTTAATTTGGATAGTTCTGAAAACAATGGAACTCACTGGGTAGCCTATGTGAAAGATAATAGTTATTGTGAATATTTTAATAGTTATGGTGACCTTCCACCTCCGATAGAATTACAGAGGTATTTAAACAATTATAACATATGTTATAACTACAATAGATATCAAAAGTTTGACACTGTAAATTGCGGTCATTTATGCTTAAAATACTTAAATAATTATTGGTGTAACCGTTTAAATAACATTGCATAATAAACAGCTTATCAGTAACACGATGTCTTTCACTTTGTCTATAACTGGAAACTCCGCCAATTTAATAACGAACCATTCACCACCTTTACAACTAGATGGTGAATATGAATGTGGACTGTTGTATATGTCATCGTTTAATTCAATACCTAATATAGACTATAGAAATAATAAGTTTTATTATGGAGAAAACGAAGTAATAGAAATTCCTGAAGGATCATATGAACTTCAAGATATTGAAGATTACCTTAAAGAACACCTTCAAGGATGCACATTTACCTTGAAATGCAATAATAATACCTTGAAAACATCAATTTTGTGCACTAAAAATATTTATTTCGACAAAGAAAATTCTATTGGAAGTTTACTTGGTTTCGGAAAAGAATCTATTCAGGCGAATATATTAACAGAATCTCTCTTTCCTGTGTCCATTCTGTCTACAACTATAGTCCGAATCGAATGTGACATAGTGAGCGGTTCATTTGTTAACGGAAAACCTAGTCACATAATACACGAGCTGATACCGTCCGTACCCCCCGGCTATAGGATAATAGAGACACCTAGAAACGTTATCTATTTCCCTGTAACCCAAAATAGTTTAAGTTCAATTACAATAAGAATATTGGATGGTAACCATAATTTGGTTAATTTACGGGGTGAAGAGATCCAAATATATTTACACCTTAGAAAAAAATGATAGACTTTAATAAAAGTTCAGTAACATTTAAAAGTAGTACTAGTATGCATCAAGCAATCAAGAAAAGAAGACGTAAAGTGAAACTTTCAAAAGAGAATAAACAATTTCTCCAATACCTAGGTCTCTTAAAATGAGTATATTAAATTTAACAGAGCCTTTTACCTTCGATAACTCAATTGAGAGTTTCGAATATCATTCGTATAAGCCGTACGTAACCAGTTTTAATTTCAATGATGAAATACGGATACCTATTAACCAACAAGACCTTAACGTTTTATCATCAGCGAGTGCTATATACATAGAGGGTACTATAACTGTATTCAACAGAGAAACGAAAGCAAAGGTGAACAGTGTTCTATTTACCAATAACCCCATACTTCACCTATTTCAAGATATTCGATATGAACTTAATGGAATCGAAATAGATAAAATTAAAAACGCAGGGGTTACAACAACTATGAAATCTCTCGTATCCATGAATGAACTTGAAGCCTCGATGTCCAAATTATGGGGTTGGGATATGAACGGTACAAAAAATGTACATGGAACATTCTCTGTATCTGTTCCTTTAAATAAGGTTCTTGGATTTGCTGAGGATTATAACAAAATTATTATTAATTGCAAACATGAACTTATTCTTTTAAGGTCCAATACTAACTTAAATAGTGTTAAATTAAATGTAAATGAATACATAGACCATATCACCATATCTAAAATAGTATGGCGTATGCCTCACATTAAGGTTTCTGACCGAGAAAGATTAGGTCTACTGAAATATTTGGAAAGAGATCGCGCTATTCAGATAGCATTCAGGAATTGGGATTTGTATGAATATCCACTTCTACCTGAAACGTCAAAGCATTCTTGGGCTATCAAAACTTCATCTCAAATTGAAAAACCGCGTTACATCATAGTTGGATTAAAAACAGCGCGAAAAAACCACGCTGATAAAGACATGACAGGCTTTGATCACTGTAATTTGAGAGATGTTAAAGTTTTTTTAAACTCGAGTTACTTTCCTTATGAAAGTTTTGATGTCAGTTTTTCGTCTGAGAAGTTTGCTATATTATACGACAAGTATGCTAAATTTCAACATTCTTACTATAACCGTGTTCAAGCACCTTTGCTGAGCCCGGAAGAATTTAGAAATAAAGCCCCACTATTTGTCATTGACTGTTCTCGACAAAACGAAACCTTGAAAACAGGATCAGTTGATGTACGGATTGACATAGAGTGTGAGTCAGATATACCTAAACAAACCTCAGCTTATTGCCTTATTTTAAATGATAGTATTATTGAATATAAGCCTCTAAGTGGTATTACGAAAAAGATTTCGTAATGACGGACTACATATTCGTAGACCTTCAAGGGTTTAAAATAAATGAAAACATGTTTATTGTAAAGGAATTTGTATATAGTACACTACTGTATACTCAAGTTTTTTTAATAAAGCCCCCGTTTACATTTTCTAAATTATCCGAAAATGAAAAAAGGCATACAAGATGGTTAGAAAAACACTTCGGGTTGTTCTGGCAAGAAGGGTATGTTGATTTTAGAGAATTTAAAAGACTTATTGTAAACCACATCAAAGGCAAAACGATTTTTGTGAAAGGCATGGAAAAAAGTCTATGGGTTAAAAAATTGTGCCCGGACTGTACTATTATAGATTTAGGTGAAAAGGGCGCTCCTAATTTAAAAGAGCTGCATAAAAAATATTGTTTATTGGAGGGTATTTATAATTGTGTATATCATAAGAAAAATTGTGCGTTAAAAAATGTACTATGTATTAAAAACTGGTATTTAGATAAGGATGAAAACAATTATTGATTGTATTTTCTTTTGAAATAAAATATAATAATACAAAATACTTTTGTTTTTAAATTATACTCACCCTTATAGAAACTTCCTTAGAAAAACCTAAATACAGATAAGATTTATACGTTATGAGATCGATAAAAAAATGTAAAATAAAAGTTCAATAAAATAATATATAAATTAGCATAAATCTTTTCCGTATTTAAGGAAAGAAAATGATGGAACTCTGCTAGAAATGAAACAAATCATATTACTTATAGGATTTTTTTTTTATTAAATTGAATAAAATCACATACATAATGTTTATGATATTACAAATTACAACTATCTTATTCGAATATCTCTATTAGTACATAGATTTATGGCCCCATGATATCGTAGAAAATTGGTTCTGCAGTATAATACGTTTGTCGTCATTTGACGACAGCGCTACTTTTTTTACAGATTGTGTAAAAATAACATGTTTTAAAGATTTGAATACAATATTCGTCTTTCGTAACTTTTCTCTATTTAACAATACTTTTTTATAGTGTTCAAAATCCAAATGACGCACAACATGTTTTTTTGTACCCTTAGCTTTCTTGACTTGTTTACTTTCTGTTTTGATACAATACAATTTTGACCGAAGGCCCACAAACTCGCTTATTATTTCACCGCCAAGTTCGTCTTTAAATAAACCCGGTATTTTTTTATTTTGAGGAGTTATGCCATGTACGTTGCTTACAGAATAATTGCTGGTATCGAAATAAGGTTGAAAGTTCAATTTAATATCTGAATATACATTTTCTGTGGTTATCGTATACAGCCACGAGTCCGTATCAATGTAACAAACACTTAAATTAGTCCCGTAATAAGTTTTCATGTAAGAATAATGGAAGTCATACATGTGAGATTTTGAAATTTCCAAAACGGTAAATCCTACGTAAATTGGTCGATCAAGTTTTATAGATTCAGGATTCATTTGTACTGCCACGAAATTTTCAGAGAAAATGGTTGAGCTATGATAATTAGGTCTACCTATTAAGCACTCTGCTCCATATTTCTTTTTAGTTTTGTTTTTACAGTCATTCCATATATTAACTAACATTACATTTAACCTTTTCTCGGGGTCTTCAAGAGTCTTTCCAAAAATAGCATTATTGAATAGTTTGCATAGATTTTGCTCAAATACAGATGTAGCTTTCTGCCTCAAATGCGTGTTTAGATCTATGTATTGCTTTAAAAATTGACTTTGTTTAAATTGTATTACTCTATGAATTTTTTTTAGGACCAATCCATGCTTCATACATGTTTTTAAATGGACGTAATGAATGACGTACTCGTATTTATCATATAAATTCGGTATAAGTTTAGGTTGCTTTGAACCAGGAGGCACGAATTTTTGCGGGCAGAATGGAATGTCATTATGATAGTCGTGCAAGTGTTCAGGATAGGAAAGGTCTACTTCGAGGATAAAACCATAATCCGAATCTTCTGGTACTGACATGATATCTAGTTTATCTATTTCATCCTGCTGCAATAATTTAAAATCGGCATAAGGTAAACTACCGCACATAGCGTACCCGTATAAATTATTACAGTCTATGTATAGTAAATAGTTGCTTGGAATATTAGGATCATAATTATGCATATATTTATTGTTCGCGCTAGCATATCGTGTGGAACATAAACATATACCCCCACGAATGCCCTTTTGAATCATTCGAATTATTTCGAGGTCATTTATGAGTTGTAATTTTATATCAGTTATTAGCAACATGGCATCAAAACTTAAACTTGGAGCGGTTAGATAAAAAGCAGGATCTAGTCTATAGTTAACCTTACAGGTTTGACGAAACTTTTCGAATATGTCAGCCAATAACAATACATCGGATTTAAGGTAAAGATCAGTGTATTCTCCTAAATTATTAAGTACGAATGATTTCCAAACCAGGTTAGCATGCTCGTAATCATATTTCGATATATTGTCATCAGTTAACGAGTTGTAAAAGTAATGATGCTGAGGTAAAGATTGCTCTTCATAGCGACTCCAACTATCCATATACTGATACGGGTACACACCTTTACGCTTCAGTAGGTCAAAGTGCTCTTTTAACGGATAAAAATGTGAAAGGTGTTTAAAATCTTTCGTGTTTAATGTACTTACAAGTTCTTCTAAACTAGCGCCTAAAAATTTGTACGAGTCCACAAAACGGACAGGCATAAATTTATTTTGATTATTGATAAAGTATTTGGTAAACGATATATAATTCTCTTTGTTTTTCGCTATAACGTTCATATGACCACGCATTTCTCCCAATTGACGTATAAACAAATGACTGTCGTATCCTGATAAGTTATGAAAAAATACGGGAACGAATTCAGGTAACCGGTAACGTATATTGCAATAAGAATGGGCTGCACCTCTGTAACGCCCTGTTAAATGACAATGATCCCTTACGGAATCGCCGAGCAACAACTTGCGACAAATAAAACAATGTTGAGCATTTGAAAAATCATTTTCATCGTTTTCCGTCATAATTAATGGCATAGGGTTTGAATAAATATCGTGTATTGTACAGATATCCCTTTGCAGATATTCGATAAATTTTGCTATACAGTCTTTTCCCCGATATGAAACATATTTATTGAGAGAACTGTCATATGAACAAACAATATAGTACGCAAATGCAGCTGGTATACATGTTCCTGTAATTTAGTAGTACTCTGATTGCTGCTTTTTTCCGTATTTGGTATCAATAAACATTCGAAATCCGAATAAATTATAAATTGCAGATCTTGCAAACGCTCATAATTTTTAAATTGTATATGTTCATTTTGATCGGGTAAAATAGTCTTTACACCTCCACATACATGAGCACCAAACTTTATTTTACTGTTAAAAAATATCAAACATTCCTCGCACAGAAACAATGATCCGTTGTGTTTTGTCAATTGGCTTTTAAGTAATCGGCCTATATTCTTAATAAGACAGTAATGCGTTTGTCGACCGTTTTCTAACAATAATAAATTAACATGATGTTGCTTGCGACGTGCGGTTTTATACAACGGACCGACAACTTCAATTTTATTCTTCAGTGCGTACACATTAACACTTATATTTTGGTTATTTTTTTCGAATATTTTGATGTCATTCAATCCCACCGGAAAGGTCATGTTCTTTATATTGAGATTGGCTTCAAAATGCGGATATGAAGTTACCCTATGAGCATTATTTTTAGCGGGAAATAAAGAAGCCATTATGCACCATAAAAAACAGAACGCATCATTGTTTTGAATATTAATGCACGCTCGTTTAAGTTTTATATTTTTAGGTAAGTCTATGAAACCTGACGCTCTCAGCGGATTATACTTACAGATGTTTAGTTCTAGGTATAAATTTCGCATGAAAGCCCAGCCACGATCTCTGTCTTGAAAGTCATCAATTTTTCGGCAAATCAATTGTAAAAGATTTGAAAAGATTTCATTGAAATCATAATTAGGGTGTAGAATCATATTTTGTGTCGCAAATGATTTTATTTCACATGTATCGTTTTTGAGTAAAGAAAATTCTGCAAATAATTCAAAATTTACTTTGATGCTATTGAAAACTGATTGTTTTGCATCCAAAATTTTATGAACGCGTTTACGAAGACTGCGAATAAACTCTGCAGGAGGACTCGAACATGCTAGTTCGCCTTCTTGTCCGCGCACGCGGTACGACGCTATTTTATTACGGAAGGCGCTCGCTATTTTTTCTATACCGTCGCCCTTATCGATACCAGTATTATTTTTGTGCATTGTACTTCTTAAATGCGCGGAAAATGCTCGACTAGCAACAGATGTTTCGAAAACTGAACAAAATATCGATTTACTACTCATTTTTATTTTAAATTCTAATTTAACCAATTTATGGGGCCAAAAATTAATATACAGCCTTGGGCAGAAGTATTGAGCACCTTATATTTTCCTTCGTAGCTTTATATACTGCAATGTGTTTAAAATTCTAATATTAAAAACGATGCGCAATTTAATAAGGTATTTATGAAACCAGAAAACTTTTATTCATAAGACTAAAGTACCGTTTTAAAGCATGGGTGCTCAACGCTTCTTGCCAAGGCTGTATCTAGTCTATTGGTCTACAATTAATTTAGTCGCGGTAAAACACTCCTTCTTCGGTGAAACGTTCCCGACACAATTTTAACGCTTTATTTATAGTTGAAACCTCCGGTGAATTCGAATCAAGGCAAATTTTTAGCGTAACAAGAGCTTTTTCCCATCTATCTTTTGATGAAACGGATTTTATGTCGGCAAAATTATATAATTTCAAATCAAGATAGAGGTCGCCCGACAACTGGCTATTTCGACGCACTTTACCTTGGGGAACTTTGCGTATCAGCGTAGACTGAAGCGCCGCTTTATCTTCTCGGAACGACGCACGAAAATCTTCGTCTTCGCTTTCACCGCCAATTAACCATCCCGATTGCTCGCCACTATGCTTGTGCGCTGGTTTTTCATGCCTGAAAATCATAAAACATGTATTTTAATACTTATCAAATTCATCCTACTTAACGCATAAATGTTAACAAAATTCAAGGTTAATGTGAAAAAAAAAAATAGGTTTGTAATTACCGTTGTATAGGAGTTTCGATCTCGGATTCAGAAAGCACGTTCTCTTTTTTCGACGATTTCAGCTTCTTAGTCCTATAAAGATAAAAAGGGTAACTAAAAATAGAGCTCATCAAGGACATGTATTTATTAAAATAATAATGACATGTCTAAGGGCCTCTACGCGTTGGCTTCGGCTCCGCGCATGCCTTCCAAACGTCCGGGATACTATTGTCCCGTGATTGAAAACGACACAAATAATAAATAATAAAAATGCATTATTTACCTCGTATTGTTGACTGACTCGATCGATTTCGTAGAAGTTATCGAAGGCACGATACTTTTTTTCAATTTTTTTGTCTTGTTCAACCTAAAATAAAATGTTACATTTAGTAAATCTCATTTCATTCAAATTCAGTAAAACTGGTTGGAAATGTCAAAACTAGTAAATTACTTACCCCGGTTCAGGACGATCTTCGGATTCCGAAGGCACGATTCTCTTTTTTGATGTTTTTGGCTTCCTGTAAATGCAAGAAAAAATATTAAGTACACAATTATTTTAGCGTTACGAATTAAATAAATCATGTCATAGATATTTAATTGAATTACCATGAAGTTGGTTGGTTGTTTTCCAGCTCCTTATTCTTGCTAATAGGCTTAATGACTACTTGTTCGTCAGACGAGTACTCAGAATCATACCTGTAAATAACAAGGATATTAAAAATAATAATCATACATGATTAAGAATGAACAAAAATAATTATCATACCTACAAGTTAGGTACATAAAAAGTAAGTTAAATTATTAAAAACTTACGAACATGATTAATGCAGTGTTGTGTTGCTGGCCCGTCGAAAGCAAAAGTAAAAATGATCGTTTTAACAAGTGAGATCCTGTCGGAGAAAATCGTTCCCAGTAGTTCTCAACCTTTCAACGTTGTCACAATTAGTTTCTAATAACAGTATTGTTACAGAATACGTAAAAAGTATGTTTTTTAAAGGTTTGATACCTCAGATACCGTTTTGTACATTAAGCAAATGTGTAACAAACAAAAGTGTCTTGTTAAATTATATAGCGCCTGCGCTAATTTCAAAGGCACGGCTCTTATTACAAACGGACGCCGACCGCGTACCTATCGCAAACTGTCTTTTGTCTCGCACATCATATAATATTTCCTTCGTGCAAGAGTAACCCAATGGTAATAACTTATCAATGCGATTAAGTTTGAACTACACTGAATGCGATGATTTGATACACATGTTTATTTATTGAAATCGTGTCGGAACCTGTATGCAATGAAAATACCTATATGATGTCTTATGCATGATTATATGATCCGAAATCATGTTATAACTTGTGTTGATTGCATCAGAGTAATTATATAGGTACTTAATAAATAAATCGATTTGTAGTAAACCATTTCTACTCCAATTCATTAGACCGACACACGTTGCCATCGTGATCGCTGATAATTGCAATGGAAAATAATAAAATGGTAAGTCCTCCTTATTTCAAATAACAAATATTTTGGGAACAAAAAATGTACTTTTTGTAAGTGTGCCTAATATTAATGATAATGTTTAATTATTTTTTTCCTTTGCAGATTAAATCCAGTTCGCAGCCGATAGACATTTTCAAAGAAGTTGAAGGGCCAAATTTTTACTCTCAAGTTACACATGATGACCCATTGTTGTGCTGTTCTCAAGATATAAACGCCTACTTGAAGTACCAAAACGATTATTTAAATCACGAACAAGATGTTCCTTTACCAAAAGTTTCTAAACGCTCGAAGGAAACCTCGAAGAAAACGGGAAATAGCAAACATAAAACCCCCGACAATGGATTAAATTCGTACATCATTAAAAAGGTTAAGAAAGGCAGGCGAATGATAAAAATAAGTATATCAAGTCTTGAAGTGGACAACGAGTCTAAAGAGGTGGCAGTGCAATATGTTGTAGAAGATAATTTTGATGAAATGCTGAACGCTACGGAACAATTGGTCGATAAAATTGTTAAAAGATTAAGCAATGTTAGTTATTAACTATCTTGAAATATTATAATTCATGAAGAAAATAATATTTAAGTCCGTGTATGTTAAATGTAGCAAGTTGCGTACCATTAATATTTTGTTACTTTGTTTTATAATAAATGTACTGTTGTAAGTAAAATAAAAATAAAAGGATAAATTGTTCAGACATTTCTTTCATTTAATTAGTTTTATATCAAATGCAAAACATTTCTTTAATTTAGTTAATTTTATATCAAACGCAAAACGACAAAAAATTAAAATCAAATCATTGCAATCAGTGTAGTTCAATCTTAATCGCATGTAGTGTTGAATTTGGGATTAGCTGTACTTGTGCGGTCGATAAGTATCTATAGATGTCCTACCGAAGCTCGAAGCACAAATTTGATCACTTCGTCTGAAGTGGAGTGCAAATATCGTAGTCAAACAGGGTCCTAATACGAGGGGTCTCTGTAAAGCATAGAGCCAAGTATAATTCCATCTACGTTGTAATTATTTGATGTTGATTAGTATCTTTTTTAACAATAAAAACACGCGCTCGCTCGATAAACAAATGCAATGAGCAGCCAAGTAGAATGACTCAAATTTCAATGAAATGCGTGATGGCAATTTAATTACAATGTTCAATGTAGCTACGTTTTATAATGCAATATGATCCAAAATTTCCATTCTAATGTCAACCTTATATCTTTATTAAAGATTCTGATTCGCAAAAACTAATCTGGGACATAAGTTGTAGCTGTAGTTTTTATTACAAACTTTATTATTAGAATCAAGAACATGTATTTTAAAAATGTATTCTTAAAGTCTATATTACTAAGTAATTTTAAAAGATGACGTGCGAGTACGTCACATGCATTAGCCAATCAACGGGTCAGGTCTACATCACGCTTATGAAGTTTTTTGTATCGTTTGTATAAATACAATTTCAGTTTAATTGTTTGTCGGGAAGTTGACGACCGAACGACCCCAACACGTAAATCTTGCATCTTGGACTT
The DNA here is from genome assembly GCA_947049275.1 of Epinotia bilunana. Classification (NCBI taxonomy): domain Eukaryota; kingdom Metazoa; phylum Arthropoda; class Insecta; order Lepidoptera; family Tortricidae; genus Epinotia; species Epinotia bilunana. Next base: position 1,478,748 of record OX346256.1, on the reverse strand, counting down.
GGCCACCCGGGGTGCGAGTAGTGTTGACTGTGAATGCGAAACATGGGGTACTCTATACCTACGCGGTCGATAGCGTATAGATACCATACCCGGAGGGGGTTCACTCAGAGCACCGCAATCTTATGCCAGAAACTGCTTTCTGGGGGTTGCGAACATATCTGGCGAACTTGATCAACTCGTCAGATATTGTGCGGTAAACACCATAGTTAACCCAAATCGGGAGCGCTATGAGGGTTCTTAGGACCCTTGCATGCAAACCGAGTTGGCCGCCTCGGAATGCGTGTTGTGTTCAAGCTTTTGCTTTTTGAAATCACGACTTACGACTTGTATTTGCTTGCTCATTAAACTTTAATCCAGTTGTAAAGTTTCAAAGATGATTAGTGCGGCACCCAGATGCGTTTCAGAATAGAAAACAAAGTTAGCCATGATTGCGTAGATACGATTGAGTTTCAGAACAGAAAACAAGTTAACCATGATACTGTATATGCGATTGAGAGTTTCGGAACAGAAAATAAGTTAGCCATGATTGCGTAGATACGATTGAGAGTTTCAGAACAGAAAACAAGTTAACCATGATACTGTATATGCGTTTGAGCGTTTCGGAACAGAAAATAAGTTAGCCATGATTGTGTATATACGATTGAGCGTTTCAGAACAGAAAACAAGTTAATCATGATACTGTATATGCGATTGAGCGTTTCGGAACAGAAAATAAGTTAGCCATGATTGTGTATATACGATTGAGCGTTTCAGAACAGAAAACAAGTTAATCATGATACTGTATATGCGATTGAGCGTTTCGGAACAGAAAATAAGTTAGCCATGATTGTGTATATACGATTGAGCGTTTCAGAACAGAAAACAAGTTAACCATGATTGTGTATATACGATTGAGCGTTTCAGAACAGAAAACAAGTTAACCATGATATGATACTGTATATACGATTGAGCGTTTCGGAACAGAAATCGATAGATTTCTGTTCTGAAACGCTCAATAATACACTACTCCCGCATGCTGCAGATGCTCGATGCTCAAACTGTCGTACCCAAGAAACATCTCTTGTCATTCCCTCAATGACGGCGGCTACATCCTTAGCAGTAAAAAGTGTAACTGGCGACAGTCATAGCATCCAGCAGCGGCCCCATACCGGGACGCGAAGGCGGATCAACTTTAAAATGCACCATGAAAAGGTTAGCAATAACTTTACTATCCATCACGCCATTGATACTCACCGGCCGGCTCGGCCCTGGATTCAGTCTGCCAGATTCTTTCCAAAACTTATTGAATTTCTTGGACTTATGGTATGATGATATATATAGTACCGTTTTTTACGGCATACCTTTCCACAGAAGCACTCCTCAGCCGCCCCCCTTAGGACACGTAGCGTGACATTGTACAGGTTATCAATAACCGCCCTATGCTCGACTAGATATGAGCGCCGCGCCGCCGCGCCGCCGCTACCTACCAAAATCCCACGCCCCCGCCGCCGACGCAGCACCATCGGCGCGCCGATTTCTGTTTCACGCGCGTTTCAGCTATTGTAGCTTATTTATTTTACACACTCATGTGTTTAAGGGTATGGTCGGCATATAATATTTTAAATGAATAACCCTTTAATTGTTAAATGCGAAGTTTCTAGTTGCGCAAATCAATATAACCATGGAAACGATTCAAGTATGAAAATGGCTCAGCGCTGACGCTTGTTCGTGTGATGCATTAGCTTTGCTGACTATAGGCGTTCTACGTTCAATGTGCCCCACCCACTGCCACTAGTTTTACGATTCGATGGGCTGTATCGGTTACCTTGCTTCTGCTGCAGATAAACTCTCAGCATAGCCCTCTTCATTGCCCTTAAGGTGACTCTGAGCCTTCTTCTGAGGCCCATAGGAAGCGTAAGCAAGCAAGTAAGTAATATGGGCCGAAAAGATATGCCGTAGCTTCCCGAACGCTGCCCAATCGAGTCGGATTCGACGATTGACCTCTTTCTCGAAGTTGGAGAGGATTCTGGGAGTTGGTACTACATGGGCATTTGACATGATCTTCGTCTTATCCATGTTCATCCTTAGACGAACTCGCTCAGTTGCTTAACTGAGGTCATCGAGCATCGTACTTAAATGTTGATGCCTATAGCCTTCTCCAATCCCCTTGGATTGGAGAAGGCTAGACCTTCCTTTCAAGACCTTTCTTGAAAACATCTTCCAGTGCAGTGGTGGACAGTTTTGGAGAAACAACATCTCCTTTCGAGTATACTTGCTTCTAATCTAATAAAGCTAACTAAATTTGCAACAATTTGAGCTTAATTTTAAGACGGAATCGAACAACTTATGAAGGGCAGTAAGCACTGGTTTTCCACCCGCCTTCAGGAGTCCGCTGTTATTCCGTCTTCACCCGGTGCCTTGTTATTCTTAAGCTGTTTAAGAGCCATTCCAATCTCGTACAGGCTGATGTCCGGGATGTCGTCGGTATAGTGTCGGGTTAGTCTAGCTCTAGGGTCCTATGCCAGACCAACCTCGGGTCCGCGAGTTGATGTAGATAGCTACGTAACTCAAAAATACTTAAATGAGAGAACACAAACACATAGCTTTATTAAACGCCTACGGTCAGAGTGAAATTTAGTGCCTTTAAGTAGGTACAACATCGATGCCAATCGGCGTGTCCTTCAACGTGATATGCGCGATAGAGTAAAAACAACGAAGATGCGCGTGTCCGGCTTTGGATAGGTTTAAAATGTCGTAAATATCGCTCCTTTGTGTATTTTTTTTTTAAATTATTTAATTTTAAGGTGTTTACAAGGTCACGCCGCCGACGCCGCCGCCGCCGGTCAATTTTTACCGGCGCGCCGCCGCCAGTGGTATACCCGTCGGCGCTCATATCTACCGTTTGTCTTCTCTCACGTTCACCATAGTAGAAAGAGTGAACAAGTAGGCTATCTCCGGCCCAATCCGCGATATAATTACCTACCGTACTTACCTGTCTCAGGGTTGTCACTTTTAGCTAAATTTTAATTGAGTGCCTAGAAACCGGCAAGGGCGGGAAGTTGTATTTTTTACTTGTGTTGTCTGGGTTCAGGGTTTGTGAGGTCAATTTCGTCAATTATTTTAAATTACAATTTTATAACTGTAAGTACTTAGTTACTATACCTACCTACAATATTGAGAAATCGGCATGACTAAACGTAAACAAAGCAATAGCGGCATATCAATTGACCAAAAGTACCTAATACATTATAGTGGGAAAGTAGGCCTGCCTACTTCGTCTGTCTGTCAAAAAATAACGAAAGTACTTAATAATTTTTTCATATCAAAATAATCCGCTCTGAGCGTGTTTATCCAAATAATAATTATTCATTGTGCCAACTTTAAAACATTAATAGTAAAACCTTGCATCGGCGCGCATGGCCTTGACCTGCGTTGACCCCACATTGTGACTCACTGTGCGTTTTTTGAATTGACAACTTAATTCATACTTAGTCCCAAACATACACGATGATCTTAAGTGGGGGGAGGGGGTAGCGTTATAATGACAAATATCACCAAAGGAGGAGGGGTGGTGGTCAAAATTAGGTCTAATTTATGATCACATGATTACTGGACGAGCCCTTGTAATTAAGCTAGAATAAGTGACTTGCGTAACTTTCCTGTACAGTAGGTAATCTGAACAGAGACAACTCTGGAATTGATGAATTATTTAGACACCCAAACACACAGCAATAAGTTCTGCGATAATTACTAATTTTTCATCAATTTAGCGGTGCCGGTAAGCCGTGACGCGCGAACCTTGCGCGGTGTTAGCCCCGACTGGCGCACTGAGAAACGGGTCGAGATTTTGTTTGAGTGTGCGTGCGGCGACGCATAGATACTATGGCGCACACACACAAGCCGCGCGCGGTGCGTTTGTATGAAGATAACGTTCTTTGCATTCTTTCTACTATGCGTTCACCTTCTCGACTCGGACTCTCAGACGTGTTTTATTTTCGACATACTGTGCAATGTCAAGCGCCGAAACGTGTTTATCTACATTGTAAATAAATAACGGTAGGTACTTTCACATCGGCCGCTTTAAATTTACAATCCGGTTTATTTGCAGCCATGCCTGTTTCACCAATAAATCTGTTTTTATAACGCTTCTTTTGCACATCTATCCACTCATTATTCGGTACCTACTCGATCATACCAAACACCCTCCTTCCGCGCCATAACTGCGAAAGTAGTCTTATTAATCCCGCCCGACGCAACAGGTGACTCATTCACTCGCTCCACGCACACATCTGCGCTTTTACAAGTGCCGCCTGTCGAAACCGCGGTCCCGCCTGCGCTCGCACACCCGACTCAGTCTACGCTACCTGCATGTTGTTCGAAACCGCAGTATTTTTAATGGGGGCCTCCATGCGTTTCCCGCTTGCCGTCAACGCGACAGCACGTCTATCATGTGACGGCCGCGACATACTCTCGTTTTTTCTCGTACCTCTATGTCTCTTGTTCTAACTGTTCTAATAAGAAAGAGACGGATAGTGCGAGAAAAATCGAGAGAGCTACGGCGCGCGATCGCATGATAGCCGTGCCGCACGCGCAGGTCCGAGACGGACTGTCGCGCAGTGACCCCTCCGGCCGGTCAGCTGTTGCCGTGCGGTCGTCGGTCAATGAACTCTCCGGCAACAAACATCCGGCTGCAGATGAACAATTCCAATGATAATATTTTGACCCACCTCGCGTTCTCAGGTTAACAAAAGTATCGCTGGGAAGCTTTACACTGTCGACGTCGTACAATTCGCTGGCATTTAGGCCGCTGGCCAGTTCCTTTGTTCTCGTATTCAAATCCAATGTCGCCTTCTCAGCCCGCCATTCCTCTTTCTTCATATAGTCTTCTTTAATGTCCTTTACCTCTTCCTTTAACACTAAGATATCTTTTAGCAGGCTGGTCACGTCAAATATAATCCATATCACGATTTATTTTTCCATCCTTTATTCTCTTCTTAAACGGCACTGGTGTTGACGGGATAGCTTGAAAATTTCAAGCTATCCCGTTATTTAATAACAATGACTTCGCTCGATCAACATCTTCCTTCGAAAATGCAGTAGAACACACTCGTACCAAACCCTCATTGCCCATTATTTTATGTTTGTTTTGCACAAACACTAACACTTCTGTCAAGAAAACAAGGGTTTCTAGATTTATAGGATTAAATAAATTACAGAGCGATACATTGACATAGAAGTATAAAAAGGAAGAGAAATAGAATTGTCAATGTCGTAGCATAGACAACTATTACAAAGTATTTAAACTATGTCTCCGACATAATTGCCCCGGAGAAAGGAATATTAATCGTATCTTAATAAATGTAGTGTAGGTACATTAAAGTATTACTTCATACTATGATAATTAATTAATTATCAGAACTTAAAATACTTGCTTAATGTTTGTAAAAACATAACATTTACTCCACTGGTAAAATAATTAACTTAGATACAGCCCTACGATGCAGTTTACCATCTGCTGTTTGAACATCTACGACTCTGACTTTATTATCGTTGCCACTAAATATTTTAGTGACCCTACCCAGAGGCCAATGAAGAGGTGGGGTGTTCAAATTTATCAGTAAAACTACAGCGCCCTCTTTGAGATTAGGCAGATCTTTGTATCAGTTAGTGCGTTCATTTAGGGAAGATAAGTAGTCTTTCGACCAAACCTTCCAAAAGTGCTGTCTAACTTGTTCACAAGTTCTCCAAAATTGCAAACGATTAGTAGGTATCTCAGTTAAATCATGCTGAGGAATAGCCATAATAGGACTACCTATTAAATAGTGCCCTGGAGTTAAACAAGAAAAATCTGAACTGTCTTGTTTACCACTCACTTGCTTGTGGCAACCACAGTTGCCAATTTCGCGCACCCCTAAACTGATGGTGGCAACTGCGGTTGCCAAGTGAAGTATGGACTTCTTTGATAAAGACAAATTGAAAGCAATTTAGGCTACCTTTTTTAAAATCCGAAAGCAAGTGAGTGGGTAGTGAGCTGCATGAGTGGGCGTGAATGTGAGATGCCTTCAATTTCTATTATTATGGTATTAAATTGCTCGTAAGCTAATGTTTTACATGAAGAAATTATTTTCAAATGGAACTTAAAAGATTGGATTCCACGCTCCCAGATACCACCGTGATTGGGACTAAATTGTGGAATGAAGTGAAAACGTATTTCCTTTTGTAATTAATAGCTGTGAACTGCACTTTGGAAATCGTCACTGTTGTGTAAAGTGTACAGATCTTTCAGCTGATTATTGACACCTTTGGAAGTAGATGCGTTGTCACAGTAAATGTCAGAGGGTACTCCTCAACGAGCGATAAATCTTTTGAGAGCTGCCATGAAGGTATTGGTGGACATGTCAGACACTACCTCCAAATGAACAGCCTTGCAGGCGAAGCAAATAAATAAAGCAACATACCCCTTTGTGATGATGCTGTTCCGTTTTGAGGACTGCTTAATGTTAAATGAGCCGCAATAATCCAAATCCACCTTTTTAAAGGCCCCATCAGGTGTAACACGATCCTTGGGCAGCGAACCCATTAACTGTTTTGAAGACTCTGCCTTATGTCTACGGCATACAACACAGTTATAGATTACGCCTTTTACCTCTCGTACTGTTGACAATATAATACTTCTGAAACAGATTGCCCAGAATAAGCTTTAATCCACTGTGCATCATTGCTAAATGTTCTTGCCTTATAATCAATGTGGATATGTGGCAATGTTTAGGCAAAATAATGGGAAACTTTTTTGAAGTCTAATTCAGAGTGCTGTAATCGACCGCTCTCTCTTAATATTGCATCCTTGTCTACAAATGGACAAAGACGACAAAGTTGCCCTTTAACTTTGCCTTTTCTCTGCAATACATTTCAGTTCTTCAGCAAAATAGTGAAGTTTAATAGCTTTAACAATCATCTTAAAACTTGCTTGCTTGCTTAAGAGTACACTCTTTAGGAGAAACCTTTCCTGTCTCTGTGATATTCTTTTTACACTTATTAATAAATCTCAATACATGCGCCATTACAATCGTGGTTTTGTAAAGGCTTGAGTATTTCTCAAAGAATGAATGTAACGGAGTATCATCTACGACTGTTAAACAAGTGTCGCATTCGTCACTGTAAGTCTGAAAAGGCTTTTCCACTTCCGATAAAAATAAGTTATAACTATCACAATCAATCAAGTAATCAGGTCCATGCTTCCATAGGAAACTGTCTGCAATATGTTGTGGATCTGATCCCCTTGAAAGAATGTCAGGTGGATTAAGTAAACCGGGTGTAAAATGTACAGTACATGCCTTCAGCCAGTTTATTTATTTCACGAACCCGATTGCCTATGTAAGCAGGAACCTTTACAGTTTGAGTCTCCAACCAGAAAAGTACAGTCTTAGAGTCGCAAAACATATGTACAACAGCAACGTTTAAAATACCTTTAACACTTCGCATGAGCATTGCTAAAAAAAGTGCACCATTAAGTTCCAACTTAGGTATAGTGAGCTTAGAATTTACCCCTGCCAGACTGGAATTGGAGCAAAGCAAGTGAATGTGAGAGACACCCTTAACCTTGACCTTAATTTAAATGCAACAGCCGTAAGCCTGAGCAGCTGCATCCGCAATTTGTATATACCGGTCAATACGAATAGTCGGCATGTTTGTAAGATTTGTATAAAATGATTCCCATATTTGTATTAATTCACTGGTTAATGGCATGTCCCAATCAAGATCGTTTTGCCATATCAATTGTAAAATAAGTTTGGCCTTCATAGTAACGGGACCAACGTATCCCATCGGGTCAAACAATCTGCTGATAGCACTCAGAACACTTCGTTTCGTCGGAGATTCAACTGGACTGACAATGCGACCGCTCAGCTGGAATTCATCAGCATTCGCGTCATAAGATAAACCCAATATCTTGACTTGAAACCTAAGCTTTCTTGAGGCAAGTCGCTTAGCAGCTCTGAGCTGTTTGAAACCCACTTGTGAAGTTTGAAGTTGGCTAGCTTCATAATTGAAGTAAGCTCATTTTTCAGCTGCGTTGCGCCCTGTAAGGTGTAATTGCCAGTTTGAATGCCGTCAACATACGAACTATTTATGATGGCCGCACTAGCAAGTGTGTACTCAGTTTTGTACCTCCTTGCCAGTTTAATGAGGCACCTTGTTGCTAAGAACGACGAGGAAGTCGGCTTGAATCGGCTCGTCGGCGAATAGGTAATTGTTTGCAATTGCAGAATCTTCATAATCCCATGTTCGCGCCACAGAATGTTCTGCAATCTTCTATAATCTGGATGAGTTTGAATCACCCTGTACATGTGACGAATGTCACATTGCAATGTATATTTGTGCGTTCGAAACTGCATAATTATGTCAAATAATGAATTTTGCACTGGAGGACCGTTGCACATTGTCGTTGAGGCTGAGGCCATTCTTAGTTCTGACACTACCATTAAATACCACACGTAATTTATTTGTCAGTCTTTCGGGCCACAAAACTGCGTATGTGGTAGGAACAACAATGGATCATTTTGTGGATCACTGTTTGTTATATCGATGACCTTTGCATGACTTAGTTCTAGGTTCTCGTGTATAAAATTTATGTACAAGTCATGATAAACAGGATTCTTTGAAAATTGCCTTTCTAAGCTGTATAAACGCTGCAGAGCAATAGCGTATGAATTGGACGGGTCAAAATCCTGCAATTCAACCTTGAGCGGAAATTTGACCTCGAATGTATTCTCTAAGGTGACCGAACTGAAATACCTTTTCGCTATACTCGTGCTCTGGGGATTCATGATATGTATCAGGAACCTTCTCTGCCTCCCAAAATTGACGAACGCAGCGGTCAAGATCGGGTTCAACGACTGTATGCATAGCAATTTCGAAATTCCGGAATTTCGGACCTTTTTTCCGATATTACAATTTCGGAATTGAGACACACTCAATATCGGAAACTCCGGAATTTAAACAAATATAGTTTGTCGTCTAGTTGAAAGCTAATTATGGGTGTTTCTCTCTAATTCGATTACTTTTTTTGACTAATTTTGACCGAGGTGGTTTTAAATGCTTGTTACAAAACTACGCTTTGCACGGCAGGTAAGATACCTATTATGATGTAATTGATATATCCAAAAGAGCCAGTCACTTTAACGGATATTTAAAGAGAAATTCAAGACTTTTTGAATTCTTGTCCTAAGGACTGACGCCGTCTACAGTTTTTTCAAAATAATCACACCACATCAATGTCTAATCAGTAATCACATATTTATTCCAAAACAAAAATAAAAGTTCCCTTATCCTAAACGGCCTAGTCAAATAAGCGCATATTTAGGGATAAATTTGCTCTTTTGAATTCAGTGTGCCAGGGACTGACGCCGAAAATAGTTTCCTCAAGTGTGTAAGTACTGTAAGTAGTGTATGTAAAATTGCATTTTATTGTAAAACAAAAAGGAAAGGTTCCATTACTACGAATTATTGGCCGTTTAGCTTTAATAAGTACTTAATAGTTTCAGATATATTATATGATAATTCATAGTCATTTATATGACGAGGACTGACACTGACAGTATGACGTATTCATTTAGGGTACAAAAGGGCGAATAATAAATATGCAATCAGTTCCCAGTGCAACCCCGTTGACGAAAGTTGTGTGCGACCTTCTGTCTGTTAGGAGCGTAGTGGTGTTTTAAGTGTGTGTTATGCGTGCCACCAAGGGATAATGTAAGTATTACTTACTTCTGTTTGTTATTTTTTGAAAAATAACTGAACTATGAATATAATGAATGTAAGTAACTTCGTATTGTGTAGTATTCTTACTTTAGTCGTTTTTTATAACAACGATTACCTCTGTAGTGTGATAACATTAATGAGTTCTTAAAAAAAAAGGTCACTAAATAATTATTAACGTTTGTTGATTATTAATAAATAAATATTGATTAATATTTCTGGTTTTATTTTGCTCAAAATCCAATCACAACAACATAAAGGAATAAAATCCTGAATTCCGGAACCAGTTCCGGAATTGAAAACCGTCCGATATTGCATCCCCTAATAGCAATGGCTGAAGTGGTACTAGTTTGGCTGGTGGACGAGACGATGTATCCCAGCTGTGTCGAGCAGGATGGGATCCGCTGGTCCGCCTTCTGTTTTGCCGTCTTGTATAATTTTGAAGAATACATCACTGGCTAGAAGCAGCGATATTTCTCCTGGAATATGAAACTCCTTGTCTGCTAACGCTACATTTTTTGGAATTACAGTTGCTCAAATCTTTGAGGCAATTTTGATGTATTTTTTTGTATAACTGAGCACGTGACGCTCAGTGTGAAATCGTGAACAGTTGAATCTATAAATTTTAAATTAAAGGAAAAATTGAAAAATGTAATGCTCCGAGCGTTAAAAAGCCTAAGTCTTCTGGTAGATGTCGCTACACGCCTCCCTAAGGCGTTGTAGGAAGGAACTGATTGAAAGATTTGGTGGCCGAGACAGATTGTTCCGATAGCTCAGTTGGTTAGTAGCGACGGGCCATAAATGCCTGTGGTCGCCGGTTCGAATCCGGCTCGGAGCATTAAATTTTTAAATTTATCCTTTCATTTAAAATTTATAATTTCGTTAGCAGCGTTACTGCTTAATACAAAATTAATTTTGTTGAATCTATTATCAGATTGATCCCTTTATTTGAGCTGTTGTTGTAAACGTCCCCTAATGTTCCTATATTTATTCGAAGTTCATGTTGTGGCAACCCTAGCTGATTGGCAAATGTAGTTGTACAAAATGACGTTTGAGAAGTACTGTCCAAGAGTGCCCTCACAGTGTGTCTCTTATTATTAGAATCAACTACTGTTACCTTGGCTGTGGGTAAAAGCACACAACTGCTGACAGGCTGAGGCTGAGCGACGTGCATGCTTACTACAGGTTTCTCACATTCACCCTCTTGTACTCTTGGGGCAGGTTGGTCGACAGGCACATGTACCAAAGTGTTGTGAAGGCTGGAATGACAAATATTGCACTTAAAGTTATACCTACACTTTTTGACATAAGAGGTAAGGCAGATTTGACAAAGCTTATATTTCACAACAAATTCATTCCTATATTCTGGTTTGAGAGCAGTAAACTCACACATTTAAATAATTTATGGTCCCTAGAAAGGAACACTGTTGTTGAAACACTTGTGATCTTTCCATCTTGTTTACTGTAGCGAGATTCACAGACTTACTTACTGGCTTATACAATTTGTCGTTCTCAACTCAACCGGGCTAGCCTCGATGCAAACCTTGTAGATCCAGTAGGCTGGTGACCTGGCTGTTAATAAGTAAGGCGGGGTTATCATACCTTTTGTCCAACAACTGTAGGGCCGGTTCGTATGACTCACCAACAATCGGCAGGCTATCAATAATATGGAATAGCTCTCCTTCTAAATACTTCTTTAAGAAACAAAGCCTTTGAATGTATGAGATCCGGGTGTCTTCATGGACTACAGCACGGAACATTTCAATGAACGACTTGTAGCTGGATGTGTCCTTTCCGTCATAAATGGGGATATCCAGAGATGGTAAACTTGCTATGCCTCTGAAACTTTCTCTTTTCTTGGAGGTGACTGAACCGACTCTTGACTTTAACTGACGTTCGATATTCGCTAATGTACTCATGAAGCAGTCCTCGGTATCATCATCTTCTTCACAGGGTTCGTCTAAGGACAACAAATTAATGATCGACTCGTTGTATTTCGTACATGCTTCCGTTAAAATTTGTCTTCGTACCTCCAAATCTTCCCTTGTGAGATCCTTGTGTCGTGCTAACGCTCTTTGAACACGTTCAATACAAGATATGTATTCATTTTTAGTCGCGAGCCATTTGTTCTCTCAAACTCCATATTGCATGTACAGTTTGAAGTTGCACTACTGTATATGGATATGATTGTGTCACTATCCAGTTCGAATCGACACTTTGACAATTTGTGTTTAATATAATTATTTACGAAGGAGCTTTAATGAGCGAGCTCGGGAGTAAATTGTGATTGTCAAATTTTGACATGCTTCAATCTTCTTATGGATTAATTGGGGTTTTTTTTTAGAATCTATGTATTAATTTTGGTATCTTCACTCGAAATAACATCACATGCGAGAAATAACACTATATAACTGAACATCTTTTTCGGCACCATGTCAAGGAAACAAGGGTTTGTGAATTTATAGGATTAAAGATATTACTGAGCGATACATTTACATATAAGTATAAAAAGGAAGAGAAATAGAGTTGTCAATGTCGTAGCATAGACAACTAATTCAAAGTATTTAAACTATGTCTCCGACACTTCATCTATGACGATGTTACAGTTCTTACTTTTGATCACTTTCGAGACTGCCTCCGACATTTTGAAGTCGTTATATGCGCGGCACGAGCGATACCGTGACCGCACACTCCAAGCGCGCAAACGAGACTGACTGAAGAAAAAATAAATAAAACGTAAAAAAGATTTTTAAAAAACAAGCTTTTGTTTAAAAAGTGAACTAAAAAGTAAATAATAATTAATATTTTGGTGGCATTCATCACTTGGCTCTTGAGCGCGTTGTATAGAGGGACATCGTACGTGGTCACGATTCTCAGCCATGAGGGAGCGACGCAGAAGAGCAAGAAGAGTCATGTATGAGTATAGTAGGTATATTCTAAGGTTCAGAATAAGCTTTCTGTTCGTGAATCATCATCGTAATATTGGCTGTTCGTAGAAAGATGAGTTATAGAAATGTAAGTTATGTTATAAATAACTTCATATTGTAATAAATATTTTAAAGCTTGAGGCACTGTCTGATTTAGACTTTAATGTACTTCAGAGCCTCAAGCTTTTAAAATAATTATTACAATATGAAATTATTTTTAGTGCTTGTTTAGCTTGTTTTTTAAAAATCATTTTTTACGTTTTATTTTTTCCTTTTTCGTGTTTTTTGAAAATAAAGCTTGTTTTTTAAAAATCTTTTTTTACTGAGTATCCTTTTTATTTTTTACATTTTAGTATTAAATCTTTGGAATTCACTGATTAAGGTATTTGTTTGTCAAGGCACTACTAACTTTTTCGCTTATTCACAATAATTTACACTATTTACACTAGCTGTTCCCTAATGGTAAGTGCTGAAGATAACAAAACATAATATGACCTCAAACTCGACTTTCTTAGCACGTTCCATCATAGAGTTCCAGTGGCCATCTTCCGGCTGCATCATGAGACCTTCGCCATCATGTGCAATGGTAAGTGCTGAAGATAACAAAACATATGACCCCCAAACTCGACTATCATAGCACGTTCCATCATAAGAGTTCCAGTAGCCATCTTTCGGCTCCATCATGAGACCTTCGCCATGATGTGAAATGGTAAGTGCTGAAGATAACAAAACGTATGACCCCAAACTCGACTATCATAGCATGTTCCATCATAGAGTTCCAGTGGCCATCTTCCGGCTCCATCATGAGTCCTTCGCCATCATGTGCAATGGTAAGTGCTGAAGATAACAAAACGTATGACCCCAAACTCGACTATCATAGCACGTTCCATCATAGAGTTCCAGTGGCCATCTTCCGGCTCCATCATGAGACCTTCGCCATCATGTGCAATGGTAAGTGCTGAAGATAACAAAACGTATGACCCCAAACTCGACTATCATAGCATGTTCCATCATAGAGTTCCAATGGCCATCTTCCGGCTCCATCATGAGACCTTTGCCATCATGTGCAATGGTAAGTGCTGAAGATAACAAAACGTTGACCCCAAACTCGACTTTCATAGCACGTTCCATCATAGAGTTCCAGTGGCCATCTTCCGGCTCCATCATGAGACCTTCGCCATCATGTGCAATGGTAAGTGCTGAAGATAACAAAACGTATGACCCCAAACTCGACTATCATAGCATGTTCCATCATAGAGTTCCAATGGCCATCTTCCGGCTCCATCATGAGACCTTCGCCATCATGTGCAATGGTAAGTGCTGAAGATAACAAAACGTTGACCCCAAACTCGACTTTCATAGCACGTTCCATCATAGAGTTCCAGTGGCCATCTTCCGGCTCCATCATGAGACAACTTACTTACATACATAGGTACATACTTTTATACTTACATACGAACAAGTCAAGTTAATATAAAGCTTGTAAAAATAAATTTAGCCATAACTGATTACATTACTCAGGGATCGAATCGAATTTCCGACTTTTATTTTTTTCTTTTAACCTTTTTTTTTTTAAACCGACTCCATAGTCGGTTTAAAAAACATTGAATTTTTTAAGTTCCGGGATTCTGGGATTAATATAGCATCACGAAAAGGTTCAATTTTTTTTATAGGTTACGATTTCCTTCTGCGATTTTTGTCAACATATCTACAGTTTCCTAAACAGTTTTGACGACATACAGGATGTAGCAAAAAAAATAGTGGTGGTCCGTTTAAGGGCATAATAAGTATTGTTTTGATTAGGGATTTTATGGAGAAACTTGTTTCATCGTGAAAATATTTTTTTATATGGCGCAGGTCGCCCCAGTCGGCCAACGCTCCAAACAATTACATACATACATACATACATTCACGCCTTTATTCCCAAAAGGGGTAGGCAGAGCACATGAAACATATGTTTCAGCGCCACTTTTAGCATAACTGTGGGTATAAAAGATCGATAAAATGTGATATTGCAGTGATAGGTTGCTAGCCCATCGCCCACAACACACTTCAACCCCAAGGGAGCACCCTTAGTCGACTTTTACGACACCGACGGGAAGAAAGGGGGTGGTGAAATTCTAACCCGACACCACACGGGCAAACGCTCCAAACAAATGTAAAAAAAAGCGTCAAAAATATTCTTTTAGTTTTTTCTTATCAGAACACGATACCTGTTAAGCCCCTTGAACGGATCACCAATATTTATGTTACATTAATTACCTCGCGTATTAATTGTCCAAGATTCGATACGTATCTGTGTTGATGAATCATAATATATTCCATGGTATATAAGCTCGCACGCCGCCAGACAACAACATTCGCTCTGCGCCGTACCGTGACGGTCACGTTACGTTTTTTTGGTCAAGATTTACATTCTTTTTTGTTTTCATAAATACTTGTTTCGCGCTTTGTTCCTTTTTACAGTTAATCCAATTGATTTAAGGTAAGGTTGGAGTAATGTTGTGTTGTACAGTTTTAGTATAAGATAATATTTATTTCTGAGAATATGGTACAATGTTGGTTAGTAGAATCTATTAATTCAACTTGTTTTGCCGTAAATCGACGTAAATTTTTTTCCTAAAACTAATTAGGCTAAAATCATGCAATTTACTACCTACATATTACTAACGTGTTCAGAAAATCGGCAACTGAATAAAACTACTTGTCAAGGAAAGCAAAAACATTTATTTACTTGCATTTCGTTATAAGTTGCACCTGGGGACCCTTTGCGTTGCCTAATATTGATTGTCCTAAAATCTTTTGGCCGAACACTTTTGGCATAACTTTGAATAGCATACTTTTCATTTAGCATAATCTTTTTTTTGCATAATTGTTGATTGTTCTAGTTCCTTTTGCCCTTAATACGAAATACTCAAAAATCGAATTGGCTAAAACTTATTACGCCTTTTGTTATAATGGCATAAAACATGTCTGGTCTAATACTGGTATTACTAAAATTGCAATGCCTAAAATATTTAAGTAATAAAATAGATCAAAACTGTATGAACTGCAATTGTAGTTTCTAATCAATTAATCTATATATATAAAACTCTTCGTTACTAATCTAATGAAAGACAGCGCACAGCCTACACCGCTAACGATATAAGCATTGAATTTGGAACATATATTCTTTACAGTACGTGGACGTGTGGTAAGAAAGGATTTTTCGAAATTTAACCCTTAAGGGGGTGAAATAGAGGTCGAACCGTTGTATGGAAATCGTTCATTTTGAAAGTTATAGACTTGAATCTTTGTATGAGTTTCTTACTAAAAAGCCAAACAAATGATTTAACTTTGCTATAAAAAATCATCCTCTAAGGGGTTTAAAAAAAGAGTTGAAAGTTTGTATGAGAAACATGTCATTTTTAAAGTTAGCCATTTAAAACTTCGTCACAAGCTCCTAATGTACAGTCAAAAACATTGATAAGGGATATTTTCCTAATTCATCCCTTGAAAGGGTTAAGATAGGGGTTCAAAGTTCACATACCTAAGTAACTAGAAACATGAAAGCAGGACAGCTGGTTTCTTTTATAATATGTAGATCTATTTGCCCCCTAAAGGGGTGAAATAAGGGGGTAAAGTGGCTTAATCAAAATAATTTATTCTAACACCGTTAAATGGGGACGGTGGATGGAGATGGAAAGTTCTCCGTCTTTTAGCATTAGATAAGTTTGCTTTCAAAACGAATGTAGCCCGAACTAATGTGAGTAAAACTACTGGACGGATTTAAGCAAAAATTTCCAGTCATGTAGCTTTCTTTAATAGGTACCTACATTATGAAAAAATATACAATTTAAGCAGAAACGTCTGTTGATGATTCTTAAGATATTATATTTATTATTTGTAAAAACGGAGTTTTCAATTGAAATTTTGCGATTTCAACTACTTATAATAAACTCATCGCACTGTTACCTCACACCTTTTACGCTTAATTCGTGAACGGATTTAGATGACATTTTTCGTACAGATGAGTTGAGGAAGGATATAGGATAGTTTTTATATCAGAAATCATTCCTTAAGATGGTAGAACTTTGTTTGGGTCGGCGATTATTGAAACGCGAAACGCCCACAATAATTTAATAGCAATCAAGTTCTACGCGGACGAAGTCGCGGGCAACAGCTAGTAAATTATAAAGAGACAGAATCCAAGTTTACTCGGGCTTATATGTACATAATAAGTATCTCGCTATTAAAAAAAACTACATCAAGTTAATATTTTCCGCAATTGCCATTAGGCATTGGTACATATGATATTGTAAGATTTAATAAGATATATTAAGATTCCTATTTCCCGAAAATAATATATAAGAAAGGTGCAAGGTTAGTTCAATGTAGTTTCAGAATGACTCAGGCAGGTCTGTGTAGATACGACGACGAGCCAAGCGAGGGAGAGTGCTAGGTAGAACCGCGACCTACAGCGCGCGAGCCGCGGCAGCGGCCGGTGAAGCGCCAGAAAGAACACTTTTACTACCTTAAACTTATATAATATAATTTATGTACAATTTGCAAAACGTTATTTTTGTTATGTAGATTACCCGTCCCTCAGAGCGGTAAGTAGGAGCTTCGTCGACTTGGTGGCGGGCCGTAGATACCTACTTATTTCCCAATTGAGAATTTGTTTAGGATGTATGAATTGTAGTCCAATCCGCTTAAGTACATTAAGGTAACACTACATGTACATTAGGAATTGTAAAGTTATGCAAATGTAGTGTTAGATAATTCGATTTTCGATACAATAAATATTATGCTCAACAATCATTAGGACAATCGATATTGTAGGCGAAAAGTTGTTATGCGACACGAAAGTCGAACAATGAAAAATTATGCCATCCGATATAGACCCGTTGCACCTGAAATAGTGATACAATACAATACTGCACACCTCAAAAATCAATATTGCTTTATTGCACACCTCAAAACTTGAATCAAGTAGATATAACAACTCAAAAATAGATGTTAACTACAGGCGGTCTTATCGCTAAAGAGCTGTGATTACATTTACCTTCTAAGTAAACGCTTATTCGACGCAGTAAATTTGGTACGCAGTGAATAGTTACAAAGTTTTTACTTTTTTTCTTAATGTTGCAATATGTGGAAGTGGCTAACTAGGTCTTTCTTTAATTAATAATAAAAATGGATTGGAAAAAAATAGATATCTTATTGTGTTTACGTGTAACAATAATAGTTCGTATTGTTGGCTTTAGAGACAAGCCAGACAGACATATTGCAAAAAATGCCCTAGATTGACCTTACAAAGAAAGAATAAACTAAATTGTGTGGCCGATTTAAAGTGATAAAAGTATATGCACTTAACTTTCACTTGAAGAAAATGATTTCTGACTAGATTTGAAATAACATATTCACTGCAATTAATTCAAATATTACACTAAGGAACTGCTGTCAATATAGTAATCATTATTTTGATAAAATCTTACTGTTTGATGTTCCCGACGGCTCGGTAGGTGCCGCTTATATTTTGTAAAACAATATTCCAAAAAGTATTCAAAAGGGTTTTATTCGATTCTAAGAAAGAAACACTAATGTAACTTTAAATGTAAGCGTAATGTCATTTAATATATGCGTAACTTCGCAAACCGAACATTTTATCAGACCATATTGTAATTCAATTTGGTCCAGGTTGGGTTCGTGAGTCGTGTTCGACTAAAAATGGCAAAAAATAAAAACGATAAGACTGCATGAATGCATTCAAATCCACAACGGTCGAAGTTGTTCTTAATGTTTTAGCTTTATTTTTACCTGGAACCGAGGTTTTCTCGGCTTTAATACTACGAAAAATCGATTTGTACACAAAATGAAACAAAAAACTTTTTAACAAAAAATTCAACCACCGAAAAAAAACAGAAAAGCAAAAATAATAAACCTTTTTTATTTAGTTTAATAACTAAGTTCTTAAACTATTGTAAGTATACCTAAGTATATATTTTTGTAATTATTTTAAGTTTTTAATGAACCTTAATAACTAAGTTCTTAAATTAATCTAAGTGTACCTAAGTAATTTTGAGTCGGCGCCAAACAAGCATCACGTGTCGTTGCGAGTGGTCGTGCGGAGAGCGCATTTTTTGGAATGTTAATGTTTGTTTATCTCTGGAGATTTCACGTTCCATTGTTAATTTGATTTGGTGTAACTTGTACTTGTTTGGAGTAATCTTTGTTCATTGATTGTTTGGCGCCGATTCAAAATTACTTAGGTACACTTAGATTAATTTAAGAACTTAGTTATTAAGGTTAATTAAAAACTCAAAAGAATTACAAAAATATATACTTAGGTATACTTACAATAGTTTAAGAACTTAGTTATTAAACTAAATAAAAAAGGTTTATTCTTTTTTTGCTTTTCTGTTTTTTTTCGGCGGTTTAATTTTTTTGTTAAAAACTTTTCATTTTTCAATTTTCTGTGGCTTACTTTAGTTAGTTACTAACTTAATTACTAGTTACATGCAAATAAGGTATTACACAAACCTCACGATGAACGAGCTTTAGCAGAAATGCAGAGACTGAGAGGTCTACACACAAGAGACTGACAGGTCTAAAGCTCATTCATCGTAAGGTTTTTCACACGACAACACGACACAACACACACACACACACACGCACACACATACACACATGCGTGGTCATACCACGCATGTGTGTATGTGTATGTGTGTGCATACATTTCAATCAGTAAGTAAACAATCAATCATCCCCTGTTTTCCTACCCTTAGGGTTGAATTTTTTATTTAAAATTTATGTGGGACCAATTTCGAGGTATACCCTGTCTAATAAAAAAAGAATTATCAAAATTGGACTACTCTGTAAAAAGTTATGCGTGGTCATACATAAAAAAAAATATACGCGTTGACTTGAGAACCTCCGTTTTTTCGTCGGTTAAAAATGTAACAAAATAAACTGATAAAAAAACAAAAAACCTTCCCATAAGTGGGGTTCGAACTCGCAGCAATGAATAACGCAGACAAAGCTCAAAGAAGAAGATTAACTATTGGCCGTCTTCGAAGAGTAATACAGGCAGCTTTTTGCGAGAAAATACAGAGAAAACGAATTTTCTAGTATTTCAAATTTTTCTTGTATTTCAATATTATAGAATCTTAATAAGTTTTCTTCATAAATTACTTTTCTTGTATTTTATTAAAGAACCATTTTACGCAGTTTCAAGTATATATTTTAAAAAATATACAAGGTGTAACAAAAATGGGGTATGAACCGATCAAGGGCTTAACAGGTATCGTGTTCTGATAAGAAAAAACAGAAAAAAAAAACAATTTTGACGCGATTTTTTTTTTACTTTAGTATGGAGCGTTGGCCGACTGGGGCGACAAGCTCCATAGAAATGTAAAAAAAAATGCGTATTTTTTTTTTCTGGTTTTTCTTATCATAACACGATACCTGTTAAGCCCTTGATCGGTTCATACCCCATTTTTGTTACACCTTGTATATCATCGTCGCCACTTGACAACAAAGAGGCCCTGTTACGTGTACGCGACTTTATCCAATCGCTAATTCTCTTATTTTCTTTGCGGTCACCATCAAAATATTTTATATGTGTCATATGGTCTAACGGAGTATAGACGCAGATAAACACCTAGAGAATTACCTACTATGGCTAGAATATGTGTGGAAATTTGTGATGTTCTGCATCGCGCTGTTGTAGATTTTAAAATCCGTTTTATAAATACAATTTCCTTCAATATCTTCTTATTACGTGTCTGACCACATACTTATATGAATTTTCACATTTATACTATCTCAAGTATGATGACTTGCGATGGTCGCAGTGATATTAGGGCTCTACAGTCCGGAAGTCTCTACCAGAATAACAATAATAATCTCAAGTATGATACATTTTCACCTTCAGTCTTAAATTCACAATCAGTCTTAATAATAATTCGGAATTTGAAGGAATTGTTATTTTTACCAACTATACATTTTAGATAATGGATGTAATGTGTGAAGGTCATTATGACATTTCATTACGTTATCTAACACGTACGTATTCGTACGTACGTATTCTAACACGTTATGGACTTGGTCCGAAATAAAATTAATTGAATTAAATTGAATTGAATTATATTGAAAATAAATCTATTTGAGATTTTTGATGTTTTGAAACTAAACTGTTTTGACATTGCGACGTAGTAGGAATTAACGTGATAGTTGGCTGTAGTGAACCGGTAGCATAGGAAAGATGTCCATCACTACATAGTATAAAACAAAGTCGTTTCCCGCTGTCTGTCCCTATGTAATGCTTATATCTTTAAAACTACGCAACGGATTTTGATACGGTTTTTTTTATAGACACTGATTCGAGAGGAAGATTTATATGTATAATATAGTGCCCGTGCGAAGCCGAGGCGGGTCGCTAGTTTCATCTAAAAGAAATAAGACTTCATCTAAATGAACTGCTGACGTTTTGTATCAATGTCTTTGTTTGTAATGCCTTACGTTTTACTGTCCAGGTCTAATAATGGGTGTATACGTGAACTCAAAGCCGAGTGCCCCCGAGCAGGCTCCGATTGGCTTCAACCTTCCCGAAGAGTTCCAGCAGCGCTTCAACATGGGAAAAAATAATAATTACTTATTTTATCTTTTATTTATTTATTTTACTTTAACTAGTGAAACAGCTACTTCACAGGCAGTAAATACATTCACTGATCGCCCTAATATGTCTAATATGAGATTCAACATCCCCGGAGAAACTGATGTCCAATTTACATTCACTAGATGCCCTAACATGTCTAATTTCGGATTCACCATCCCCGCAACAACTGTCAGATTTACATACAACGATTGCCCTATCATGTCTACTGTCACATACGACATCACCGGACAAAATGTTATATTCACGTTCAATAATAGCCCTACCATGTCTAATATCACATTCAACATCACCGGAAGTAATGTCACAATTCGATTCACTAATTGCGCTAACATGTCTAATATCACATTCAACGTCCCCAGAAATGCCAACATTTCATTCAATAATTGCCCTAACAGGTCTAACATCAACTACAATTATCATTAAATTAAATTGTTTCTTGTAATTGTATTTGTATTATTCTAATTAAAATACTAGAATAATTCATTTCTGGTGCCATAGCTAACCATAGCTGTGCAGCGCGGCAATGCGGCTAGCGTGCTGGGAACCTTTGCACCTGGAGTGGCGCGGGGCGGGATATTCGATACTTAGTTTTTAGTTTAGATTAGTAGGCTTAGGTTTCTAATTTTAATGTATTGTTTTGTTTCGATCTATTGTGTGACATGTATTTTATTTGATTTTGGACATCAAATAATGTTTACTTTATATGAATATTTAAATATATATTATATTAATAAAGACGTAGACCGCTTTAGGGGCTCCACGCGCTTTTTGAGATTTGACGAGTTTTGAGTTAATATTCCTCCGTTAAAACTTATAGATATATTTATGGCACAACTGCTTATCTATTCTCCAACCCTTTATCTATACTTGCACACTTTTTGTTTTGAATACAATGTTTTTAATTTTTTATTAAAACATGTACCATAAAAGTTCTGTTTTCGATGTAAAAAAAAAAAAAAAATACTTGTATTTATGAATTTGTATTATTTCCACACAGTGATTGAGAAAAGCACTATATATACCTTGGCGGAAGCCGGGGATGCCTGACTCGTCTCTTGGCAAGCCTCAGCAAGGCCCGGCCTGCCAACCACGTCGTCAAACAACCCCTTACTTTCCGCGCCTCGGCAATAATGTACTTACTGTACAGATACAATAAGCAAAATACATATTATGGAGAAAAAAAATACAAGTTTTTTTTTGTGACGAAAAAACGAATTCAACATGTGAGGTGTGACAGTCATAATGCGGGCTGTACAGCGCTGGCTTTCAGTTCGTCCCCTTTTCACTTATACCACAGCGCGGGTCGAGGTTGACCAAAAAAACCAAAATACAATGCAATACAATAAAAACCGGCCAAGTGCGTCGGGCCACTTGCAGTGTAGGGTTCCGTGTTGATTACGGACCCTGAAAAACGCTAAAAAAGAACACTTAGCATGTATTTACTATATAACTTAACTTTCTGCTGAGTGTAGTACGTCTACTTGTTGGAACAGACAGGTTAATTTATTTTTCACCTCACCGGCTCGGGAAGGCTTGCTTTATCGCTCAAAATTTGCGCCCAAAAGTCCATTTTATTCGCTAGCGTGGAAATAGTTTTTAAATTTGGATCGTGAAGGTCAATCGTGAGATCCAACTTTTTTCTATGAATAAAGAGGTCATTATCCTGCGTTCAGAAACTTATGGTGATGCCAATAATTCATTATAATTATTTTGATTAAATCAAATGATGAATACTTATTCTTTCCTAATTACTAATGAAATATTAATAACTAGACTGACTTATAAGGATACAATACAAATAAATAAATTAAAAATGTAGTTATTTTCCAAAAAGTTCGCTTCGTGCATGTTTGGAACGCACCGTTTAAAACGTTAATTTAAGAAAAAAACATATGTACTTACATTGATTTACTATTACTATGTATAGACTGGCAACCCAGAACATTTTTCATGACGTCTTTCAATCAGGCCGCCATCTTGGAAAATCAAAGGGTATGTAAACGTAGTAGATGCGACAATTTTCTGAGTTCGGATTCAGTTATGGCTATAGCGGGATTTAATACACTTATAAAAAAACTAATTATTTATTTAATCACCGACATTTGGTACCTATTCGTATTTTTTTATACTGGATATCTTTATAGTTACCGTGGATGCACTATGTTGATGCAATTTGTCTCAGCAATTTGTGTCAGATTTGATGACAAAGTCCTAATTTAAGGTCCATGCGGATCCTCAGATTTTGATTAAATTGAAATTACGACCATTTTCAAATTGGAAATTGATATAATAATTATATTCTCCTAAATTGCTAATGGGTTCATATTCGGAGACCATACTCGCATCGCGTAAATTATTTGTATAAGAGAATTTACCTAGGATTTAAATAAGTAGAACTTAAGATATATTTAAATAAGGAGAATTGAACGTTGCCACTAAAATTATTCATAAAAACTATTAAATTAAAAAATAATGGTTGCTGCTATTTTGGCGCAAAAATTAAGATCTTTAAAGCTTGAAAACATTAAATCAAGTAAGTTTAATTTTCTACTAATAAGGCAAAATAGTCTTAGGAAATTGTTACTTCTACATTTTTAATCTTTGAAATAATGGCCGCTATCGGCGCGTATTTTATAAATTACAGAAAAATTCATTTTATTTCAAAAATCTGTGAATTTGCCGTTGAAAAGTGATCCCGTACTTTTACTATTGTTGGGTTTCTTGTTGGTGCAATAGCGCAATGCAAAAGAAGGCATTTTTTTAGTTTTGAGTAAAAATTTCACTCGAAACGACCGCCATCACTGCCCGCCACAGACTAAACCAACATACTCTCATGAGAGTATGTTGACATGCGCAAACTTATGCTAGGTGATGTCTACTCTAGTAATATAACTCAATGTGTACTTATATTTAATTTTGCTTTTTTTTTTGTTTTGTTCTAAAGCAACAGTCAAATCAAAATAATGGACGTTATTTATAGATTTTAGGGCAGAAAATATTCATATATATTTTTTAATGCCTGCTAAGCTAGCGGAAAAAGTAAAATATGCGTATTGCGTGCCTTTTTGTTTACCCGTGAGTACCCGTTACCCACCAATACTTTGACGTTTTTAATGTAGGTAAGCGTGGAGTTATTTAAAGATGCAAAAATGTTTATGTTACATTGAATAAGTAATTACAAAATGCTTTGACCTTGATGAGATCTGTGTACTTTTATTGACATTGAATAAAAAGGTCTTAATGACTTATTACTTTTATAATTTTCCTCGCGGTGGTGAGATGAAAAGTTGTTTCACACGGCAGCATAGTTATTTGGCGTCTGGTGCCTATAGTGTGGGTGTTTAGTGAAAAACCTTACTTTTTTGATACCACGCATGGAACTTGGCACAGGTGTTCCTTGTGTCAAAATAAGCTGATTGCAACAAGTAAATAGACGGTTTTCGCTTGCAAGACACCGGGAGAAAATGAGTGTTGGGGCCCCATGGGGGCGCATTTAGAGCGCATTTGTGAAGGAATGCTTCCAACGAAAAGCACAGCCTTTGGCCTCGCTTGCCTCGCGGCTCATCTTCGGTAAGTACTTATTTTTCATTTATTTATTTGCAATCATGATCACACAGTTATAGAAAATAATACATGAACCCTTAGGAATAATTTAAAAATTACTCATCACATAATTGTCATACAAAGAAAATAAATAGGTGAATATTAAATGATCAATTACAGGTAGCACAGCCGGCAGGTATACCTTTAGGCGCCAGCTTAAGGGCATTTGTTGACGCTCCAAGAATCCCAACCCTAACCCATCCAGCACTTTATAAAAAAAAAAAAACCGTTTCGTGTTTTTCACATCGTGTCTCTCATCCCGTTGTGCTTGTGTTATATATTTAACAAATTTATTATATTAATTATTTATTTATTATGTGTATACGTTTGTATCGGCAGTATGTTGCGTGGCGTTCCGTGGGTCACGTACGGTGCTGTCTGAAAATCAGCGTTGTAGGTGTCTGTCTGACACCTCGGCATAATGCGGAGACAGCGACCGATTCACTGCCGCGAAGAAACACACATTTTGTGTCAATTGTATTGTATTTCTACTCCCTTTGTCTCTGTGTGTCTTTTGTGTAGTGAATAAATGTCTTCCTTCTTTCTTTCTTTCTTTGTTTAATTAATAACTTACATTTACAAATAATAGCAGGGAACATACAATATCATTACATTTACAATAACCATAATTAAATTAATATCGAACAATACACCTACTTCAGTGTCCGGTTCAGGTAAAACCCATTAATCCTAACATCGATAGTTTAAGAGAAAGCGAGAGAATTGCATTGTTAAAAAAATTACACTAATAGTGATAACTTTTGTTTTATTTACATCCCTGGCGTTTACCTGAGAACGGTATAAGTACAAAGGCCATGGACCTATACTCTGAATAAGCTATTTAAAGCAATAAGTGTGACAGAAAGAAAATATATATGTGTCTCGTGTTCCGTCTGTGCCAAAATAAGGATGAATCGTTGCGTACTCGGCTGTAAAAGCCGTTCGGAACAATCTGATCAAATTATAACCTTTCACTCGTAAGTAGAACATTTTTCACTTTTCTGTAAGGTCATCGAGGGCATTTCCGTCATACTTTTTGATAAGTTCACTTTGGCTGGTCATAACTAAGAGGATATTTACTTTTTAATAAACCTGATCACTGTAATAAATTGGGCATTTATTTAACTATATAAATGTTTTCATATTAAATTGCTAGTACTGCTGCTGGTTATTTCAATATGTTTTTCTTTTTAAAACATGTCAGTTGACTGATTTTCCCGACGGTTTGGGGCTATTCCGTCAACCAACGATTATTCTTGTATCGTGACAAACATATACGTCAAGTGAACAATTATCGCTGAACTCTTAATCGAAACTAAACTTTAGCGATCTCAATTTAAGGTTTATTTTAGATTTTATTACCAAATGTATTTTTTGGGGCAATTCCGGCCTATTTTTATAATAATAATAATAAGCCCGCGGGGGCAGCTTGTGGCGAGCTGACGGTGAATGGCGACACCGCGGACCCCTAACCTCCAGAGGGCCTGAGTGATCTGGCTCTCGCCTCTGTGCTTGCCTTAACTGGCCGGCCAGAGTGGAGTCGCAAGAGCGGAACCTGTACTCCAGGTTGGAAGTGTAAAATGTCATAACGCCGGTGGCCCTTGAACGGATTACCGGGATCTGGCGCACCGCAGACTCACCTCTCGACAAGCTCACAGCCGCTCAGACGTGTTGCTCCATTGTCGCACTGTGCGTGCGACTGTTTGTGGGGCCCACCTAACGAGTTGGCGAGTCACCGCCTGCCTTTTCACAATTTTGAGACTAATTGTCACGGCAGGTGTCCGCTAGTCTCCTCCCATAACCCATTTTCCAGACCACCCACCATTCAACCCTATTGGGTTGGTGGTTAACTAAGGTCATGGGTTATTACCCATGACCTTAGTTTCCATCGCAGCACAGTGTTGCACTGCAATAGTCTTTGGACCTGGCGGGGACCATCACCGGGTGTATCATGTTGTGCGCTCGGAGATGGTATCCGCCATGCGTACCCCTCGCTTTATATTATTTTTGTTTTAAAGGGCCTCTGCGCTGTTGGCTTCGGCCCCACGCATACCTTCCAAAGGTCCTGAGATATGGAAAGAAAAATACAATAATAATAATAATAACGGTTTAATAGCGAAGAGTCTCGACAATCACCTCAAGAGACTCTCGCTAGATGGCTGGATCAAGGGTCAGATACAGAAGGCGGTACTCCTGGATACTGCGCGGATAGTCAGGAGGTTCCTGTCTCTGTCGCCCTGACCGCCGGTAGCTTAGGCCCCGCGTCGCTGCCGGCTGCACCCTAGGTTAGGTTTTTATAATGATTTTATGTTTAGGGATATTCCTATTGGATTCCTATCAGAAGGTTGGATTGAAACGCTTGTTGATTGTACACAAATAGAATGGATTTTTTATTTTTTTTGAACCTGTCTGTTGCTATAATAGGACGAACCCAATATAGCGGTCGAATTGCGTGGTTGGAGGGTAGCCTCGGGAAAATCCAGGGGGAGCCTCCGGCACGACCACGCGGGAAAGTTTGTACACTGGAATACTCTACGAGTTTGCGCTCCAGTGAGATTGGTTGAACGGTATCAACCGAATCTGGGGTGTGAGTGGTGTCGAACTACTGGGAGTTTTATCGCTGGTTCGCTAAAACCTAGCCTAGCTGAGAAGAGTCCAGCAAGAAACTCAGCTAGGCCCGACTTGGGTCGGACTGACTCTACCCGGTATGCGGCGGTACCGGGACGAATAGGGACTGTATGTGTCTGTGTTGTCGCGATCTCGCGGTGGACGTCCCCGCCGGCGGGAATGCCGAAGTGTACGCGATGTGTTGGACGCCGAAAGCGCAGCGTTCCATCTTTCGATGGACGCTGTGATTTCGTCGTCCGGGTCCGTGAGTGTCCGGGTCAGTGAGCGCCGAGTAACGACAGAGGGGGGAGGGATGGGAATGTAATCAGCAGCCTTCCTAACTAACGGATTCCTATGGTGGGGAGCGTTGTCAAAATAACGTCTGGCAGCCTGCTTAAAGAAACCATACATGGTGCTAATCTCCATGTCGTGGTGCAGGCTGAGGTTCGATTGCACCAGTCGCCCTACGGAGAAAACGATTCTGAATGACCTGAAGCGGCTTGAGTGATGACATAGGCACGTGAGCAAATGCTACACTTGCATATGTCATGATTGGACGAACACAAGTCTTGTAGTGTGTCAGCTTATTTCTAAGTGACATTTTACTAAACTTGTTGATCATCGGCCCAAGCCTTCCTAGTACGAACAACGCGCGGTTGCGAACCCTACGGATGTGGCTACGGAAAGTCAGTCTCCTGTCGAGGGTCACTCCAAGATATTTGGCCTCGTTGACCCAGGGGATGGGTCGGTCAAACAACTGGATCGGAGCCACCCGTCTTTCTGTACTAACGCAGTCAGACGGGTGGAAGACTATTGCAGTGCTTTTTTCCGGGTTGACTTCGATACGCCAAAGATTAAACCAACGACCTAGGTCGGTGATTGCCTCTTGGAGGTATCGCCGGATAGTAGCGTACTTACAATGGGTCGTAAAGAGCGCGGTGTCGTCCGCAAACAACCCCAGTTGCACCTTAGGGTGCCTGGGAATGTCGTTCGTGAACAACGAGTAGAGAGTGGGAGAGAGCACGGAGCCTTGCGGGACTCCGGCCCGGATGGGGTGTGGGTCCGAGTACGTTCCCTCCAGTCGGTATCGAAAGCTTCGATCACTGAGAAAATCTCGTATGGTGAGTACGAGTCTGTCCGGTATACCGAGCTGGTATAACTTGTATACCAGCCCGTTATGCCAGACCTTATCGAAGGCTTTCGCCACGTCGAGAAAGATAGCACCGGTCTTGAGCCCCTGGAATCGAGAGAAACCGTCCAACACGTGCTCCGTGACGCGGTGCACCTGTTGGACGCATGAGTGTCCGGATCTAAAGCCGAACTGCTCGTCGATGAGGAGGTTATTCTCAGCCGTAAATCTGAGAATTCTCGTGAGTAGGATCCGCTCATATAGCTTTCCAAGGGAGCTAAGTAAGCTGATCGGCCTATAAGAGGCAGGCGAGGTCCGTGGTTTACCGGGCTTCGCTATCCCTATGACCGTTGCACATTTCCACGCGGCTGGAAAGTGAGCATTGGTCAGCGCGGCATTGAAGATGCCAACCAAAAGGAGGAGGAGGGTTTCAGGGAGAAGTCTCAGGATGCGATTGGATACACCATCCGCACCCGGAGCCTTCCTAATACGGAGACGCCTGACAAGGGCACTGACTTCCTCAACCGACACCGGTAAAATGGGTGAAGTTACGGGGAGACGCGATCTCCTGCCCACCTCGGAATCGACCCTTCTAATGTGGGCTTCGTCGGTGTGGAGGAGGTTGGGCGAACATTGGGACTCTAGGCTACTCGCAAGGCATTCGGCTTTCTCACTGTCCTCGAACGCGGGGGTTGAGTGATCCGGTCGATCCAAGGGAGGGATAGTCCAACAGGCATCGGATTTGAGAGATCTCGCTAGTTTCCAGTAAGCCAGATGACTAAGCGTTATCTCCCCCATCAGATCCCTGAACGAGTTCTCCCGAAATTCGGCAATTCGGACTCGTTAGACAAGTCCCTCAGGATTTGCCGATTTTCGGCAGAAGGGTGACTTGAATAGGTACGGATGGCGCGAATTTTCCTTGTTACCAACTCCCTCAGTTCCCTAGGTAGGGGTCGGTGTTGGATGTCCTCCGCCGACACCTCCCTTGAGGCCTCGCTTCGTACAGCGTTGAGGTAGTTGGTGAAAGAATCGATCGCTTGGTCTGTCTGTTCGGTTGTAGTTATATTGTCTGGGATGTCTCTAAGCAAGGGGGGATCTGTCTTTAAGAGACCTGTTTGCACCTTGTCCCAGTCCACGAGTGTCCTGGTACGAGGAGTACTATTGGGGTGAGGACCTAGTCTCAAAAGGACTGGCCTATGATCAGAGTCTAGTTCGTGTATCACTTCTATAGAACGCAGAGTTAACGCTACGTTCTTTAGCAGTGCTATGTCGAGTATGTCAGGTCGGTGATCTACGTTATGAGGGAAGTGAGTCGGTTCTAAGGGAGCAAGGAGATCGAAAGGGAGGCTATCGATCAAAAGGTGATGAAGCCGATTGCCGTTGGGATTGGTTGCTACGCAACCCCAGTTAGTATGCTTACTATTTAGGTCCCCGGCCACGATGACCGAAGGACCTAGGGAGGCTAGGGAGTTGAGGTCAGTCAAAAGTAAGTCTCGTTGAGGTGAAAGGTAGGTTGAAGCAATCGATATCGGGGGGTGACCCTCCATCGAGATGCGACAGACCGACACTTCCATATTTGTCAGGGGCGGGGGATTGAGTCTTATGCAATGCAAGTTACGTTTGTAGAAAATGAGCGTGCCCCCGAATGGCCTACCATCTTGCCTATCATCTCTAATCTGAGCGTATCCAGGGACGCGAAAGGCTCTAATGCTGGGACGATAAAAGGTCTCTTGGACCAGGAGTAAATCTACTGAGTGATCGCGAAGGAAGTTCATCACCTCGTCCTTCATACCTCTCAAGCCATTGGCATTGTAAATGCCAATGGTAATCGAAGCAGGTTTAAGCTTTTGGGATGTACTATCCATACTAGTAGGCACGGTGAGCACAGAGCGTACGTGAGGTGGGAGGTGGTCGAGCCACATCATCTGGATCGTAGTCTCGGGAAACTTTTCTTTGTTTAGTGTCTTCATACGCCGCAGGAGTTGGCTCGGTTTCTGCTCTCCGAGTTCAACTTGTGACAGCAGTTTCTTGGTCTGCGCGCTGTTGCTCTCTTCGTACACCGAAATGAGTCTGTTCTTTATGACAGTGTAGTAGTCTTCCTGGGGCGGTGAGTAGTAGTAAGGTCGCTGTTATTCTGTATGTCTTGCTTTTCTAGTTGTGCAATAACCATTTGAGCGAGCTGGGCCTGACTTCTCTTCAATTCCGCCGTCGCTGCTTCAAAGCTGCAGAATCATAGTACTGGTTGATCTCGCCAAAATGGTGGAACGCGCAGGGACAGCGATATTGCCGCCACGTCGTGGGATAATGCTGCCGGAGACGTGCTGGCGTTGGTGCTGTTGCTGCTGTTTTCTTGTGGAGTTTCGGTTTTTTTGTCGCCTGGTGCCATTTTCTTTTTGGTTCAGCGTCGGGGTCACCATTTTAGGGATATTCCTATTGGATTCCTATCAGAAGGTTGGATTGAAACGCTTGTTGATTGTACACGAATAGAATGGATTTTTATTGTCAAAATGCTCGCTTATATAGGAGATTTACACAATGTAGAAAAAGACGTATTTACATGGAAGAGTGAGAGAGATATAGCCTCCGCGCGGGGCGCGCGGGGAAGGTGCGTCTGCCGCGGCGCATGCGCGTTGCGCCCGCGCAGGCAGGTCGGGCGAATAAAACCACGCTGTCCGCCGGCGCCCGTCCTTTCGCTCGCCGGCCGCCGTGGAGTTAACATCGTGTCGTCGATCGCCGCGCCCCGCTCCGCGCGCTCGCTGCTGGATGATGCGACGAATCCGACGAGGGTGCTGCAGGCTCCGGAATACAAACTGCCCTTCTCAGTGCAATTTAAAACTGCTCTTGTCAGAGCACGCCACGTGTTTCCCTGCTTAACCGCAGTGCCAGACGATCGATCTGTTTCTTGTTAATACTGTGTCAATCGATGTGTATTATTTAAGTATGTTCCCATAGGGTTCCCCTTCAAGCGAAGCGTACCGGCAGGCGGATGGTGCGGCCTCGGCGGGATGTTCTTGAAGGTACGTGGATGGTCGTGGTTGTGTCTGGTTCATTTCTTCGTTTCAGGATTCCTTTTCTGGGTTGTTTGTCGTTGTTGTTTTGTTGCGATGTCGGTAAACTCGGTGGTACAGTCGGTTGCGTAGTTATATTCGATGTTGCAGGTGTGGGTATATTCGTTGAACTCGTAGTTGTAGCTGTGTTTGTTGCGCTCGAAGTTGCAGGTATGTTTGCTGTGCTCGTAGTTGTAGGTATGTTTAGCTCGGTGTCGGCGATGATGAATGCGGGTTTTAGGCGGTCGATCGAAATATTCGCTTGACGATTAGATAGCTGCAGGGTGAATACTTTGTCGCTGCGATTTAGTACTCGGTAAGGTCCGTCGTAAGGTGCTTGTAGTGGCTTCTTTACAGCGTCGACTCGTACGAATACTTGTTCGCAGGTTTGGAGGTCGCGGTGGACGAAGATAGGTTTCTTGTTGCCATGCGGGGTAATTTCTGTCGGCGTTAGGCTTCGTATGGTTGCTCGTAGTTTTTCGACGAAATCGGAGTCCAAGGTGACGTCATCGCGCGTAGGTAGTAATAGCTCGCCGGGTAGTCGTACACTGCAGCCGTAGGTGAGTAGGGCTGGGCTTACACCGGTGTCTGTGCGTAGTGCGGCTCGTAGTCCGAGTAGAACACTAGGTATTGTGTCGATCCATGACTTCTCAGTTTGTAGTCTGGCCTTGAGTGCGGCCTTAAGGCTTCGGTGCCATCTCTCCTGCATTCCGTTAGCAACAGGGTGGTACGGTGTTGTGCGGGCTCTTTCGATGCCGAGTAAGCGGGTGAGTGACGCAAATACTCGGCTCTCAAATTGCCGTCCTTGGTCGGTCGTGATAATTGCAGGGCAGCCGAAGCGGGAGATCCATCCTTCGTACAGGGCTTTAGCGACTTCTTCGGCGGTGATCTCGCATAAAGGTATTGCTTCGGGCCATCTCGTTGCGCGGTCGATCATTGTGAGTAGGTATTTGTGTCCGCTGGCGGTAATAGGCAGCGGTCCTACAAGGTCGACGTGAATGTGTTCGAATCTTGTTGATGGCGGGAAACTCGAAATGGGGCTTGCGGTGTGTCGTTGTATCTTCGCACGCTGGCAGTGAACACATGCGTTTGCCCATTTGCCTACGTCGGCATTTAGTCCGGGCCAAAAGTAGCGTTGAGCGACGAGTTTTCGTGATGTTCGGATTCCGGGATGGCTTATGTTGTGTACTACGCTGAAGGCGGCGCGACGATGTTCTTCAGGTACGTAAGGTCGTAAGTCCGCGATTGATGTTTCGCAGTACAGTTTTGTTGTAGTTCCGGGAATCGTGATTCGTTTCAGCAATAGGTTGTCTTGCTGTGCGAGTGCTCTGATGTCGTCGCTGTCTCGTTCTTGCGCTCTTGCTAGTTGTTCGTAATTGATAGGAGATGGGCAGGCGATTGCTTCGATTCGAGATAGGGCGTCGGCAGCGGCGTTCTGAGTCCCGGGAATGTGTCTTATATCAGTTGTGAATTCGCTGATATATAGCAGCTGGCGGTTGCGGCGCGGTGACTCGTTGTTTGTGCTAGTCTTCGCGTAAATGCGTAGGTGAGCGGCTTATGGTCGGTGAAAATTATAAGTTCTCTTCCTTCGAACATTTTTCGGAAGTGCTTCGTACTCAGGTATATTGCGAGTAGTTCTCGGTCGAAGGTGCTGTAGCGTGTCTGAGCTTCTGAGAACTTTTTTGAATAGTAGCCGAGCGGTTGCCACGCGTTCTTGATGTACTGGTTAAGCGAAGCTCCCGCAGCCTTGTCGCTCGCATCGCTGAATATCGCTAGCGGGGCGTGGTGGGAGGGGTGCGCAAGCAAAGCAGCGTTTTGAATGCTCACTTTGCATGCGTCAAATGCTTCGTCGGCTTCTTTGTACCAACTGATTTCTGTTTTGTCACGCTTCTTCGCATTGTGCAGATATTTGCAGAGTGGTGCTTGAATTTGTGCAGCGTTGTGAATGTTTTCACGGTAAAAATTGATCATGCCGAGGAATCTTCGCAGCTCGTCGATGTTCTTCGGCTTGGGATAATCGATGATTGCTTGCACTTTCTCGGTAGGCGGTCGGATGCCGTCTTTGCTGACCTCGTATCCCAGGAACTTGACCGTTGGCTGTCCGAATACGCATTTCGACGGGTTGATGGTGATACCGTAGTCTTCGAGTCTGCTTAGTACGGCGCGTAGATGTTTCTCGTGCGTTGTTTCGTCGGCCGATGCGACAAGTAGGTCGTCGACGAATGGAAACACGAAGTCGAGGTCTCGCAGCACTTCGTGAATGAAACGTTGGAACGTCTGTCCGCAGTTTCTGAGTCCTGGGCACATTCTCGGAAACTCGAATAGGCCGAATGTTGTTATGATGGCGCTCTTCTCGACGTCTTGCTCTGCTATTGGTAGTTGTTGGTAGGCGCGGTTGAGGTCCAATGTTGAGAATATTTGTTTGCCGGCGAGTTCGTAGGTAAAATCACGTATGCGTGGGATTGGATAGCGGTCGGGCTTGGTGATTGCGTTAAGCCGCCGGTAATCGCCACACACACGTAACTCGCCATTTTTCTTCGGTACGACGTGAAGAGGTGATGCCCAAGGGCTTTTGCTAGGTCTGCATAGGCCCTGCTCCATCATGTTGGCAAATTCCTTCTTCACTAGTTCGTAGCGGCGCGGTGCAATCGGACGTGGTCTGCAGTGGAGTGGTGGTCCGGTTGTTTCGATGACATGCTCGACGTTGTGTTTCGGGCTGAGCTTCATGGAGGTAAGACGAGTAGTACCAGGGTAGTCGGCGAGTATGTTGTGGTACGACTGTTGCACGTCTATACTGCGCACGGTAGGTAAGTTTGCAGTACAGAGTGGTGCGTTCGAATGCAGCAAGGTTTTGCCGTCGATCAGTCGTCTCCTGGTGATGTCGACTATGATGTGGTGATGGTTTAGGAAATCTGCACCGATGATTGGCTTCGAAACTGCAGCAACGATGAATTTCCACCGGAATGGTCTGCGTAGGTTTATATCCAGCTCCAGCGTCTTCTCGCCGTAGGTTGGAATAACTGTGTTATTAGCGGCGTATAGTTGGAAGGGTAGAGGCTACGCCTTCGTGCCGGGTGTTCTTGGTAGGACGGAGATGTTGGCCCCAGTGTCTACCAAGAAGACAAGTCTGGTAGTTCGGTCTCGTACGAAAAGGCGGTGTGATGTGGTGGTAACGCCGGTTTCCGCCGCAGCCAGCGTCATGTCTAGTTTCCCGATTGGGTTACTGCTGCCGCCGGGATCGGTTTGAAGTTGCACGGCTGTACACATTTCTGAGCGTCCATTCCAAATCTACGATGGTAGTGACAATATGGCATCGGCGAGTTTCTGCGGCTCCGTGTGCTTCGATCTTGCGACTGCGACTGGCTTCGTGAACGCGATGGGAAACGGCGGTGAGAGCGGCTGTAGCGTTGGCCGTTGTAATTTTCACGCGGTCTTGAACGGAGCTCAGCCACTTCGAGTGATAGCCTCCTTATTTCGCCGATGAGGTATTGGGTTTCGAGAGTCGACGTAGACGTTGGTGCTGGTGGTGGCTGTGAGGGTGGTAGCACTGCGGTGGAAGCGACTGCGGCGATTTGGTGCGACGATGCTGTTGGCGTGTGCTCCATCATCTTGTCGGCGAGCAACGCGAGGTCTTCTAATGTTGTTTTGATTTTGAAAGCTTCGCTGACGGTGAGCACAGAGCGTACGTGAGGTGGGAGGTGGTCGAGCCACATCATCTGGATCGTAGTCTCGGGAAACTTTTCTTTGTTTAGTGTCTTCATACGCCGCAGGAGTTGGCTCGGTTTCTACTCTCCGAGTTCAACTTGTGACAGCAGTTTCTTGGTCTGCGCGCTGTTGCTCTCTTCGTACACCGAAATGAGTCTGTTCTTTATGACAGTGTAGTAGTCTTCCTGGGGCGGTGAGTAGATAAGGTCGCTGTTATTCTGTATGTCTTGCTTTTCTAGTTGTGCAATAACCATTTGAGCGAGCTGGGCCTGACTTCTCTTCAATTCCGCCGTCGCTGCTTCAAAGCTGCAGAATCATAGTACTGGTTGATCTCGCCAAAATGGTGGAACGCGCAGGGACAGCGATATTGCCGCCACGTCGTGGGATAATGCTGCCGGAGACGTGCTGGCGTTGCTGCTGTTGCTGCTGTTTTCTTGTGGAGTTTCGGTTTTTTTGTCGCCTGGTGCCATTTTCTTTTTGGTTCAGCATTGGGGTCACCACTTTAGGGATATTCCTATTGGATTCCTATCAGAAGGTTGGATTGAAACGCTTGTTGATTGTACACGAATAGAATGGTTTTTTTTTCTAATTTTTTTTTTTTTGAACCTGACTGTTGCTATAATAGGACGAACCCAATATAGCGGTCGAATTGCGTGGTTGGAGGGTAGCCTCGGGAAAATCCAGGGGGAGCCTCCGGCACGACCACGCGGGAAAGTTTGTACACTGGAATACTCTACGAGTTTGCGCTCCAGTGAGATTGGTTGAACGGTATCAACCGAATCTGGGGTGTGAGTGGTGTCGAACTACTGGGAGTTTTATCGCTGGTTCGCTAAAACCTAGCCTAGCTGAGAAGAGTCCAGCAAGAAACTCAGCTAGGCCCGACTTGGGTCGGACTGACTCTACCCGGTATGCGGCGGTACCGGGACGAATAGGGACTGTATGTGTCTGTGTTGTCGCGATCTCGCGGTGGACGTCCCCGCCGGCGGGAATGCCGAAGTGTACGCGATGTGTTGGACGCCGAAAGCGCAGCGTTCCATCTTTCGATGGACGCTGTGATTTCGTCGTCCGGGTCCGTGAGTGTCCGGGTCAGTGAGCGCCGAGTAACGACAGAGGGGGGAGGGATGGGAATGTAATCAGCAGCCTTCCTAACTAACGGATTCCTATGGTGGGGAGCGTTGTCAAAATAACGTCTGGCAGCCTGCTTAAAGAAACCATACATGGTGCTAATCTCCATGTCGTGGTGCAGGCTGAGGTTCGATTGCACCAGTCGCCCTACGGAGAAAACGATTCTGAATGACCTGAAGCGGCTTGAGTGATGACATAGGCACGTGAGCAAATGCTACACTTGCATATGTCATGATTGGACGAACACAAGTCTTGTAGTGTGTCAGCTTATTTCTAAGTGACATTTTACTAAACTTGTTGATCATCGGCCCAAGCCTTCCTAGTACGAACAACGCGCGGTTGCGAACCCTACGGATGTGGCTACGGAAAGTCAGTCTCCTGTCGAGGGTCACTCCAAGATATTTGGCCTCGTTGACCCAGGGGATGGGTCGGTCAAACAACTGGATCGGAGCCACCCGTCTTTCTGTACTAACGCAGTCAGACGGGTGGAAGACTATTGCAGTGCTTTTTTCCGGGTTGACTTCGATACGCCAAAGATTAAACCAACGACCTAGGTCGGTGATTGCCTCTTGGAGGTATCGCCGGATAGTAGCGTACTTACAATGGGTCGTAAAGAGCGCGGTGTCGTCCGCAAACAACCCCAGTTGCACCTTAGGGTGCCTGGGAATGTCGTTCGTGAACAACGAGTAGAGAGTGGGAGAGAGCACGGAGCCTTGCGGGACTCCGGCCCGGATGGGGTGTGGGTCCGAGTACGTTCCCTCCAGTCGGTATCGAAAGCTTCGATCACTGAGAAAATCTCGTATGGTGAGTACGAGTCTGTCCGGTATACCGAGCTGGTATAACTTGTATACCAGCCCGTTTTGCCAGACCTTATCGAAAGCTTTCGCCACGTCGAGAAAGATAGCACCGGTCTTGAGCCCCTGGAATCGAGAGAAACCGTCCAACACGTGCTCCGTGACGCGGTGCACCTGTTGGACGCATGAGTGTCCGGATCTAAAGCCGAACTGCTCGTCGATGAGGAGGTTATTCTCGGCCGTAAATCTGAGAATTCTCGTGAGTAGGATCCGCTCATATAGCTTTCCAAGGGAGCTAAGTAAGCTGATTGGCCTATAAGAGGCAGGCGAGGTCCGGGGTTTACCGGGCTTCGCTATCCCTATGACCGTTGCACATTTCCACGCGGCTGGAAAGTGAGCATTGGTCAGCGCGGCATTGAAGATGCCAACCAAAAGGAGGAGGAGGGTTTCGGGGAGAAGTCTCAGGATGCGATTGGATACACCATCTGCGCCCGGAGCCTTCCTAATACGGAGACGCCTGACAAGGGCACTGACTTCCTCAACCGACACCGGTAAAATGGGTGAAGTTACGGGGAGACGCGATCTCCTGCCCACCTCGGAATCGACCCTTCTAATGTGGGCTTCGTCGGTGTGGAGGAGGTTGGGCGAACATTGGCACTCTAGGCTACTCGCAAGGCATTCGGCTTTCTCACTGTCCTCGAACGCGGGGGTTGAGTGATCCGGTCGATCCAAGGGAGGGATAGTCCAACAGGCATCGGATTTGAGAGATCTCGCTAGTTTCCAGTAAGCCAGATGACTAGGCGTTATCTCCCCCATCAGATCCCTGAACGAGTTCTCCAGAAATTCGGCAATTCGCTGTTTGGACTCGTTAGACAAGTCCCTCAGGATTTGCCGATTTGCGGCAGAAGGGTGACTTGAATAGGTACGGATGGCGCGAATTTTCCTTGTTACCAACTCCCTCAGTTCCCTAGGTAGGGGTCGGTGTTGGATGTCCTCCGCCGACACCTCCCTTGAGGCCTCGCTTCGTACAGCGTTGAGGTAGTTGGTGAAAGATTCGATCGCTTGGTCTGTCTGTTCGGTTGTAGTTATATTGTCTGGGATGTCTCTAAGCAAGGGGGGATCTGTCTTTAAGAGACCTGTTTGCACCTTGTCCCAGTCCACGAGTGTCCTGGTACGAGGAGTACTATTGGGGTGAGGACCTAGTCTCAAAAGGACTGGCCTATGATCAGAGTCTAGTTCGTGTATCACTTCTATAGAACGCAGAGTTAACGCTACGTTCTTTAGCAGTGCTATGTCGAGTATGTCAGGTCGGTGATCTACGTTATGAGGGAAGTGAGTCGGTTCTAAGGGAGCAAGGAGATCGAAAGGGAGGCTATCGATCAAAAGGTGATGAAGCCGATTGCCGTTGGGATTGGTTGCTACGCAACCCCAGTTAGTATGCTTACTGTTTAGGTCCCCGGCCACGATGACCGAAGGACCTAGGGAGGCTAGGGAGTTGAGGTCAGTCAAAAGTAAGTCTCGTTGAGGTGAAAGGTAGGTTGAAGCAATCGATATCGGGGGGTGACCCTCCATCGAGATGCGACAGACCGACACTTCCATATTTGTCAGGGGCGGGGGATTGAGTCTTATGCAATGCAAGTTAAGTACGTTTGTAGAAAATGAGCGTGCCCCCGAATGGCGTACCATCTTGCCTATCATCTCTAATCTGAGCGTATCCAGGGACGCGAAAGGCTCTAATGCTGGGACGATAAAAGGTCTCTTGGACCAGGAGTAAATCTACTGAGTGATCGCGAAGGAAGTTCATCACCTCGTCCTTCATACCTCTCAAGCCATTGGCATTGTAAATGCCAATCGTAATCGAAGCAGGTTTAAGCTTTTGGGATGTACTATCCATACTAGTAGGCACCGTGAACCTGGATGCCGCTTGGTGCGGCGAGATACTGCGTCGTCGTTGCGAATATGCGGGCAGTCAGGCCGCTCGCCACCTCCGGTGGGAGTACCTGAATTACCTGCATAAGCGCATAGAGGGGATCTATAGCGGGCCGGCCCGCTTGACTAGCGGCGGGCCCCCATGCAGAGGGGCCCGCCTGAGATTGGGGTGCAGAAGGCACCGGGCGGGGACCTGCGGCCGCAGAAGGCGGCGGGTTCCTAGGGGCACCTAGCCCTACAGCCGGAAGGGCGGGGTAGTGTTGCGGAGTGCTATGGGGAGCAGCACGGCCCGCGCCCAGCTTACGCCCAGAGGGAGGCGAGGACTTCGACTTTGCTCCGATGTCGCGACTCTTTGGGCGGCAAGGGCATCCCCCATAATTGGCAGTATGCCCATGGGGGAGCTTGCGAACCTAACAGTTGCAGCACCGTATGCCGTTCGGGTCCTTGCATCCTTTTGGGCGCTCGCAATCGCGAGTCGCGTGGTCCCCAGCGCACTTGACGCAACGCGGGGGGAGAGTGACAGCCACGAGCGCCGTGGCCGAACCTCTGGCAATTATGGCACTGTGAGAGGTGGGTCCTCTTGTTGGGAGTCTCCACCCTCACAGCCATCTTGAGAACCTCCTTAAGGGAGTGAACTGCTTTACGCTGGTCCGGGTCGGTGACTACTAGTACGATATCGTACTTCCCTTTCTGCTTATTGTAGAGGCGATGAACCTCCCTGACGGCGATCCCCTTGCGCTTGAGATCCGCAGCTACCTCATCCTCTGGGATATCTTTGTGGATGCCCCGGAGGATGGCCCTGTAACCCTTCTCTTCGACGGTCAGCCTCCGGTTGTAGGCCATCGACAGCTCGTCGAAGAGACGGGTCAAAGCACGGTAGTCCTCGGGTCCCTGGACCGTGATGCGCATCCCTTCCAAGGGCGGCTTCAGAATCTCTGAACCGACCACACGGATGCCACGCTGGCTGGCTATGGCCATGGCAGTGTGGTACCTATGTGTGTCGATCAGGACACATGAGTCCGGCTTGTCCGGGTTTGCTAACGGAGTCGATCTGGGGGCCGAAGACCCGCCTTCCGTTGCCAAAGTGGCACTACTGGCCTGAGGGGCCTGCGCAGAAGGCGCGGGGGCGGCGGGAGTCCGAAGGGCTTTCTTCGCCGGCGAATGAGCCCTCGGAGACTTCGGCAGCGCACGTTTTCCCTGGCGGCTGCTGCCTACGGTAACCCATCCTGACGTGTCCATGTCGTCGTGGTCAGAATATAGGAGTTCGAGTGTCTCTTCGTCCGTTAGTAGGTCTCTGGAGGGACAGCGGTGGCGGGGGGAGCGGGGGTGTGGGACAACGCGTTCCTCTCGCAAGGAGGATCGCCCGCTAAGGGAGCGAGAACGCGACTGCCTCACATATGACTCCGCTGCGGGGAGGGCCTGAGGGGCCGGAGGGTTTACTGGGGCAGACGCGGCTGCCTTTACTGCCTTATTTTTGCCCTGCTTGGGCGGTTTGGCCTTAGGGGCCTGGGACGGGGACAAGGGGATCGCAGCTGCCGCCGGCGGCGGTGGCGGTCCCATGATGGCCTTAGGGGCCTGGGCGGTCAGAATGGCCGTCGGAGTGGCCGGATAGGCCTGGTGGTGCGAGTCAGCGACCGCTGGGGTGGGAGCTCGCATGGGGGCCGCATGGGCCGGGTCTATGTCCTCGCCGTTGAGAGCCAACTTGAGCCGTTGATTCTCAGCGGCGAGGCGGTCGATTTCGGCCTGCATTGCCCGCATGGCTTCCTCCATCCTCGCGATCCTGTCTTGCATCTCCATCCTACTGGGTCGGTCGCCGCTAAAACTTTTCCTACGCCTAATGAGAACCGAAGGCTATCCTGATGTCGGTGTCGAGTCTTGTCCACTTGTCCGCCGTGTCAATGTCAACTATGTGTCCTAACACGAAGGGAAAGAGTCGGACTGATCGCAGTACTGGGCTTCGTGGTGGTATCCACCCCACACAGCGACTTCGTTGGCACCGTTAGGATCCGTCACTGTGCAGCCACTGCGAGCGTGGTCTTTCTAAGGGACAGAGACCCGGGTCTGACTTGAGAAAGTCTTAACTAACGGGTAGCCACTGAGAGTGTCTAGCCCACAGCCTCGAAAGACTGCGACCACTACGAGCGTGGATTTCCAGAGGGGCAGAGACACGCGGGTCGACTGGAGACTTAAGAAAGTCTTAACTAACACACCCGATGCTTCCACGTGGTAATTGCGATAATCACCTCGCGGGGGAGCGATAAGAGCGAGCAGGTAGTCGGAGATGATATTCGGGCTACAACAACAATAGGGCAAGAGCGCACCGATAAGCACGACCTCACTCGACCGCTGCCGCAACCGGAATGGATTTTTATTTTTTATTTTTTTATTTTTTTGAACCTGACTGTTGCTATAATAGGACGAACCCAATATAGCGGTCGAATTGCGTGGTTGGAGGGTAGCCTGGGGAAAATCCAGGGGGAGCCTCCGGCACGACCACGCGGGAAAGTTTGTGCACTGGAATACTCTACGAGTTTGCGCTCCAGTGAGATTGGTTGAACGGTATCAACCGAATCTGGGGTGTGAGTGGTGTCGAACTACTGGGAGTTTTATCGCTGGTTCGCTAAAACCTAGCCTAGCTGAGAAGAGTCCAGCAAGAAACTCAGCTAGGCCCGACTTGGGTCGGACTGACTCTACCCGGTATGCGGCGGTACCGGGACGAATAGGGACTGTATGTGTCTGTGTTGTCGCGATCTCGTGGTGGACGTCCCCGCCGGCGGGAACGCCGAAGTGTACGCGATGTGTTGGATGCCGAAAGCGCAGCGTTCCATCTTTCGATGGACGCTGTGATTTCGTCGTCCGGGTCCGTGAGTGTGTGCCTAGGACGCCGGACCGTGCGGCCCCTAATCAGTGAGCGCCGAGTAACTACAGAGGGGGGAGGGATGGGAACGTAATCAGCAGCCTTCCTAACTAACGGATTCCTATGGTGGGGAGCGTTGTCAAAATAACTTAAAGAAACCATACATGGTGCTAATCCCCATGTCGTGGTGCAGGCTGAGGTTCGATTGGTACCACGGGGCACCAGTCGCCCTACGGAGAAAACGATTCTGAATGACCTGAAGCGGCTTGAGCGATGACATAGGCACGTGAGCAAATGCTACACTAGCATATGTCATGATTGGACGAACACAAGTCTTGTAGAGTGTCAGCTTATTTCTAAGTGACATTTTACTAAACTTGTTGATCATCGGCCCAAGCCTTCCTAGTACGAACAACGCGCGGTTGCGAACCCTGCGGATGTGGCTACGGAAAGTCAGTCTCCTGTCGAGGGTCACTCCAAGATATTTGGCCTCGTTGACCCAGGGGATGGGTCGGTCAAACATCTGGATCGGAGCCACCCGTCTTTCTGTACTAACGCAGTCAGACGGGTGGAAGACTATTGCAGTGCTGATGTGGCGTCGCCACCTATGTGTACATACGAATAAATATACAATATTTACTTATATACATAAACATTACATATATACTTATAAATATCACACAATAATACCTAGTATAAATATACTTCTACATGTAAATGCAATACAATAGTAGGCACATACGATATCATACATACATACATAAGCGCATATAGAGAAATAACATTATATACCTAAACACAAAATCGACACATATTTACTTACCAAGTTCCCAGCCGCGTCGACACAGCCGATGCCCGTGGAAGCGCGCGGCGGCCAGCTCCAACGGTACCGCGTGACGTCACTCGCACACCGGGCTGCGCAGTGCCCGCCCGCTGACCGCTCCGGCAGTCTGCTACTCAATTTGACGCTAGACGCATGTCGCTTGTGCTCCGAACTATCCCGCTTTCGCTTGTACTTTCGCGCGCTTTCTTTACGTCTGTGCTTACCCTTATGCTTGTATGTGCTATTGAGAACATTATAATACTTAAGGATTGACTTGGCGTGTGTTATTTGGACCTGTGAACTTCCCGAACCCTGCACGTAAGTTTTTAGTTGCTTAATACACAGATCGTTGTAGCTAACCTACACTGGTGACCCCTTTTGGTTGAACTTAGTACGCAACCTTACTGAGAAGTGCAAAT
The DNA here is from genome assembly GCA_947049275.1 of Epinotia bilunana. NCBI lineage: Eukaryota > Metazoa > Arthropoda > Insecta > Lepidoptera > Tortricidae > Epinotia > Epinotia bilunana. The sequence goes on along the minus strand of OX346256.1, from coordinate 1,435,389 downwards.
GGTTGACGGGAAAGTAAATAAAGACGGCCAGAGTCCTAACACGTCGGCGAAAACGCTACCGCCGCAGCAACTTACAATGGAAAATTCCGCCGCGCAGTTGTCCAGTGGTGCCGACACGTTCCGTGTCGGAGTGCGAATGCCACCGTTCTGGCCACAGGAACCAGCCGTTTGGTTCGCACAAGTGGAAGGTCAATTTATGATTTCTAATATCACAGCCGACTCGACGAAATTTTATTACGTGCTATCACAGTTGGATCATCAGTACGCCGCGGAAATTAAAGACATCATTGTCAATCCGCCTGCCAATAATAAATATGAGAAACTGAAGACGGAGCTCATCTCAAGACTATCAGCATCCCGCGAGAAGGAACTCAAGAGACTGCTGATACATGAAGAGCTAGGAGATCGCAAGCCATCCCAATTCCTGCGGCATCTTCAGCACCTTGCAGGACCAGAGGTACATGACGAGCTTTTGAGAACTATATGGATAAACCGCTTACCGATGAACATCCAAGCAGCCATAGCATCGCAACCAACACCGCAGACACTGGACGCCCTGGCAGGTACCGCCGATCGCGTATGGGATCTTACCCCAGCTACACCACAGGTAGCCAGTACATCTGCCGCTGCCGTGCCGCAGAACGCCGCAATTGACTTCATGGCCAACCAGATTGCAGAACTGACAAGACAGATGCACGAATTGAAAGCAGAACTCAATTCTAGGTCGAGGCCTAGGAGCAGGCACAACGGATCCCAAAGGTACAATCGCAGCCGCAGCCGTGGAACAAGTCAAGGTCGATCCCAGTCTAGCTACCGCAGATGGCCAGTTTGTTGGTACCACGCCAAATTTCATTCGCAGGCAACAAAATGCGTCAAGCCCTGCGATTTCGTGTCGGGAAACGGTCAGAGCAATCGGTAATGGCGGCCGACGATTGCTCCAGCTCCGGTCGCCTGTTTATTACAGACCGTCGGCGTCGTACCAAAATGCAGTTTCTCGTCGACACAGAAAGCGACCTCTGCGTTTTTCCACGCACAGCTCTACGTGAACACCGACCCAAAACAAAATACCAGCTTTTCGCCGCAAATGGCAGCGTGATCAGTACTTACGGGTATGCAGAACTACATCTCGATCTCGGTCTTCGTCGGGAATTCAGCTGGAAATTCGTCGTAGCGGACGTAACGAAATCTATTATAGGCGTTGACTTCCTGTCATTTTACAATCTAGTCGTTGACTGCCGACACAAACGGTTACTGGACAATACGACGTCTCTCTCTACGACGGCGGTATCATCTGTCGCTACTGACACCATATCATCCGTCAAGACATGTTTCGGCGAATCGAGGTACAACGACATAGTGCGAGACTTCCCGGAGATCACACGCCCACCAGGAGTTCAGCGTGAGATAAAGCACAGTACGGTCCACTACATCAAAACGACTGATGGCCCTCCTGTTCACTGCACACCCAGAAGGTTAGCACCGGACAAGCTAAAAATCGCCAAGCAGGAGTTCGAGTCCATGCTCAAGTGTGGAACAGCTAGACCGTCATTAAGTCCATGGTCTTCGCCACTGCATCTAGCACCCAAGAAAGATAATGGTTGGAGACCATGCGGAGACTACAGGCAGTTGAACGCACAAACAGTTCCAGACCGCTATCCAATTCGCCACATCCACGACTTCTCACACCAGCTCGCCGGTTGCAAGATTTACTCCACAGTTGACCTAGTAAAAGCCTACAACCAAATACCTGTCAATGCTGAAGACATAGCGAAGACGGCGATCGCCACGCCCTTTGGTTTGTATGAATTTCCATACATGACGTTTGGACTCAGAAACGCAGGTCAAACATTCCAGCGCTTCGTCGACGAGGTCACGAGAGGCATGGATTTCGTTTACGCTTACCTGGACGACTTCCTGATCTTTTCACCTGATGAAATAACGCACCAAAGTCACCTGAGACAGCTTTTCACCAAGTTCAAGGAATATGGGATCGTAATCAACCCGTCAAAATGCATCTTCGGGGCTCCTGAGGTCAAGTTTCTGGGTTACCATATCTCAGCTGACGGCACGAAGCCTCTAGAAACCAAAGTGGAAGCTATCCAGTCATTCCCTTTACCTACGACCGTCAAACAATTAAGGAGGTTCCTAGGGATGATAAACTTTTATCGTCGGTTCATCCCACAAGCTGCTCAACTTCAAGCTCCTTTGAACGAACTGCTCACCGGCTCAGTGAAAGGATCGCAACCAGTCGACTTGAAAGATGATAAGCTGAAAGCTTTCCTCGACTGTAAAACTAGCCTCTGCAACGCAGCAATGTTGGCGCACCCGGACGCCAATGCTCATCTGACGCTGGTGACAGACGCTTCTAACACTGCTATGGGCGCGGTATTACAACAAAAGAAAGAAGATTCCTGGCAGCCACTAGCATTTTACTCAAAGAAGTTCAGTTCATCACAGCAGAAGTACTCACCCTACGACCGAGAACTGCTGTCGATCTACAACTCCATCAAGTATTGTAGCATTTACCTTTATCTGCGTTGCACCTGTAGGTCACATCAGTTAATGCAAGACCTTGCAATTGCCATCTTACGTCTTTTTAGGCTTTCTTTACATCATTGATTCACTCTCTTGGTTCTTGTAACCCCAACTTCTAAGAAAGGGTATACTTCTGTACACTGCTTTTGATATCGTGATTACTTATATTATCGGTTTCTGTTCATTTGAACCGTATTTAATCCTATATTTTCCCTATTCCTGAAATTCTTAAAAATAATAAATACGTTTGTTATTTTCTGTTGACAATCTGTCAACAACGTTGTGTTCTTCTAAATAGTCATTTTCACTACCATAAAGGTTAGGTTTTATACTTTTCGGCTAAGTCTGTATACTTTTAGGTACTTATGAAACCCTGGTAGCTTGTAATTTTTGAAATATGAAATTATAATATGTAATTCTAGAACATGGGATCCCTTGGGTATAAAAGCCGATACAGCCGCTGTATTAAATCAGTTTTACCTTCGACTTCCAAACAAGAAGTACAGAACAGATCCGTTGCGGGGTCACAGCCGGCCCCGCAACTCAAGAGGGTCCCTAAACCTACTCGTCGGTCGTCAGTTTTACTACGAGTTGCGTCCCTGCTGGACGACTGCCTTTGCGGGGCTCCCCTACTGAGCACCTGCCTCCCGAAGCGCTACATCTGTACACCACCCTTCGGAACGGCCCAGCTGAGCTCCTCCCGAGCGTTTGGCTTGGAAGACTCCCTGCTGCACGCGTCCTACTACGCGCCGGCCCCTGCTCACGCCCTACGGGACGTTCCTAACTGCTGCATGCGCCTTACTTCTCGCCTACCTACTGCTCACGCCCTACTACGCGCCTGGTTGTCGACTGCTGCGCTACACGCGCCCCTACCGAGCGCCTGGCGGAGGCTTATACCCTGACGGTACGCCCGTACGCTTACTCCTCGCACGCGCTGCTACGCACGCCTCCGGCCTGTCATTTCTACCTGCGGAACCCTCACATCCTACGGCGCGACTTCCTGGGGATCCCACTGGTTCCGTTTAACTCTTTCCTAACTTAACCACCACGTGTCCTGGTAACTAGGTACTACTGTTTGCTTGTCAAGAAACTCTCTTAATAAAGAACCTCGACCCTAACTTTTCTTTTGTAATTTGTATTTAGCTTTCATACTTGTTACGTGGGCTTCCAAAAAGGTTTGTAAGTCCACGTAACGTGACAGTTTTGGCGCCCAACGTGGGGCCTTATTTTTTGACAAGCTTATTTTTTTTTCTAAATTTTAAAACTACAGACAACATACGTCACTAAAACCTCTTTATTTCGGCCTCATATTAACTAACTTCTACCTAAAATATATATTTTTTTTAACTCAGTTACTATGGCACGTCCTATCAAATATGTTAACTTAAATAAGCCTGAACTCGAATACGAGGTTATAATTAGGTTAGAGGAACCAAGAGAAAATTTGGTAGCTTTAAAAAAACAGGCAGAAACACTGGGTCAATCGCAACCACCGACAGAGGTCTTGCAGTCAGTCATTCCTCCTGAAGAAGATCTCGAACAGGTTGAAACTTGTCTGAATTACTTTGAATCAAAGATCAACCAGTTACAATCCAAAGCTTCTCCATACGCGTGTAAAAGATTAGAATCATTTCAAAATCACTTATTTTTTCGACTTAGACGCATCGACTTAGACCATAACTCGCCTCTCACAGACAAACTTAACCGACTTTCGGAAAGATTCAAGGTTTTAGAGAACAAATATGAAGCTCTACTTTTAGAATCTGCGGAAACTACACCCTTAGCATCTCCCCACTGCCCTCCTCTTGGAACAACACCTGAAGCCCCTTTATCTTCTCACTTAGTTACAAACCAACACTCAGAACAGAGTATTCCCTGTCAAAATATTGCTCAAACGACGTCCTCTCCTAATATAATCCCAGAACTTAAAAAACTATCCTATAACGGCAACTCCTGCCCAAAATCTTTTCTCCAAAAAATTGAAGAGTTTGGTGTTTCCCGCAATCTGAAAAAGGAACGCCTTGCTGACTTAGTCTTTGAAATTTTCACTGATAAAGCCCTTCATTGGATTCGATTTCAGAAAAATCGTCAACCAGACCTCTCGTGGTGTGAAATCTCAAACCTACTTATTAGAGATTTCGGAAATACGGATTATGACTTCAAACTCTTGACTGCTATCAACGCTAGAACTCAAGGTGATTACGAGACTATCATCATTTATATCTCCATTATGCATGGTATGTTCTCTCGTCTCAACAAAAAAATAAGTGAATCTGAGCAACTCTCAATTCTCCTCAGAAACATACGCCCCTGCTATTCAGTATTCGTGGCATTGAATAAAATTGATTCCATTGATTCTCTGATATCAGCCTGCCAAAATTACGAACATATTTTGGATAGAGACCGTAACTTTAAAGAACCTAAACCTGCTATTGATCAATTAGCATCTGAATTCAATTACAACCCTTCGACATCCTCATCTAAACCTTCCCTCCCTAGCCAGCCTAAAACCCAGTTCAATTCAGACTCAAGACCCCCTTTTAAGAATTATTTTTCTAAACAAGTAAATAGCATCTCTGATAAATTTACCTCTAACCTCTTCTGTGTTCGATGTCGCGCAAACGGCCACTCTCTTCGAACTTGTCAGCAACCTCACTTCCCCATTTGCTTTAAATGCGGTCTGCGAGGCTTTAAAACCCCAGACTGTCCTGACTGTAATACCAAACACTATTCCTCTCCAAAAAACTAACTTTGCACGACTCCGATAGCACCAATAACTCTAGCCCTTTTGACATAATTGACTGGCAAAATTGGCTTACTTATCTTCGTAATTTCTTCAATCTTTACAAGATTTCGTCAGTCCTTTATGAAGAAGAAAAGGATCATAATAGACCTTTTCTTAACTTTACTATCGACGGAATCCCTTTTTCCGGTTTGCTAGATAGTGGAAGTTCTTTAACTATATTAGGCAACAATTCTCACCTTGACCTTTTGAAAAAGGGTTATTCTTTATCGAAGTCGTGCCCACTTTCAGTCGCTACAGCTAATAACCACAAATTGCAATCATTAGGCTATATCGACTTACTCATGACTTTTAATAATCAAACTCATGCTATAAGAGCCTACGCGTTTCCTGAAATACACCCTTCAATCATCTTAGGTGTAGACTTTTGGAAAACTTTTAATCTTATACCCGAATTGCTTAAACCTACTATCTTTGACAATGTACAGTGTAATACCATTACATCTGACACTGGGAAGATCCTCACTTATGAAGCATTATCTACGGAACAGAAAGACATAGCTGCAGACATCATCGCCAGATTCAAGCAAATTTCCTTCGAAGAAAAAGGCGAACTTGGAAAGACTCATCTGATTTGCCATAAAATCGATACAGGGAACTCTCCACCTGTAAGACAACGCTGCTACCGGCACTTATAAACGAAGTAGACAAGATGCTTGGCTGGAAAGTGATTGAACCCTGCGAGAGCCCTTGGTTATCTCCGGTGATCATAACTCCTAAGAAGAATGGTGAATGGCGTTTCTGTGTTGACAGTAGAAAACTTAACTCTATCACTCGTCGTGATGCCTATAGCCTGCCAGTAATGAACGAAATATTAGACCACTTGAGAGATGCTAAATATCTTTCAAGCATTGATATTGCGAAAGCTTTCTGGGAAGTCCCACTACACCCTCCAGACAGGGATAAGACAGCTTTTTACGTTCCAGGTAGAGGAATGTACCGCTTTGTTGTCATGCCTTTTGGTCTAACCAATGCTCCAGCGACACAACAAAGACTAATGGACGCGCTGTTCACTCCGGAGTTTGAGCATAAAGTATTTTGCTACTTAGACGATATCGTCATCATCAGCAAGACCTTTGAAGAACATATTTCCCTTCTTATCAGAGTTCTTGAAAAACTAACATACGCAGGTTTGACGATTAACTACGAAAAGAGTAAATTCTTCAAAAAAGAACTAAAATACCTTGGTTTTATGGTCGATGAACAAGGCTTGAGAGCTGACCCTGACAAAGTTCGGGCAATTTTAGAATATCCTACGCCGACTACAAAAAAAGAGATAAGAAGATTTCACGGCAGCTGCAGTTGGTTTAGAAGATTTATCCCAAACTTCAGTACTATTGCAGCACCTCTTAATAAATTGGCAGCCTCGGGGAAGAACTCGCCAAAATTTGGCTGGACTGCCGAAGCCAACTCCGCCTTCCTAAAGATGAAGGAACTACTTGTGACAACTCCAATCCTTGCCTGCCCTAATTTTGATGAACCTTTTGCTGTTCACTGCGATGCCTCCAACGATGGAATCGGAGCGATGCTCACACAAAAGCAAGATAATAGAGAAGTCGTAATAGCATACATGAGCAAAAGTTTCAATAAGCATGAACGGAACTACTCAACCACAGAACGGGAGACGTTAGCTGTCATTTCAGCTCTTGAGCACTGGAGATGCTACGTGGACAATGGAAAAGAATTTACTGTTTACACGGACCATGCTGCTCTAAAATGGTTCCTAAATCTATCTAATCCTTCAGGTAGACTAGCTAGATGGGCCCTCAGACTCTCAACATTCAACTGCGTTTTAAAACACAAGCGAGGAAAAGACAACGTTGTCCCCGATCTACTCTCTCGCTCGTTCGACAGGAATCCTGATCTTCATCAAACGGCACCAATTACTCAAGAAATTCAACGTATTAACGATGAAGACCACAACAGATTAATCTCGGACTGTCAAAACAATCCGGACAGTTACCCGAACTACTACTATAGAGACAACAAGCTATTCCGTCGTAGTTACGATCAAAACTCCATAACGGACGATTTTGCCTGGAAGGAAGTTCCTCTTCCTTCAACTAGAAAATCACTTATCGAAGAATTCCATGGCTCTCTGCCTAATCCACACTTGGGCATATTCAAGACTTACAAGAAATTAGCACTACAATACTACTGGACTGGCATGTTTAGAGATGTTGCTAAATACATATCAAAATGCGAAACTTGTTTAGCCTACAAACACTCTAACCACTCTCCTTATGGCATCATGGGTAAACCTAAAATTTGTTCTCGCCCGTTCCAATGTATATCGTTAGATCTCGTGGGTCCGTTACCGATGACTAGAAAAAGAAACCAATATATACTAGTTATAAATTGCTACTTTACTAAATACAGCATAATTTTCCCTTTAAAACGTGCAAGGGCTACTGATATTACCTTTCACCTAGAAAATTTTGTTTTTCTGGTTTTTGGAGTACCACAGACAATCATTATGGACAATGGACCTCAATTCCAGTCGCGTGAGTTCCATAACCTAATCAATAAATACAGAATACCTTTCGCGAACTTTAATCCTCTGTATTGCCCTCAAGTTAACCCCACAGAGAGGTACAATAAGACTCTTATCACGGCCTTAGCGTCTCTTGTTGGGGACGACCATAGATCTTGGGATAACCATCTTCCAATTATTCAGTCTGCTATGAATAATTCAGTGAACCTGGTAACCGGTTTTACACCCTCTTTCCTAGTTTTTGGACGCGAAACTATTCCTTGCGGCTCCATGTATTCACCATGCCAAAATCTTGAGGAAATAGTTTTTCTTCCTAGAGACATGTATGCTAATAACCTTGACCTGCTATCATCTATTTACGATAAAGTTCAGGTTGCCTTGTACACAGCACATATAAAGAATAGCAATAGGTACGATCTTAGAAGGTCATTCAAAGAATTTAACATCGATGATATAGTTTGGAGGAAAAACTACGTCCTAAGTAACGCTGGCACTTACTTCAGTGCGAAACTGGCTCCAAAATACTTAAAATGCAGAGTTATTCAAAAACTCTCGCCCCTGGTGTATATGCTTGAAGATCCTAATGGTTCAAGAAACAAATGGCACATTAAGGATTTCAAAACATAGCATTTAGTTTAAGTTTATTTAATTTCACTTCATTACACATTATTTTACGTTCTTTTCTTTGCAGCTTTTCATTATGCTGACTTATTAGCGTGCGACTGTTCTGTAATGACTCGCTTCTGCTTTTCTTTCTTATCTCTGTAAATAAATAAAAAAATGTAGTAGCCTAGGACTACTGCACCCTCTTTAGTTCTAAACTAACTCCCCTCTACTAGTTGGCTCTAAACCAACTAGTCTAGAATTTCCTCGAGCGGATGACTAACTCGTTAAATAAGCCCTTAGGTTCTTCACATTTTCCCCTAGTTGGCGCTAGACCAACTAGGCCTGTATATAGTATTTCCTCGAGCGGATCGCCAACTCGTAAAATAAGCCGTGGGTTCGTCATTTTTCCCGTGGAGCGGCTGACTACTCCCTCAAAAAAAAAAAAGCCTTAGGTCATGGTAAGGAGTTCCTTAGGAGTGTGCGTCATTGAATGTGAACCACATCCCCTTATTTTATCTGGAGATGAATGTATGTGTGATTTTTGAAAGAGACGCAAGGAAGATCTGGAGCTTCTTAGTTGTATATAATTTTCTTCATGTTATTGGCACCTCATCTCATTTATGCACTAATCACCACGCATAGCATATCTATATAACAAAAAAAAACTTTTCATTAATTAGTACGAAAAAGTTTTTTTTTCCCTGGGTTTTTGGGGTAATGTAGCATTTACCTTTATCTGCGTTGCACCTGTAGGTCACATCAGTTAATGCAAGACCTTGCAATTGCCATCTTACGTCTTTTTAGGCTTTCTTTACATCATTGATTCACTCTCTTGGTTCTTGTAACCCCAACTTCTAAGAAAGGGTATACTTCTGTACACTGCTTTTGATATCGTGATTACTTATATTATCGGTTTCTTTTCATTTGAACCGTATTTAATCCTATATTTTCCCTATTCCTGAAATTCTTAAAAATAATAAATACGTTTGTTATTTTCTGTTGACAATCTGTCAACAACGTTGTGTTCTTCTAAATAGTCATTTTCACTACCATAAAGGTTAGGTTTTATACTTTTCGGCTAAGTCTGTATACTTTTAGGTACTTATGAAACCCTGGTAGCTTGTAATTTTTGAAATATGAAATTATAATATGTAATTCTAGAACATGGGATCCCTTGGGTATAAAAGCCGATACAGCCGCTGTATTAAATCAGTTTTACCTTCGACTTCCAAACAAGAAGTACAGAACAGATCCGTTGCGGGGTCACAGCCGGCCCCGCAACTCAAGAGGGTCCCTAAACCTACTCGTCGGTCGTCAGTTTTACTACGAGTTGCGTCCCTGCTGGACGACTGCCTTTGCGGGGCTCCCCTACTGAGCACCTGCCTCCCGAAGCGCTACATCTGTACACCACCCTTCGGAACGGCCCAGCTGAGCTCCTCCCGAGCGTTTGGCTTGGAAGACTCCCTGCTGCACGCGTCCTACTACGCGCCGGCCACTGCTCACGCCCTACGGGACGTTCCTAACTGCTGCATGCGCCTTACTTCTCGCCTACCTACTGCTCACGCCCTACTACGCGCCTGGTTGTCGACTGCTGCGCTACACGCGCCCCTACCGAGCGCCTGGCGGAGGCTTATACCCTGACGGTACGCCCGTACGCTTACTCCTCGCACGCGCTGCTACGCACGCCTCCGGCCTGTCATTTCTACCTGCGGAACCCTCACATCCTACGGCGCGACTTCCTGGGGATCCCACTGGTTCCGTTTAACTCTTTCCTAACTTAACCACCACGTGTCCTGGTAACTAGGTACTACTGTTTGCTTGTCAAGAAACTCTCTTAATAAAGAACCTCGACCCTAACTTTTCTTTTGTAATTTGTATTTAGCTTTCATACTTGTTACGTGGGCTTCCAAAAAGGTTTGTAAGTCCACGTAACGTGACAGTATCTCAGGCACATGCTGGAGGCTCGGGTATTCACCGTCTTCACAGACCACAAGCCCTTGTGCTTTGCTTTTGCGAACAGCAAGTCAAATTGTTCACCGAGGCAGTTCCGGCACCTCGATTACATTTCTCAATTCACGACCGACATCAGACACATTGCTGGCAAGAACAATGTCGTCGCAGACACCTTGTCCAGAATTGAGGAACTCGAGAAACCAGTCGATTTGTCACAACTCGCCAAAGCACAAGACACTGATCTGGAGCTCAAGAAGATCTGGAATGGGGATACAGGTTACAGCATCAGCCTAAGGAAGCTGACAATACCGGGCTCATCTACGACACTCTACTGCGATGATAGCACATCAAACCTCAGACCATACGTGACTCCCGAGTACAGACGACAGGTCTTCAACAGTCTGCACTCACTCAGCCACCCAGGGATCAAGGCATCCACCAAGCTGGTAGCTGAGCGCTTCGTGTGGCCGAACATGAACAAAGACTGTCGCGAGTGGGCTCGAGCCTGCGTAGCCTGTCAGAGGTCAAAGATAACCAGGCATGTACAAGCACCTTTGGGTACTTACCAGTTACCTAAGACTAGGTTTACCCATGTGCACATCGACATGATAGGACCTATGCCTTCCTCTCAAGGATATCGGTATTGCCTCACAGCCATAGACCGCTTTACGCGCTGGCCTGAAGCTATACCCATGATGGACATGACAGCAGAAACTGTGGCAAAATCACTCCTCACTACGTGGATCTCCAGATTCGGTTGCCCTATGGATATCGTAACAGATCGAGGGGCACAGTTTGAATCCGCTCTTTTCAAGTACCTGGCAAAGATCACCGGTTTCAAGCACCGACGCACCACTGCATACCACCCTGCCTGCAACGGACTCATAGAGCGATTTCACAGGCAGCTGAAGGCAGCAATAACATGTCATGCTCAAGAAAACTGGACGGAAGCCTTACCATTAGTCTTGATGGGGGTAAGGAGCGCCTATAAAGAAGAGCTGCAAACCTCGTCCGCGGAGCTGGTTTATGGAGAACCGCTCAGACTGCCTGGGGAATTTTTCCAGCCCAGCACCGACACCACATCCGATCTCACCGACTTCACCGCACGCCTGAAAAATATAACAGAAAAGACACACACACACACAGACACTTTTTTCCGGGTTGACTTCGATACGCCAAAGATTAAACCAACGACCTAGGTCGGTGATTGCCTCTTGGAGGTATCGCCGGATAGTAGCGTACTTACAATGGGTCGTAAAGAGCGCGGTGTCGTCCGCAAACAACCCCAGTTGCACCTTAGGGTGCCTGGGAATGTCGTTCGTGAACAACGAGTAGAGAGTGGGAGAGAGCACGGAGCCTTGCGGGACTCCGGCCCGGATGGGGTGTGGGTCCGAGTACGTTCCCTCCAGTCGGTATCGAAAGCTTCGATCACTGAGAAAATCTCGTATGGTGAGTACGAGTCTGTCCGGTATACCGAGCTGGTATAACTTGTATACCAGCCCGTTATGCCAGACCTTATCGAAGGCTTTCGCCACGTTGAGAAAGATCGCACCGGTCTTGAGCCCCTGGAATCGAGAGAAACCGTCCAACACGTGCTCCGTGACGCGGTGCACCTGTTGGACGCATGAGTGTCCGGATCTAAAGCCGAACTGCTCGTCGATGAGGAGGTTATTCTCAGCCGTAAATCTGAGAATTCTCGTGAGTAGGATCCGCTCATATAGCTTTCCAAGGGAGCTAAGTAAGCTGATCGGCCTATAAGAGGCAGGCGAGGTCCGGGGTTTACCGGGCTTCGCTATCCCTATGACCGTTGCACATTTCCACGCGGCTGGAAAGTGAGCATTGGTCAGCGCGGCATTGAAGATGCCAACCAAAAGGAGGAGGAGGGTTTCGGGGAGAAGTCTCAGGATGCGATTGGATACACCATCTGCGCCCGGAGCCTTCCTAATACGGAGACGCCTGACAAGGTCACTGACTTCCTTAACCGACACCGGTAAAATGGGTGAAGTTACGGGGAGACGCGATCTCCTGTCCTCCTCGGAATCGACCCTTCTAATATGGGCTTCGTCGGTGTGGAGGAGGTTGGGCGAACATTGGCACTCTAGGCTACTCGCAAGGCATTCGGCTTTCTCACTGTCCTCGAACGCGGGGGTTGAGTGATCCGGTCGATCCAAGGGAGGGATAGTCCAACAGGCATCGGATTTGAGAGATCTCGCTAGTTTCCAGTAAGCCAGATGACTAGGCGTTATCTCCCCCATCAGATCCCTGAGCGAGTTCTCCCGAAATTCGGCAATTCTCTGTTTGGACTCGTTAGACAAGTCCCTCAGGATTTGCCGATTTTCGGCAGAAGGGTGATGTGAATAGGTACGGATGGCGCGATTTTTCCTTGTTACCAACTCTCTCAGTTCCCTAGGTAGGGGTCGGTGTTGGATGTCCTCCGCCGACACCTCCCTTGAGGCCTCGCTTCGTACAGCGTTGAGGTAGTTGGTGAAAGAATCGATCGCTTGGTCTGTCTGTTCGGTTGTAGTTATATTGTCTGGGATGTCTCTAAGCAAGGGGGGATCTGTCTGTAAGAGACCTGTTTGCACCTTGTCCCAGTCCACGAGTGTCCTGGTACGAGGAGTACTATTGGGGTGAGGACCTAGTCTCAAAAGGACTGGCCTATGATCCGAGTCTAGTTCGTGTATCACTTCTATAGAACGCAGAGTTAACGCTACGTTCTTTAGCAGTGCTATGTCGAGTATGTCAGGTCGGTGATCTACGTTATGAGGGAAGTGAGTCGGTTCTAAGGGAGCGAGGAGATCGAAAGGGAGGCTATCGATCAAAAGGTGATGAAGCCGATTGCCGTTGGGATTGGTTGCTACGCAACCCCAGTTAGTATGTTTACTATTTAGGTCCCCGGCCACGATGACCGAAGGACCTAGGGAGGCTAAAGAGTTGAGGTCAGTCAAAAGTAAGTCTCGTTGAGGTGAAAGGTAGGTTGAAGCAATCGATATCGGGGGGTGACCCTCCATCGAGATGCGACAGACCGACACTTCCATATTTGTCAGGGGCGGGGGATTGAGTCTTATGCAATGCAAGTTAAGTACGTTTGTAGAAAATGAGCGTGCCCCCGAATGGCGTACCATCTTGCCTATCATCTCTAATCTGAGCGTATCCAGGGACGCGAAAGGCTCTAATGCTGGGACGATAAAAGGTCTCTTGGACCAGGAGTAAATCTACTGAGTGATCGCGAAGGAAGTTCATCACCTCGTCCTTCATACCTCTCAAGCCATTGGCATTGTAAATGCCAATGGTAATCGAAGCAGGTTTAAGCTTCTGGGATGTACTATCCATACTAGTAGGCACCGTGAACCTGGCTGCCGCTTGGTGCGGCGAGATACTGCGTCGTCGTTGCAAATATGCGGGCAGTCAGGCCGCTCGCCACCTCCGGTGGGAGTACCTGAATTACCTGCATAAGCGCATAGAGGGGATCTATAGCGGGCCGGCCCGCTTGACTGGCGGCGGGCCCCCATGCAGAGGGACCCGCTTGGGATTGGGGTGCAGAAGGCACCGGGTGGGGACCTACGGCCGCAGAAGGCGGCGGGTTCCTAGGGGCACCTAGCCCTACTGCCGGAAGGGCGGGGAAGTGTTGCGGAGTGCTATGGGGAGCAGCACGGCCCGCGCTTTGCTTCCGCCCAGAGGGAGGCTAGGACTTCGACTTCTTTCCGTTGTCGCGACTCTTTGGGCGGCAAGGGCAACCCCCATAATTGGCAGTATGCCCATGGGGGAGCCTGCGACCCAAACAGTTGCAGCACCGTATGCCGTTCGGGTCCTTGCATCCTTTTGGGCGCTCGCAATCGCGAGTCGCGTGGTCCCCAGCGCACTTGACGCAACGCGGGGGGAGAGTGACAGCCACGAGCGCCGTGGCCGAACCTCTGGCAATTATGGCACTGTGAGAGGTGGGTCCTCTTGTTGGGAGTCTCCACCCTCACAGCCATCTTGAGAACCTCCTTAAGGGAGTGAACTGCTTTACGCTGGTCCGGGTCGGTGACTACTAGTACGATATCGTACTTCCCTTTCTGCTTATTGTAGAGGCGATGAACCTCCCTGACGGCGATCCCCTTGCTCTTGAGATCCGCAGCTGTTACAACGGCGAAGAAGGTGGCCGAAGGCGGCCGTTTCTTGGTGGGATGGTCCTCGGCTCAGGTGAGATTACTCGAGTCGAGGCCGATGCGGTGCTTCCGGTGCCTGGAGAGTGGGCACGTCAGAGTACAATGCCAGTCACAGGTGGACCGCAGTGAGTTGTGCTACCGTTGCGGCCAGCCCGGCCACAAGTCGGCGCAGTGTACGGCCGCGCCTCTTTGCGTGCTGTGCCAAGCTGCGGGTAAACCGGCGGATCACGTGCTGGGCTTAAAAGCGTGCTCGGCACCACACCAGAGGAGGATAAAGAGCGTTGGCAATGGCCCCCGGGCCTCCTCGCAGCGTTCCCAGCTAGCCTCAACAACATCCGAGGCCCGCAGCGAGGTGGTAGAGGAAAGGGCCGTTGATTAATGGCCACTCGCTTTCTCCAGGCGAATATCAACCATTCCGCCAGGGCCCAAGACTTGTTGATTCAAAGCCTGGCGGAGTGGTTGATTGGAGTGGGTATTGTCGCCGAGCCCTATTCCGTCCCTCCCAGGGATAACTGGGTCGGAGACCTGGACGGCCTGGTGGCTATTGTCACTGGTTCATCCGCTGGTTCCCCGCCGCCGCAAAGAGTGGAGAGGGGCCACGGATACGTCGCCGCACGGATTGGAGACATAATGGTGATTGGGGCGTACTTCTCGCCGAACCGACCTCTGGCTGAATTCGAGCAGTTCTTGGTGGAGATCGGAGCCAAGATCGGCAGAAGTCGTCCTGGCATGTTGCTCGTCGCCGGTGATTTCAATGCCAAGTGCACGGCGTGGGGATCCCCGGCGACGAATGCTCGTGGAGCGGAGCTGGAGGAGTGGGCGGCTGCTACTGGGTTGGCTGTCCTTAATCAGGGGTCGACCAACACGTGCGTGCGGCAACAGGGCGGATCCATCGTGGACGTCACGTTCGCCAATGCCGCCCTGGTGCGCCGTGTTCGTGGCTGGGAGGTGCGGGAGGACGTGGAGACATTATCGGACCACCGATATATCCAGTTCGAGGTCTCCACCCTTCCAGCAGACTCGAGAAGCCTGAGTCGGCCCTTGCGAGGGGATGGCCCGCGTTGGGCACTCAAGCGCTTGGACCGGGACGCGTTGGTGGAGGCAGCCTTGGTGCAGGCTTGGCTGCCAGCGACCGACGGTCCGATTGATGTTGACGCGGAGGCCGAAAGGATGAGGAGTGCTATGGTGGAGGTGTGCGACGCAGCTATGCCGCGGGTAGGCCTGGTTCCCCCAAGGCGTAGGGTGTACTGGTGGTCCGGGGAACTCGCGCAGCTACGCGAGTCCTGCGTTGCAGCGAGACGCCAGTACACTCACAGCCGGAGGCGTCGGCCGCGTGACGTGCCATTGGAGGAGCTGCTGTATGCCGCATACTCGGAGGCCGTCAAGGTGCTGCAGGGGGCAATCAGCAGGGCCAAGGACCTGGCTGAGCAGGAGATGCTGGAGACTCTCAACAGTGACCCGTGGGGAAGGCCGTACAGGATGGTGAGACGCAAGCTCCGCCCCTGGGCACCCCCACTTACGCAAAGTCTCCAGCCACAGCTCCTTGAACAGGTGGTCGACGGCCTGTTTCCGACGAGAGAGGAGCACACACCTCCACCCATGCTAGCCCCTAGGGGGAGGGTAGCTGACGTGGGCGATGCGCCGGAGGTAACGGAGGGTGAACTGGGGGCGGCGGTGCTACGGCTCCGAGCCAAAAACACTGCCCCCGGCCCCGACGGAGTTCCCGGCCGGGCCTGGGTTCTAGCGCTGGGTCCGATGGAAGCGCGGCTGAGGGCGCTATTCAGCGCATGTCTTGCGCGGGGACAGTTTCCCCGTGTTTGGAAGTCGGGGAAACTGGTCCTTCTGCGTAAGGAGGGGCGACCGGCAGACTCACCTTCGGCCTACAGGCCAATAGTGCTGCTGGACGAGGCTAGCAAACTATTGGAGCGGGTAGTGGCTGCCCGTCTCAACCGGCATCTGGAGGGGGTAGGTCCGGACCTCAGTGACCACCAATTTGGATTCCGCCGGGGCAGATCCACTATCGATGCTATTGCGCGGGTGAGGGCCCTGGCGGATGAAGCGGTGCTCCACGGGCAGGTAGTATTGGCGGTGTCTCTTGACATCGCCAATGCGTTCAACTCCCTGCCCTGGGCCTCCATTGCGGCCGCATTGAGGCGCCACGCGGTGCCTGAGTACCTGCGGAGGACGGTTGAGGACTATCTCACCGATAGAGCCGTCAGGTACCCAGGGCACGAAGACTGGCAGGAGAAGAGGTTGTCGTGCGGTGTCCCGCAGGGGTCGGTTCTTGGTCCACTCCTGTGGAACATCGGGTACGACTGGGTGCTGAGGGGGCACAATCTGCCGGGGATCAAGGTGACGTGCTACGCCGACGACACCCTGGTGACAGCCCGGGGTAGCACGTACCGGGAGGCGGCGATTCGAGCCACGGCTGGCGTGGCAACGGTGGTGGCCCGAATCAGAAGGTTGGGGCTGGAGGTGGCCCTGAACAAATCCGAGGCCCTGTGTTTTCATGGGCCCCGGAGGGCCCCTCCGGCAGGTTCCAACCTGGTTGTGGGAGGAGCGTCCATCGCTGTCAAGTCGACAATGCGGTACCTAGGCATAGTCCTTGACAGCCGTTGGACGTTCAAGGAGCATTTCAGGTGCCTTGCTCCGAAATTAGTCGGGGCGGCGTCGGCACTCAGCCGGCTGTTACCCAACTTGGGCGGGCCGAATGCGAGCTGTCGCAAACTGTACGCGGGGGTGGTGCGGTCAATGGCCCTGTACGGGGCGCCCATTTGGGCCGGATCCCTGACCGCCCAAAATCAAGCCCAGCTGCGAAGGCCGCAGCGGGTTATGGCGGTTAGGATGGCGAGGGCATACCGCACCGTCTCCTACGAGGCGGCTTGCGTGCTGGCGGGGACCCCACCCTGGGACCTCTACGCCTTGGTTCTGGCCGATGTGTATTGGCGTGTCACCGAGGCGCGGGCCAGGGGGGTCCAACCACTTCTGGAGGAGACCAGGCGGTGGAGACTTGACTCCCGCCGTGTCCTCCTTCAGAAGTGGAAAGAAAGGTTGGAAGTGCCTAGTGCCGGCCACTGGACCATCGGGGCGATCCGGCCCGTCTTGGAAAGATGGGTCGGCAGAAAAGGGGGGTTCCTCTCCTTCCACCTCACGCAGATTCTCTCGGGGCACGGCTGCTTTGTGAGATATCTGTGCGGGGTGGCGGGCCGGGAACCGACGGCGGAATGCCACGAGTGCGGCGACGCCGAAGATACGGCGCAGCACACACTGGCGGTGTGCCCAGCTTGGGCAGAGCAGCGGGCCACACTCGTGGCCGTGGTGGGACATGACCTCTCCCTGCCCGCCGTGGTAGAAGCCATGGTGGGGAGCGACAGGTCATGGAAGGCGGCGGCCTCCTTCTGCGAGGACGTGATGACGCAGAAGGAGGCAGCGGAGCGCGGGAGGGAGGACAATCCGGCCTCCCAACCGATGCGCCGCAAACGCGTGGGGCGACGGCGGTTAGCGTACGACCGCCGACTTCCCCCATAAGGGTACCTGTGGGCGGCAGACACGGGGACGTCTGTCGCCTACACGATGGTCCCCGAGTGGCGGGCGTGCCGTTTCTCGGTGCGCCCCCTTGCGGAGGTAGGGGGAGAATCATCTCCCCAGAGATGAGTCCGCTGCGCGGACAGCCGCTGGCGAGGTTGCGGAAGTGTGCCCAGGGCGTTCCCGTGGCCTCGCCTTATAGCGCAGAGGCGGCACATAGAGGGGTTTTTAGTGGGTAAACCATTGGCCTCATTAGCCGACATGGGAGTCCCACATAACCACCAGGGCCCGTCCCCGCACCCTGGTGGTATGCGTAACGCATTTTCCCCTCTTAAAAAAAAAAAAAAAAAAAAGGCAGCAGCCGCCAGGGAAAACGTGCGCTGCCGAAGTCTCCGAGGGCTCATTCGCCGGCGAAGAAAGCCCTTCGGACTCCCGCCGCCCCCGCGCCTTCTGCGCAGGCCCCTCAGGCCAATAGTGCCGCTCTGGCAACGGACGGCGGGTCTTCGGCCCCCAGCTCGACTCCGATAGGAAACCCGGACAAGCCGGACTCATGTGTCCTGATCGACACACATAGGTACCACACTGCCATGGCCATAGCCAGCCAGCGTGGCATCCGTGTGGTCGGTTCGGAGATTTTGAAGCCGCCCTTGGAAGGGATGCGCATCACGGTCCAGGGACCCGAAGACTACCGTGCTTTGACCCGCCTCTTCGACGAGCTGTCGATGGCCTACAACCGGAGGCTGACCGTCGAAGAGAAGGGTTATAGGGCCATCCTCCGGGGCATCCACAAGGATATCCCAGAGGACGAGGTAGCTGCGGACCTCAAGCGCAAGGGGATCGCCGTCAGGGAGGTTCATCGCCTCTACAACAAGCTAAAAGGGAAGTACGATATCGTACTAATAGTCACCGACCCGGACCAGCGCAAAGTAGTCCACTCCCTTAAGGAGGTCCTTAATATGGCTGTGAGGGTGGAGACTCCTAACAAGAGGACCCACCTCTCACAATGTCACAATTGCCAGAGGTTCGGCCACGGCGCTCGTGGCTGTCACTCTCCCCCCCGTTGCGTCAAGTGCGCTGGGGATCACGCAACTCGCGATTGCGAACGCTCAAAGGGATGCAAGGACCCGAACGGCATACGGTGCTGCAACTGTTTGGGTCGCAGGCTCCCCCATGGGCATACTGCCAATTATGGGGGTTGCCCTTGCCGCCCAAAGAGTCGCGACAACGGAAAGAAGTCGAAGTCCTAGCCTCCCTCTGGGCGGAAGCAAAGCGCGGGCCGTGCTGCTCCCCATAGCACTCCGCAACACTTCCCCGCCCTTCCGGCAGTAGGGCTAGGTGCCCCTAGGAACCCGCCGCCTTCTGCGGCCGTAGGTCCCCACCCGGTGCCTTCTGCACCCCAATCCCAAGCGGGTCCCTCTGCATGGGGGCCCGCCGCCAGTCAAGCGGGCCGGCCCGCTATAGATCCCCTCTATGCGCTTATGCAGGTAATTCAGGTACTCCCACCGGAGGTGGCGAGCGGCCTGACTGCCCGCATATTTGCAACGACGACGCAGTATCTCGCCGCACCAAGCGGCAGCCAGGTTCACGGTGCCTACTAGTATGGATAGTACATCCCAGAAGCTTAAACCTGCTTCGATTACCATTGGCATTTACAATGCCAATGGCTTGAGAGGTATGAAGGACGAGGTGATGAACTTCCTTCGCGATCACTCAGTAGATTTACTCCTGGTCCAAGAGACCTTTTATCGTCCCAGCATTAGAGCCTTTCGCGTCCCTGGATACGCTCAGATTAGAGATGATAGGCAAGATGGTACGCCATTCGGGGGCACGCTCATTTTCTACAAACGTACTTAACTTGCATTGCATAAGACTCAATCCCCCGCCCCTGACAAATATGGAAGTGTCGGTCTGTCGCATCTCGATGGAGGGTCACCCCCCGATATCGATTGCTTCAACCTACCTTTCACCTCAACGAGACTTACTTTTGACTGACCTCAACTCTTTAGCCTCCCTAGGTCCTTCGGTCATCGTGGCCGGGGACCTAAATAGTAAACATACTAACTGGGGTTGCGTAGCAACCAATCCCAACGGCAATCGGCTTCATCACCTTTTGATCGATAGCCTCCCTTTCGATCTCCTCGCTCCCTTAGAACCGACTCACTTCCCTCATAACGTAGATCACCGACCTGACATACTCGACATAGCACTGCTAAAGAACGTAGCGTTAACTCTGCGTTCTATAGAAGTGATACACGAACTAGACTCGGATCATAGGCCAGTCCTTTTGAGACTAGGTCCTCACCCCAATAGTACTCCTCGTACCAGGACACTCGTGGACTGGGACAAGGTGCAAACAGGTCTCTTACAGACAGATCCCCCCTTGCTTAGAGACATCCCAGACAATATAACTACAACCGAACAGACAGACCAAGCGA
Source organism: Epinotia bilunana (assembly GCA_947049275.1). Lineage (NCBI taxonomy): Eukaryota > Metazoa > Arthropoda > Insecta > Lepidoptera > Tortricidae > Epinotia > Epinotia bilunana. The sequence goes on along the minus strand of OX346256.1, from coordinate 1,414,887 downwards.
TCGATTCTTTCACCAACTACCTCAACGCTGTACGAAGCGAGGCCTCAAGGGAGGTGTCGGCGGAGGACATCCAACACCGACCCCTACCTAGGGAACTGAGAGAGTTGGTAACAAGGAAAAATCGCGCCATCCGTACCTATTCACATCACCCTTCTGCCGAAAATCGGCAAATCCTGAGGGACTTGTCTAACGAGTCCAAACAGAGAATTGCCGAATTTCGGGAGAACTCGCTCAGGGATCTGATGGGGGAGATAACGCCTAGTCATCTGGCTTACTGGAAACTAGCGAGATCTCTCAAATCCGATGCCTGTTGGACTATCCCTCCCTTGGATCGACCGGATCACTCAACCCCCGCGTTCGAGGACAGTGAGAAAGCCGAATGCCTTGCGAGTAGCCTAGAGTGCCAATGTTCGCCCAACCTCCTCCACACCGACGAAGCCCATATTAGAAGGGTCGATTCCGAGGTGGACAGGAGATCGCGTCTCCCCGTAACTTCACCCATTTTACCGGTGTCGGTTAAGGAAGTCAGTGACCTTGTCAGGCGTCTCCGTATTAGGAAGGCTCCGGGCGCAGATGGTGTATCCAATCGCATCCTGAGACTTCTCCCCGAAACCCTCCTCCTCCTTTTGGTTGGCATCTTCAATGCCGCGCTGACCAATGCTCACTTTCCAGCCGCGTGGAAATGTGCAACGGTCATAGGGATAGCGAAGCCCGGTAAACCCCGGACACAAATCCATACAATCCATACAAATTTCCAACCCATTTTTAACCCCGTTAGGGTATGCATTTTCAAAAACGCTGAAATTACTTTTCTTGTATTTTATTAACGAAACATTTTCTTAGTCTCCATCTTAAAAAAATAATAAATTCCTATAAATTTTTTTTTCTTATGAAATGGATGGAAGAAATAATATCTAAAAAACGCCACGCTTTGTCCTATTTTGAGGTCTCAACTACAATATTGGAGTTTCATCACCACTGGTTCAGTAGTTTTTGTTAAAATTGGGAACACAGGTTACCACTTACTATATTATACTGGTTGTCATCTTCGCCACCTGACAACAACGATGGCGCTGTTACGTGTACGCAACTTTATCCAATCGGTAATTCTCTAATTTTCTTTGCGGTCACCATCAAACTTTTTATGTTTCATATGGTCTAACGGAGTATAGACGCGGATAAAAACCTAGAGAATTACCTACTACGGCTTGAATATATGTGGAAATTTGTGATGTTTTGCATCGCGCTACTGTAGTTTTTAAAATCCGTTCTATAAATACAATTTCCTTCAATATATTACGTCTCTGACCTCATATACGAATTTTAACATTTATACCATCACAAGTATGATGCACTTTTACCTTCAGTCTTAATTTCACAATCAGTCTTAATAATAATTCGGTATTAGAAGGAATTGTTATTTTTACCCACTGTACCTACCTAGTACCTACTTAACCCCTTATTCATAAAACTTAAAATGCCTCTGCTAAATAAAATGTACTTTATCCCTTTCTTACGAACACAAATGTCAAAGTGACAGATAAGGACAAAGTAATTTTAGCGCCATTTTAGTTAAAACAGGCTTATAGTACGTTTATGAATACGGCCGAGTTTAGATAATGGATGTAATGTGTGAAGGTCACCATGATATTTTATTACATTGAAAATAAATCTATTTGAGATTTTGTCATTTTGAAACTTCAGGTTTGCTTCAGCTTCAGGTTGTAGTGAACCGGTAGCATAGGAAAGATGCCCAATGTTCATTTCGTCTAAAGGAAACTTCATCTGAATGAACTGTCTGTCGGTCTTTGTTTGTAATGTTTACGTTTTACTGCCTCTTCCCCCCGGACCACCTTCGGGTGCAGACGTGTCCAATGACTGTATATGTCCATTATTAATACAATTTATAAATTCGTATTCAGATAATCTAGATAAAAAATAGGAGTGCATAAGTGACAAGAAGATCTCAAGTTTATTCATAACTAAAAATAGGAGTGCATAACTGACAAGAAGATTTCAAGTTTATTCATAACTAAAAATAGGAGTGCATAAGTGACAAGAAGATCTCAAGTTTATTCATAACTAAAAATAGGAGTGCATAAGTGACAAGAAGATCTCAAGTTTATCATAACTAAAAATAGGAGTGCATAAGTGACAAGAAGATCTCAAGTTTATTCCTAAAAATAGGAGTGCATAAGTGATAAGAAGATCTCAAGTTTATTCCTAAAAATAGGAGTGCATAAGTGATAAGAAGATCTCAAGTTTATTCATAACTAAAATTCCGAAAATGTAACTACTCATCCTCCTGATGCCCTGGTACACTCACTCTGGAACATCAAAGTATTGTGGCTATTTTATTACTATCAAGCAATAAGCGCGCGCGCAGAGAGACCGCCATTGATTAACCACGCCCACGGCAACGCTATTGGTTATCTAGCTCCACCCCTTTTTGGAAATTCCGGGAATCTGACTGACGGCGCCGAAACGTTCTTGAGCCATCGCAATTGTACGAATTGTGAACACCTGCGTGAAAGTTTTACCCCCTATAATTATGAAGCCTGGTAAGCAAATCCATAACACAAGATTCTCGAAAGAGTCTTTGGACAAGTATACGAGCCAGGATGAGCGCAGTAAGAAAGAAACCGAAAACAAGTGCAAGCCAGATTTTTTTAGTTCAAGCAGGAAATAAGATCATGTTTGAAAATTTGCAACTCTCACAGGCCAACGAACTGAAAAATATAGCTCCCACTCTACAGCAAATAAAGGAAACTAACAGTAGCATCAAGCAAACCATGGCTTTCCTGGCAGCACAAAATGAAGAGCTCAAAAAGAAACTCGAGCTTTTGGAAATCGCTAGCAAGAAAGACAAAGAGTACATTACTCTACTGGAGGAAAAACTTGAAAATTCGCAAAGGGAGAGCCGGAAGAAAAACATAGAAATACAGAATGTACCCAAAGTTTGAAAATAAACTAAGGATGACTTATTGAAAATGATTTCGCACCTCTCAGATACTGCAAACTGTAGTTTTACTCAAACAAACGTAACCGGTATATACAGGATACCTGGTAAAAAGCAGGAAGATAACACATCGATTGTAGTAGAGATGTCGTCCACCATGATTCAAGAAAAATTCTTGAAAAAATGTAAGGAACACAATATTAAAAACAGTTATAATAAACTCAGCTCCAATCACCTCGGCCATAAGAAGAACACACCTGTATAAGTCTCGGCCGAACGTTGACAGTGACAGTGACAGTTGGGAGCGGTCACTTGTTTTATTTGAAATTGCAATGTAACGAAAGTGCATGTTAAACTTAAATAGTATATAGATAACAGTAATGTAAGTGTGAGGCGGTCTCTCGCACTGGGGATTCCGTTGTGCGGAAGAGAAATTGTAACAAAAACAAAGCCGCTTGATAGAGTCACCGCCATAGGTGGCCGAAGAAAGTCAGAATGCGGGACTGGACAGGGGAGGAAAGGCGCTGCCTGATGATTAACTCCTCAAATATGGATTTTTTGGTCCCAAATTTGGCCCACGATATTCACAACATCCTTCGCCAGCACCACATTTGCAATGCGTCGATCTCTTCTCGCTCTCCCTCAAGGTTCACATTTCCACAGCACACAGGAAGATCGGAAATCAGAATCCTGACGAGCTGTGTTTTTGTGGCTTCGGTTATGTTGCGCTTTTTATGACACTTACTATGAAATATACTAGTTTTCTAACGAATCCAAATAATTAACTACTGTTTATCGTTTAAATAAGAAAAAACTATTTTCAAAGTTTGCAATAATCAATCGGCCTTTAGGTATAGACAATTTTCTTATTTAAATATGACTAAGCATATATTTGCGGACAATCTTACACAAATCAACCTAGTCCCAAACTAAGCAAAGCTTGTACTATGGGTACTAGACGACCATAAACATACATGGATAGATAGATAAATACTTAAACACATAGAAAACATCCATGTCTAAATGAATAAAAATAAAATAAAATATCTTTATTTTCAGGCAACTTGAGGCCCATAGTTTGTTAGTAAACAAATGATCTTAACAGCTAATACATACATACATTCACGTCTGTACAGCTAATACATACATACATTCACGTCTGTATTCCCAAATCGACAAAATGTGATATTGCAGTGATTTTTCAGATTCAGAGGTTGCTAGCCCATCGCCCACAACACACTTCAACCCTGGTCCCTTAGTCGACTTTTACGACACCCACGGGAAGAAAAGGGGTGGTGAAATTCTAACCCGACACCACACGGGTTAGTGTTATAAATTAAAGAACTATTATGCATACCTATTGCTATCGAGGCACTCACTCTCACAGCGTGCATAGTGCTGTGTAGCTCGTTAAACCTAGCTAGCACAGCACTATCCAGCCTACCTGCGACAACCTGCATGTGAATGTTGGGGCTTCCCCTCACTCTATTCATAAGAAATGTGACCTTTTTGCGCGTGAGCGCAAAGAAGTCGTCCGTGTGCGCATCGGCAAACATGCCCGAGGCACTGCAGTGACGGGGGCCCGGGGGAGTGACTAAGGAACAAATATTCGAGCATATAATTATCTTGTCATCGACATCTCTAAAGTAGGTTTTAACTAAACCTACAATAAAAAACACGGCGAAAAATTCGCCGGTACAAACAATAATATTGGCATAAAAACCAGCTGACCATTCAAGGCCGCTCGTCGCGTGATAGCCTTTATAAAACCGGTGAAGTGCGCGTCTGACTCGTGCACCGAGGGTTCCGTACACACTGTCAATTAATTCAAGGTAGGTAGTTACGCTCTCATTTTATAACTACGAGTTGGATTGTAACGAAACTTTGCATATACAATGACATGAGATATATCTATGTCTGTAATTCGTTTATGTAGCTTCAGATACCATAGTAAAAAAAATACAGCGAATTTAAGTTTTTCATACAAAACTTGTTTTGCTGTATTTCGTTTGTTTTATAAACTGGAACCATATAAACTAATTACAGACATAGATATACCTCATGCCATTGTATATGCAAAGTTTCGTCACAATCCAACACGTAGTTTTAAAATGAGAGCGTAACTACGTTTGTATGGGAAGGTGAAATTCGGCCGAGCTTACTGCGGACTCTTAAAGTAAATGTCCTAATATTTGTTAAATTATTTATTTTAACCCAACACAACAGAATTCAATTTCAAACAACGAATAACTTTTACACCAAGACCATCGAACTACCAAGACAATTAAATAAGGTTTTTTTTTACCTGCTATTGAAGTACGTATATACCCGTCCCAACCCCAATTCTAGAAAAATCTTAACAGCGCGAAGTAGGAATGGGGTCAGCGCCATCTATTGATACTAACGGCCCCATTTGGTAGGTACTATTAACGTGCAAGGTGTGGTACTAGCGATAAAGGTAAACTTTTCCAGAAATATTTATCCGCTTGGATAACTTCGGAGATCAGGGGGAATGGTATTTTTTTTACATTTTCCTTCATAGATTAAAAATTTCACCAATATAGAAAAAAAAAGAAAAACTGTTTCAAAAGTACAACTCAAGCCCTTTCATATGGTAAGTACCCCACTTGACCTAATAGTCGAAATTTTGTTTTGCCCCCTCTTATTCGGAATTTTTCATAGAAAATTAAAATGTATATTTAAATTTCTCATTTTCCAAATTCCAAATTGATAGCTTAAGTAGTTCGTGAGATATTTCACTTTGTGACAGAGAGACAGACAGACAGACAGACAGACGGACGGAGTCGCATAAGGGTTCCTTTTTTACCTTTTTTGGTACGGAACCCTAAAACTGTCATAACACAAAACATATCAAAATGGTTTTATTGTCGGTCGTCAATCTAGTTGGGGGAACCCGATATGATTATTAGTTACAAGTAGTCCTATATGGTACCATCGACAACACAGCTAACTGACTGTTGCGGCTTGCAACACCGAAGCGAAGATCGCGCCCAATTAGATGACGGCATCCCGCGCATGCGCGCACAGCAGCGCCGAAGTTTATAAATAGCGCCACGCGGTCCACCATCTTTCCCTTTTTGCATTATATCCACAACAAGCACACGCGCGTCGCATATATACATTATTGACCTTATTGTTCAAACGAGTAAAACTATAAAATGGTAAAACTCAGTTTTATTAAATAAAACCTATGTCCCAGACATAATTGGCGACCGTGACAGGACGCGCGTGTGTGGATCACTCTTACTTTTCCTGGCAGGAGGTGCTGGCCGTCGGCCATTTTGAGGCCCTGTTTTGGCCGTGTTGGCGGCATCGCCTGAAGAGGACCGGGGAGCAGCGACTGCCGAGTAGAGGAGCGCGTCGTTAGACGGTGGAGCCGGGCCAGCAAAGCGAGAAGCTGCAAGAGCGTCAAGACCCGGCAAGCCAGAGACTACGCGTGGGGCGTCGGTGGCTGCTCGCCCAGGACGCCAAAGCCACGAGGAAAGTGCCGTGATCCCCCAACCTTTAAATAACCCTAACCCTAACCCAGCGCTCCAGTTTTTTTTTTGTGCAATTATCCTTAAATTCACTAGCCAACTTAACTTCACTTGTTTTTAACTTAACTTTACTTATTTTTCAACTTAAGACTTGACCTGACGCGACGTACATACTTACATAACTTAACTCTGCTTAAACTTCAATACATCCTTAATATTACATTCTCAGTGGTTGTGCTAATCACGTTTTTTGCTTCTATTTGTTTTTACTTCCAGGATAGTTCGTCGAAAGTGAAAGTGACACGTCGAGTCATCTAACCTATCATCTTGCCACGTTGGCTTGCTTGTAATCTTAAGTTTTCGTTTTTCAATCCTGCAAAATCCCTTAAATAGTTTTAAACAGTGACGTGCTAGTGTTTTTTCCTTGTTTGAGTTTTATTCCAGTTACGTAACCTTGACAAACGCATGAGCACATTTCGCGATTAAACTTTGTTTTTATGCACTGATGCTTCGAATCATTATCAACATTTTGTTTTGCCATGCGTGTTGTTTTTAACTTTTTTAAACTTTTGGATAAAACCCTTTTATTTTGCTTCCGCTGACCTAACGCTAGTGATTTTACTTGCATTGTTTTGCCCTATTGCACCGTATCGTGTGTTCGCACTCTTCCTTGCTTGTGCATTTTCAGTTGCCCACGTGTCAGCGTGCATAACGGGGCATCCACGTGCCCGCCAACTATCCATCTACGCTTCGCGCTTTGCCAGACACGTGTCAGCGTGCATCTCCACCGAGGCATCGTAGTTCAAGGGGCGTAAGCGTTTGCCAATTAAATTAATTTAAGTGGATAACTCTTTGTTTTAAATTATTGACCCGGCTTGCACAGTCAACAACATAATTCAACAATGGCTGAATCAGCAAAGAGAGAAACTTTATTAGCCGAATTGCGCACTAAGCGTAGTTCTATCAAAGGCCAAGTTACTAAATTCCATGCCTATTTGGGGACATTTGGATCTCAAGAAACAGTGACCGGTGTCAAATTCAATGATTTAACCTTAAGATTAAACAAAGTAATTGAGTTGTCCACTCGCTTTGATGAGCTGCAAACTTTGATTGAAGTGAACAATAGCGAGCAATTGGAAAGTGAACTGTCTGTCCGGGAGACTATTGAGACGAGTTTGAGTTTAGCCATTGCAACCGCACAAAATATTTTAGAACGGTCTCAAGGTCCGAAGGAATCTCCGGCCACTTCAGTGAAAACTTGCTCCTCGGGTGGATGTCATGCTGAGCCCCTCGGTTTCCAGTTACCAATGATAAAAATAAATAAATTTGATGGATCCTATTATAAATGGATGGAGTTTAGGGATTTATATGAGTCTTTAATCCATAATAATGACAAAATTCAGGCAATTTATAAATTCCACTACTTAAATTCATATCTGGAGGGCGAGGCGGCTCGGGTGATAGCCAACTTGGAAGTTTCAGCTGTCAATTATGCTGAAGCCTGGGCGCTACTGTGCGACAGGTTCAGTAACAAAAGGCAATTAATCACTAACCATTTGAATGCTTTGTTTAACATTGACTCTTTACAGCGGGAGTCTGATAAGACTAAGATTTTTAAGTGACCATGTTACAAAAAACCTCAGAGCGTTGAAAACATTGGGTCAGCCCACTGAACACTGGGATACAATGCTGGTGCACTTACTATCTGCAAAGTTCAATTCAAACACTAATGCTAAGTGGGAAGAGTATAGGAACGCTATTAAGGAGAGGCCTACACTTGATGATTTTAAGGAATTTCTGAAAAGCCGTGCAGACATTTTAGAAAATCTGTACCGGTCCAAAAGGGATAAACAAAACTTATCCAACCATAAACCCGAAATGGTAAATAATAAACCTTCATTTAAACATGATAAAAACATAAAAACCTTTGTAATTTCAGAAAAACTAAATGAACACAAAGGTCGGCCGTGCGTCGTGTGTCGCAGCGACCACAGGGTGTATGACTGTCCCGCCTTCAGGCAGATGTCGGTGGACGAGCGGTGGTCGCGCATCTCCGGCCTCCAACTGTGCCATGTGTGTCTGCGTCCAGACCACGAGACTCGTCGATGCAAGTTGAGTGGCTGCCGTGTGTGTAAGAGACGTCACAACACATACCTACACACAACACAAACATACACACCTAATCATTCATCTAGTGGGGCTAGCATGGATCAGAGCATCCAGCCTGCCAGTAGCGGTACGGCGGAGCCTGCTTCCTCCTCTACTATATTGACATCTGACAGTGCAGAGGTGCTACACACCTCCACTGCTAATTCTTTGCTGTCTAGTAATGAAGTATTGCTGTCTACAGCACTAATTGAAGTGGTTAATCCTTGTAACAATAGGAAAGAAACCGTAAAATGTATCTTAGACTGTGGCTCACAGTCTTCTTACCTGAGTGAGGCTTTGAGGCAACGCCTACAGCTGGCATCTCGGCCCATAGTTGCCACCACCGTGTTAGGTATAGTTAACACTCCACTTAAATATAATCCAGGGCGTTGTTCCGCTATGATACAATCTAAAACAAATGATTACAACGCCAATGTTGATTTTCTGGTCCTAAATCAAATAACTGACCACTTACCAAAAAAATATTTTGACATAAGTCACCTAAATATACCCGGGGCTATGAAACTTTCAGATCCAACTTTTAATATTCCTGGCGATATCGATGTTTTGCTAGGAGCGGACCTTTTTGGCAAATTGTAAGTGGGGAGCAGAAAACTCTGTCTCCCAATAGCCCCACCAAACTGATATCTTCCAGATTGGGATGGCTGCTAGCAGGACCACTCGCTAGCGCAGCTATTCATGCAACCTCAGCAACCACTCGCAGCCATCTCTCTCTGTCTGATCTGTCTAACCAGATGTCGAGGTTTTGGGAGACGGAGGAACTGCCCTCAGAGGCAGAGCCACTTGGGAATGTGTTCGAACCGCATCCCATAGAAAAACATTTTGTTGAGCATACTTATCGCCAGGATGATGGCAGATTTGTAGTAAGGTTACCTCTTAATGAGACACCGGATTGTTTAGGTAACTCTTTCCATATGGCAAAAAGGCGCTTATTCAACTTAGAAAAGCGTTTTAGTAAACAACCTGAACTTAAATCAATGTATGTTGACTTTATAAATGAATACAGAGACCTAGGCCATCTAAGCGACTCGGTGTCTCCATATAGAGCAAATCACCTTCCGCATCACCCGGTGATAAAAAATAGTGAGTCAACTCGCTGCCGGGTCGTTTTTGATGCTGCTTGTCCTACATCCTCTGGATACTCCATCAACGATATCCAAATGGTAGGCCCAAATATACAAGATTCCTTGTTTAACATATTGCTAGATTCCGACATTATAAGTATGTCCTATCGGGAGATATAGAAAAGCAGTACTTATAGGCAAATTCTGATGAATGACGCTGATCGTAACTTACAGGTCATTCTATGGCGTGAGGACGAGCACCTGCCTGTTCGCTCACTCACCCTAAATACCGTTACATACGGATTTGCATCTGCAAGTTTCTTAGCCTTTAGGTGTTTGTGGCAGCTAGGGGCCGAGTGCAAGGATCCTTTAGTTAAGACTATTATACAAAATGATTTTTACTGTGATGACTTACTGACAGGAGCAGATTCCGAGCGCGAACTGCTTCGCATACAAGCCGCAGTCTCACAGACCCTTGCCTCAGGTTGTTTTAACTTGCGGAAATACCGTTCAAACTCAACTGTGTTGTTAAAATCAGATTTTATTAAACAACAAGATAATTTAGCGCTAAGTCAGGCCTGTCAAACGCTTGGATTGGGTTGGAATCCTAGCCAGGATATATTAAATTTTGACATTAACATTGATGACACCAATGACACAGTTACCAAGAGAACAATACTGTCCAAAACCTTTCAAGTGTTTGACCCCTTAGGGCTGCTAAGCTTATGCACTGTCAAGCCTAAGATTCTTATTCAAAAGTTGTGGGCGGCCAGTATGTCGTGGGACGAACCAGCTCCGTCTGAAATACGGCGAAGCTGGGCGCGTTTCATAAAAAACTTACATCATATAAAGAATATGAAGATACCTAGATTAGTGTTAAGCGACTCGCCGTCCACAATCGAAGCGCATTGTTTCTGTGACGCATCATTGGCTGCCTATGCTGCGTGCATCTATGTAGAGTGGGATGGCAGGGAAAACTCGAGAACTATATAAAATCGTATTTATTTACATAATATACGTCTTCATTCGTACCGATCGTCTTACAAACTGAATCATACGTCAAATCATTCACCGTTCTAAAACTATTCAAACCACGTTCGATCGTTCCTTATTCATCATCTAACAGCCAGCATCATACAAAGTCATCAAAAAGTACCAATCCCACACTCGGCCATCCTGCAATCATGAACTGTCCTCAGTCATGCACCTTCAGTCACCTCACTTACCCGTCGTCAGCACTCATCTTACTTACGTCGTCATAACACATCCTATTTACACCGTGATAGAAAAATACATCAGAAATCCACTAAATACTCATTAACACACCGAATAAACAATATCTGTACTTCCAAAAACATAGTAAATCGTCGTAAACACATCCGAAAGGCGTCGTCGTGCCCGCTTCGTAGAATCTTGATTCAGTCTTATCACCTCCTTGGTGTGAACTCTTGTCAAGGTCACCGATGCTGTAGTACTCCACCCGAGAGAACCGCTGCAACCGCGACGTCTGGTTCCACATTCTCCTCTCAACATGAGTTTGCTTGTAGCGCAGCACGTCGTGCACGTCTACGGCAGTATTTAATGCAAATGAATGTTCCTGCTGTTTGGAGTAAATTTCGCTATTTTCATTTTGACTCGTGATGTCAAACGTCAGTTCCACGATTTCTTCTTTTTTCGGCTCAACGCTTAGCGCAACCTCCATCAATGTTGACGATTCTTGCGCAAAGGGCTGCACGTCACTGTAGTCGTTGTTGTCGTCAATGTTGTCATCTTTATGATTTTCAGGCATATGTTCTGCGCTTAAATCACCGTTACGAAATTCACTTCGTATCGCATACTTCAATTCTTCCCAGTCTCGGAAGGAATCCTCAGAGCGTAACCAGAGAGCCGCCGTACCGCCGAACCTCTTTTTGGCGATTAAAAATTGCTGCCGCTCCGTCCACTTATATAGTAGAGACTTCTCTTCTACTTCTTTTATAAATGCTTCCACCTCAAAGCCGTCCTCCGCCGTAAACAAGGGCAACGTTAAAATTTGATGGTAAACATCCATCGTCTTCTCCATCTCCCGTTTTCTTTTAAACGCAACTTTCGTCTTAAGTCTTCGTAGTTTTCTCGCCGTAGTTCCGTCGTCGTCGTCGTAATTACACTTCATTTCGTCTTTGCCGTCGTATCTTCGTAGTCGCGTAATTTTCCCTGGATCCCGGACGAGCCCCCAAATGTAGAGTGGGATGGCAGGGAAAACGAGAACTATATAAAATCGTATTTATTTACATAATATACGTCTTCATTCGTACCGATCGTCTTACAAACTGAATCATACGTCAAATCATTCACCGTTCTAAAACTATTCAAACCACGTTCGATCGTTCCTTATTCATCATCTAACAGCCAGCATCATACAAAGTCATCAAAAAGTACCAATCCGACATCTATATTAAAACAATTTCAAGCTCAGGTGAGCCGCAAGTCAACCTACTGTGTGCGAAGGACAGGGTAGCGCCCATCCGTCCAGTGACCGTGCCCAGGCTGGAATTGGCCGGAGCCTTGTTAGCAACCAAGCTTCATGACACGGTAATTAAAGCCCTAAGGCGACCTGTCTCTCGCACCATTTTTTGGACAGACTCTGCTGTTGTCCTTGCTTGGCTTAAGGCCGACATTTCTAAACTTAAAACGTTTGTAGCTAACAGAGTCGCTGCCATAAACGAGCTGGCCCCTGGAGCGGACTGGAGACATGTGCCTACTACTCAGAACCCGGCCGACCTGGCAATTCGAGGGGTGGACCCGCAACATGTCTCCAGCGCCGCTCTGTGGTGGCATGGCCCGGAATTCTTACTTAAGGTTGAAAATGAATGGCCAAGGTTAGACTCGGTCGAACCTGAAGCTCTGCCTGAAGTCAGGCTGACAGCCTTAGTTACAAACGTAGAGCCTGAATCTTGTATCATAGAATTTGATAGATTCTCCAAATATAAAAGATTGCAACGCACTGTAGCTTACGTGCGTCGTTTCATAAATAACTGCAAACCTGTTCAAACGAAGTTGACAGGCGAACTAACTTCACAAGAGCTCACAGACTCCCTGCAGGCATTGGTGAAGCTTGCACAACAGCAATTGTTCCCCAACGAAATTGATATATTGCGTAAAAATAAAGCGTTGAGCTCTAAATCAGACGTCGCGTCTCTTACGCCCTTTATTGACCCGCAAGGCATATTTCGAGTCGGGGGGAGGCTGGATGCTTCCAGTTATAGCTATGACAAGAAGCATCCCATGTTATTGCGCGCAAAGCACCCACTCACCAAACTCATTATTCAAACATGAACACACACGTCTCCTGCATGCAGGGCCGCAGCTCCTCTTATCTTCAATTCGCGACATTATATGGCCGGTTGGAGGCAGGAACCTCGCGCGAAGCACGGCCCACAATTGTGTTACTTGTAGCCGCGCCTCTGGTAAAACGTTAAATAATATAATGGGTAATTTGCCAGTACAGCGTATAGAACTTGATTTTCCGTTTGCGACCACAGCGGTAGATATGGCTGGACCTTATCTAATAACTGATCGCCGGGGCCGCGGCTGCAAGATAACTAAATGCTACATGTGTTTATTTATATGCTTAAGATATAAATGTGTTCATTTGGAAGCCGTTAGCGATTTATCTAAAGATGCATTCGTATTAGCGCTCCGCAGGTTTATCGCACGCCGCGGCAAGCCTGCTGAGATAATATCAGATAATGCAAAAAACTTTGTATCTACTGCAAAGGAAATAAATGAATTTCTAAAATTGTATAAAAATGATATAACAGAGTTTGCAGCTGATCAAAACAAACGTTTCATGTTCACACCCGCTTACGCTCCGAACTTCAATGGCTTTGTGGAAGCTGGCATTAAAAGCGCTAAATTTCATCTCAAACGAATTTTAGGCAATAGTCACCTCACATTCGAGGAACTGTCCTCTTTGTTTAGCCAAGTAGAAGCCATTTTAAACAGCAGACCTATTTGTCCGCTCTCTCCTTCCCCCCAAGATTTCACTCCCCTTTCTCCCGGGCACTTTCTCGTTGGCAGGCCGCTGACGTCTCCGCCGGTACCACCGCTGCAAGACATCAACCTGAACCGCCTGGACCGCTACCGGAGGCTGGAGCAGCTGCGCCAACACTTCTGGACGCGCTGGTCAACCGAATACGTCTCCGAGCTTCAGCAACGTGGCAAATGGCGCGAGCGACAGCGCGACTTGCAGCTGGGCGAACTCGTGCTTATAAAAGACGAAGGCTTGCCGCCGCTGCTCTGGCGAATGGGTCGAGTCACTAAATTGTATCCCGGCAAGGACGGCGTTCCACGAGTTGCAGACATAAACACTGCCAGAGGTGTTACTAAAAGGGCTCTCAATCGGATTTGCCCTCTGCCCACGGAGTCGAGGGATTCCTGAAAGACAGGCTTTCAGCGGCCCGGAGTATGTTGCGGCTTGCAACACCGAAGCGAAGATCGCGCCCAATTAGATGACGGCATCCCGCGCATGCGCGCACAGCAGCGCCGAAGTTTATAAATAGCGCCACGCGGTCCACCATCTTTCCCTTTTTGCATTATATCCACAACAAGCACACGCGCGTCGCATAATATACATTATTGACCTTATTGTTCAAACGAGTAAAACTATAAAATGGTAAAACAGTTTTATTAAATAAAACCTATGTCCCAGACACTGACCATCCGTGCACTTTATGTGCATTGTAATAAGGTTCTATATAAGTACAGGATGGTCAGTTAACTGTGTTGGCGTTTGTACGGTACCTATTTGACTGATTACAGACAATATGGCGCAAGCAGCTGTCGTTCCATAGAAACATACTTTCCATATAATCCACAGAAATATATGATCAGATAGTAACGAACGCTGCTTACGATTACAGACAGTTTGGTGCAAAGGAGCCCCCCTAAAGGTAACGTCGAAGCGCCGAACGTTTCAGTTCGCTGAGTAATCGCTTTGTAAAAAAAGCTATTTAAAATTTTAAAATCTAAGCCTCTAGCAGTCTTAGTTTAGGGTCGTTTTATAATAATTCCAAAAAATTAAAATTTGATGTTTCCCGACGATTCGGAAGTGTCGCAATATCCTTGGTCACGGGACGGACAAGTCAAGGCTGTTGTGACAAATCTTATTTTTAACTGTTTGTAGATACGTCAACTAGTTCGGCAGACCGTGCTCGTCTCCTTGCGACTGCGGAGTGGGAGTCGGGTCTGTGGCTGCAAGCTCTACCGTCTCCAAACATAGGCACTTTTCTAGATAACACCACCTTCCGCCTGGCAGCTAGCTTGCGTTTGGGGGCATCAACAAATCAGCCACATCGCTGTCAATGCGGCGCCATGGTGGACAAACTGGGCCACCATGGCCTCTCTTGTGTCCGGAGCGCTGGTAGGATCTCCCGCCACGCCATTATTAACGATATCATCCGTCGGGCTCTTGTCAGTGCGAGAGTGCCGGCAGTCCTCGAGCCCAGCGGGCTGGCCAGGGACGACGGCAAGAGACCTGACGGAATGACGCTGGTGCCTTGGAGCATGGGTCAGCCGCTAGTTTGGGATTCTACTTGCGTTGATACCCTGGCACCGTCCCATGTTCCAAGCACCAGTGCCGCCGCTGGCGCTGCGGCATCCCCGGCCGAAAGCTTCAAGCGCCGCAAATATGCCGTCCTAGGAAACAGCTACATGTTTGCGGCGTTTGGCGTTGAAACCTTGGGGCCATGAGGTCCAAGTGCGCGTCGGCTTTATAAAGATTTGGCGACGCGCTTAATAGAAGCCTCGGGCGACCAGAGGGCTGGCCAGTATTTCGCACAGCGTGTTAGTATCGCTATACAGCGAGGAAATACGGCCAGCCTTCTGGGCACCTTGCCCGTTGACGGCGATTTATGCCAATTTTTTTACCTATAGTTTAAGTTTTATGTTTGTTTTTATTAATTGTCGTTATTTTGAATTAAATTATTTCTTCACTGTTTGTCAAATAAGTGTTTACAGTCTCCACACGTCCACACGACAAAAATGGTGTCGTTAGGTTATTTAGTTTAGGGCCCCTTCGGGGCTGAACTTGGTAACATACCAGGACAGAAAAAAAACGACATATGGTATTAAACTTCAAGTGCGGGTATAATTTACCGAACTGTTTGACCAAACAATTTAAGATAACAAGCAAGGCCAATGTCAATTTGTCAAAACAACAAACATCAAACTTCCAAGAAATCAAGTTAAGTAGGTATCTGCATGTTGAATAAACAATTTGCATGGTTATAAAAATAGATTCTAAGAGCTGTCGCTTTGGAAGCCATTTCATTTATCGAAGTTTAATTCCTTCGTAGTTGAAAGGTCACTATTAAAGTCCCTTGAAGCTGTGAAAAAATCACTCCTAAGTTTATGTCGCAATAAACGTAAATTTCGACACTGTCAAGGGAATCTAAATTTATAGGTTAGGTACTCTCCATTGACCTAGCCTAACTATGAAAGTAATTCAGTACGAGTAAGTGTCATGTTATTTCACTAAGCCGTTTTAAAATGAGAACTAAACTTTTGTATGAAGAGCCTCGTTCTGGCGACTTAAATTGAGACGTATGTTTGCACAATAATTGTACAATAGTACATACCTAATACATTAATAAAAGGCAAGGTGTTTAGTCTGATTTATTATTACTCTTTGTCCATTAAGAACAAGTCAAGTGACAGCGGCAGCGGGACGTTATGATAATATCTGGGAGCAAAACAGAGAAGTATTATGTTCCTCTGAATCATACGTTACGACACATTTACTTTTACTGTTTCGCTCCCGGAAATAATCATACCGTCCTGCTTTCATTTGACATTTATTATGTGTAATTGCAATATTCGCAGCTCTTTCATGTATTGTGTGCGTATGCCTGGCCGTTTTTAAAGACTTTATTTTGTACAGACAACATATCTACCTCTTTTCTATATCACATCATTGTGATAATGCATAAAATTACGGTGACTAAATACGGTGCTCGAGTCTAAATTATTTTTTGTGAGAAATAATTATGAAAGCTCCAAGAACAAAGATTTAACGGCTACAAACTGGAATGTGTAGAAACCTTCACCCTTCTAGGGTTTGATATTGATACATGCGTTGGAAAGCACATGTTACGAAAATCAAGAATAAAATGCTCAAGTTCATGCCCTGAGAGAATTAAAAAAATCGACTAGTCTACAATCGGCAAAAGTAGCCTATTATGCCTATGCCTACTCATGGCTCAAGGACGGTATTATCCTTTGGGGGAATAGCACAGGCGCAAACGATTTATTTCTTCTCCAGAAGAAATGCATACGCATCTCAACGTCAAGAGCGAACGTTTTTAAGGTGGAAGTTGACGGTAAAGCTAAATCATGCCTGAAACTTGTTTCGAAGCGTCGGGGCTGGTCTACTAACTTCGTAAATAGGTCTGAATGTTTTCTAACGAATTTATGAGTTTCGAAAATATACTTACATCGATGTTAGGCTCAGAATTTCTTCGTTAATGAAATGTGATTTACAGCTCGCTGGACTCCTAATATTGGCGAGGATGCGTATGCATTTCTTCTGGAGAAGAAATAAATCGTTTGCGCCTGTGCTATTCCCCCAAAGGATAATACCGTCCTATGATAAACAATTTAATAAAATGTTGAAAGACTCCCTAAGAAAATTGAAAAATAAAAACTTTTTAACAAAAAATTAAACCGCCGAAAAAAAACTGAAAAGCAAGAAATAATAAACCCTTTTTTATTTAGTTTAATAACTAAGTTCTTGAACTATTGTAAGTATACCTAAGTATATATTTTTGTTATTATTTTGAGTTTTAAAATAAACCTTAGAGTCTGGCCATCGAAACGTGATACTGAGTTTTTGTTTTTAAAGGAGAATGGGCATTTTGTACCCAGAGTGTATACAGTTGAGACATATCTCGTTTGAAAGGTCTTAACCATGGCATTATTTCATTATATGGGACCAATGTTGAACGGCGTGCAGGGGTCTAGTAATTAACCAAAGTATGTAAAACATAAAAACTGTTAATTAACAAAATCCAATTGGTGTAATCAGTAAAACGGTATCTAACATAAAAGAACATGATAATTAGCTTATGTTAGGCTATCAACACCGACGCTGAAATATTTACAGGGCTGGAATTAAGTAATCAAAGATATGTGTGAATGAAAAATCGGCTACTGTGCAAAGAGGCCCACGTGTATACAATAGCGACGTATACTACATTATAGGCTAGGATATACGTTATTTTTTATTAATAACAACTTTGTTCCAACGCGTGCAGGGGTAAGATTATAATGATTTGTTGGGGCTAACGCTCAATTAACGCTACGCTAATTGATGGTATAAACTTCTTCTACTGGACACTAGATGTCTGTAGTAGTACATATCTCAGTTGATATAATATTATGTATTATAGCAGCTAAGTCGATAGTCTAGCTCTAGCACAAAGAGGTTTGATTTCATTAAAAATAAAATTCTGACACGTCGTGTCAGTCACCGTAAATACAATATTTGTCAAGTGATCAAATATTTTAATATTCTAGCATAATTTATTATCCTGATGTGAAATCAAGTCTAAATTGATTATTTACATATTTTGGTGAGTATCTCGTGTTAATCTACGAATTTTATGATTTTATATTGTATCAACGGAAAAGGATCGTAGGGATTAGGCTGCCTCGCTCAATATCGTACAAAAGTTGTACGTGCCTCAGTCTCCTAAAAAATGGACGAGTTCTCGCAAGACCACGATTGCATTCCCTAGACAGTATTGTTTGTCATCATCGTAGTATTACAACAATTTTTATCATAAATAGGTAAAGTTAGTGAATATGTAAGTTTGTGTGAAGGGAGTTCATTCGTAGGCTGACCATTGGATGACGGTAGTCCTTTTAATAGGCGTGGAGGTTCCATTCAAAGAATTAACAGTTTGATGAGGGGGGGGGAGGGTCAATAATCGACAAAAAACGATGACGTAATATATGGACCAGCCCCTAGCTTCTAGCGTGTGAAGCAGCGTGGACAGCTAGTCTATACTAATATCATAAAGAGGAAAAGTCAGTGAGATTGGAGCTTTGTAAGCTTGTCAGTATTTCAGTTTGTATGTATGAGTTATCGCCGGCACTACGGGACCGATTAAAAAAAAAAATGTTTGGGACGCACATAGTCTATATTTTATTCCGCGGGATTGCCTGTGTTCTTTGCAATACGCGATTGATGCCTTGTGGTCAGCTAGTTTTTACTTTTATTCAAATCTATACTTCAATTAGGTACTATCTATACTAATATTATAGAAAGGAAAAGTCGTTGAGGTTTGTGTCTTTGTTTTGTTTTAGTTTGTAAGTTTGTATGTAATGGGAATCTCCGGATGCACTTGTCCGATTTCATAAATTCTTTCACCTGTGTACTGACTGACTTTCCTTTCCGGTTGGACATATTGTATCCTGCGAATTTACATGCGTTCCGTGCAATACGGGGGTGAAACTTGGCGGGCAGCTAGTAATATTATAAATGTGTTATAGTATAATGTGAACTGCTAAATAATGGAATTAGCTCCCGTTATTTGTATTTTTCACTGACATTTATGATTTGGGTGCCTTCAAAACAAGAGTGAATAGGTTATTACTGAACCGTGTGTGTATCTAAGGCTCTGTCGTCAGGCGCTTACCACCAGGGGGGCTAGCACAACTGACGCCGCGCCGCGATGCGAGTTTAGAAAGATCTACCCTCCTCTTTCGAATTTGCACGGTGCAAGTGAGACAGGGGGCGCTCAGTCGCGCGCGAAGCGACTTGTCGGCAAGTTGTGCTAGACGTACAGGTGATACTACGAGCAAAACTGAACTATGTATATTATACGTTCAGCTTACGACGGAGGCAAACAATACGGCTTGCCATTTGGTAAGCAGAAAATGACACCCTGTAGTCCCTCGCGAAGAATCACAAGCGCGTTGTTGACCCTATATCGTTTAAGAAATTGGTTGTGTTGATAGCTAGAGACAAATGCTGGTCCCACCCGCTCAACACCGCGGCCGCGCTTCGTCGGGAGTTCTGGTGACTTTACGCTCCACCACACAACACCATATACATACAATATACCATATATCACCTACCTATAAATCGAGTAGTTAGTAGTGTTATGACTGTGATCTTCTGTAAGGCGGATATACTATGCCAGTAAGACAGGTCCAAATGCCAGTGACGTAACATTCAGCTGTGCCGGCTGTGAGGCGTCTTCTCTGACTGCGTGTACTTACATACACACAGGTGTACCTACACAATCTATACATCAATATTTGAGATGATTAAATCTCATTTTACAATATTGTAGCAACTGCCATATGAATTGTATGTATGTATGTTTGTATGTATGTTTGTATGTATGTATGTCAATTCTTTATTGTACATGGTACAGAACACAACAACTAAACAATAACTGAAGAACAGATGATACATGTACAAAGGCGAGCTTATCCCTGAGAGGGATTTCTTCCAGCTAACCTTTGAGCAATTGTATTGCGTGTATTTACTTAGTAGGTAAGTACTAAGTAACCATCATTCTAGAGCTAGAGGAAGTAATATCATATTACCAGTTTTTTGATCTGTGTAGGTTTACGAGTAGGTAGATGTAACGTTATTTTGTTACTTGGCCAAATAAAGAAACTTGAATCTTGGTACAATACCATTTCATTTTATTTTGCCCAAACGGTAAGTCGTAGGGCATTTACGTACCGCTAAGATCTAATTGAAAAATAAACACTTACCTATGTCTCGTTCCCGTATAAAAACCAAACGCCGTCGCGTTTATATGGCCATTAGCTACCGTCGTACCTACACTTATAAATAGATCGAATATGAATTGTTATAGAACGGGAGTCATAGTGGGATTTCTCAAATGTTGCACTCCACTTTTTTTTGCACTAGTGTGGAACTTTCAGAAAACGTCCTACGCATATTATGCCCCGTGAAATGGGAATTCTCTGCAAAACACGGACAGAGCCGTGGGACCAGGTACAAATAAAGAAGAAAGAAAGAAAGAAAGAAAGAAGACATTTATTCACTACACAAAAGACACACAGAGACAAAGGGAGTACAGTGAAGGGGAGTACATACAATGCAATTGACACATAATGTGTGTGTCTTCGCGGCAGTGAATCGGTCGCTGTCTCAGCATTATGCCAAGGTGTCAGACAGACACCTACAGCGCTGATTTTCAGACAGCACCGTACGTGACCCACGGAACGCAACACAACATACTGCCGATACAAACGTATACACATAATAAATAAATAATTTATATACTAAATCTGTTAAATATGTGACACAAGCACAATGGGATGAGAAACAATGTGAAAAACGCGAAACGGATGGGATGTTCAAAAAAAAAAAATGGTTAAAAATTAAATAAAGTGCTGGATGGGTTAGGGTTGGGATTTTTGGAGCGTCAACAAATAGCCCTTAAGCTGGCGCCTAAAGGTATACCTGCTAGACGCTCCTTGGATAGGTGGGGGGAGATCATTCCAACACTTGGACGCCGCGAACCTGAAGCTACCTCGAAACGCCGCGGTCCGATGCTTTGGCACCAGAATCATCGCCTTACACCTACGCGCACTCTTGGGCCATACAAGTCTACTCAGCAAATATGCTGGGACCCCAGATCGCACTATGCCAAAGAGAAGAGTGGCAAGGTGAAGCCGTCTGCGTGCAGGCATGTTCAGCAGACCAGCGGCGTTCAAGTAGGGAGTGATATGGGAGCGGGGTGGGACTCGGAAACAGAAACGAATGCATGCGTTTTGCACTCGCTGTATGAGCTTTTTTGTACGACCAGTAATGCAGCCAGCATAGACAACATCACAATAGTTTAATCTTGACAATATCAGCGATTCACAAAGGTTAACACGCAAATCAACACTTAAGTAATCGCGAACATTGTAAAGAACTTTAAGGCGGTAGAAGCAGTTACTCACAACTTTTAGTACGTGGTTCTCAAAGCGCAGCTTGCCGTCCATGAGGAGGCCAAGGTTAGTTGCTTCTACCACCCTCTCTATTGGTTCGCCCATGATAGCAACCTTACTGGTAGTCAAAGTCTCGAGGTTACTGATGGTACTACGGATTTGATGCTCTGACCCAAAAACAACATATTTCGACTTATTCGGATTAAGGACTAGGCAGTTCTTTTCCGACCAAGTAGAAATACGTTCTAGGTCTGCGTTGAGTGTATTGACCGCAACAGATATGTCCGTGGGCGCGCTAGAGAGGTATAACTGGAGGTCGTCAGCGTAAAGATGGTATCTACTGCCTCTTATATTGTGAGTGATGTCAGCACTATACAATATAAAAAGCAGGGGACCCAGTATTGAACCTTGCGGCACACCTCTTTCCACAGGGCAAAGAGCGGACCGCAAAGTGCCACCATCCATCCTACGCAACGCCACCGTCTGCACGCGGCCGGAGAGATAACTATCAAACCACTTTACCGCAGAAACATCAAATCCGTAATATGACATCTTCGATAGAAGTAAGGACACGTTTATACAATCAAAAGCTCTCGAAAAATCCAGAAGAACGAGAATGGTACTCTCCCCAACATCCCGAGCCTGTAGGATATTGTCGACTACATCGAGCAACGCAGTAACTGTCGATCGACCCTTGCGAAAACCTGACTGTAGCTCAGGTAGGATGCCATTTTCCTCCAGGTATGCCGAGAGCTGGTCGCAGACCACTCGCTCTATTACCTTTGATACGCAAGGAAGAATACTTATGGGACGGAGCTCGGACAGGTTAGCTGGATTTGGCTTTTTTGGTAATGGAGTCACTTTAGCAATTTTCCAGTCCACCGGGAAAGTCATAGTCTGTATACTTCTGTTAATAATGTGCGTCAGTATGTCAGCAGTCCTAGGCAGCGTCAACAGTAGCATGTCAATGTCAATCATGTCGAGTCCCTTTGCAGTCGTCTTAATTGATGTCAATATTTTTGTGACAGCTGCAACAGTCGTAGGTGAAAGAGAAAAAGTTTTATTGCAGTGTCTGTCAAACTCATAAAAAGTCATGTCCGATATTGGTACGTCCCGTGTACCTGGTATATCCAGAAAATGTCGGTTCAATAAGTCAGGGTCGTCAAAATAATGCGGGAGATCGGTTTGCGTCCGGAAATCTGGAATAACAGTCCGCTTCAAGTTGGTCCAAAGGGTCTTTGAGTCAGTCATATTGTTAATCTCGTGTTGGAAGAAGGCACGCTTCTCATTGTGGATGGCCTCAATGACTAGATGTTTCAGGTCCAAGTAATATTTTTTATGTGCTTCGTTCCCTGTCTCCTTAAATTTAGCATGGGCTTTGTTCCTGAGATGCATCATAAGCTTGACGTTACTCGTCAACCACGGCTTGGGTGCCTCCCTCACAACAATTGTCCTCTCCGGTGCATGTATGTCAAACAGTCCTAGTATAAGCGCATTAAATCGCCGAACCATGTCGTTTACGTCATACAGTAAAAAAAGTTGTTCCCAGTCTATAGCGTCAAGGTCATTGTTGAAGTCGTCTAAGGTAATGTCTTTAAGAGGTCGGTAGGTAATACGTCTTGGCGTCGGTTTCCTTTTTTTAATATCAATCTCAGCTGTAATAAATGCGTGTCTGCCTAAATCTGGAATATGCCTCACGTCCACAGACAAAACGCGAGCGTCAGTACAGACTAGGTCTATCGTGGTCTCACTGTGGTCTGTGAAGTGCGTCGGGTCGTTTACATGCTGAGTTAAGTCGAGTGTTGTCAGAAATTGCGTCAAGTGTTTCAGTTTTGTGTCATTTTTGTCACAGTAATTTATATTAAAATCTCCAAGTAATATTAAGCGGTCGTAGTTAGTAAAAGTAGTAATTGAGTCCGTAATAGCGTCAAAAAAAGTCTCCACGTTAAGCCACGGGGGACGATATGCAGTTCCAATTACTAGACGTTTAGAATTAATATTAATTTTAAGCCATAATTGCTCCACGAGCGGTGCGGGGGGATGCGGCACGGTGCGCGCGGTAAGGCCCTGGCGCAGATAGAACGCCACTCCACCTCCCCTCCCCGCGCGGACATCGGCCGGTCTCGGTACGTGCCGCAGTCTATAGCCCGGAACGGTCGGGGCGCGGCCCTCCTCACCTGTGCGAAGCCAGGTCTCGTTTATCGCAATAATGTCAGCGTCAGTCTCCAACATTGTCATAGTCAACTCATCGTGGCCAGTACCAAGAGAGCCAGCATTAAATAAACCAACTTTAAAGTGTTTGAAACGAGACATTACAAAAAACTAATAACTACGACAGCACAATAACAATTGCAAACGAACAACTGTTTACCCGTAAGTATTACGCAATCATTCCTACTAATCACAGCTAAAATAACGATTGGTGTTGCATAAATATATAATAAATAATGTACGCATATATGGATAACGGTAAAATGAATAAATATGACATTAAATATTGCTTTGTTCCAGGCTGAATCACTATACGGGGCTGAAGTAATTGTGCAATATTGATTCACTCCCGCGACGACACACAAACACGTAAATAACAAATGGGCCATAAAAACACGGTAAGAAAGACTGAATACTTTTGGACACAAATATAATGAACTGATGATTACTACGAAAAAACACAATAACAATAATTTCTTATTATTTTTTTTAGGTCTAATCAACGGGTTTGCGAAACATCTCCAAATCGGACAGTTGGCGTATTCGCTGACTAGGCCTGCCGTCTACTCGTCGGGCGAAGATCTTGCCGTCCCTCGTCCACACGTAGCGCCAGGCGGCATCGCGCGCGGCCTCACGTGCGCGCTGGAATAGCTTCCGGTTGCTGCTCGTCAGCCGCTCGTTCACGTAGAACTTCTGCGGCGACGAGGCCAGCCCCAGGCCCTCGGTGGTAGCACCGCGGCGCGTGCGCGCGGCCCGCAGCAAGTCGTCCCGCACGGCGCGGCGCGCCAGGCGCAGCACCAGCGGGCGCGGCCGGCCCGGCTCGCGAGCGCGACCCACACGGTGCACAGAAGGATACTTATTTTCAATACTTATAATAGTAACCGTATGGCCCGTCTGATGGTAAGAGGACAACAAACCCCACTGAGGCTTGCAACCTCGTCCATGTCACATGCGCATAGCCCGGCCACATTGTGAAAAATACTCTCATTTGGTTTCATGTCGTGTTTCTTTTTTCATAAACACTATAGTCTAACATAGTAGGCACCAAGTAGTAATACCATATCAGACATAAACTCCCTCATCGAGCGTATAGGTGTGTGTATGTATGTGGACAAGAAAATGCAATTTCACGGGCTACAGTCTAAGCGGGTTGATAGATTTTTACATAGTATATATTAATATGATACATATAGTAGTTTACATAGTTTCCAAACGGATTAACTGATTTGAGTGTGTTTTTACCCTAACTGCCGAAGGAGAAGAGGGTTATGTTTTTCGAGCGAATGTATGTATGTATATGACCTTATTCTTTGGCACGCCCTGCAGCCTAAAGCGTTTGACGGATTTCGACATATGAGGTGATTCCTCTTAATCGTGGGAGTGACATAGGCTATAAGTACAATTTGAAAAAAGCAGTTGGGTTTTTTGAGAAATCTTTTCATTTCATTATTTAATTGAATGTCTTGTCTCTCCATATGGTTTAGTCGAATTCAAAGCTATGCATTAAGTTAACTGTTCTTAGCTATGTCTGTTGTGTCGAGGTTGCTTTACATTTTTAGGGTTCCGTAGTCAACAAGGAACCCTTATATTTTCGCCATATCCATCTGTGCGCCCGTCTATCCGTCTGTCCGTCCGTCCGTCCGTCTGTCCGCCTGTTGTCTGCCCTTCCGTCCGTTCGTCCGTCCGTCCGTCCGCCTGTTGTCTGTCCGTCTTTCCGTCCGTCCGTCCGTCCGTCTGTCCAACTGTCTATTCGTCTGTCCGTCTGTCCATCCGTTCGTCTGCCTGTTGTCTGCCCGTCCCTCCGTCCGTCTGTCCGCCTGCTGTCCGTCCGTCTGTCCGCCCGTCTTTCCGTCTGTCTGTCCGTCCGTCCGTCCGTCCGTAGGTCTGTCCCCCTGTTGTCTGTCCGTTTGTCCATCTGTCTGTCTGTCCGTCCGTCTGTCCGTCCGTCTGTCCAACTGTTGTCTGTCCGTCCGTCTGTCCTCCTGTTGTCTGTCCGTCCGTCTGTCCGTGTGCCGCTAACGCCGCGGCACAAGCATATTCAGTACAAAAATGCTTGTGCCGCACACCGGTAGAATCACGCCTTAACTAAGACAGACAGGCAACTACGGAACCCTACACTGCGCGTGGCCTGACATGCACTTGGCTTCCGTCAGTCTGTCTGCCTAACCGATTAACCGTTCGTCGATTTGCTGAGATGTCGCCAAGTCAGCCACGATGTATGTATAGCTACATACCTAAATGTGTGTGAGTCTGTGTCTCCGACTATGTTTCAGTCCGTCTGTCTGTCTGCCTATCCGACAAACAAAACTGCGACCTCGCAGACTTTTCCTCGTCATAACATAATTAGTAAAAAAGTAAGTATAGTTATATGTATTACCTACAGATTACGACGATGGCAAACAAGCATACAGATGCCTTATGGTAAGCAGTGAACAGACACGCTGTATACCCCTTTAGATCCTCGCGACACCAGAAGAATCACAATTGCGTTGTTTTATTTTAACAGAGTTGCGTTTTTATTATTTCGTAGAATTTTTAATAGCCATACTCATTTTATATTTCCAACGTTAATGTTTTCTAATTGTGGATGCCAGGATAGATGTTAGTCGATTATAATTCCTAAGTATTTCATCAATACAAAAGAATACTTGTAAGAATACAGTTAATCTTTCTTTGAAGCACAGGGTTTC
Organism: Epinotia bilunana; assembly: GCA_947049275.1. Taxonomy (NCBI): domain Eukaryota; kingdom Metazoa; phylum Arthropoda; class Insecta; order Lepidoptera; family Tortricidae; genus Epinotia; species Epinotia bilunana. The sequence continues at coordinate 1,388,336 of OX346256.1, read as the reverse complement.
TCAATCAAGACTAAGAATTCTAGAGTAGGTAATCCCCACGTTGGCTCAGTTGGAGCTTCACATACACTTTTGGAATTTATCCGCAGCTATGCATATATTTACTTTCAATGGGTAGCAATATAATACCTATCTTCTATAGTATTAACTTTTAAAATATATGTAATTTAAATATATATTTTATAACTAATGTATAATTGTATCATGTTATGGTAAACAAATATTTCCCTGGTAAGTAATATAAAATAATGGACCTTAGGGACATAGGCTACGTTTTATGCAGCAACTCTAGCTGAGCAGTTTGTATATAAATATAATACCTACGCGCGTGGAGCCGCGTGGGCATATAATAATAATTATAAGGAAGTAAAGTTAAGGAGTGCGCGACTTTGCAAGTTCGTATGATAATTTCCTGAAATAATTATACTTACGACGTATTTATAAAATATTAATTATATGTAACTATTGCAGTTTCAAGATGCACAATGAACACCATGCAAAGCCCGTTTTGCCTAACATTCGAACGGAGCCGAGGATACTGCGCGACGCCAAATTACAAGGAACTTTCACCTGAACCCCTTAAAATGGACCACGAAAGTAGGCATTAATGTTCAAAAATATTGGGTTTCACATACAGTGTGAATAAATGCAAGTCCATTTTATCTAGCAACTACAAATGAAGGGTTCTCGGAGGGAACATTCTCTAGTCACATTTTTTTCATGTCTCAAAATGTAAAGCGCGTTATGGATGATATTCAAAACACACTTTAAAAGAAAGTAACTTGACATGTTCTTCTGTGTATCATTCAAATATTAAAGGCAGACGATGAATAATAATTCGTCGCTATAATTTTGAAGGTCTGTCATATCATATCTGTCCATATTCCGTGTGGTGCTATATACTGATTTATTTAGTATTTAATAAGGATGGAGTGCAGCGCGCCTTCGTGCATTGAAGGATATATATAATAAATATATATACCTATTTATTCAGAAAATTCTACGGTAGGCCTAGTGGTTCCGTTATGCGGCTGTCAAGCGGCGGTCGGTCGTGGTAAGAATCCCGGCTCGTACCAATGAGTTTTTAGGAACGTACGCAATAATTACCGTTAGATTTTCGGTGAAGCAAACATCGTGAGGAAACCATTCTAATTCCAATAAGGTCTAGTTTTCCCTCTGAATTGGAAGGCCAGATGGCAGTCGCTTTCGTAAAACAAGTGCCTATTTCAAATATTGGCATTATATGTCAAAGCGAACCCTGCGCTGTTAGGGCACAACCGGGAATAACGCTAGGAGGATGGCCTATTTATTCTGATTGGAAGTCCTTAATATAATAGTTTGAGGCTTACAACTCCAGGAATATCTCATGTGCTGACTATTGTGAAGTTCTGGGTTTACGGGGACCGGAGATCAGATAAACGGCTGTTAGGATAGATCCCTTTATTTTGACCAAGTCAATACGCGTAGCAAGCAGCGTACGAAGTAGTTTGCTGGGCAGAGGCCGCATACATTACGAGTACAACTATATATGACTTGAAGGAAAAAACATCGGGAAGCTGAGACCAATATTGAAATAGTTGTACCTACCTACATTTACCTATTCTGCGACATAAAACATGGATACTAAACTTAAGCTAACCTTGCTATTCAGTAACCTAAAAAACTTCATGCGAGAAAGCATCGGAAGATTTATTAAACATAAAATTACTGTTTCAGAGAAATGGACATAACACAACGTCTCAGGGGACTGAGGTAGCACATTATTTTTTCTGTGATTTGAGTCTATTGACAGGTCTTACCTGGTAGTTTCTGCATATTTATGAAATGCTGAGGGTCTGATAATGGAGCGAAACTACGTAGTAGGGAACTTTGAGAAAGCCCATATATTGTTTCTGTGTTAAGGTGCCATTGACAGCGTTTACCTAGAAGTTTCTGTATTATATGAAATGCTTAAGGGTCTGATGATGGAGCTGAACAAGTAATGTTTGGGTTCTATTGACAGGTTTCACAAAGTACCTTCTGTAAATAAACTACTGAGGGTCTGGTGATAGAGCAGAAAAACATCACTGGGAACCTGACATACCCTGCCAACCCACATAGCAAGTGGACCGTGCATAGGCTCTTTTGATTCAAATTGCTAAATAGCTTCTCTACATGAACTTCTGAACAAAAGAAAATAGTCTACACACTACGCTAATATTATTAAGAGGAAAAGTCTGTGAGATTGTAGCTTTGTAAGTTTGTATGTGAAAGCCTAGAAACACTTCATAGATTAGATTACTGTTTCAGATGAACGTAAGAGTGCTGCAGTCAAGCAAAATTCCGATGCAAGCACGAAAACACCACGTGTTGGAGTACTTGGAGTTTACTGTTTCTTAATAATAAATAATATACTACTTACGTAGTTCATGTTCAATATACCTCATTCCATAGTGTTACCGTAGCTGTTTAATCTGTGTAATGTAATGATATTACGACGATATTTTTAGGCCTTTAGGCCTCGCCTAGCTGCGGGCAGCACCCGGTAAGGTAAGGTTTGGTTAATATTTTGACATTTAGCATATGTGTTTTCGTATTTTACTATTTATTATATTGTTAAAGCAACCCTGCCTACGAGATGGATTAAAGTAAGGAAATCATATAACTATCAGGTAGACAATAGGCTACAACAAGAGGTAACGAATGTCAGTAGAAAGAGAGATATAGCTATGAAGTTAATGCTGGAGAACGTAATACAACATTTTGTAAGTGTGTATGTTCCTCTAGAGTGGAAGAGATGACGTAGTCAAAGAGAAGTTTTGGTAGGATTTTGGTGCAGTAATAATGGAAATTCCGAAAAACGATCCCTCCTTCCACTTGGCTCCCAAGACTATAATCCTATAGAATTTCAACATAATATTTATGCCACTTTGCTCCCATGGTATGAAATGATATTTTTTCATGCCTTCCTTAAGTTCTATTTTTCCTCTTTGCACCCACTTCACTGCCGAATGGCATCCAGGGATAATATTTTTCTTCTTGAGTCCCAAAGCAGTTTTATTGGGATCTCAGGACAATACTTTTCCAATTAACTCCCAAATCGCTGCTGTTTGGGATCCAAGGATGATATTTTTCCTATTTGCTCCCACGTCATTGCCAAATGGGATCCAGGAAAAATATTGTTCCTCTTGGCTCCCAAACTGCTGTTGTTTGGGATCACATTATAATATTTTTCCTCTATGCTCCGACGTCACTGCCAAATGGAATATGTACCTATATATTAACAATCACGTTCTCGGAAACGGCTCCAACGATTTGGATGACATTTGGAATACGAGGGCGGGAAATCGATCTAGCAGGGTCTCGTGTCTGGAAAAAGTGTTATAACGCAAAACCAATTCGGTTTTTGCTATATATTATACGGGTCGGGATCGGTAGCAGTCGCCATTTTCTCACTTCGCCAATTGTGCGAAAAATACAGAAGTGCACAGAAAAAATCTGCATATAGTGTTTGTTGACCTCGAATAGACATATGAGTACCTGATGTATGTTCTCCGCTGATTATATTGTTCTTGTCCGTGGAGACCCATACCAGACACAGAACAGACTGGAGAAGTGGCGACAAAAACTAGAGAATGTTGGCCTGCGGATCAGTAGGTCCAAAACTGAGCACATGTTTTGCGATTACGGCGGGCTCTCCAGTCTGAATCTCCATTGTGAGACCTGTCGTCATGTATGGATCGCAGTTTTGGGCCTTAAAGGTGACGGATGAAAAGAAACATGCATGCATGGTTACATTTTACGGAGATGAGAATGTTAAGAAGCATGTGTGGCGTGACGAGGACGGACCGAATAAGAAATGTTGTATGTAAGGGGATGCCTGAAAGTATCACCTATTGTATTTATGAGGATAAATTGAGAGCCAATCGCCTTGTGTGGTATGAATGAATGAATGATATTTGTTTTGTGTAACCATGGCTACATATTATAACATATACTTATCTAGGACTAAGGGGTTAGTTGGTACATCTAAACTATGTATGGGCACGTAATGCGGAGGGATGAAAGTCATGTGACCAAAAGAGTATTAGGTATGAATTTGGCTGGATATAAGATACGAGGTAGACCAAGAAAAAGGTGAACGGACTGTGTGTGTGAAGACCTATACCAAACTAAGTCCGACCAACTGGATGCGAGTGGCGCAGGCCCGGTCATTGTGGCACTGTTTAGGGGAGGCCTATGTCCAGCAGTGGACTTTTTCGGCTGATATGATGATGATATCAAAATAAATAGGGGTGTAGACATTAAATAAAATAATCAATAATGTAATATGTTTTCGCAAAACGCAATTTCATATGAATCGATGACGCTTGTAGATTGTGACGTCACTAAAGACGGCAACGGGCCGCGCCCCGTCGACGAGGCCCCCCGGCAGCCTCGGATAATGTGACGTCACACACCGTTCGCGTTTTCTCTTTCTAACAAGCGATATTTCTAATAAACGGTTGTAGCTTCGTAATTCTATGAGATATCTGAATGGGACGTTACTAGGCATATTTTTTTGCCTTCTTTCTTTTGAATTAATAATAATTTTCGAGTCTACTACTATACTACGAAAAAAACGGAGGAGGTTCTCAAGTCAACGCGTATATATTTTTTTTTATGTATGACCACGCATAAGTTTTTACAGAGTAGTCCGATTTTGATAGTTCTTTTTTTATTAGAAAGGGTATACCTTGAAATTGGTCGCACATAAATTTTAAATAAAAATTTCAACCCTTAGGTAGAAAAACACAGTGTGTGCGTGTGCGTGTGTGTGTGTGTGTGTGTGTGTGTGTGTGTGTGTGTGTGTGTGTGTGTGTGTGTGTGTGTGTGTGTGTTGTGTCAAAACCTCACGATGAATAAGCTTTAGGCCTGTCAGTCTTGTGTGTAGACCTCTCAGTCTCTGCATTTCTGCTAAAGCTCGTTCATCGCCACAGAAAATTGAAAAATAAAAACTTTTTAACAAAAAATTAAACCGCCAAAAAAATACTGAAAAGCAAGAAATAATAAACCCTTTTTTTTAGTTTAATAACTAAGTTCTTAAACTATTGTAAGTATACCTAAGTATATATTTTTGAAATTATTTTGATAAAGTAATTTTGAGTCGGCGCCAAACAATCAATGAACAAAGATTCCAAACAAGTACAAGTTACACCAAATCAAATTAGGGAGCGACCACACTTGATTGCTTGGCGCCGACTAAAAATTACTTAGGTACACGTAGATTAATTTAAGAACTTGGTTATTAGAGTTTGGCCATCGAAACATGATATTGACCTTGAAACAGAATTCTTTATATGGCAATACTCAACACTTGTCAAACCCTAGTACGTTGGTTGTCAAGTCGTGTCAATTTTCGGAATAACAAACGGATATCTTGCGTTATTATGTCGAAACCTATAAAAAGTTCATCTAGGAAGTTAATTTATACAATGATGTGTAAATTTAAAGCAAAACAAGAAGAGCGAACCTCTGCTTTTCGCGAGAAAGAACGATATTTCCATGAAATAATGGCTGCCACAGGTTAGTGCACTGTAATGATATTGATACTTGTTGAATATTTGTATACTCCATTGTTATTTCAAGATATATTTCGTTGGACTATAAATATTATTCGATTAATTATGCTTTTGTTGTTGGTTTCAGTTTGAAATAGCAATTTCTCCTACATTTAGAGGTTATGTTCCGATTGTAATTGGAAAGGTATTTATTGCATGTTTTTTATTTCAGAGAGGATAAGAGATAATGCCGATGACAGCAGCTTAAATGAGTTGAATGCTATTACTAATGCTGTGAAGAGTTTACAACAACTAGAGGAAAATAGTCAGCTCAAAACAGAAATTCAATATGTGCAAGAAATTTCGGCAATGACAGGTATGATATTCTGACAGTAAATTAATATACTTAAGTGTAAAATCCACATTTATATTATAGTAAGCAAGGAAATCACATTTAGTTAAAAATAATATCTTTAGCAGATGTGGGGTGGGGTGGGCTACAAAGATGCAACTAGTATAGTGCCAGAATGAAGGAAATGATCTTAAATAATATTACTTAAACAGTTCTTATAGACATGTATTAATGGATGGACACTAGATGACCCTCAGATTGGATTCTGATCAGTTGACCACAACAATTTATTAACCACACCACCCGCTATTGGTCTCGGGGTCGGGGGTTAGGAATGTAACACTTTACCACATAGGGATGATTAGTTAGATCACTTATAATATAATAATAGGTTACATAGTGATTGATGCTTCCAATAACCATAAGCTATACCGTTATTTAAACAATATAATGTTTTTCTAAAAAATATATAAACGAGCGTAGTATAATCATGGAGAGATATGACATTGCAGCATGGAGACACAGATTTTTGAGAGCCATTAGTAAATACCGCCAGCAAGAAAAGCCGTTAATTTATTTGGATGAAACATATATTCATCAAAATTATAGACCAAAAAAATCATGGCAAGGTCCATCTACTAGCGGTGTGGTTGAAAAAATTTCCCCAGGGAAACGGTTCATTATTGTACATGCCGGGTCCGAAAAAGGATTTGTACCCAATGCCCTCTTGGTTTTTAGCACAAAATCTTTGTCAGCTGATTATCATCATGACATGAACCGACAGAACTTTTTAAAATGGCTGCAAGAGAAATTAATCCCTAATTTAAGGGAACCAAGTGTGATAATAATGGATAACGCAAGTTATCATTCAACTCAGGTAAATAAACCACCCACAATGAATCAGAGAAAGGCCGCCATTCAAGATTGGCTCACTACCAATGGAATCACTTATGAAACTTACATGTCGAAGGAAGAGCTGATGTGTCTGGTGGACAGATACAAAACCAACCCAAAATATGAGATTGACAAAAGCGAAAAGGAAAGTGGGCAGCAAAAATATGGGACTTACTGTAAAAGAAGTAGAAAAAGCGATTTCAACGGAATTTGGGACTGTAACTCCAGAGGACTGCAAAAAATGCACTGACCATATACTGCATGTGGAACAAAAATATATAGAACGAGATGGAATCATCACAACATTAGAACCATTCATTATAAATGTAACCAGTGACAGGGACTCGAGCAGTGAGTCTGAGGATCCAATTGAGTTTTTGGAATCCGATTTTGAGTATGATAGTTAAATAGTCTGATTTCTTCTGAGAGTTCTGAGTCTTCCCATCTCTCAACAAGTATACATAACAATATCTATATAAATGAAATGTGTCACTTTTAATGAAAATATTCTGTGAATAGGCTCCTTACATTACAAGTATTTCAAGTATTTGACGTATTGACGACCGCTTTAGCCTAGTTGGTAGTGATCCTGCCTACGAAGCTGGAGGTCCCGGGTTCGAATCCCGGTAAGGGCATTTATTTGTGTGATGAACACGAATATTTGTTCCTGAGTCATGGATGTTTTCTATGTATATAAGTATTTATTTATCTATATAAGTATGTATATCGTCGCCTAGTACCCATAGTACAAGCTTTGCTTAGTTTGGGACTAGGTCGATTTGTGTAAGATTGTGTCCCCAAAAAAAAAAAATTTGTTTGTGAAATAGTACTCATAATAAAGGACATAAGATTACAAAAAATATTTTAAGTTTTATTATTTCCCCACCTTGTCGGCGTGATTGGTATGTAACATTATTCATGCCAAATTACAGCTTTCTAGTACTAAGGTCTCTGAGCTCAGCCGCGGACAGACAGACATAGTGAAACTATAAGGGTTCCTAGTTGACTACGGGACCCTAAAAACAGGTTTTAAATGGCGTGCCCGTCTTACAAGAACATAGTACTTGTAGTGATTTAGAAAACATCTCAATAGACTTACACCAAAAGTCAAGTTTGCTTTGACACCTGTTGGCAATTATCAAGATTGCGTATTCCTAGTTCATAAAGGTTTGCCACATCTACATATTTGAAAGGAGAATGGGCAAATTAGTATGGGCGGTGTACCCAGAGTGTATACAGTTGAGACATATATCATTTGAAAGCTCTTAAGAAGAGCTTTAATTCTGTCTATGACGCCGAAGACCGGTCGCGTGCAGGGAAGCTCCAATCGCTCATTTTATAACTGCACTGTGGTGTTTACTGGAACTAAATATTCTCATACTAATGCGCCACTTGTGCATAGACAGTGGCGCCAGTATTTTAGTGTATGGCTAAAAAGGCTTGAAAATGAACTGGGTTGAGATCGTAGATTTTTCCTTGAACGAATAAATGTTAAAAGTCCATGTTATAACACCTAATTATATCAAAATCCCGCTTCCTTCGCTTGTGCTACTGCACGCGAGATGTCGCTAGTAAATAATGTTGGCTCTACATTGTCGTTTTGACACGCTGACAAGATACAGTTGACGTCTGAGATATTTCATACTGCAAAGAGTTACCATATTTATTTCTCAATGTGTTCAAAATAATCATTATACCTACAAAGCTAAAATTAAATCTATAAACTATATATTTGTTGACTAATTTATATTTAATGCTTACGATAGGCTTTGGGGTATTTGGCCTTAGGCAGGTGATTATATCGCCTCATGAGAATCGAAGTTCGTATAGCCCTTACTCTATCGGACTTGCCAATTGATATTTATTGCTTACAATGGCCATTGGGCTCTCTGGCCTTAGGGCAGGTATCATGAGAATCGAATACATATCGGCGAATATAGTCTATCTGGATCGATTTCAGTAGAATTGTATATCTTTTGATTTTACCAAGTTTTCAAGTAATACCTACTAACCTGCTTTTTGGTTTCAACCTATTTGACCTACCATCGTGTATTTGTTAGACAGCCAGATGATAGCATCTGGCTGTCTAGCAAATACAAAAATAGTGCCATGACTTATTTTCTACAGAGAGGGACGGAAAGGCTCTTATGCAGCTAAATTAAGACCTGGTCCTAAAATGACTGACGACTTACCATAAACAACCTACTTAATTTGGGTGGGTATTTGCCACAACCTCGTGCTAACTAGCGGAAAATAAAAAAAATAACTGTGGCAAGAATGGTATTTCCCTTTTTGTCACACTTATTGAGATTTGTATACAACTATCTTGCTCGGTCGTGGAGTTGTTATTACCATACCTTGTCCTGAGTAATCATGTCCATGTGCCATGATTAACTTCTGTCGTACTTAGTATCTGGTCTGTGTCAATCAAACATAATGAGATGATCCAACTCATGTGGTGGTTGCCAACTCTAATAATGTATATTATGCTAGTCATAATCATAACGTACGACCCAGACAGAAAAATCCTGGCCTGGGTCGATTGCACTACTCTTTTGGCTGTATAGTGATTTCGATGCTCATACAAAAGATTGGCAACTCTGATAAATTGCCAATCTTTCGTATGAGCCCTCTTGGCGTCTATTTCCTGCCATTTTACGTTTTCTTTGCCTATAAACCTTACATTTTCAATAAAGCTGCTGTCACTGTGGCAAGCACAAGGAATAAGGACTTAAACTGAGATTGAGCGCCTAAATTGCATATAAAATTATAGACTTCTAACTACCCTTATCCCACGTAATGCAAAGAACGCAGGCAAACGAGCGGGATAAACTATAGCTTACGACCAATCAAAAAGCATATTCTATACACTGAAAAAAAAAGATTTTTTTTGAAATCGGCTCAATGGTTTCGGAGATAACCCATTACATAAAAACTTACAAACGTACCAAGTTATACTATCTCACAGACTTTTCCTCTTTATAATATAAGTATAGATTTATGGATTTGGGCACACAAAGAAGAAAAAAAAGGATTTGTGTGCGGCTGTGTTCGTTTCCATAGTCGCCTGACTGCACGCGTGTCGAGCCGCAACACGCGCTGCCTGACGATAAACAAGGCCAGCACTATAATACACCATTTAATATACGCATATGACTCCGTTTTGTTCCATTCCGGCGACTCATCCAGCGAGCAGTTCTGCTGCAAGGTCGCGGAGGCGTTGGCCATGCCCGGGAAGGTCGACGAGGCTCATCGAGATTGCTCGAAGGAACGTACTGGCGCTATACAGGCAGACAGTCTCACCCCCTGACTGTGGGAACCTTAACAGTCTCTGTCCGGAGCTACCAGTTGTGAGACAGGGCCTATTAATAAGTATACGCCTTTATCATACAAAAAATCACTGGAATAAGAGACTCGTCTACTATTTATTCATGCCAATTCTTGATTTTCATGCATGAGACTTCATCCCGCGAAGAAAATTAAGGTCTTGGCGTTTTGAATGACCACCTCATTCGCAAGTTCATACTTAAGTATCTACTATTAGCAAAAAAACGATAATTTTTCGGTGACTGGCATACTATTTAAACGGCAGATTCTGGCAATAGCGAATTCTTAAAACGGCAGTGTGTAGTATCATTAAAGTTGAACCAATATGTTTATAGTGTCATTAAAGTTGAACCAATCGTTAGCTCTCTAACGCTCTCTAAAGTTATGATTATGACAGAAATTCCTTTTGATAGCCAAAGTTAGGTAGGTTAGGTTCGTTAAGTAGCTTCAGATGCCCGAAGATCGGATTCCATCGAAACTGTTACGGCTGATCAACCTAACACTGATCTTTGAAAATGTGACTGTGTGAAAGCATTATGGCGGTGCTGCCTTTAATGGGACTTTTAGGACATAAACATTTAAGTGCCAATTGTAAGTTCGTACTAAAAAAATAAAACATTTGCAGTTTTCTTGATGGTCCTTTCGCCCTAAGAATCTGCCATAATAGGAATCTGCCTTTACCAGCATCAGCTCTTAACCGAATAAAGGAACAGCGGGGTGTGCAATTGTAAACGGTAACTGGTTACTGGTGTAAACATAAAGTACCTACCTAATGAACACTAAAAATTGCCAGGCCATACCTACCAAAGATTAGAATGGAAGAGAACTTGTTATAGACACTTTTTGTGTAATGCTAATAATATTATATTCTTCTTTTAATAACTATAAACTATAAACATTCTGACATGTAATATTGACAATTACGAATAAATAAATATGAATATGAATATAATAGTAGTAGAAAACGGTCGGTTAATAAATAAATGCTACTACGACTTTAAGGACTTTTTTGATGATAATGTTACAGACACCTTCTAAGTGATTTATTATTATAATGATAACAATGACATTTACTTACTTTACTTACCTTTTGATTATTGTATTTTTTCTTAATTACTTAACGAATTGCATATTTTTTATATCAGAAATGAATTCTACGTTACTGATTTATCGGAAATTGATACCAAACACCAAGAACAAAGCTATCCATGGATGGCTATTAGCTAGCCTAGCTAGTTAGAATTTTTAGAATGAAGCCGGGTAGAGCGGAACTTTAACCCCCCCCCAGAGGGGGTCTCCCGAGGGCTACCGATCTTAATCGGCTTATTTTGACACAAGGAATAACTGTGCCAAGTTTCATACTTGTATCAAAAAAAGTAAGGTTTTTTTTCCAAACGACCATGTTTTTCACACATTATTATAAAATCGGATAGGAGTATCCGATTTTATAATAATGTGTGAAAAACATGGCCATTTGTGATGTGACAAAAATAAATAATTGTACCTATAAATTATTGAACCGGCTTACAAAATTTCACGAAAATCGGTGGGGAACTGCAGCCTATAGACGAGAACTGCGGGACATTCGGACATATATGCGGCCCCTGACTGGTAATCTATCAGCCGGTGATTTGCATCCACAGAATGGGAATCGAAGAGAAAATACTCCCCGTCCCGTTTCCAGACGCCCACCGTCATCCCTTGAGTGGTAAAATTAAAACCACCTCCATCTGCGTCGGTAAAGGCCTCTCGTAAGGCCATCAAAGCCTCATTCTGTAATGTACCATCTCCATAGGATTTGGTAATTTCATCCGCTAAATCACATTTTTCTACATTTAATACCTTGCCAAAATTCGTTCCCTGCATCTGTAGTAGACATGACTTATAATGGGTATAGCCGGATGTAAGTAAACCATCCACATCAAAATTATCAAAATCAATGCCACGAGACGTACCGTAAATTACCGCTCACTGCAACAGCCATCCCGAAACATTGCTGCTGGGGTTGGCGGAAAACGTTAGAAAATTGACTAAGTTTCCCTTGTTTTGCTATGAAATTCATTTTGTTAAGACGACGAATTGGGCATTTTGGTGGCAGGGATCTAGATTTTTCTCAGCAATTATAAAACATATCAAAGCGACATTTGAAAACCTGATTCTTCATTTCAATGACTTCATTTTGTCAGTTGCCGAAACACGATTCGTAAAATTTAATAGCATCGAAAAAAATATTAAAGATACCTCTTGTAAAACAGGGATTTGCATTTTATAGGCAACCCAGATCAATTTATGATTCCAAATTTTCATATTAAATTAGTTTTAACCCATACTTCAATATGCCAGTTGGATTTTTTTAAATTAACTGTAATTTGTAATTGAAACGAAAAAAACTGTTTTGTCGCATACGACCTTTTAATATAAGCCAGCGCGTGCTCGTATTTTGTATGCAATCAGTCTCCCCTCAGCGCAGGCCTCAGACCGCTGCCGGCGTTGTCAGCGACGGACCTGTGCTAGTCGAGCTGCCGCGCGCCATCGATCGCATACGAAATAATGCTCAGCATAAATTGGGAAAAAAGTGTCGGATTTTCCAAAAGGAAAAGGAAAGCTTGTTTAATTGAGCAATTTAAGATTATGACTAAGAAAAGGTGAGTAATCATTATATTTCTACAGTTCACTAGCACAAATCGTAAACAAATCGCCATGACAACCGTCGGTTTCTCGCTATGACGGATGACGCTAGGACAGATATGCAATTCAGTGTTTGTACAAAAAAACCATTGACTATACTTACAAAAATATTCCCTTTCAATAAGTAGACACAAATAATAAAATATATTTCAGGAAGCAATCGTTAGAACAGAGTTCAGAGAACAAATTCATGGAGCCGTCTCCGGATTTGGGTGGGAATGAAACAATCTCTATCGATTTTATGGAAGGATATGTATCCATATTCATTTTAAAGATCTACTTACCATAAATATCAACTCTTTAATGAAGTTAAAAAGTTTTAATTTTAATTTTTGTATTTTTAGAAACGGGACTATTCGCCAATTTATGCAGTTACAGAATGTGTTACTCACGTAAGATTTCAGTGGTTACCTACGTAGTAGTTAAGGTACAATTAATAATCATTTAAAGTTATTAATAAAGAATATTTATTTTAAGGCTGCAGATATTAATCTTCCTGAGGAAAGCATGTCTACGGCTACAGTAAGTATTTCGTTTATTGTTAACTAGCTTCCGTCCATCTGTGGTGTTCAATAACGAATATTTGTATTGTATTATACTTAATTTACACAACTGAACCTTGGATACAAAGTTGACCCTTACAATATCTACAGTAAAATGAACGCTTGTTTCAGATTGAGACCGAAAATCAAGATTTGGGGCACCGAATAATTGATTTTATTAATTTTACAACGGAACTTGTAAAACTTTCTCAGCATAAGTCTTTGTTCGATTGCGGATTAGCTACAATGAAATTAGTTTCAGAAAATGAAGTAGGCTTCTATTCTACTACTACTACTGTTATTTCCTCTGATATTATTTTTCCTGAAGTTTTCGGTGTTGGTGAGGTACCTAACGTAGACAACTTTATGCCATTTTCCGAATATTAACGGCTATAAATGCTTGTGTTGTCTGTCAATAATTTATGTGTAAATAATATTTTTTTTAACTGTAAAGAAGTGAAATCTAAAATATAGATATGTAAATTTGTAAATAACTGTGTAAACTGTAAACAAGTAAAACATAAATATTAAAAAAGATAAATATAAAAATTTACCTGTAAAAACTGTATGTTTGTATTATTTATTGTTTGCTCTGCAGTACCTGCCTACATTTACGGCCCTGATATTTCTTATGTCTAATGGGTCCCAACCTATTTCCGATCAGGCCCTATTTCACCAACTTGAAAATTGTCACCTGACAACGACAATTCTCCGTACATTGCTGGTTCCACAAGTAACCTAGTGACCAGATTAACTTCTAGAACAAGCAATGTATGGCGAATTGTCAGTGTCAGGTAACAATTGTCAAGTTGGTGAAATAGGGGCCAGGTAGACAATATATGGTGGCAGGTGAAATCTATGAACTAAATTTTTAATACAAAGCTTTTTTTGCCGACTGTGCTTTTTGTTGATTGTACTTGCATTGTCATCCATCCCACATAAGTACCTATGCCAAATTTCACGTCAATCTGACCACTAGAAGTGGGTCAAAATTCACTTGCAAGATTTTACACGAACATACATACAAACATTGCAAGTTAATAAAACCTTGTAAAATAGGTCTATAAGATAAAATACTCGTTATTGCATAACCTACTACAATTTGCAAAAAAAAGTTGTAAGGGCAACTCCTAAGACGTCTCTGTTCTAGCGCTCTGTCAGTGTAACGCACGGTCGACAGAGGCTCCTCGCAAGCCGCGTAAAAAGTAGAGGGGTGTGAGCGGGTTGCGGGGCACAAACGCTCTGTTTTCGATTAATTGTTTAGCAATGCGTCACCTTAAGCAGATAGTTAACCAAATTACTTTTACCTAATTATTATTATTATTACCTCTGTTCCCTGAATATTTTAAATATTCCAACCTGTAAGCACCAAAATCCTTCTAGAGAAGCCAAAATCATTTACCTAGATAAATCGAAATAATATAAACATTCCAAAGTTTTGAGAAATTCGAAATTTAAAAATGGAAAGCAAATTTATTTGTTGTTTTAGAGATTATTTATTTGAAATTCGAACATAGGAAACCATCATTATAATCGGAGTTCAAGATACAGTGGACGGAAAATAAAAATTGTACCAAGTCAGTAGTCAACGCTGACCCCTTTCTTGTAATTTTTTACGTTTTCAACCCATATCTCCGCCATTTTTCAAAATTTCGAAAAACTGACTCCAACAAAAAAAAATGTATACTTACCGAACCTACTCACAAAATTTCATGAGAATCGGTTGAGAAATGTGAGCTCTAGGCGATAACAGGGGGAAATCCAAACATCCGGACATGAGGAAAAACGATTATTCGTCCAAGCTGAAGCGTCTAGCTTCGCTCGCTTCGCTCGCTCGGTCGATAAAACGCTGAAATATTTTTTCTTATATTTTAGTATAAGTAAGTACAACCATTTTCATAAGTTTCGAGTCCCTTATTCGCTTAAAAAATCGACTCTCCATATAAATTTCCAACCCATTTTTAACCCGGTTAGGGTAGGCATTTTTAAAATCGCTGAAATTGCTTTTCTGCAGTCTCAACTACAATATTGGAGTTTCATCAAAACTGGTTCAGTAGTTTTTGCTAAAAGTGGGAACATAGGTTGCCTATACTAACTATATATACTGGTTGTAATCGTCGCCACTTGACAACAAAGATGGCATGTTACGTGTACGCGACTTTATCCAATCGGTAATTCTCTAATTTTCTTTGCGGTCACCAATCAAACTTTTTATATGTTTCATATGGTCTAACAGTATAGACGTAGATAAAAACCTAAAGAATTAGATAAGATAAGATAAGATAAGATAAGATAATTCTTTATTAATGCCACAATAAACGATTACACAAAACATATCAATGCAACAACAAGCGACGCTAAAAGGAGCCCCACTCAGCATATTGCCACGACAAGCCGTGGCGCTGATTTTCAGTAGGGCCCTAGCTAAAAACTACTATACTATAATTAAATCTAAAACTAGACGGATGACGAATCAACTAAACGATTAACCAAACTTTTCAAACATACCGTCATGTTGCTAGTTTCCGACCGCTACCCAAATAATTACATGGGAAGAAAAGGATCAAAAAAGTACAAAGGAAAAGGAGATTACATGTAGGTATTGAATAATGATCTACAGGTAAGAATTTAATGCCAGTCCTAAAACATTGAAAGTGAGAGCGTAATTGATATATATTTACACATATGCAAAGATATTTATTTAGCTTCGCCTAATTGAATATTAAAAAAATGAAGTCTACACTTGAATTTAAACACGTTCATTGTTTTAAACCCACGGAGTGGCGGAGGCAGGTTGTTCCAGCACTTGGTGGCAGCATATCGGAAGCTGCCCCGAAATGCGGCGGAATGGTGACGAGGGCAGACCAGCTGCAGAAACCTGCAAGACCTAACTCCCAGAGATCTGGAGTTACGTGGCCAGGTTAGCTTGTCATACAAGTACGAAGGCAGTTGTCGATTCACAACACCAAACATAAGAGTGGCTAGATGCAGTCTTCGGCGCGAGGACATTTTTAAAATTTTGTGCTGATTGAGATATGGTGTGACATGTGTACGAGGGGGAATGTAAAAGCAGAAGCGCGCGCAGGCGTTTTGAACTCGTTGAATTAGTCGCTGTGTTCGTGCAAGAAGACGCGGCCCGTACACAATGTCACAGTAATTAAATCTAGAGAGGACAAGGGAATCGCACAACCGTATTCTAAGTTCTATGTCAAGGAAATCACGAATTTTGTATAGTAGTTTAAGGCGATAGAAACAGTTACGAACCGTGTTGGATATATGGTTTTCAAAACGCAGTTCCCCATCCATAAGAAGTCCTAGGTTTTTGCCCTCTTCTATGCGTTCCAGAGCTGCGTTGTTAATGTGCACTTTAAGATTGCTATTAGATAATTTTATAATTTGTTGTTTTGTACCTAAAATTAAATATTTTGATTTTGTAGGTTTTAGGGAAAGTGAATTACTGAGCGACCATCTAGAAATACGTTCCAAATCCTCATTGAGATTGCTAACCTGTGTGTTTACGGTATCTACATTACACGACGTGTACAGCTGTAGGTCGTCAGCGTATATGTGATAGCGACAATGCTTAATTACCTGTGTAATGTCGCTACTGTAAAGGACAAACAAGACAGGGCCCAAAATTGACCCTTGCGGGACTCCTCTTAGTACTGGAAGAGTCTCCGAGGCCACGATCTTGCCGTCGGATCCCTGCAGCTCGACACGCTGGCTTCGGTGAGTTAGGTAGCTTGTAAACCATTTCGTCGTGCTATTATCAAATCCAAAGTAAGATAACTTTGACAATAGTAAGGAGATATTTATAGTGTCGAATGCCCTCGAGAAATCTAACAATGTAAGTATAGTGCCCTCTCCTTTATCTTGAGCGGCCAAGATATTGTCTGTTACGTCGAGTAATGCGCTTGTCGTGCTTCGGTGCTTGCGGAAACCTGATTGCAGGGCGGGTAGAATATTATTGAGCTCTAGGTAATCAGACACCTGTTGGCAAACGACTTTTTCTAGAATTTTTGAAAGGCAGGGTAGTATACTTATTGGCCTAAGGTCTTTCATATGAGATGGATTGTTGACTTTCGGAATTGGTCGAACTAAGGCTGTCTTCCATCCATCCGGAAATTTTTGTGTGGTGATGGAAGTATTTATAACACTCGTAATTACTTTAAGAGTATAAGGCAGCGTGAGGAGGATCATATCCAAGGTCACTCCGTCGCTGCCTTGAGCGTTTGACTTCAAAGATTTTATGATTTTAAGGATATGCGCTTCAGGGACTGGCTTTAGAGTGAATGTTGAGGAACTAAATCTATGAAATTCAAAGAATGTAAGAGTACTGATAGTGATAACATCGTCATAGGGCAAAGCAAGAAAATGCCGATTAATAATGTTGGGATCATTGAAGTGAACGGGCAGTTGTTTTTCATTTTTACTTCCGATGAGAACGTCATTTTTTAAGTTCGTCCACAAAGTTTTGGAATCATTAGCATTCCGGTTTATCTTTTGCGTGAAATATGCGCGCTTTTCGTTATACAAGGCAGATGTAACAATGAGTTTCAAGTTCTTATAGTAGTTTTTGTGCACTTCCAAATTTGTTTCCTTATATCTCTCGTGAGCCTGATTTCGGAGACTCATCATCTTTTTTACGGTATGAGTAATCCAGGGGCAGTTATTATGAGGTCTAACAAGAGAGGTTTTAACCGGAGCGTGTAAATTGAAAAGGGAGATAATATTAGTGTTGAAAGCTTCCAACATTGTACTCACGTCAGATAAACTGAGAATGTCTTCCCAGTAAATATTTTGTAATTCACTCTCAAATTGAGCTATATTAATGGTACTCAGGGGCCTGTATGAGATGCAATTAGGGGGTGGTTTGTCCTTTTTTATGTTAAGCTGACACGTAATAAACGCATGCGCACTAAGGTCCGGTATATAATTAACTCTTGTTAAACACACAGGCGCATCGGTACATACCAGGTCCAAGAGAGTACTACTGTGCTCGGTGAAGTGCGTAGGCTCGTCAACGTACTGTTTCAAGTTAAAACATCGTAAGAAATTTGATAGTATTTGCGCACGTGCATCATTGGCTAACATATTAACATTGAAGTCACCCAATATCACCACAAAGTCGCACTTCGCAAATGAACTTACGGAATCAGTCAAAGCGTCAATAAACGTATCCAACGGCAGCCATGGCGGCCGATAAGCCGTGCCAATAGCGACCCTCACACCCTTTAAATTAAGGCTTAACCACATTTGTTCGACTGACGGAGTAACGGGATGCTGCCGGCAAACCCGCGCGCCGACGCCTCGCCGAACGTAAAGCCCCACTCCGCCGCCCCGCGAGCGCACTACCGATGAACCGGATGAACGAGGAACGTGTATCAGTCGGTAACCAGCAACAGACGGCGCGCGCGCATCCTCGCCCTCCCTTAGCCAGGTCTCATTGATTGCCATAATATCAACGGAATTTGCTTGCATTGCCTCTATAAACTCTTCATGTTTGTTCCCGAGTGAGCCAGGATTCAATAGTCCAACTAGAAGCCTATTGTTTTTGATCATGATTACGACAAGTAAACAATACTAACATAATATAAAGGCGTGACTGATAATCTTTTAAGCAACTACTACTGGCTGTGTACGGGGATAGATAAGCGATTATGCAAACAATTAATGCATGGCTTGCAGGTGACAATACGCTAGTGAATATAAATAAATTTAAGGAACAGGCGGGGCATAGGTAAACATGTAAACATCTGAATAGATAGCAAACGGCAAAGCTGGATTCCATAGATACGCGTTCAAATATAGAATCATAAGTTAAGCCTTCAACAATATTAGTTATATAATCCATGCATACATAAAAAGAGTAGTCTAAATAATATTTACTTATGCATATACAATTTAATTCACTCGTCCAACACCAGCATTGATAAAAAAATCCTGAAGATCTGCTTCCATGCGAATGCGGCGCGCCGGAGAGTCCTTTTGTCGACGAACATACACTCGACCATCCTTTGTCCAGCAGTATCGCCAATCCAGCCGTTTACATTCCTGCCGAGCATGGTAAAGGAGCAACCTGTTAGTCCTTGTAAGTCGCTCGTTCACATAGAATTTGCTCGGGCACCCAGGCAGGCCGAAGGAGGACGTGTCCGCCCCGCGTCGCACGCGCGCGGCTCGGAGCAGTTCGGCGCGCGGCCCACGGCGAGCCAGCCGAATGACAAGCGGGCGCGGGCGCACGCCCTCAGCAACAGACGCCGCCGCGGCGCCACTCGGCGGGACCCCAGCATCCACAGAGGCCAATGGCTGACGACGAGCCCCCACACGTTCGGCAAACACTACGTCACGCTCTTCGAGTTGGACACCGAGCTTATGGGCGACGAGGCACACCAGGTGACTTGGGTTCTCATTTGGGTGCTCCGGTATCCCTGTGACCTCGAGGTCGCTCAGAAGCAAGTCCTGGTCGCGGTCGTTAAGTTCTAATTTTAACGCGGCGACGTCGCGGCAAGTTCGCTGTCTGCGGAGGCCGCCGGTTCCTCCATCCGCTCCTCCAGGCGCTTGACTTTGTCTTCCACAACCTCCAAACGTCCTGCAAAGGTCCCAACAAGCTGGTGCAAGTCCGCCATCTCGCGTCGCAAGCCTGCAACTTCGTCGCGCACGGTGCTAAACTCCGCGCGAAGCAGACGTTACGTACGTTACGACAAATTACGTACTACGGCTAAAATATGTGTGGAAATTTGTAAAGTTGTACATCACGCTATTGAAGTTTTTAAAATCCGTTGTATAAGTACAAATTCATTCAATACTTATATTCTTATTACGTCTCTGACCACATATACGAATTTTCACATTTACTTATACTATCTCAAGTATGATGCATCAGCTTCAGTCTTAATTTCATAATCAGTCTTCGGTATTAGAAGGAATTGTTATTTTTACCAACTATACATTTTAGATAATGGATGTAATGTGTCATTACGAGTATGACATTTTATTATATTGAAAGTAAATCTATCCGAGATTGTTGCCATTTTGAAACTAAACTGTTTTGACATGGCGACGTAGTAGGAATTAACGTGATATTTGGTTGTAGTGAACCGGTAGCATAGGAAATATGCCCAATGTTCATTTCATCTAAAGGAAATAAGACTTCATGTGAATGAACTGCTGACGTTTTGTATCAAAGCAAAATCTTTATTTTTATTGACTTGTAATGTCGGTCTTTGTTTGTAATGCCTTATGTTTAACTGTCCCGGTCTCATGGCTGTGTAAATTGTGACGACACAAAAGGTTATAGATTAATAGACCCGGCGCATCCAAAGAATGTGATAAAAGCTAGAAAGGTCACATTTGTGGAACATGTTTTTTTGGAATGACGTGCCAGCAAGTGAGAATAACAATTCAAGTTATAATTTGTTTGAACTTCTCGTAGTAACAATGTAACTGTCACTGACAATGTTTAAGTGCAACCCGATCTACCGCCAGAGCCTAGAGAAACATCTAGTGAAAGCTGTAATGATAATTATTAATCACAAATCCCTGGAGATAATGCTGAGAGCAGTAGTGAGACCCCAGATGAGCCTGCGGATGAAACGTACGCCCCAGGAGATTCGACACTGGAAGACTGCGACAACTCGTTTGAGTCTGCGAGTGTAGCGTGCACTCTGTGCAGTGACGCGGGGAACCCTCAGACAGTTCGTGAGGCATTGAACGGCCCAGAAGCGGCTAAGTAGAAAGCTGCGATGGCGGAAGAGTATAAATCCTTCATTTATAACAAGTGTTGGACTCCGACTGACCGCAATATGAAGCAACGCCCTGTCAAATGTAAGTGGACCTTTAAAAGGAAACTTGGCCTCGACGGGGAAATACTAAGTTACAAAGCGCGCCTTGTTGCAAAGGGTTATACACAGAAGTATGGTATAGATTACCTAGAAACATTTCCTCCTGTAGTAAGATATTCGACTATGCGCACGCTATTGGCTCTAGCTGCAGAATATAACATGAATATCGAACATCTGGATGTAAAAACGGCATTTTTGAATGTAGATCTCAAAGAAACCGTTTATATGGAGCAACCAGAGGGTTACAAAATAAAAGGTCAAGAGGATAAATTTTATAAGTTGAACAAAGCCATATACGGATTGAAGCAAGCTTCGAAGTCATGGTATGAAAAAATAAACCTTTTAACGAATAAAATGAAATTTAAGGCTTGTATACCCGCTAAAGTCCTTGAGCGTATGGGCGGAGCCTCGACCCTCTCCCCGCGCAAGTCGCACAACCCGCCGTCGTTTATTAAGCGTTACATAGATTAAGTTACAGACGCGTCATCGCGCATCGTTACCAATGCAAGGGTGGACGTGGGTGGGTGACATTCGTCATGCTTAATTGAAACGTGATATTTGTCATACATAAATTACATAATTGATTAAGTTCAAAAATTATGTCTCTACTATTATAATTTATAATACTATTTACTTACGATTAGTGTAGTTCCGTCAGCACGGCTAGCACGAGACGGCCGCGACATACACTCGATTTTTCTCGCGCTATCGGTCTCTCTCTTATTAGAACATTAGGAAAGAGAGGTATAGTGTGAGAAAAATCGAGAGTATGTCGCGGCCGTCTCACGAGACGGCCGCGACATACACTCGATTTTTCTAGCCGTGCTAGTGAAAACGAAATTCGTTCGAATAACTCTCATTGTCGCTCGAACTAGCAAGCGCGACAGAGAGGGAGATACACGAACGAAGTTCGGTTTCGTTTCGCGGTAGGCCCTCAGCACGCCTAGCACTAGACAGCATCCGCTTGGTGTACTCCTTGCATTTCATTAAATTGTCAAAAGGGCCTCTACGTGTTGGCTCAGAGCTCCACGCACGCCTCCTAAAGGTCCGGGACATCATTGTCCCGTGAGCGGGAAAGACATATAATCCATACTATCCATACTTCCATATCCATACTCCATACAAATATTATAAATGCGAAAGTGTGTCTGTCTGTCCGTTACCTTATGTGTAAGTGTAAGGTTGTTAAGTTTTAAACTAATTTTCGGTATATTTATTACGTTCTACTTCCTTGATGATGATGGCGTGTTCAGTCAGCATCAGATAGTTAGTAGCATCCAAAGTAGCCATATATATCGTAACACATTCCTTACTCCTACTTATAGTAACAAAGACTATTTCGATGAATGTACGTTCCGATATATTTGGCTAACTTGGCTGCTACTAACTATATTATGCTGACTGTACAGAAATCGGCCTCGGGTAAATATATACTTATAGATTAGTTGTACGTTAACCATACTTTGTTTCATATCAAATAATAACTCTGTATCGAACTTGGAGTTGGCATGCAACCCATAGGTATTTACAATATTTGCCAAGCCCACTATTTTTATTAGAACTTATTCTATTAACACTTGACAGTCATTAATACGAGCAGATAAAACAATATTGTTAGTAGGCAATAGATATTGTAAATATATTTACTAATAAAATGTCTGGTTTTAGCGATTTCCCGATTTTGATACTGTTTAGATATTTGATACTATGATATAATAGGTATTTACTTGTGTATTCTTTTTTCTCTTCTCTTGTAAAATTTCTTGTTATTAAGTATTTTCCTCCTGCGCTTATTTAACCCCAAAGACCCAAAATAATTATTGAAAAATTTGTGAGACCTAAGCTAAGACCTACTAACTCTAGTATCGTAAGTTTGTATGTTAACAATGTATGGGCAAACTGGCCTGAAATAAAGAATTTATTATTATTATTATATTCATAATATTATATTATTATTATATATGTCTTTCCCGCTCACGGGACAATGACGTCCCGGACCTTTGGGAGGCGTGCGTGGAGCTAGGTACCTACAAAGTACCAACTGAGTCAACACGTAGAGGCCCTTTTGACAATTTAATAAAATGCAAGGAATACACCGAGCGGATGCTGTCCCTGCCCGTGTCATGGGACGCACACAGAGACAGCACCCACTGAGGAGTCTAGGGCCTATTGATGGTGGATGGAATCTAATTGAAACGGGTTATTGGGTGAAAATGATGGACTAGTGGCTGGGCTATTGGGTGAAACATCGGACGCCTGCCTAATAAAACTGTCTCACTTTTTATCTCTGGCAGACGGTGACTCGCCAACTGCTAGATGATTAGAATAGCACCACCCCCTTTCTTCCCGTGGGGGTTGTAAGAGTCGACTAAGGGAACGGGGTTGAAGTGTGTTGTGGGCGATGGGCTAGCAACCTGTCACTGCTATATCACATTTTGTCGATCTTTTATACCCACATTTATGCTAACAGTGGCACTGGACACAGGTTTCATGTGCTCTGCCTACCCCTTTTAGGGATAAAGACGTGTATGTATGTATGTATGTATGTATGTATTATTATTATTATTATTATTTCCCATCTTGAACTAAAAACAAAAACTAAACTATACCTACGTAAATGTTAATTAGGTACAAATGCCAACACAGTTAACTAACCATCCTGTATTTATACAAGAACCTTATTACAATGCACATAAAGTGCACGCATGGTCAGTCAGCTGTCTTGTCTATAGTACCTACTACTTTACAAACCACGAAATAGATTGTCCACTCTATGCAACAAAATTATCTGTCACTAAAAACTAAACTATACGCAAATATTTATTAGTTACCTACTACACGAATCACAAAACGGATTGTCCACTCTATGCAACAAATATAGTCCACAATTTCCACAAATATTTAAAAATTTCGGCGCAGCGCAAATTGACACAGGTCCGTCATGCAACGTGTCTCGTCCCGCACTGACCGTATGGACGAAAACGGGGAGGCGTAGGAACTTTGGCGGAATATTTCAGAAAACGAGATATTTTTTTAAGAAAATTAAGAAAGTAAGAAAATTATGCCCTTGTTCATTATTGTATGAAGAAAGTTATAAACTTTCATATTATTCTGATAAAAAATGGAGCAGTAAAATGGTTACAAGTGAAAAAATAGGGGTGACTT
This sequence comes from Epinotia bilunana, assembly GCA_947049275.1. Lineage (NCBI taxonomy): Eukaryota > Metazoa > Arthropoda > Insecta > Lepidoptera > Tortricidae > Epinotia > Epinotia bilunana. The sequence goes on along the minus strand of OX346256.1, from coordinate 1,364,011 downwards.
TAGATTTCTTTTTCTCTAATTTTTATTGTTAAAATGGATTTCTACGAAAACTATGACCCGTCGCATATCTTGCAGATTATGATATATTTTTTCCGACGGCAAAAATGTTACGTTATAATGTATAAAACGGTTACAAAACAACTCATTTTCACGAAAATTTCGAATGTGGAGCCTTAACCGTTTATCTTCCAAACCCTGTTTATTATGTCAAGTCGAGCGGGAAATCTATGATTATAATTGCGCTCTATGTCGATGACATATGCTGTTTTCTTCAGAGGATTGTCACGGATCGGCAGATATCAAAGAAATTCACAGAACAGAGAAGGTGTCTTAATGAATATCCCGGCTTCTCCAACACAAGTATGGAGTTGGCTTTTTTAAAATAATATTTTATTTTTTTAAGTTCAGGAATTCCGGTATATTATAAAGCATCACAAAAAGGTTCAAAAATACCTTTTTTTTTTAGGTTATGACTACTTTCAGCGATTTTTGTCAACATATACGTTGGTAAACAGTTTTAGCGACATACAACGAAAAAAATAGTGGTGGTCCGTTTAAGGGCGTAATAGGTATTGTGTTTTGATTACGGAATATTACGAGAAACTTTTTTAACGTGTTATTTTTTTAATATGGAGCAGGTCGCCCCAGTCTGCCAACATGTATATGTATGCAGATGTAAAAAAAACGCGATTGGAAAAAAAATATTTTACGTTTTTTTCTTATCAGAACACGATCCACTATTTTTGTTACATTATCTCGTGTCGTTATCCAACATTCGATACGTATGTTTTTTGATGAATCATAATATATTGCATGGTATATAAGCTCGCACGCCGCCAGACAACATTCCATTCGCTCTGCGCCGTACCGTGAGAGTCACGTTACTTATGTGTTTTTCACTACAAACGCCTTCTCGTTTTTAGTCAAGATTTACATTATTTGTTTTCAAAAATACTTGTTGCGCACGCATACTTATTCGCTCTTAAATTGACGTTTCTTTGTTCCTTTTTAAACAGTTAATTCAGTTGATTTAAGGTAAGGTTGGAGTAATGTTGTGTTGTGCAGTTATAGTTAAGTAGCAAAACATCAAAATGGCGCCTTAGACGATAAGATAATATAAGCTAATATTCATTTTGGAGAATATGGTACAATGTTGGTAATGTGGTAGGTGGTTCAACATATTCTGCCGGAAATAGACGTAGAAATCATTTCCTAGAACTAATTATAGACTAATATAATGCAATTTACTACTTATTAACCGAGGAAAAAAACGGAGGTTCTCAAGTCAACGCGTATATTTATTTATTTCTATGTATGACTACGCATAACTTTTTACAGTAGTCCGATTTTGATAAAAAAAATTTTTTATTAGAAAGTGTATACCTTGAAGTTGGTCCCACATACATTTTAAATAAAAATTTCAACCCTAAGGGTAGGATAAGAGGGGATGATTGATTGTTCACTTACTGATTGAAATGTATGACCACGCATGTGTGTGTGTGTTGTGTTGTGTTGTCGTGTGAAAAACCTCACGATCACGATGAATGTGCTTTAGACCTGTCAGTCTTGTGTGTAGACCTCTCACTCTGCATTTCTGCTAAATCTCGTTCATCGTGAGGTTTGGTGAACTAGTAATTAAGTTAGTTATTAACTATAGTAAGCCACAGAAAATTTAAAAATAAAAACTTTTTAACAAAAAAATTAAACCGGCGAAAAAAAACTGAAAAGCAAAAAATAATAAACCTTTTTATTTAGTTTAATAACTAAGCTCTTAAACTATTGTAAGTATACCTAAGTATATATTTTTGTAATTATTTTGAGTCTTTAATTAACCTTAATAACCAAGTTCTTAAATTAATCTACGTGTACCAAAGTAATTTTGAGTTGGCGCCAAACAATCAATGAACAAAGATTCCAAACAAGTACAAGTTACACCAAATCAAATTAGGGAGCGACCACACTTGATTGTTTGGCGTCGACTCAAAATTACTTTGGTACACGTAGATTAATTTAAGAACTTGGTTATTAAGGTTAATTAAAGACTCAAAATAATTACAAAAATATATACTTAGGTATACTTACAATAGTTTAAGAACTTAGTTATTAAACTAAATAAAAAAGGTTTATTATTTTTTGCTTTTCAGTTTTTTTTCGGCGGTTTAATTTTTTTGTTAAAAAGTTTTTATACTAACATGTGTTCAGAAAATCGGCAACTGAATAGAAGTACTTGTCAAGGAAAGCAACAACATTTATTTACTTGCATTGTATTATAAGTTGCACCTGAAACAGTGATGCAATACAATACAAATACTCTTTATAGCACACCTCAAAACATGAATCAAATAGACATAAGATAGATAAATTATTTATGTGGCATTTTGCAACGAAGTAAGTAAAAAAAAAAATATAAGTAGGTACACAAACGAAACAGAGAATAACGGTAAAACAACGAGTAAAACAATTGTGTCACGAAAAAAAAGTATTTTAAATTAAATTAAAGACATACTGTGCGTTGCAATAATACCAAAAAGGTACTAGCTTCGTTTTGCTTTGCTCGTGTGAACAAGCAATGATATTCTGCTAGTACCTGGGGTCACGGTGCAGGTGAAATATTAAAAGAAAAATAATAATAAATAAATCAAGCTTGCAAATAATATCGAATAAATAAAATAGATCTGTGTGATAGATAAGTATTAAAAATGACTAAATGTAAAGTGTAACTATGTGTCGACATGGAGTGTACATATTATGAAAAAACGTGTGGTGAGATATGTGATGTCCCTTAGAAGCACGCCTTTATTTCTGCAACCAAATAGCCACGAAGAATTCCTGCCACTTGCTTGTCCAAGAGTGATCTTTTAAATTAAAATTTAAAAGATTTCTTGGATGGTACTTGTCGAAGTGGCGGAGGAATGTTATTCCAGCATTTGGTAGTAAGATAACGAAAACTGCCAGTAAAGGCGGTCCTGTAGTCCGACCGACCGTCCATAACAACTTAAAAGTAGATGTTAACAACATTACACGCAGTCTTATCGCTAAAGAGCAGTGTTTTTATTTACTTTGAGTAGTAAACGCTTATTTGACGCAGTAAATTTGGTACAGTCAATAGTTGCAAGTTTCTACTGTTTTTCTCGAGGTAGCATTATTTGGAAGTGGCTAACTAGGTCTATCTATTATTAATTATAAAATTGAATGGAAAAAACATTATATTTTATATTGTGTTTAGATATAACAATACAAACTGTATGTTGGCATGCAAGCCAGCCAGACAGACATTTTGCAAAAAAATGCCCTAGATTGACCTTACAAAGAAAGAACTAACTAAATTGTGGGGCCGATTTTAAGCGATAAAAGTATATACTTAATTTAAATTTGAAAATTGAGTCTTGGCTTGATTTGGAATAACATTCACTACGATTAATTCAATTTTACGCGAAGTAACTGGTATCAATATAGTAAGTAATCATTATTTTGATAAAATCTTACTGTTGGATGTTCCTGACAGCTCGGTAGATGCCGCTTATATTATGTTTTTGTTATTTTGTAGACCAATAAAAACAATTTACCAAAAAGTGTTCAATGGGGTTTTATTCGATTCTAAAATTATGAAAGAAACACTAATCTAACTCAAATCTAAATCTAAAGTCCAAAAGGTAGACTGATGACCTGGTAAAGGTCGCGGGAGTCCGCTGGATGCGGGTGGCGCAGGACCGGTCATTGTGGCAGGCTTTTGGGGAGGCCTGTGTCCAGCAGAGGACGTCTTTCGGCTAATGTGATGATAATGAGTACACAAAAATTACTGAATATATAGATAGATATATATAGAGATGACAGTCAAGATGTGACCATAAACGCGAATTTTGGGTCTAGTGCACCAGTTTTTAGGGTCATTTCGCCGGTTAGCGACCACCTAATTTTATGTGCCGGTTGGCGACCACTTAGCTGAGTTGGTGAACTGAAAGGATATTATATATTTCCTCGGTTTTTTAGTAGATTTCTATTCTAAAACAACAACAAAAATGCATGTACAATTAATTGTCTCAATTGATTTTATCTTCAATAAAAAAAACCTTCTCCTTCAGGTGGTCGCTAACCGAAGGTGGTCGCGTAACCAGCGTAATGACCCTAACGGGTTAAAAATTATAAGTCACGTTACTGCGTTTACGGGTACGTCTGAACATTCTGTGGGTACTGGGTTGGTCGGTATTTTATAAAAAGCGGGAAACGGGCATGGTATTGTACTGTAAAGCTAATAAGATAAATATTTTCCGCTCTTTGTTTTTTAGTTACGTCTGTGAGTTTCGGAAAACAAATGGGGTATTGTGTTGATTAGCAAGACATTTTGGACGTTTGAAAACCACGAAAACATGGCGCAGTGAAAATGGCTAAAGAGCAAAACAGGAATTCTTCATGTTGTTTCATGTAGTCTATCAAAAAAGTTGGTTTTGTGGATAAAAACGAAAGTTAACAAATCTGTCCTTATCTATTTGTCATCATCCTCCAAGCGTTATTCCCGGTTATGCCTTACAGGAGACGGGGGTCCGCTTTGACACACCCGTATAGCGCGCTAGTAACACACGGTTTTATCGACTTGCCATCCTAAATAAAATAAACCTGGGTAGCTTATGCATTATACCAACATAAGAAACATGTTTTGGCCAAATTATCAGTACCAAGGACACAGGAAAAAAATATACTTATCCCAAAACTTTGTCAACGACTGCCATGTTCTTGCAAAATGGCGCTGGTGTGACACAAAGTGTGTGTAGTGTTTGTGGTTTTAAAATGAAACGATAAGTTTTTCCTATGAAACGATAAAATTAATATCAAATTACTGAAAATGGAATAAATAATGTGTTTTGAAATTTCGTTGTACCAATTTCGAAAGAGATGTGGGTGATAAAGTGATATATGTCTTCAAAGTTTAGTCAAAATAGCGCGCGGGAGCATTTAGACCGATAATGTAAATAAATTATTATCATGAGGTAAATAGTGCATTATAAAGTGAATTGGTAATTTTAATTGATGCATGGTTTAATAGCGTTCACAATAGTGCAATATCAATATGAAACAGTTTGGTGTAAAAATGCATTTTGTTTCATCGAGTGACAGAAAACAGATGAAAATCGAAATAAATTCTTTTATTTCTCGATAATTGAACAGGCAGTCATTGTCTTTAAGTATTAAAATGAATAGACAATTTTGTCTGGTATCGATTGGTATATAATATATTTACTTGCAGTTTTTTTTTACCGTCGGCCATTGTGCGTGCGACGTAGCGTACTTATAAATCGGCCGTTTAATACCTGCGCGTGATTCACACTTTTGAAATTTCTTGAATAATGATCATTGGGCAAATTTAAAGTTTTGTGCAATAGAAAGAAACACTTATGTAACTTTAATTGTATGTATAATGTCATACAATATATCCGTAACTTCGCAAACAGAACATTTTATCAGTCCATATATAAAAATCGATTTCTATACAAAATTAAACAAAAAAAACAATAACTATCATTTACCAGAAAATATTACAAATATATGTAAATATAGGTATATTAAATACAAATATTGATCGTTTAATAGTATCGGGTAAGTAGCGCCATCTATTGTGGTTCTTCACTCTGGATTTCACATACAAATGTTCAAGCAAATTTGACAACATCCGCCGCGCGTCGCCGTCTTAACATAATATTGTGCTAAGTATAAGTTTTATATTGATATGTATGTTAGTCTTAGAAATATGGGCCGCGTTGCCCGAGATAAATAAATAAATAAATAAAACGCTGAAATTACTTTTCTTGTATTTTATTAAAGAAACATTTTACGCAGTTTTAAGTCTCTATCTTAAACAAATAAATTAATTCTCATACAATTTTTAGAAACCTTATACATACCATCGACACCACCACCACACCGACAAGAGCCAAGCTCTTAAATATATGATGATGATGTCATATAATATAATATATATATATATATAATATAATAGCTAGGCATCCTTATACATATTATCCTCTGAAGAAATGATATCTAAAAAAACGCCACGCTTTATCCTATTATGAGGTTTCAACTCAACTAACAATATTGGAGTTTCATCAAAACTGGTTCAATAGTTTTTGCTAAAATTGGTATCACAGGTTGCCACTAACTATAGGTATTATACTAGTTGTCATCGTCGCCACCTGACAACAACGATGGCGCTGTTAGGTGGACGCAACTTTATCCAATCGGTAATTCTCTAATTTTCTTTGCGGTCACCATCAAACTTTTTTATGTTTCATATGGTCTAACGGAGTATAGACGCAGATAAAAACCTAGAGAATTACCTACTACGGCTAGAATACGTGTGGAAATTTGTGATGTTCTGCATCGCGCTATTGAAGTTTTTAAAATCATTTTCGGCACTTGAAGGAATTGTTATTTTTACCAACTATACCTACAGTTTAGATAATGGATGTAATGTGTGAAGGTCATTATGACATTTTATTATATTGAAAATAAATCTAAGTATTTGAGAATTTTATCAATTTGAAACTAAACTGTTTTAACATTGCGACGTAGTAGAAATTAACGTGAAATTTGGGTGTAGTGAACCGGTAGCATAGCCCTTTCAGACCCGGCCAATACAATTGTGCGGGTTGATTACATTTAATTGTCAAATCAAAAAAATATGTGAATATATTTCAATATGCGTTAGCAAGGTCTGGTTTTACGGGTCTGAAAGGGGACCGATCCCCAATGTTCATTTCATCTAAAGGAAAATAAAACACTTCATCTGAATGAACTGCTGACGTTTTGTATCAAAGCAAAATCTTTATTTTTGGTGACTTGCTTGTGACGGTCTTTGTTTGTAATGCCTTACGTTTTATTTTCCAGGTCTAATAATGGGTGTATACGTGAACTCAAAGCCGAGTGCCCCCGAGCAGGTTCCGATCGGCTTCAACCTTCCCGAAGAGTTCCAGCAGCGCGTCAACATGGGAAAAAACATACATAATAATAATAATCACTTATTGTATCTTTTATTTATTTATTTTTCTTTAACTACTGAAACAACTACTTCACAGTCAATCAATTTTCAACAGCCCCGTTTAATCCAGGAAACCAGTATCAACATCCCCAGAGAACCTATGGCATATACATTCACAAATCGCCCTAATATGTCTAATATGAGATTCAACGTCCCCGGAGAAACTGTCACATTTACATTCACTGATTGCCCTAACATGTCTAATTTCAGATTCATTATCCCCGCAGTAACTGTCACATTTACATACACTAATTGTGATAACATGTCTAATATCAGATTCGACATCTCCGGAAAAAATGTCACATTTCTATTCACTAATTGCGCTAATATGTCTAATATCAGATTCAACATCCCCAGAAATACCAACATTTCATTCATTAATTGCCCTAACAGGTCTAACATCAACTTCAATTATCATTAAATTGAATTGTTTCTTGTAATCGTATTTGAATTATAATAATTAAAATACTTGTATTTATGAATTTGCATTATTTCCTCACAGTGTTTGAAAAAAGCACTATATGACTCATCTCTTACCAGGCCTCAGCAAGCCTCGGCCTGCCAACCACCTCGTCAGACAACCCCTTACTTTCCGCGCCTCGGCAATAATGTACTGTATAGATACATATAGATATAAAGAAATACGAGTACAAGATTATTTGTGTCACAATGGAACGACCTCAGCATGTGCTGTGACAGTCATTGCGGGCTGTCAAGCGCTGGCTTTCGGTTCCTTCCCTTTTTCACTATACCTGTGCTTATACCACAGCGCGTTGTACGGTGTCAGCTGAGAGCAAGCCACTCTTTCAAGAACAACAAGGGTGCCTTGTTGAAGACGGAATAACAGTCGAATTCCTGAAGGCGGGTGGAAATGGGCAATGGAAAAGGTGGAGAAGGAGGTCAATCTTCGAATCCTACTCGGTTGGGCAGCGTTCGGGAAGCTACGGCACATCTTTTTGCCCAATATTCCGCAGTGTCTCAAGATGAAAGTTTTTGACCAGTGTGTGTTGCCAATTTGCGAGTGATGACATGGCATGGAGACTTAGTCGCTTCTATGGGCCTCATAAGAAGGCTCAAAGTCACCTAAAGGGCAATGGGGAGGGCTATGCTGCGAGTTTCTCTGCGTGATCGCATCAGAAATGAGGCTAAGAGCGCCAGAACCAAGGTTACCGAATCGTTAAACTTACGGGCACATTGCACGTAGAACCGTTGGCCGTTGGGTCGGAAAGGTTTCCGAGTGGTGACCACGGACAGGAAGACGTAGCATGGGTAGACCTCCGACATGGTGGACGATTATCTGGAGAAGGTCGCGGGAGTCCGCTGGATGTGGGTGGCGCAGGACCCGTCACTTTGGCACTCTTTGGGGGAGTTCTTTGTCTGGTAGTGGACGTCTTTCGGCTGTTTTTATTCAATTCAATTCAATTAATTTTATTTCGGACCAAGTCCATAACGTGTTAGTAACATTTTACTTAAATCTAGGGTTAATATTATATTAATACAAATTAACACATAAGGGTGCATGCAGTTGCACCCAGTGCTTCAGCCACGGTGAGTCCCACCTGTCGACCAGCGTGCACAGGATGGTATTCGAGCTGGCGCGCCACCTTCTTAGCAGCGAGCTACAGCGCTTTCTGATGATCGCGTGGAAGCCATCGACCCGACCCTCCGCGAACATGCCCGAGGCGCTGCAGTGCCGCGGCAGCCCGAACACCACCCTGTACTTGTTGTTGTACTGTACCCGCAGAGCGCTGTATGCCCGCTGCGTATAGCTGATCCATAGGCTGCACGTGTAGAAGGACTGGCAATATGCTTTAAAAAGCGTAGCCTTCACCTTATCAGTACATCGTGCAAACCTACGAGCCAGCATGTTGCAGTGCACAGCCAGCGCTCTGCGTTCCCTCTCCATGTCCATGTTGTCACACATGTCATCAGTGACCCAGTGGCCCAAATACTTAAAATGCTTGACATGTGCTAAGGGAGTGCCACATAGAGTTACAGAGGGGACTCTGTAGGTCTTTTTACCTGCTTTAAATAGCATAATCTCGCTTTTTTTGCATTGTATTTGAGCCCATGGGCCTCTGCGTACGACTCACATTTGCGCAATAAACTAATTAAACCACCCACTAAGGGGCTCAGCAGCACCATGTCATCCGCGTAGCTGATGTTATTCATACGCACCCTATCATACGTCGCAATGTTCCATCTATGGAACATCCAACACTGGCACTGCTGAGCTCCTCCAGCAGTCGGTTCATGTACAGATTGAAGAGGCGGGGTGAACTTAACCCCCCTTGCCTCACCCCGCACTCCAACCTATACACCTCCGAATACGCTCCAGCCCACTTGACACTATTCTCTTGGTTATCGTGCCAGAACTTGAGTAATGAGGTAACTTCACACGGCAAATCAGTTTCAGATTGTAACTTATGCCACAGCATGTCATAAGATACCAGGTCGAATGCTTTTGACAGGTCCAAGTAACAGGCATACACAGGCGTTTTTCTGGCCGTGTAGTACTGGACAGTCTGCTTTAGACATAGGATAGCGGATTCGGTGGTCTAAAGCCGAACTGGGCGTCGTGCAGGTGGATATGTTTTGCCAGCTGTTTGTCAAGCAGATTGTCCAGAACCTTGGCGATAACATTAGCCAACGAAATGGGCCTGTAGTTGGACATGTCAGAAACGTCGCCAGTTTTGTTCTTTACAATTGGGACAACTACTGTGTGCATAAGTTCATTCGGTAGGTAACAATGATTTAAACAAAGATTAAAAAACAATGCAAGAGTTCTTGGTAGGTGTACACCCGCGTACTTCAAATGCTCTATGCTGAGGCTATCTTTCCCAGGAGACTTCCCCCGTACCATTTTGTTAATTACTGAAGCTACCTGTTTAGCAGAGAATCTCACAAGATTGGCCTCGGGATGCCTCCCAGCATCACGCAGATGAGACGAGGGCGTAAGCAAAGTTTCTACCTTAAAGTGGCGCTGAAACGCATTGGCTATATCACTCGGCTCATGCAACCCAGCTACGCTCACAGGCAAGGCCAACTTAGGGTTTAACTTATTCGTTGATTTCCAGAATTTACCAAATTTTTTACTGGAATGTAGCTGCGCAATAATATCCATTCGGATCTGATCTTGATTATTTTGGCAGTATTTTAACTTAGATTTGAATACTCTTTTAGATTCGTTCATTTTAACATAAACATCGCCGGAAACCGGTTTACCGCACGATAACCACATAAGATAACACAGGCGGGCCTCCCTGTGAGCTCAGCTGACATGCTTGTTCAAGCCGGGTACGTACTTATGTTTCCTACTTTTAGGCGCCTTATGGCAAAGTTTCGCGCCCTCCGTAAGTATACATTTTATATTTGAGTACATGGCATCCAATAGTGCTCTATGATGTTGATCAACACACAATTTATCTGCGCAATCAGTAAGAATGGAAGGGAAATGAATGTCTCCAAATTTTAAATTGCAATAGTTATGAAACCATTCTATCTGTTTACTATCTCTTTCACCCCAGACTACTTTGTTACAGGCTACAGGAGAAGTTATAATTTTGCGCACAATGTTTGTAATATTACATTCCACTAACAATGGCATGTGATCACTAATAAACATCCTCATTTAAAACATAGGTGGTTACCTATCATAAACTCGAAAATCGTATTACCGAATATTAAAATCCCGAAAACGTTTCCCTTTTTATCAGTTGGCTGAATTTTTGTTTGCCCGAAATTTCTTTTCCCATATTATTATTTTCCCAATTCTCAGTTCGTTGTAATTTTATTTCGCTTATGTTTCGAATAGACACTTATTAAAATTCCGAAGGATCATTTGCCAACTAGTTTTAAGTGCCGAAAAGTATTAAGTCCGAAATATTATTATCCCGCTATTATATTAAAAGATCGAAATTGTAGCATGTCGATGCAAATCCTCGATACATTGGTTTGCTATTTTATTAGCGTAGGCGTCAATATTAATTGCTTGACCCTTAGTGTGGGTAAGTGAATACAGATACTTTAACCTAACCTAACCGCCAGCGTGTCGACGTCACCCCGCTTCGCGGGGTGCCTATTTCCGCTCTAAGGGACAGAAGCTAACCCTAACCTAACCTACAAATAATACCATTTTTAGGATCATTTGTTTTTTTTACTGCGGGGGGCTTCGCCCTCCGAGCCCCCCCCCCCCCCCTTTTGCGCGTTTTGAGAACTCGTGCAGCACTCTTGTTACTTAAATGTTTGGACCTAAGCGCCTTTTCTATCAATTGTTTATTTTTTAAGGTCACAGTTTTAAATGTAACCTAACCCTAAAGTTTATTTTCGCATTGCAATTTTAAAATGCACTTCTTTAGGGTTTTTAGCATATCTGAATGTTTTTTTAATCGTGTAAAATGAGGTTTCGATTTTACGTAGCATCGGAATTATGTAAAGGTGGTAAACAATTCGGTTGTCAAATAATAAAGTTGGCAATCGTTCTTCGGGTTATTGAGTTTCGGGAAAACGACAATGTGGGAAAACAAACCAGCGATATTTCAAAAGTATGGTAAACAAAGTATATGGATTATAAGAATTCGGTTAACCGTTTTCGGACAAGTGAAAATCGGGCAAGTGTTTTTCGAAACTTCGATAGGTTACCGTGCGCCTCACTTACAAAAGTGTAGGTATTTGCTGGTAACAAATCTATATCCACGCACGACCAACTCTGTTCGTAACTGAAGCTAATTAGTTCAGAGTAAAACTGCTCACCTGGATGCGAGTTAAAATCCCCGAGTACAAAAACGGTCTCAACATCACTACTCTCAATTATCGCACTGATTTCACTGAGACAATCAATAAACTCCGTTAAGTTATCGGCCGAGGCCGTAGGCATGTACACTGATATTATTAACATCGCGCGGTCACTAAGCGCGACTTTGATCGCCGCTAGGCGCGCACTATTACATACTATTACCGAGGCACACGGGAAAACAGTTTTGTTCCACAGTAGGGCCACTCCGCCATAAGGTCTACCCCTCAGGACCCCGGTCGATGTGTCGACTGCCGAAACGCCGGTGTATCCGAAGTTTGAGTTAATACTTCCCAAGTATGGTATATCATGCGGCAGGAGCCATGTTTCCTGCAGTGCAATAATATCTGCCTTGCAACAGAGCTTTCTCACACATTCAACAGATCGAGTAATACTTTTGCTATTAAAACTTACTAGCTTTGTGATACTATCCATAATTAATTAATATTACTTTAAGCCACACCTGCCTCTTGCCTCTCTTTAAAATCATAAAATTGCCGAAATAGTATGCCCTCAGGCCAGAAATCATCCCTCATAAACATTTCTAGTTTATGTTTAGGCACAAAAAATTTGAATGCATTATAATCTTTTGTTTTTCTCATTTTGATTTTTACCACATCTACGTCTATCTCTGACTTCTGTTTCACGTAGTCTGCAACTTCTTCTTCCGATACATCTTTCGAAACTTGATAAATATAAATAGCCCTCTTTATATCAGCGGCCTTGAACTTGTCATTAGCGCCCACGGCTGCATTTCCTCTTTTCCCAACGAAACGATTCCTAATCCTTCGTTTTTGTACCAATGTCCATTCCTCATCCATAACTTGCGACTTCCATTCACCTCCTTCAGCAACTGCGGCAAAAGATGACGTTTGTTTTGATTCGGTACGAGCGGGCGCAGGCTTATCTATCGGTGCAACGGCCGGCGGTTTAAACTCCGGCGCATGAGTCATCGCCGTGTTACTAGGCGACTTATCGCTCATCACCGCCGGGTTGTTCTCAGCTGATACGATCGAGTCGTTATTCTGCACGTCAGTTAACACTTGTTTAAATGAGTTTTGCTGTTCGGAGAACCTATCCGACTGCCTGATTTCTCGATAGGAGGCTGCATTTTAGGTCAAAGTAGTATCACTTAGTTGAGATCGCTCAGGCTCGCAAGATGTATGTGGTAATCCGATTGGGCCGCTGTTAAACTCAAAGCTGCTAGTAAAAGCGCCCCGTCTTATGTTAACGTTACGATAAGAGTCGTTAATATCCTGATATTAACGACTCTTACCTGACTATACCTGTATAAGAATTTTAACTGCATCTAGCTTTGATTTCTATGAGTCTACCCGCTCATTTGTGGCGTAATCCTCTTTAATTTGCTGCACATCATGCTGTAACTTTAAGATGTCTTTTAAAAGCCTCGAGCAGTCTACGTGGTCCCATAAAATTGGGGGTAGCCTGTGTAGTTCCCGAGCGACGAAAACGGGAACTTCGTCCGGATGCGCTTCCTTTATGGTCCGGACGATGTCATCTATGTTGCGCAACGTCTTCCCAGATCTTTTTCGAATTTTCTCTTGCGTGTGATGATTTTATGATGATGATGCATAATAATGAAATCCTGAGTCCCGAAAGTAACGGGAATTACAAAGTCAGTCCCGGGACTAAGTGAGGCTCACATTTCCCGGGAATTTCACTTTCGGGAAATGTGAGCCTCACTTAGTCCCGGGACTGACTTTGTAATTCCCGTTACTTTCGGGACTCAGGATTTCATTTACCCTTTTGCATTAGTGAGTAATCTCTTGCATGTGTTATTTTATTTCTTCATCCGCCCGCAAAATCCGGCAGACTTTTTTGTACTCAAATACGACATACATGCCTATTACATAAGATAAGGCTACCCAGTTATGTATCACATATGTTCTAGAAGTTTTTGTTGGCAAATAATGAGGAATGATTTATGTTTAACTATTTATATTTATTATGCTTACCGTAAGTTACCCAAGTATTTGTAGAAATGACTAGTGAAAAGGGTGAGGTTGGTGTCATCACATCAATAACTGGGATGATTATCATAAATATGGATAAATAGTAGAGATATCCCGACTAGTCGGGAAAGCCGACATTCCGGCCACATTTATAGTCGGCGAATAGTCGGCGACTAGTCGGCAAAAGAATAAAATGCTAATATTTACTTCATTTCTTATATTTCAAGCAGGTACGAAATTGTTATTGTCATGATCTAGAATAATTAGATATGTGCCCTTGACTGTCACCAATATGTATACACCACGAAGTCTCAAAAATATGTAGTCAGACCTTATTCCTGCACCAATAAGGTTGTAGAAAGAAAGAAAGAAAGAAAGATACATTTATTTGTACATTTGTTTGTAGTATACATATTTATGAAACTTTGAGTGAATACATATTAGTTGGTGCCCTTGAGCTTGACTGTACATACCGACTATCCGTCCACATTTATAGTCGGTGAATAGTCAGCGATTAGTCGGTTGCATCAGTGCCGATTAGTCGGCATATCTCAACATGTATTTAAAAGATGGCGCGACCATAGTTTTTATGTTTATTTAATGTGGCCGACTTTTTATAAAACTGTCATGGGAATTGGAATGGAATTCTTCGTCCACGCCGACGAGTGCTGATTAGTAACGAATGAAATCGAACGTATTGAATTGACCACTTCAATAAAGACGTTGTTGCACTATACGTAAGGTACAATATGCAATGACAGGTGAACTCAGCCGGTGTCGCGCGCAAAATTTTGGCCAATGGGCGTTGAAAATTTTACCCGCGCAAACGCGCTGCCTTAAGCCGCGTTCACATTTGTCTGTTTATTTATTTATTTATTTAATGCAGATTAATGCTGTCGTGTTGTGTTGTGATGCATCAGAACGGTATCGGTTTCATACATTTAATATGGTTGCGTTCACATTTATCTGATGCCGTGTGTTGTGTCGCATCACAAGCGATCCCGGTCCGCGTCAGAACGGGTGAGGTGCGGGGGGCGGTGCAGCGACACGACACAGCGCATCAGACTAGTGTGCACGCGCGTGTTGTGACGCGTCATAGCCACACGTGAAGTATAGACGACGAACATCCTCCTCCGAGAGCCAAGACCGAACTGATATAAAATGGGTCATAATGCGTCATAATACGTCAGATAAATGTGAACAGCAGCCATCACGACAGAGAGTATCACAACACAACACGACAGACAAATGTGAACGCGGCTTTATGTATGACTGGTTAAAATGTTTTCTGCGCAGGTACAGTCAGCATCAAAAGTAACTGCGCAAACGAAGACGTCAAAAGTCTTTATTAGAAGGGAATAAGAGCTTTTGACCGCTTCGATTGCGCAGTTACTTTTGATGCTGACTGTACATCGTTGCAACTTATATTTGTGGCACTACCATAGTAGAAACTCTGGCCAGGGCATAGTAGAAAGAGTGCAAAGTACGTTATCTTCATGCACGCACCGCGCGCGGCTTGTATGTGTGCGCCATAATATCTATGCGTCGCCGCACGCACACTCAAACAAAATCTCGACCCGTTTCTCAGTGCGCCAGTCGGGGCTAACACCGCGCAAGGTTCGCGCGTCACGGCTTACCGGCACCGCTAAATTGATGAAAAATAAGTAATTATCCCAGAACTTATTGCTGTGTTTGGGTGTCTAAATAATTCATCAATTCCAGAGTTGTCTCTGTTCAGATTACCTACTGTACAGGAAAGTTACGCAAGTCACTTATTCTAGTTTAATTACAAGGGCTCGTCCAGTAATCATGTGATCATAAATTAGGCCTAATTTTGACCACCCCCCTCCTCCTTTGGTGATATTTGTCATTATAATGCTACCCCCTCTCCCCATTCAAGATCACGTGTATTTTTGGGACTAAGTATGCATAAGTTGTCAATTAAAAAAACGCACAGTGAGCCACAATGTGGGGTCAACGCAGGTCAAGGCCATGCGCGCCGATGCAAGGTTTTATTATTAATGTTTTAAAGTTGGTACAATGAATAATTATTATTTGGATAAACACGCTCAGAGCGGATTATTCTGATATGAGAAAATTATTAAGTACCTTCGTTATTTTTTGACAGACAAACGAAGTAGGCAGGCCTACTTTCCCACTATAATGTATTAGGTACTTTTGGTCAATTGATATACCGCTATTGCTTTGTTTACGTTTAGTCATGCCGATTTCTCAATATTGTAGGTTGGTATAGTAACTAAGTACTTATAGTTATAAAATTGTAATTTAAAATAATTGACGAAATTGACCTCACAAACCCTGAACCCAGACAACACAAGTAAAAAATACAACTTCCCGCCCTTGCCGGTTTCTAGGCACTCAATTAAAATTTAGCTAAAAGTGACAACCCTGAGACAGGTAAATACGGTAGGTAATTATATCGCGGATTGGGCCGGAGATAGCCTACTTGTTCACTCTTTCTACTATGGCCAGGGGGCTTGCAGTGGGCGGGGCGGGGCGCGTTAGAAACCTATCGCTCGCGAGGCCCCGGGCCGCCAGTCAGTCGATGGCCGGCGCCGCGCGAGCGAGCACACGTGCGGCGTGCTGTGATCCGCCGCCGCCGCCGACTTGAACGCGATGAACAGCGCGTATCTATTTTTGTCTTATTTATTACGAGGTTTTTAAAAGCACGATGAAAACGAAAAACGGGCACAGAGAAAAAAAACATAAGGTATATTAAAGTACAACAATTTGTAATTACATTATTTTTATTAAACAAGTGTGTCCGTTGTCTATCCTATATATGCAGCACTTTACCAAAATAATGTCTACCTTTCTAATTCCAATATAGAAAAACGTATCATCATAGAAAAATTATGGCAGTCACGTCGTTTTGTGTAAGGAACACTTGCGGTGATAACGCAAACTTTTTGACCTAGATATACTCTTTAAAAAAAGTACCTACGGAACCCTAAACAGAGTATGCTTTTTGAACTTACTTGTGAAAAAACTTACGAAATAAAATTTCAAAAGTTAAATCGAATTAGTTACTAGAGAATAGAGAAGTAGCAGATCAGTTTAAGGCTGGAAACAGTGCTCGACCGACGGTACGTCCTGACCGTACGTCCTGAACGTCAGCGCTGAGCGTTGGTTGCGAAAATGCATTCAGTGCAACGCTGACGGCGAACTGCGATGCGTGTGTGCAGTATGTACGGTCAGTCGCTCCGTCAGCGAAGCACTGAACGCATCCATACAATCTCATAGCTCGTCGGTCGACCGACTACGCGCGACCGACGAGCTCGACCGACGGTCGCGGTACGCGCGACGTAGCTGTACGCGCGTAGCAGTTTATCAGCGCTGCACTGTTTTTCGTCATACATTTCCATTGATATAGCTACGTCCAACCGATGTCAGCGCTCACCGTCGGTCGAGCACTGTTTCCAGCCTAATGTGTGTCATTCATAATGACACTGACATACATGTGAAGTAGCATGTACTAAATTAATATCGGTTCACTTATGCGACATCTGGTGAGCTAGAACATTTTTGCCTTCATCGACGTATTCTTGTCGTGACAGCCCTAGCGCTACACGTGCCGTGTGTGAATGAATACACGTTATACGATAGACAGAGATGCACAGAGTAGGCACGTTTCTTACATAGTAGAAAGAGTGAACAAGTAGGCTATGTCCGGCCCAATCCGCGATATAATTACCTACCGTATTTACCTGTCTCAGGGTTGTCACTTTTAGCTAAATTTTAATTGAGTGCCTAGAAACCGGCAAGGGCGGAAAGTTGTATTTTTTACTTGTGTTGTCTGGGTTCAGGGTTTGTGAGGTCAATTTCGTCAATTATTTTAACTTACAATTTTATAACTGTAAGTACTTAGTTACTATACCTACCTACAATATTAAGAAATCGGCATGACTAAACGTAAACAAAGCAATAGCGGCATATCAATTGACCAAAAGTACCTAATAGATTACAGTGGGAAAGTAGGCCTGCCTACTTCGTCTGTCTGTCAAAAAATAACGAAAGTACTTAATAATTTTCTCATATCAAAATAATCCGCTCTGAGCGTGTTTATCCAAATAATAATTATTCATTGTGCCAACTTTAAAACATTAATAGTAAAACCATGCATCGGCGCGCATGGCCTTGACCTGCGTTGACCCCACATTGTGGTTCACTGTACGTTTTTTTAATTGACAACTTAATTCATAGTTAGTCCCAAAAATACACGTGATCAATGGGGGGAGGGGGTAGCGTTATAATGACAAATATCACCAAAGGAGGAGGGGGGTGGTCAAAATTAGGCCTAATTTATTATCACATGATTACTGGACGAGCCCTCGTAATTAAGCTAGAATAAGTGACCTGCGTAACTTTCCTGTACAGTAGGTAATCTGAACAGAGACAACTCTGGAATTGATGAATTATTTAGACACCCAAAACACACAGCAATAAGTTCTGCGATAATTACTAATTTTTCATCAATTTAGCGGTGCCGGTAAGCCGTGACGCGCGAACTTGCGCGGTGTTAGCCCCGACTGGCGCACTGAGAAACGGGTCGAGATTTTGTTTGAGTGTGCGTGCGGCGACGCATAGATATTATGGCGCACACATACAAGCCGCGCGCGGTGCGTGCATGAAGATAACGTACTTTGCACTCTTTCTACTATGTTTCTTATGCCTAAACGCCATTTTTGCTAGGAAGTGCAATTTCTGTACTTATTCTGTGCTACTGCAATGGCGTGCTTTACGGCTATCACTGGACGGAGCGCAAGCTCTCTCGATTTTTCTCACACTATCCGTCTCTCTCTTATTAGAACACTTAGAACAAGAGGTATAGTGCGAGAAAAATCGAGAGTATGTCGCGGCCGTCTCATGATAGACGTGCTGAGGTTGGAAAACAATACAATTCCTTATTAAATTATTTAGTTAAGTACTTAGTATCTTAAAATACCAATTCTAATGTTTAATTACAATTTACTCACGGAACTAAACTTTAAAATATTTTAAAATTCTTACAAATTGATAATTAAAAATTAATAAACATTGTAGGTATTGAACGTTGTCGATAGGTATTATCAAAAAAAGCCAAGCTGTTTCATCACATTATAAAATAATAATACCTACGGTAGCAGTGTAATCATTTCATACTTAGTAGGGAATTAATCATAGTAAAACTTGCTTCAAATGAGTATTTAGTTAGTCTGCAAATAAATTATGTAAGAAGTAAATAAACAATCACCATGGATTACCGCCCACATATATATCTATCTTGGGTAGGCATGTATCTTTATCTGACACTTTGATATTTGTGTGTATGTTCGTAAGTTGTAAGAAAGGGACAAAACACATTTCTTTTTTCAGTGACATTATATGTATAAGTCATAAATACCTACCTCACCATTTTCCTAGCGTTTTTCCCGATCTTAAGTATCCTAAGTCTTATTATTTGTACTGTCACTTGATACGGTCATTCACCTACGCCTGTTACTAATCAATTACAGACCTATAACGAAATGACTCTTATTAATACTAACACTACTTATCTCCCCCGCACATAGATAACCACTTGTAAACATGTGACTCAAGTAACATAGCGTCCATTCAATGCATTTGGGTAGGTATTTCAATTCTTTTCGTTTCTCTAGCATATAGCTAGCTGCCTTTACATTAATAGTGTGTTAGTGCTGAGTGAAAACGCCGTTGTATCTTTATTTGTGTATAAATCAATAGTGTGAAGGTCCGTTGTGCTGTGTCCGTTGTATTGCTCGAATGCACATTGTGCGGTGACATGTGGTCACCGTGGCGCCTGCGGCGGAGCTACTCGTACAACTGCGAGTATGAGTTAATTAAAGGTTAGTTTTTTATTGTATTCAGTACTAGGTGACGAGTTTTTCAATGTGTAACATATAACGTATAACAATTTTACTAGCCTAAGGGTGGGTTGCATCGACTTACGAATACAGACTGATCAACGTAAAATATCGCGCCGGCAGCTGTCAGCCCATAGAAACATGTCAAACTTTCCGTACAATAGTGGTGTATCGTAGGCAGTAGGGAACAGGGGCTTATAGTAGCAAATAGAGCTGGGTCGTTTCGACTTTTCCTTGAAACGAAACGTAACCGTTTTTTATTATCACAAAACTGTTTTGAGAAACAGTTTCAAAAATAACTAGTTTCTCCGCCGTCGCCGGTCGCCAACCGAAGTGAAACGAAACTGTTCGAGTTGCGTTTTCACGTTTTGCATTGCAACCGTTGCGTGCGACTGTCGCATTCTACTCGTAGCTCCTTGTCATCGTTTTTATAAAAACTGTTTGTGGTTCTAGCCACAAACTGTATAATAATATAACAATAATATAACCTCTTTAATCCACAGAAAATGTCTTGTTTACATGCCGATTTTGCACGAATCATTGAACATGATGATATTTACATAAAATTCTAATAGTGATTATTAACTTTAGCTTAGATCGTTACATGAATAATATTAAAATCTATCGTAACTTACGGGTGGGGTTCTTTTAGCGCTGTACGGGACGTGCAACCTTAAATGGCACAATACATTTTCTTATTTACAACAATAAACTATAAGAAACGTAAATTTTACTGTATTTAAATCATTCACGGCGGAACAATACACAAAATAATTAATTTTCTCAGAGATGGTCCGTTTGTTTACACCAAAATATGACAGCTACTATAATGCGAGCAAGTTAAGTTGTGACGTTATGAAACTTACTACCAAACAATGATGACATATTTAATTTGGCTGGATTAAAAGAGATACGAAAGAGATCCATTTGACATTTCCCGAGTTCATTTTAGTGACAACCTACGAAAATGTGAAACCGAGTACGGATTATGGTCTCATTCACTCTCACAATGATGTAATATAAAAAGAGGTAGATATGTTACAAGCGCTCCAAAAGTGGCACACTAAAACAAGTCATTTGTTGGACCTCGCCTCAGTTTCGCGCCGTCAATGGCAACGTGCAACGGGTGAACGTGTCTCAGCTGTCAGATTTGCAGCGCGAAAGTAAAACCATGCCGTCGTGTGTGATGTGATTTTGCATTAATTATATTTAAAAAGCCAAGAAAAGCCAGGGAATAACGTATCATTCGTAACTAATCTACTTTTATATATAATATTAATACATTTTACGTATTCAATAATTACGTGCATAAAAGAAATTTCCAGAACACGTTGAGTGCAACAAAAATATACCCGAAGCGTGAGTGCGATAGAGAAGCAATATCTTCAGAATAATATAGAAACAGAGGGGTCTTGATAAGATCGCAGGCATAAGATTCGTGATTTTTAATAAAGTTTATAGTTTAGAAATTATTATAAAAATATATACATATTTCTATTGTCCTTATTTAGTTTAGAGAGAGAAATTGACAGATAAAAACAAAATAATTGCATAGCCCGATAAGTTTATTTTTGACCAGTTATTTTTGACTCTTTATACAAACGTAGTTTGGTTGTCATTTTAAAACGGCAATCTGGAATAGCATGATACTTTGTTTTGTATAGATAATGGGAGTAATGGCATCCGCCGCTAGGTCGGAAATTAGACTACGTTGCCACAAACTATAAAAGAAATATAACAAAAAATGAAAAAAGATTTTAGACACATCGTATGAAAAACGTTCTACACGCTCTGTTTTTAGGGTTCCGTACCTCAAAAGGGTAAAACGGAACCCTTATAGGATCACGCATGGAGGTATCGAGTTGAAATTAAAACCAT
Source organism: Epinotia bilunana (assembly GCA_947049275.1). NCBI lineage: Eukaryota > Metazoa > Arthropoda > Insecta > Lepidoptera > Tortricidae > Epinotia > Epinotia bilunana. The sequence continues at coordinate 1,342,453 of OX346256.1, read as the reverse complement.
ATACTCAGGTTTACAGTCCCTTGACGGCCGTTTATAAACGCAATAAACGTATATTTCGACAGACGTATATTTGTATGAAGAGCCGAGCATCTTAAATCGAGACATATAAATGTACAGTACGAAACGAGAATATGATTAAGAGGCAAAGTGTCTCGTCTGATTTAATAATACTCTTTGTCCATTCTCAGCCAATGTCAAGTGAGACGGTATGCTATGGTAATATGTGTGGGAGTAACAGGGACAAGTATATGTTTCTCTGCATTTGTAAGTTAAAACACATTTACTTGTCTCTTTTTCGCTCCCGGAAATAAGCATACCGTCCTGCTCTCATTTGATACCCATTATTAGTGTGTATCTGCAATATTCGCAGCTCTTTCATGTGTGCGTAAGCTGGCCATTTTTAAACAAGGAATTTCATATATACAACATATCTACCTCTTTCTATATTGCATCATTGCACTCTCACGTCAACTATAGATATACGCAAGTGAATAAGGAAGCTGTTGCCAAGCTCTTATTTAACGCGGTTTCCATGCTTATCCTTATTCCGAGAGTCTGAGAGACAGACTGGAAATACAAATGTGACGGAGCTGGAGATTTATTTTACTACTTCCGTATACCTACCACATTCATTTTTGTATTGTTTATTTTAATAGAAAACTAAAACTACACAGATTATTATTACTTATATAGTTGTTAAATACGGCTTCATTGGATTTTAATATTTATTTAGAGACCGAATCAAGTAGCTGTCTACACCTCACGCAGGTACCTAGTTGTGTTTCAGAAACAGGACTTAGGTGGTTAAGTTAAGGTACCTATGGTTCTTGTTTATATTGTGGTAAATGCCGTAAGTGACATTTTGTATACATGTATTAGTATTGAGATACAATTTATTTACGAATGGTGCAGATGACGAATATATGAAAAGTTAATATCGATGTCGATAAAGGCCTCTCACTACCAACACATTTAATATGTATCTCACTGTCTCTATCACACTTAGCAGCGCGGGCCCGCGCGGGCCTGCGCATCATATCTCTCTCACTACCAACACATTTAATATGTATCTCACTATCTCTATCACACTCAGCAGCGCGGGCACGCGCGGGCCCGCCACGTCAGCGACGCGTTAGCAACGCGTGTGCAGCGCGGGTCCGCGCGTCATATCTCTCTCACTACCAACACATTTAATATGTATCTCACTATCTCTATCACACTCAGCAGCGCGGGTCCGCGACGCGCACGACACGCGGCCGCGCTGCCGAGTTGTAACTTAACGACACGCGTTCGGTGGGTGGAGGCCTTAACTTATAACAAAGAATGGAAACATCAGAAATAATATTCAAGCGTCCATTAAGAAACTTTCTATTGGAAAATCTACTGTATTCTGTAAGTGAATGTTTTGACATAACCGCATACATTTTATTTATTGTTTTTGATATTATTAAATTATTGTTAATATTGTTATATTATGTACTGACGATCCTTTCAGGTGAACTTTGATAACTGACATAAATTTAAATTTAGTGGACATAGTTATATTTCAATTTGTTCGTTATTATTTTTCTATTTATTTTTTTGAATGTTATAGTATGTTATTAACGATCATAATAGGGATTCTTTTAAATTGGCACGTAATTTATAATGTAATCTTATATTGTGAATAAATGAATCTGAATCTGAATCAAAATATCTTTCGCGGCACTAAATCCCGAGCGAGCGATACAGCGAGATACATCGTGCGAGCGAAAAAGCAGAAACAATGACGAATGAAGACCTGACCCTGTAGCATGGACGGCCTTATCACACGATAAGTGACAGGATAGAGCGTTCGTCACTGGCTGACACCGTTCAATAGAACGAGACGACGCTCCTATCCTATCACTTATCGCGTGATAAGGCCGACCATGATACGGGGTCTGGCAGATAACATGGTTCTATCCCTTTCTTACTCGTTGTTAAGTACAAAGGTAAGAAGAGATCGGGTATATAGAATACGTTCAATTTATTAGAGCCTATCTGGCTTTTTCTGTAATCTGTGGCCGCGCGCCACCTATCTCTCTCTCGCTCTCACGCATCCGTCCCGATTTGATCTTGTAATTGTGCGGGTTAATACTGTCACTAGTTTTAAGCTTTTCTATTGGATACAGTTAGGCATATTTGTAAATAAATTATTCCAGTATTCCAGTGTTTTACTAAAAGTCTCCAGCCAAGTCTCCCTACAACAAACCTCTGTTAAATAAGTATTCGATAACGGCAACGGGGTAGAAGTGTGCTGTGGTGCTCGTGATTATCGATCCTAATGTTTTTTTTTCGATGCAAACTAAAATGTATAAATTGTACGTATCATTTAAGTCTTTATGAATGGAAAAAATAATGAATCTTGTGCTTACTGATCGTGATAAAGCGGAAATGTTGACGACAACTTTCTTTTAGTGCCGTTTTTCTACTAAGTATATACGTTTTTTGCAAACGGTGCATTTTCTGAAAACTTTGCTGTCATTTTCTGTGTAAACCTGTAAATAGGTTTTTTGCGTATTTTGCGTATTATATTATTAAATCGATGAGTACAAGCCCATCTCAATCAAACAAAGATAATATAACCACTACGTTGCGTGTGACGCCTTGATGACATGACAAGTCTAGACGGAATGTCAGAAGAAGAAAGTACGGAAGTAAGAGATAGCATGCGTCCGCCATGATAGAAGCCTTGATAGAAGCACAAGTAGAAAACTTGTCACTTGTCAGATTTGATGCTGAATTTGAGCAAATAGATGTCATATTCTGGTTTGTGGAGGGTTTGTGTTCCTAGTTGCGTGACACTGATCCACACACTGATCAGATTCTAGAGGCATGACCTGCACGTGTGCTGCAGGCCTAAGTTGAACTGAACTTTCGTGTCTTTTATTCGGAGCTATTTACAGTCGTCTGTATTGATGTATATTCGTAGTTATTTTTTTTTAATTAAAATGTTTTTAAAACTAATTAAATATATAAAATGATCATCTGCTACTCACCTTATGCACTTGCTGACTGACGTGTGCTGCGGGCCTAAGCCGAATTCACCTTTTTCAAAAGGTTTAAAACTAAAGTGACTGTTGCCATAAAACTTCATTCAAACGTAGTGGTTATATTTTCTTTGACTTCATTTGACATTAGTTTTACAGATATTATATATTTATTCATTTTCATACGTGAGTAAAAAAAAATTTTTCACTGCTTTTGAAAGATTTAGAAGACGATCTGAAACGAAATAAAGAGAATATATTTTGATAGTCTAGGAGAATTTAACACGGTAAATTCATAACATCATTTTTTTCTACTTAAGTACCTAATTTGTTACATACCTATTGCTAGATAATGTTTGTTTTTGAATACATAAGATTATTTCAATCTAGGTGCACCTTCCCCATCCCCTTCCCATTACAATCGGACACTTTACACTCGAAGTTGTAGACGATACCTAGAACAAACTATCCAGTTAGGTAGGTCCAACTTCGAGAAAGAGGTCAATCGTCGAAACCGACGGCTGGGCAGCGTTCGGGAAGCTACGGCACATCTTTTCGTCCAATATTCCGCAGTGTCTTTGACCAGTGTGTGTTGCCAGTGATGACATATGGCACTGAAACGTGGTCGCTTACTATGGGCCTCATAAAAAGGCTCAGTCACCCAAAGGGCTATGTTGGGAGTTTCTCTGCGTGATCGTACCAGAAATGAGGCTATCCGCAGCAGAACCAAGGTAACCGATATAGCCCTCCGAATCGCTAAACTTAAGTGGCAGTGGGCGGGGCACATAGCGCGTAGAACCGATGGCCTTTGGGGCGGAAAGGTTCTCGAGTGGCGACCACGAACCGGAAGGCGAGGCGTGGGTAGGCCCCCCGCAAGGTGGACTGATGACCTGGTAAAGGTTGCTGGAGTCCGCTGGATGCGGGTGGCGCAGGACCGGTCACTTTGGCACTCTTTGGGGGAGGCCTATGTCCAGCAGTGGACGTCTTTCGGCTGATATGATGATGATGATGATGAGGTGCACCTTCTAATCTATACCAATATTATAAAGAGGAAGTGTCTGTGAGATTGTAGGTTTGTATGTTCTGTGTAATATCCGGAACCTATTACCCGATTTCAACAATTCTTTTATCTGCGTGTAGAATGGTTATAAGCTATAACTTTAAAATGCAACATGCAGGTTAACCTAGAATTTTTGGAATCGGATAATCGGTTCCAGATATTACCCATTAAGTATAGACACACTTATAAACTTACATTTTACAACAAAGCTACAATCTCTCTCAAATAAATGCGAAAGTCTGTTAGTTTGGAATGGAAATAGTCTGATACTCTGGAAAAGACATGGAAAGAATATAATGATACATGTCATTCGTTTCAATCATTTAATTTGAGTATGCTTTCGCAAATTTACCTATTCCTGGTTATGTATTTTTTTTTATTGTATGGGAAAAAGTTATTTTGCTTAATTTTTATACTTACCGAGCGAATTTCAGATAATGCGTAAATGAAGGTATTTCGATTTCAACAAATACACATCAGGGGGCCGATTTTTGACTCGAGCGCGCGAAAATTAATTAAAAGTAATGCTATTGTAGTGTCATAATCACAGGCACTTACTTTCTACCGATATAATTGAATACGAGTGGTCAATACCGCACGTTTAATTATATTTTCTATCGTCATTTCAATATTTCATAATTTCATAATTTTTTGGCAGTTTTCGAGTGAAAGAGTCGAGCGCTCGAAAGTCAAAAATCGGTCCCTAAGACGCTGTCAACACCAAAATGCCCTTGAGGATTTGGGATAGCGCGCACACTGTCTATTTGTATCGGAGTAAACGAGAGCGAGTGTCACTGGGCGGCCCGGTTTTTGAAGAGATGAGTACATAAATATTGAAATAAAAAAAGTGTGGAATATTTGTTAAATGTGACTCGCGGTTTAGGTATGAATATATTGACTTCATGTTTTTAATTGCAGACCCATACGTCAAAAAAATAAAGACATAGAACCGTTTAAGATGATTTTAAGACCAATCTTTGCAATTATATTCTATCGAGCCCGTTCACGGTCTTTGAAATGGGTGCCCTTCGCTTGGTCTAAAATGTTATGTTCTAAAATTGTTTGGCCGAAAATGATTAGTATAATATTTAATGGTATACTTATTCTTTAGCATAAAGATTTATTATTATATTTTTTGGCCTAAAATATGTTTGACCTAAAATAGTTTAGTATATTTTTTATGACTAAAAGTTTAAAAGTATAATATTGTTAAGTATAATTAAGGTGCGTTGGGGTAAGATCAAACGAGTTTTAGGCGAGATAACCAATGTTCTTTTAAAAGCTTCAATGTTTGAATGATATCAGGATCGGGTTCAAGGAACTATGCTTTTGGAAAAGTAGAGATATGTAATTGTATGCTTAAATAAAAAATTGCTATTAGTATTTAAAAAGTTGTAATAAAAATACACATACAACAAAAAAAACATGGGGCAAGATGAAAGGGTAACGGGGTAATATGGATATAGATTTTAAAATTATCTACAGGCATCGTAGGTATATTTGACACATATATTGAACGGTATAGCAACACCAGTAGTTTATAACTTTATTTCACATTTAAATAAAACCGTTATTATCGCCAAAAATGTTACCTGCTGTAAAATAATCTTTCAATCTTACCCCACTTTGCGGCCTAGTAGACAAGGGTTCTCAAACTCTCTTTATAAAAACGACTATAGCTGCGGGTAAAATTCAAGATAAATTAAATATCGTTTTTTATAGTTCAATAGAAACAGATGGAGCCTGTATCGAATATATTTATTTATTCAAATACAACGTAAGTTTACAGTTAAAACCAAAGCACTTACATGATAATTAATATACACAATTATTACATTCAATCACTTAATATATTAGTAGAAATTTAGGTACACGTCAATAAGAATAGGTGTCAAATTTTACGAAGATAATAAAAAGACACGAAGATACGAATATATTTGACAGTATTTTACAATACAGCCGGTACAGTATTTTACGATAAATTATTATTCATTGAAACGGTTATTTCACTATCAATTTCCCCCAAGGATCTGAGTGGCAACAATCCAACGAGGTTAGTATAAAAGTCTGTTTTTAGTTTTACCTCCTAAGACCCCTCGTACAAATTTTTGTACAAATTTCATGATTGACTTTGAACTTTTACTGAATGTCAAAAAGTTCCTAATTCAAAAGAACTAAAGCGTATCTTGGGTCTCAGGAGGTTAAAAAAAAACTTGTAAACGGTGACCGATACCAAAAAAAATTCTCAATAAGCACCATTCACTACAACTACGCCAAAACTTATATAACAATTATTTCCCCTAATTTCCCTTTAGTTTGGCGAGTTAATAGGATGACAGTAGTTACGAGTATACCTCTACATTTTGAGAACCACTTTCTGTTACCATGAATTTTGAAAGAGGTGTAAGATGAAAACAAAAATATTACCGTCTTACCCCAGTAAAATCAGTCCGTGCAAGATTAAAAGGAATAAAAACTCGAAAAGTAAGAAAGATATTGGATGTTCACGTTCATTGTTTATCAAAATAACAATAACAAGTATATGTATCTCCATAAAATGTTTCTAGCTTAATTGTTAAAGAAATTACAATGCATGGGGTAAGATTAAAAATGTAGATTTAACATCGAAAAACTCACCTTGTCGAAAAGTGCTAACCACACACGTGCACACTCACTGAGCAAACGGCGATGACTGAGGGGCGGGGGACAATAAAATGGCGTCTTCGTGAAAGTTGCCAGTATAAAAAATATGCACAGGATAGGGAGTCACGGACGGTTTCTTATCTTACACCGTTTTTCAACTTACCCCAATGCACCTTATGTCGGTAGGCAAGGGCGTAAAATTAGGTTAGGGCTGCCAAAAAGGGGGGGGGGGGGCTCGGGGGGCGTAGCCCCCGCTGTAAAAAAACCAAATAATCGTAACAATTGTATTATTTGGTAGGTTAGGTTAGGGTCAGCTTGTGTCCCTTAGAGCGGCAATAGGCACCCCGCGAAGCGGGGTGACGTCGACACACTGGCGGTTAGGTTAGAATTGCGACCTTTACACAAAACGCAAAAACATCTTTTTGCGTTTTTTTTTACCAACACTGAAACACGACAAAATTGAAACAATTGCAAACTTACCCACATTGCCTTAACTATTACCATGCGGAATCAACAATACAATGTATAGCGGCAACTAAATTCATCGACGAAACTTTGCTTACGTGTTTATACTAGGCGTTAAATTTATCAGCGCGAAGAAGGAAATTTAAGTACTTAATATTAATCTAATAAATGCGACAGTTCGGATGCGATTATTCGTGACACCAATATTCGGAATAGGAATTTTATGCCTAAAATACATTCGACCAAACAATTTTATTCCATACAATTTTCGGGGTTTAATTTCCGTAATATCGATCCTAGAAGAAAAATTATAAGGACCAAACTTGTAGAGAATCAAATTTACTACAATTTTTGTTCTCACGGTTTTACAGTAAAATCAAAAATGGCCGAGTAATTCACGTTTTTCGAATATACGCAGGAGCCTGATTCAGTCTACTTTTTTAATTTACACTCCCAATGACCACCCCGAGGGACCTAGGAAAAAAAATCCAAGAACTAATTATTCACGGGTAGGGTCGGTTTTTTTGGATATAATGACTGCGCTAAAGTTATTGAAGGTAACGTTGTAAAAAAAACCTTAAACGCATTTTCCCGAAGACGCCTTTGCCCCAGTTGTCCTTAGGTGTTTATGGCGTACGCTGTCAAAGACTTTTAGTCTCAAGTTTGTAATGCTCTCTTGTAACAATGATGTTGGCGTGACAGTGACATTTTTAGATGTCTTGATTGCCGACGAAAAGGTGTGTTTAACGCGTAAACGTGGGCTGTTATTTGTTCATCAACGCAGCCTACAGAAATGGACATGCGCGCAGCGGGGCGCACTTATACCGGGCTATCACTGTAGGCTTGTGTAGTACATGTACTGAGAACTAAAAAGCCCAAATTCCCGACACTGTACTAGACCGAACTATTCCGCAACGTTTCTGCTCTTTAGTACGTTTAGTTCTCCCGGAGCGAGAACCGAGCGGAAGAGCGAGCAGTATCACTTACAGCGAAACGTTATCTGGTTCAATTCATTCGGTCAAAGGACCATAAACAGACGTCGTTTCTTAGTGTACTAGTGAACTAAAAGACCTAAAAAACCGAACTAGTACATTAGAGCGATTGTACTAGTTTGGAGCGATCTGCTCAGTGACCGAGCGAGCGCGCACAAGCCTAATCACTGCACTACAGGTGCGGTGCCGGTCGCGCTTCACGACGTGTTATTATATAGATAGGTATAATATAATTTTAAGGTAGGGTGTAGGTTGTAGTGTGTAGTTTTGTAGTTTAAGGTCTGTATAGGATGCATGTTTAGTGCCACTTGTAGTTTCACTGTTATGTTATGTTTTCTCTGTTGTTGTGTATTTTTTACCACAAGTAGCTATCGCTATCGGCGACTAGCTGAGGGCCCTTTCGGGACCCTTACTTTGTAGGGTACATGGGAAAAAAAACCTACAGAAATATAAATACTGTTTTGTGTTTTAGCGATCAATATGTTGAAAAATTGCTGTTGCTGCTTGCCTCTTAAACGCGGCTGCACAGCAGCAGCAATCATGAATATCATTTTTGGTGTCTTCGACATCTTAATGCCATTTACACTTCAACATAATATGAGTAAGTAAATATTGTTCTACTTTAAATTAATGTTTAACCAATTCGCCGCCAGAGAAAAAAATGCTGGGTGGCACCCCCACGCAAGTTTCAAGTCTTATTATTTTTTGACTTCGTAAAACGTCGATGGTCGGCGTCGGTGGCGTCGGCGTCGGCGGTCGGGTGGCATCAGTGACGAACTCGAGCTCAAGTCAGTGGCGGCGAATGGGTTGAGTTGCGAATGGAGAGTTGAGAGAAGAGTTGAAGTGACTGAGTCCGCGCCTACTAGTACTTACACTTTACTGTTACGCACTAGACCACTTCACTATTCACCACTTTTCACTACTTCTTCTTCCAGTTCTCTCCCGATACTACTCAATACTCAATCATTTATTGCAATATCACAAAAGTAGGTACAGATGTTAACTTAAAGCTACAGATCATTGTGAACCCTGTTGGGCACTGCAATTTAGGGAGAGGAGGGCTTATTGAACGTTTATAGGTAATTTATCTTCTAAGTATTCATTTAACGTGTAATAGGATTTAGTTAGTAATAGTTGCTTTATTTTATTTATGTACTTTTTATCGTCTTCCTCTTCCTTTATAGAGTCAGGTAAATTATTATAAATCTTAATAGACAGTATTAATGGGCCTGAGGATAGCAGTGTCAGTTTGGCGGGCGGTCGAAGTCCCCTAGTATCCCACTCTGAGAACTCCACTCCGAAGACTCCACTTTCCAAACTCGCTGAAGACTTCACATAGAGACTCTCTTCTTCACTTAGAGACTGTAGTCTCCGTAGAGACTACTCTCTACTCTCTCTTCAAGACTGACTCAAGACTGACTTGGTACCGCAAACGTGGCCCCCTTATATACCCCTTACCGAAGATTCTAGTCCTTAATTTCGATCTTCACATTTCGTTGTTCATTTCATTAGTCATTTGTTCTGAGTAGCATGGGCCTTTCCAGTTAATCGTACTATGACGTTTCTCGAATATTCCAAGCCCATACACTTCCGTAAACATCGAATGTTCTATTCGCTTACCCTTTCTAGAACAATCAATGCTACTCGGCGTTTTGAAAATGTACTCACCATTCATTTAAAACATACAACAAAAAGTGTCGGTCGCTGGAGTCGAACCCGGGCACATAGGCTCTTCGACCGCCGTTTGTACCGCTGGGCTACAGATGTCTTAGACGATACCGCGAATTTCGAAATCCCTTGACGGCGTGTCACTACGACAACCAAACTGTTATTGAATAGCTACTAGCGACCACAGTAGCGACGTGCGTTAATCAATGTATGCTTTTCCAAGTAAGATTTTTTTCGGTATGCTGTATGGGAACCTCTTCATATAAGCGCAGATAGATGACGAGGGCCTTATGTTAAATTAAATTGTTACAGAGTTGATCATACCCGCTCCTGTGTACTACGTAATGGGTGTAATTATGATATTAACCAGCCTTGTATACCTGGTGTATGGAGTTTGCGTAAAGGTATTTTCCTGTTTTTCATATTGTTTTATTTGGTAGGTATAGGTGAGATTACTTAATGTGACCGACTTATTTATAAAACTGTCCTTAGAGTAGGAGGTATCCTTACAGTAGCATCCCAATACATACTAGACGTGATAATGTACACACATAAACATATTAATAATTTAAAGAAGCAGTCTGAAGTCCATAATTTTAATACAAGAAATAAGCACAAACTACATAGTGTGCGTATGTGCCCAGGTTTGTAAGGCTGTTGCTCATTAAGAATTGTTATGTTATATTCATGCTTATTGTTGACTTGTGAAAGAGCCCATGTGGCCTACTTACAGAATAAACATTTTATTTGATTTGATTTGATTTGTCATTTCTATTTGACGTTGGACAGTAGAGTTTAGTTTTGAATGGACTCATCATCATCATCATCATCATATCAGCCGAAACACGTCCACTGCTGGACATAGGCCTCCCCCAAAGAGTGCCACAATGACCGGTCCTGCGCCACCCGCATCCAGCGGACTCCCGCGACCTTTACCAGGTCATCAGTCCACCTTGTGGGGGGCCTACCCATGCTGCGCCTTCCGGTACGTGGTCGCCACTCGAGAACCTTTCCGCCCCAACGGCCATCGGTTCTACGTGCAATGTGCCCCGCCCACTGCCACCTAAGTTTAGCGATTCGGAGGGCTATATCGGTTACCTTGGTTCTGCTGCGGATAGCCTCATTTCTGATGCGATCGCGCAGAGAAACTCCCAACATAGCCCTCTCCATTGCCCTTTGGGTGACTTTGAGCCTTCTTATGGGGCCCATAGTAAGCGACCACGTTTCCGTGCCAAGTTTGAATGGACTACTTTGACGCAATTTGGCCAACTTAAACAATCTCAAGTATGCATTATCATCAGAGCTCGAATAGGGTGAGCTGTCGATTTTAAAGTTTGCATAACATGGACATACCTGTGTCAGTAGATATAGTTATTTCTCTATTTTATTTCTCCTTTAATTTGAAATTTATGGATTCTAGAAGAAACATGAAATATCTCCTTTTTACAGCATGAACCCTGGGCGACTTATATGTACACTATAATTATGGTGCTCGCAATAGCCATGAGTATAGTTGACTTGGTTTTTGCAATAACCCATAAACATGGAATATTTCATATAGTTCGTCCGGCTTTCTATATCTGTAAGTTTATTTTTTGTATATGTAGATATAATTTTACTACTGCCTCCATATTTTTATCACAAAGATAAAGTGTAAATTTGGCAGTGATAGCATACAGTGATAGATAATTTGGCAAAAATATAAAAACGTCCATATTTCAAGTCTCGCCGCGACGCGACCCTTCGGTCCGAATGATTGTAGTCCGTTAAAATTTCTCAAATATAAATAATTGATATCAATTGAAATGCTTTGTATGCAGGCTTGAACACACCTAGCAATTTATCACTACAACTTACTATAATTGGTATGAGACGCCCATATATTCGCTCAATCCTAACTATAGCAATTTGTCACACCAACTGGCGTCACAAATGGCATCTTTAAGTGTTCTTCATGTTCACTTGTTCTGCCACGTTTAAGGTAAGTGTCCACCTGAGATATGCGAGGTCGCGGAGCGCTGTGTGAGGAAAATCTACCAATGGCATCTCTAACCTTGCTCACGTATCAATAACGTAGATTTTGTCAGCGCACACCGCTCCTCTGCCTCGCAAAGGTCACAGTACAGGGTCCCCAACACCGACGGCGAGTAGCTTGCCTATCGGTGTTTTATCGGATACATTTTGGAGAGTGTGCGCAGGAACTGTACAACTTAATTCCACCTTCCCCGTTCCATCGCCGAACAACCAGGCGTGGGGAGCGGATGCATTCTTATGTTGTCAACGTACCTACCATTTATTCGCACGCAGCGATTTGCGACGTTTTCCCTAATGCGAACTACTAAGGAATGGAATTCGCTCCCTTCATCTATATTTCCTGAGAACTAAGATCTAGGTGTCTTTACAAAAAGAGTGAATAAGCTATAACTAAACTGAGCTTCATCTTAGGCTCTTTCGTCGCTTACCATCAGGTGAGACGAGGGTCAATCACTGGACAGTCTTTTATAAAAAAATCGGCCAGTGTAGGGTTCCGCATTTGCTTGTCTGTCTTAGTTGGGTCATTGTCAGATTTAGGTTCGCGTCTTTTCGGTGGACATTGCCAAAGTTAAGGCCTTTGAAGCCTAATTTTTAGTTGAACTCTGAATCCGCATAAACGGCGTCGCCTCTTCTATAATTCTATGCGATAAAAACATGATATATAAACATAAGCCCTTAACTATTGCCCACTGAAAAGACGATTTTTTTTACTGACTGACAATGACCCAGTTACATCGACGTGCGGTGCGGTTGCGTCAGCCGAATTTGTACGAAAATTGGCCTTTTCAAGTACACATTAAGTTGGTCGACTATTACTCGGTAAGTGACTCGAACAAAAAAATACGTACATAACTGCTTTAGGTGTAGGGGAGATACACAAAAAAAATTTTTTTCAAGGTTTTATTGTACTGTTTGCAATGCATTGCATGCCGAATTACAGTTTTCTAGTAGTAATGGTTACTGAGCTAAGCCGAGGACGGACAGACGGACATGGCGTACAAGGAAGCAAGCTCGTGTAAAGCATCGCATACCAATTTGACGTCAATATTACACATTCGTCGGGTTAGGTAAGGGGCGATTATGAAATTATTTACAAAGCCAACATTTCCTTTTCAGTATTCAGGATCTACCTTATTTTGGTGATGTGGAGTTATTTGAAGAGCTTTTCCAATACAGATACGACCCCTTAGAATTTGGCCTCAAAACTACTTCAAAGAGCGCAAGGATTTATGGTTTAATGCCACGAGTTCATGTAAAATATAATAAAGTGGAACAAAAAAATAAGGTTCGCAATTTTTTACGCCGTAAAAGGCTGGTTCAACTACTGGTCGGATCCATAACGTCAAGAAGTAGGAGGAATAGCTGTTATAGACTTGCATTGCTACAAAACAATCTTTGTATTACCAAGTAAGTTTCACAGTGCTTCGGTAAGTACTGTACTTTAATGCTGTGAAATTGTATGGAATAAATAAATAAAATATGAGCTTTTGTAGCAAAGACCTGAGTGAGTGGGCAACTTTGTATTTATGCACATTACGGCTAGCACAAGATGCGGGCGACGGGAGAAAAGGCGCGACTAAACACATTTTTTGGAACTATATTTGTCAGTGCTTTCTGCATCACACTTGTGGCAGCACTGATCTATGCCGGTTATTTTATTTTACCCTAACTGGTGCTATCATATCGCTTGGAACTTCATTATTTCGGAAAATATTCACCTGATATGAATCAAACTCTTCCTCTACCGCTGACGCATACTACTTCAGAATAATGTATGTATTCGTGGAAGCCCTGAATATAGTCTAAGAAAAGTAAATATTCTAAGACATTTTGAAAAATCTATACATAGAAAGGTTTTGAATTTCACATATGATAACATAAATTATAACAAATAAAAATGCAAACAATTTCACGGGAAAAATTCGTTAATCAAGTTTTTTTTTAAATGCACTTTTGTTATAATTGTAAAGAAACCACAGTTTTGATTTTAAATATGTCTGTGTCAAAAGTGACAACTCCATATCTTACTTTTCATGTCAATTTACCGGATGGAACAAAAATACTACAGGATTGTCTCAACACGATTTTTCCGGAAGAAGGCTTTGAATTTTTTCAAAATGACGACGTACCTATCTAACTTGGGAAGCAAATACTTTATTGGTTATCTTTTTTATGAAATTGTTCCAATTGCAATAAACGAATATTATAACATGTATTCTTTTCATTCCAATCTGAGTACTTTTTTTCCCCCATTCATTTTACTACGGAGCTCAATTCTGGGTCAATTTGCACAAATATATGTTTTATATATCTCAAGAAGAAAGCTTGCTTGCTTAAGAAAATTAAAATCGTGGCTTCTCACCCACTCATTTTATGACAACAAAGAATTTTACAAGTTACCACAATAATAATGAATAGCCATAAACGTGTAGAACTTAATTTAAGAATGATGACATGTAATATTTTGAATATTATTAATAAATGACATGACTTATGACTTATTAAAAACGTATATACCTATACAGGGCTATTTTCGACCCCCCGTCATAATGAGTATAATGACAGTACAATCGATTTTTAGAATAATTGTTTTTTTTTTAGAAGAATCCGTTCAAATACAAATACAAATAACTATACTTACCAAGGCTGCATTACGAATCGCTCGTTGCTAATATACCGCATTTCCGAAATACCAGATTTTGCTAAATATCGAATTATCAATATATCACACTTTTAGCTTACCACATTCCCTTTACACCAGTTTATAAAATCGTAAGGTACTTATGGAGATAAATCGTTTTTTAAAATGTCCTATACAGAAAATTTGGTATATTGGTAATGTGATAAATGAAGAATGTGGTATTTTGCAAAATCTGGTATTTCGGGAATGCGGTATATTAGCAACGAGCGTTACAAACATGAGTTTTACAAATTAGTGTGGCATATTATGATTGATCTTAGAGTATCCAGTGGTCCTCACACTAGGTCGAGCTTGTGTAGTGAGAACCGACAATGCCATTGCAAAAGAAGTTGCGTTAGGATAGGACTTAAGTTAAACATCAACAGATTCTTACGATAGTAAGTAGTAGTACACTTGGCAGCAAAGAAATTATTATTATAATAATTTAATTTAATTTTATAGTTATGAGTTCATAAATAAATAAAGAATGTAAAGAAATAAAAATAAAATTATATTTAGGTTAACAGAGTTTATATTAGTATGTGTGTGTGTGTGTGTGTGTGTGTGTGTGTGTGTCCAGCTATTGCACAGTTCTTAGAATATCTTCTGTTTCCCTGTACGATAGAGTGAGCAACCAATTTTTTAATTTAGTGTGAAGCTGTTTCACTGTCAGCTCTTGGCTATTGAACCTTTTCATTATTTCTTATACACACATGTGGGTGTAGGAATTGGGGCAATCGCTGGGCAAAGGCTGTTTTAACAAAGATTTTTGGAGCATTCAATATTCTTTTATTTTTGCGTGGCTCATAATCAGGGGAATTTAAAGTTGTAACTACTTATGCATTATTGTAACTACTTATGAAGAGTTGTCGAACCGTGAGTATCTTGGTTTCTGCGTACAGTTTATGTGTTGGGTATTGAAAAGGCTTCTTGCACATTACCTTCAAAACAGATCTCTGGGCCCTCTCAAGATCAATCATTAATGAAGAACCCGCCCCTCCCCATGCAGAAATGCAGTATCCCAAAATGGACTCACAAAGCGAAACATAGACTAGATGCAGGACACGTTTATCGGCAGAGTTACGGAGTAGACTCATCACGTAGATAAGTTTCCTCATACGTTGAGACAGAGAAAGAATGTGTGGTTTAAAAGAAACGTGCTGATCCAAGTCTATTCCAAGGTATTTTATACAGTTAGTTCGTTCTATAGCTTCAGCGGACTTTGCGGAATTCAAACACGAGTTAATGATTAACTTGGGAAGGTCCTTAGGTTCAGAAGCTTTAGTTTTATGAAAGCAAATGTATTTTGTTTTTTGAGGTTTAGCGTAAGAAGGTTATTGTCAAGTCATTTTTTATACTATTCATACCATTTTCAGCTTTATTCAGAGCATCACTCCACAAGTCACCATAAAAGAGGGCGGCGGTGTCATCTGCGTAACAAATTAGATCGGCCGTCCATGGTCTGACTGTGAAGATGTCGTTCATGTAAATCACAAACAGAGTGGGCCCGAGGACACTACCCTGAGGAACCCCAAAATCAGTAGATATTTCTGCACTCCTGTGCTCGCTTATCCTTAGGCTTTAGTGTCTGCCTGCGAGGTAGCTATGGGACTACTTTAGTGGTAGTCCCCGTATGCCGCAGTGTTCAAGTTTTTTTATGAGAATGGGTATTGAAACTGTGTCGAAGGCTTTAGCTAGATCAAGAAACACTCCCACGCACCTCCTCCCGTTGTCCAAGGATGCAGTAATCTGTCTAGTGAGACAGAGAACTGCATCTTCCGTTGATTTTCCACGCATGAAGCCAAACTGATATTCTGAGAGTAATCCGAAACGTTCCAGGAAGCTAGTCAAACGACTATTGACAATGTTTTCAAAAAAATTTGAGAAAATCGGTAAAAGGGAAATTGGTCTGTAATTTTCAGGCAAGTGTTTGGGTCCGCTTTTATAAATAGGAATTAGTTGCTTTTTTCCATATACTAGGAAATACTCCATTCTGAAGACTCAGATTGAAAATATGCGCGAGAGGGGTACAGATTTCATTTTTTATTGCTTTTAGTAAAGGGGGACGGAGGTCATCAAACCCAGGAGCACTATCATTTTTTAGTTGGTCGATCAGTTTCACGACTTCGAACTCGTCGATAGGCTGTAGAAAGAACGTGTGCGGCGCTGAGGTAGCTGGCTTATAACTCGACGAGATGGAGGATTCTGTCTTGTTTAGGTTCGAAAGAAGGTTATCGGCGAGACCTGCCTACGTTAACAAAGTACTTATTGCAATGGCCAACTGCTGCCTGGGGACTTGATATTATTTTTGTAAGTTCATTACAGTTTGACGTATTCTTAGAGAATTCGGCTACATTTTTTATTACCTTCCATAGGCACTGGTCCCACCGCTGGCTAGTAGGCTAGAAAAGTTGGGCGAGTAGCATTACATTGCGGATCTGTAAAGGTCGATTGATCACACTGTGCCTGGTCAGCACGCAATGAACCGTTACTCGCCCAACTTTTCTAGCTTACTAGCCGGCGGTGGGACCAGTGCCTAAACCCTTTGGATTGTTTTTGTTAACCTCTAGCTCCTTAAATTCGTAGGCTTTTTTAAATTATGTTGAAGTTCCGAGAGAAAGTTTCTGTATCTTTTGTAAACCAATTAGCGCATTGCATCATTTGGGTGGTTATTGGCATCGACGTGTAGTCGATCGTGATGTTTTTGTCATCTGATCAAACCAGGCGTTATCCAAGGTTTGAGAGTTTATCTTGATCTGCTTACACGCCGTTGCGATGAGTGCTTTTGTACTATACTGTGTGTAATACCTGTTGGAGTTCCTCAGCTGCTAGATCAGGGTTTCTCTCGTTTGTAATCGAAGACCAATTAGTGTCTCGTAATTCTGATGTGACGGCATTGAAATCAGTTTTAACGGTTATGCGATTGCGATGTTTATCATTATTGCTACTAAAGTTGGACGACATACCAAGCATTGCGAAATCATGGTCCGTGATATTTGTTTTACATACTAGACCAATTAAGTGGCGATACTTGGTTCTAATAAATATATGGTCTAGTCTGGTGGGTTCTGAGATAACTGACTGAAGACCGGACTCAGCCATGAAGCATAAATAATCATTAGTGTTGCGATCAGTAGAATTTAATATATGAATATTGATATCTCCTGCGACCACAAACGTAGAGCTACTGCTAATGGTAGAGATAATGGTATCCAGAGATTGAACGAATTTGTTAATCTGTGTGAAAGAAGGAGAGCGGTATATGCCCAGAACTGTGATATTTTCAGACAAATCAATTTTTAGGCATTCGCCTCCGTCAAAGAATGGTTCCGTTATAGTTTCATTCCATTTGTCCATCACGTATACAACAACGCCTCCAGCACGATTACAGTTGTTCTTTGTGGCATAGAGATTGTAACCAGACCCTGTAGCATGGACGGCCTTATCACACGATAAGTGACAGGATAGAGCGTCCGTCACTGGCTGACACCGTTCTATAGAACGAGACGGACGCTCTATCTTGTCACTTATCGCGTGATAAGGCCGACCATGATACGGGGTTAGGTATTTGACCAGGCCGCGACACTGTAAGAATTATCACGTCAATATCAGTATTGAGCTTTTGGAATGCTACAAGGAAAGAGTTAACATTTTGTTGTATGCTGCGTATATTAAATGTTAGCAGTTTGAAGTTATATTTCTTTCGTATTATGTCTGTGTGTGTAGTCGTGACCCTGACAGTCTATTGTAAAGGACTGAATTACTTCATTTTCAGTGTGAGAATGGGTTAAAGTCATTGTATGGTAGAAGTAAAGACATATAGCAAGATACTGTTGGAATAGGGACTGTCAGGTGTCCAAGTAAGCTGGAAGATGGTTGTCTGTTTGACTAGTGATGAGGATAGTGTGTATTTAATGTAACTGAGGGAAGTGTTTTGTGAGTAGTTGTGATGGAATGTGTTAGTTATTCTCTTAAGTAATTCTGTTATTCCGTATGACAAAGAATACTGTATCGTGTAGGCATGTGAAACTGTAACAGCTTCGTAGTTAGATTCGTAGGCTTCAACTTGTGTCTTCTGAACATGCAGCGGCCCCTGAGCCTGTAGGCGTAGACCTTTTATCGCACAGAGGACTTTTCTATATATAGTAATTGACCCCCGAGATAGGTTCTCGGGGGTCAAAATGGGTAAGAGGTAAGGTGTCGCTCTCCTGCGTTAAGTTTTGTAACTACTATGACGTATATATATTTATGAACGTCAATGCCCTATACAGGTACAGCAGGCACAGCTCGGCCGAAATATCTGCAGATATTTCGATCGGGATGTAACAATGCTGTATAGGGAAAATAGATTTCCTGCAGGGTGCAACAGTTTTCCAAATAGACCTATCCTAATTTACAGTACAAACTAGGAAGAAAAACTCCAATGTTCATTTATATTTTTCGAAAAATTATCCTTAACAATGTATTATGTTTACATGTGAAAACGTAAGTTATTATATTTGATCGAGCAGCTTAATAAGTTTAATGATGGCACAGGATGAATTAGTCTACATTATCCTAACTCGTCCATGGCGTCAATTTTCGGCGACCGCAGTACGGTAGGTACACATGTTTAGAAATGTGGATGATACGAATAGGAATGTGGGCCACATAGGAATGTTGACATGTTAAAATGGCGGCAGGTAACTAATTGAAATTGTAGGATAGTTGCAAAATAGGAATTGGGACAAAATTCATCCCGAGCCATAACAATTACACACATTGCAAGGAGAAAGTCAATTACTATCTACGCCTTGTTAAGGTGATGGGGAAAAAAAGGTGTGACACAACCTGGCAGCGAAAGTAGTAATTAAGCACCACAAAAATGACAATCAATTGTGGGTTTTCGTAGATATAGGTTACTTGAAGTTCCGAACAAGCGAAACTACTTCTGAAACTGTTCAGCGCTGTGTCTCCGCGATGAATGGACGTAATATTTAGGCCACATTCACGGGTGAATAACACACGACGTTGTGTCTGCTTGTTCGTGGTAAGATTGGCCAGGCCAGAGGCTACAATTTGCTTGGCGCCGTGGTGTGTTGCAACGTTGAAATTTGACACGTGTAACATAAAGATCGGTCGATAGAAAATGGAATCAATTACATAAATTCAAGTTCTCTCTCATCTTTTTAAAAATCGAATAAAGAAAGAAAACAGCATATACTACTACATAACTATACATCTATTATTCTGCTATATATATACTACATATTTAAATTAAAGTAAATTTAAATTGGTTAGAAGAGACGGGCCATGAATGGTCGCCGGTTCGAATCCGGCTTTATAATTTCGTTAGCAGCGTTACTGCTTATTATTATGATGTACTTAATTAATTTAGCATTGTTATTATTATGTACTTGATATTATTTAAGCACTTGGCGCATAATATATATATATTCAATTATATTACCAATTGCGCTCAAGAACAATGAAAACAGTTACCTTTAAAACAGAACTGAGAAGAGGTACAAACTGAGAGAAAAAATCATTATAAAAGTTTGAAATTTACACATATTGTCCAACTCAGCCACCACGGTAAGATCGGCAATACACGTATTCCGACAGGACGGATGGCATTAGTGCGATATATTTGTAGGAAGGATAATACGTTTTACGTTTTCATTGCCGATCTGATGGGGTCTATACATTTCATGATTTGTCAGCCCCAATTTATCAGAAACAGACAATTGCTATTGTCTGGAGGCATGTAGCGCTGCTCATCCAACTGTCAAACAAGTTATACTGAGAAATTGCATGCAAGTGTGGTTAATCTGTATACCCCATCATTTTCAGAAGGTGCACTGCATTTCTTGCAGGGATGTATCATTTGTCAATACAATACACGACACGCACGAATAACAGCTTATATGAGATAGCTAGGTAGTTCAGAAAAATCTGATGCAAGAATCTGCCCTGTCTTGAATGAATGCGATAAATAAATAGTGGACGACTATCAGAAGTGAACTGGGAGGTGTATTGCCGCCCTGGTCCCGAGGTAAACAAACATATATGCTCCATGCATAAAATACATTATTATATTTACTAGCTATGTACTTATCCGAAATAAAATGTTAACATGAATATAACTGGGGAGACACTTGGTTTCCCCTCGTTATCAAGTCTTCAGGCCGGCTTGGCATGTTGGATTTTCTTGACAAAGCTTCCTTTGACTGAGCCAAATAGACGGTCAAAAACATTGAGATGTCTGCCATCTATTTGGATTCCAGGGCAGCATGCCTTTGTCTGTGAAATAAGTAACATGGTAATATTTCAATCTGATTATAATAAATAAGGGTAAAACGTACATAACTATAAAACCTATGGTCAACCCTACACTAGTCACCCTACCTACGTCAGCTAACCAAATTCAGTATGATTAGATATGACCGCACACACACCCGCACTTACATAATTATTACACCCCATGAGAGAAGGCCTGTGCCTTGAAGGCTCTTGATGTTAATACTATTTAAAATGAGTTTTGACAGAGATTGCATTTTTGGTACAAGCTCGAGAAGACTAAGGAGCCCACACTCAACGGGGTTACGAAGGTTAAGTTATTAATTCCCATGGGTACCTGTCTCCATCACCAGATTATATCGATGGTACCATATTATTGTATTATCATCCAAACTATACTAATACCCAAAATTTCAGATTAAACAATTGAGTTTAACTGGTTCAAAATTCAGTTTCAAGATTTGTCCCACACTATAACAAACTAACAAAAAAGGGAACAGGTCAAGTTTAGTAAAGCTCGTAATGAGTTTCTTTTGAAAAACTGTACATTCTAATTAATTAAAGACTTGTAAATGAGATGTACATTTATCAATAACCAATATCTACAATCTGTTTTCCTTCTGGATTGGACACCAGATTCCTCTAGAGCACAACTGGGAACAAGCTTCTGTCAAAAATTTCATTTCTGGTACCGACTGTACTTTTTTGTATACCATCATCACCTACTCATTGAGACGATTCTAACGAGCCCAAACTCAACGGGGTTACGTCGGTTAAGTACTGAATTCACCTTATGTCTCCATCATCAGATCAGCTCGATGGTACCATAATATTGAATTGTCATCCAAACTATACTTATACCCAAAATTTCAGCTCAATCGGTCTCCAGGAAGTGGGTCAAATTTAACTTGCAAGATTTGATTACAGACAGACAAACAGACAACGGGACAGGTGAAAGTAAATAAAAGCTCGTAAAAACGCTATAGGTACACTGCTCTGCCATACATCATTAAAGAGTATTTGATATTTATTAAATGTATTCTTAAATAATACTTACTTCCATCCATCCATTATAAGTGTAGGTACTGCGCACTCTGAGCAAAGGTGGCGACGAACACGCGAGAGGAATGTGTCTGCTACCGCATCCGCTCGCTTCGCAATCATGTTCGCTTTGAATTGCCTACTAGGACCCTGCATATAAAAAAAAACTAATTAGGCGGTGACTTACAGCTGACAACGGCAACTAAAGACAGCCAATCACTAGTACGAGCATCTCTGCTGAGTTTACTCGTATTAAGTTGCCACATACCAATTTGCAGCTTTCATAGTAGTAAAAACCACTGAGCTTAGCCGCAGACGGACAGACGGATATGGCGTAACTATAAGGGTGCCTTGTTGACCGTAAGAGAACCTTAAAAATAACTCGACTATTATATTATTATGCCAAACGTGTATGACAAGTCCCCAACCCGCACCGGGCCAGCGTGGGGACTACCGCCCACTCCCTCCCATCCCTGGCAGGAGGCCTGTGCCCGGCGCCGGCGCCACCATATAGGCTATTTTTATAATATATAAACAAACGGAGACGGAGGCAAAGTCTGTGCTTTGTAATGAAAATTTGTATGTAGAGATACTAATCTCCGGAACTACTCACCCTAACTCTAGAACTAACTCGTAGAATGTACTTTCTGGATGTACACAGACTATGTTTTATCCCGCGGGTTAGCCTGCGTCCTTTTCAGAACTATACAGCTGGTTACAAAATACACCTGTATTCCAAATTTCATTTATATACACCTTACGGGTTTCGAGTAAAATGGCTGTGATATACGGACGGACAGACAGACGGTATGGCGAAACCATAAACCGCTCTAAGGGTTCCGATTTTCTTCCGTCATGTTGTTCCATACGGAACCTTCAAAATTACCAAGTTGGACTTGATTTACTGATTTGACTTAAACTTTTAACTGTACATAAATACGTACGAGCAACTATACATGTGAAAATAAGTAAAAGATAGTTAACATACGATATACCTACCTACCAGTGTTGTCTAGAGTCACGCACACGCACAGCGTTCATTCAGAGTTTCCGACCCAAGTAGGCCGGTCCAATGCTGCTTCTGCGCGCACGCGCAGGGCCGTAACGTAAATCATCGGGCCTATAATTGCATATACCCAATCCCAGATCGCCTGCGTTACTGTACAGTTGGAAATACACAAAGCTCTATATGAGCTTTATTTCAGATCCTTCCAAGAGGTCATTAGCATTACGATTAGTTCCACTTTTCAATGTGCCTTTACTAAATGAAATCCTTGACGTACCTACTTATCGTTAAAAAGTTCCGTAGTGTATGTGGTCATTACCCACCGCCACCTCACCAAATACATGTCTCCCGAGAGTGAATGCATCAACAACTATTACAATATAAAATACCAACCCAAACCAAACGTACACCATACCGTACCGGTTATCTTGCGTATAATAGTAGAGGAGTTCCTTCAAGTGAGTACGTTCCTTCAAGAGTATATCTATATATATACCTAATTAAAAATACCGAAACCGCTTTTATGTGGACCGATAATATATACCTACATATGAGATTCAGCCGATTACTTAAGAATCCCATTTCCACCTTTCCTACTTCTTCATCTGCTCCACTTTAAAATGTGGATTTTGATTAGCATTTGTCACTCCGAGAGAATACCGACATCACCATATGCTTACCATATTTGAGGAGTTTATTTCCATTACTTATGAATCCCATCATCAGATCTTGACCAACCATGATCATGAGAACACAACAACAAAACAATTATTACAGGAACAGAAGATACATGTACAAAGGCGAGCTTATCCCTGAGAGGGATTTCTTCCAGCTAACCTAACCGTTATAACCGTCTTTATGAGCAGTACATGACTAAAGTTTGCAACAAACGCTTGTGTGTGCCGAAAACGTGAAAAAAATTAAATGATTTGTGATGTATGTGAGTTTTTATTAGAAGTAGACGGAGCCTCTAGTACAGTTTAGTAGGTAGGTACTTGCCTACCTACTAAACTTAACCTTTTCTTCTTACGGCCGTATTCATAAACGTCCTACAAGCCTGTTTTAACTAAAATGGCGTTAAAATTCGTTTGTCCTTATCTGTCACTTTGACATTTGTTTTCGTAAGAAAGGGACAAAGCATATTTTATTTAGCAGAGGCATTTTAAGTTTTATAAATAAGGGTTTCTATTGGCGTTAACGCTTGTCGATTGTAACCTTGTCTACGGCCCCTGGTGGGTGCCAAGATACATTACTTGGAGGTCATAGCTTTAGATCTAAATTTCTCCCAATTAAAAAAAACTAAAAAAATGGACACAAGGGGTTGACTACTGCAGATGCTCTAAGGAAACGTCCTTAGAGTCCATTGGCTCCTGTGTTGTTTGTGTGTTCAACCCGTATAAAAAAAAAAAATTATACAAGCGATTTTCTTTAACAAACGAAGGCTCAATGATCTCAGGTGTCAAATGAAAGGAACGAATGTATCGCGTGACATTTCTGATCTATTATAAATGAACTTCAAATTTAAAGTTGTGGGCACGTGATAACTTAATGGAAAAGATGGAATACCTACTATACTACTCAAAAGAAAATAAGGGCCACTAAGCTTTTTCGCCTTTTCATGAAAATATTAATGTATTTTATATTTTTTATTAATGTTACATGAAAACAGTGCCCTTATCTACATTTAAGGCTGTCATTTGTTTCATTTGATCGTCAATTGTCAAATTTATTACACATTGTGCGTAAAGAGTCAACTTCGATTGAAACTAAACAGAGATTCGTTCTGAGAAAAAAACCAAAAATCGAAACTTGTTGGTGTTTTTTTATTCAGTTAGTAACGTGTATGTCCTCCTCTCTTAGCCCTGCCCTCCAGAAGCCTAAGAATGCATGCTCTCTATCAAAGTTCGCACATTTTCTGCTGGAATTTGATCCCAGGCCTGTTTTAAAGCGCTTATTAGGTGCTGTTGGTTCCAGATCTCTTGCTCACTCTCTCTGACTCTTCGTTTTAACTGATCCCATAAGTGCTTAATTGGATTTAAGTCGGGACTGTTCGACGGCCATGGTAAAACTTGAATATGGGACTCTTCCAATACAGCCTGCGTCGACGGGCTGTATGTGGACGGACATTATCTTGCATCAGCCAGAATTCTGGACTAATTTGCTGTGCAAATGGGATCACTTGAGGCCTGATAACTTCTTCGATGTATCGTTGTGCAGTTACTGTACCTTCATTTAAAATAGCGAGCTCAGTTTTACCACGTAAGCTTATCCCACCCCAAATCATGACGTTGGGACCACCAAAACGGTCACTTTCATGGATGCAAGCATCCGAAAAACGCTCACCGCGTCGTCTCCAAACTCTAATACGCCGATCGTCACTAAAAAAATTAACTTTGCATTCGTCTGTGAAGAGCACCATGCTCCATTGATTTAAGGACCAATTCAAATGTTGATGACAGAACCTTGCACGATTAGCACGTTGATCCCTGGTCAGCGGAATTCGAACAACTCTTCGTTTTGACGTCTGCTGGTCTTCGTGCAATCGATTGCGAATTGTTTGATCACTAACACGAGTACCCGTCGTCAGCCGTAACCGACTTTGTAACTTACGAGCCGTAACTGTGCGTTCTCTTCGGGCACTTAACTGAACGTAGCGGTCCTCGTGAGCAGTAGTAACTCGAAGCCTACCCGAGCCAGGTCTTCTAGTGACACTTCCAGTCTCTCGGAAACGATTCCATGCATTTTGAATGGCTCTTCGAGAAAAACCTAACAACAAACCCACAGATCGCTGTGAATGACCATCTTCAATCATTGTAATGGCTCTACTGGCAGTAAGAGTGTCCATATGCCTACGAAATTGTGCCATTATGAACACAATATTGAACAATTAAACAATATTAAACAATTTCACAAGCGAAAATTCCGATCACTACAGAATAGGCAATTCTCCGTTGTTAGAAAATCTAAACAAAACCATCAAGAATTTTTCAAATCCATTTTTTTTAATAATAGCCAGCATTTAGCCAAAACGAATACGTCACACAAAGAGGTTATAAAGCAAAGAGTCTATAACATGTATAATTGATATCAATTCCTTTAGCTTCTGTACAGTAATTTACGATAAAGAGTAAATAAACAAGTGGCCCTTATTTTCTTTTGAGTAGTATATATTATTGAATAACGCGCTACTTTTTCACCACGAATAAAATAAGAATAATAATAATAACTGGCTACGTTTCGGGGATCTCTTCGGGGAAACCGAAGGTTTTGTCTGTGCAATTGCGGACGAAGTTATCATGACGAACAATTACCGGAGGTATATCCTGAAGGACGGTACGGTCGACATTTGTCGGGCATGCCGCCGTCCCGGGGAGTCACTCGGGCATATTATCTCCGGTTGTGGTCATCTTGCTAACGGCGAGTACTTGCACAGACATAACCTTATAGCCAGGATTATTCACCAGCAACTTGCACTGCTATACGGTCTGGTGGCCTCCGAAGTGCCTTACTATAAGTACACACCTGAGCCAGTTCTCGAAAATGGTCGTGCCACGCTCTATTGGGATCGAACTGTCATCACGGACAGGACTATTCTTGCCAATAGGCCTGATATCGTGCTGACAGATCGATCGAAACGCCAGGCAGTGCTCGTCGACATCAACATCCCCCATGACGAGAACCTCGTGAAGGCCGAGAAGGACAAAGCCAGCAAGTGCCTAGACCTGGCTCACGAGGTAACCGCCATGTGGGATGTTGATTCGACGATCATCGTCCCGATAGTCGTTTCAGCGAACGGTTTAATAGCGAAGAGTCTCGATCGCTAGATGGCTGGATCAAGGGTCAGATACAGAAGGCGGTACTCCTGGATACTGCGCGGATAGTCAGGAGGTACCTGTCTCTGGCGCCCTGACCACCGGCAGCTTAGGCCCCGCCTCGCTGCCGGCGGTACCCTATATTAGGTTTTTATAATGATTTTATGTTTTGTATGTATAGTTTTATATTTTACTTTTTATATAGTTATTGTAAAAACCTAGCCTAAGACGAAAAATGAATAAAGAGATAATAATACATAGATTAAATTTACCTACTTACCTTACATTTATTTTTAAAGGGTTTTAACTAATGAGAACGAGTTCCCAGTATAACAATAATCCAATTTCTCATCCATTAAAATAATTAATTATCTACATAGGTACATTGGAACCACGCACGCTTTTCTGCGAAATACTGCGTGCGTGTCGTTTATCCGACCCAACATTCAAAAAGCTGGCAATATTACGACGATGAGATTGCCAAATCCGTTATGTACATAATTTACGTCAAAGAAAATAATGCTCTATTAATTACAAATATGGTATTATGTCTCTTAACTTAATTCAAACCGTGCACATAACGGATTTGGCAATCTCACTGACGAATTTATTTATTTTAGTAGCATTGACTAGATATTTCAAGTCATCATTCTCCTAGCGGTTATTACCGGTCGTGCCCTAAACGAGCCCGGAATCCGCTTTGACATCTAATCCCCAAGATTTGGCATAGGCACTACTTTTACGACAGCCCCTGCCTTCTGCAGTTCAATCAGGTACAGTACGATTAAAATCAGTTAACGATTCGGCTTTTCTCGGATATCATCGCCTAAATCCTGAGACGGAAATGACACGAAATACATTAACGCGATTTCTTTTGGGTAGCATTCAATTTGAAGTATCATAAACGCAATGTATAACACCTGCCAAGATGACATTACTAACCGGTAGACCTAAGAAATTTATTATGCAGAAGCGGCATAAATTTGAACATTCATTAAGCTATACTTGTATACAATATATAAAAAAATACATAAATAAGTCAATATTTTACTGTTTGATGTAAGTAACAGTACGATATTACGTCGGTTTAATAATTGATAATAATCACCAAATTAAAAAAAAAAAACAACTTCAACCGATTTTTGTTGATATTTACTTTCTACTTTTTTAATATGTTAACGCGGCCGCTATTAAACGAGACAGAGGGGTGAGGGCGGAGGAGAATGACGTCACAAGCGCGGGTCATCTCCGCGAGCCACACACCGCTTTAGACCACGGCATCATACGCGCATACCTACATACCTAAATAAATAAATGTAATTTAAGTATATTAAACTCATAATTAGAAGCATGAGTTATATATACATTATTAACAATTTCACGAGATTGAGCAACACTTTTTTTACCACGCTTTAAATTTGTTGAAGCCGTGATACATGACTATTGTAAGTTAATTTTGATAAAATTTGATAGAATCGAATATTTTCACGAATGAAATTAGCGTTCATAAACATAAATGTATCATATACGTCAGTTTTTATTGACACTAAGAAGGCAGACTGTCAAAATAGTTCATTCTTTTTCTTATTTCAATATAAAGGTTGTGTTAGTTTTGAGCTACAAAGGAGGTTTTGTTGCTCATATCGTTCTTGTATAGTATTCAATAAGACAACGAGTAATATAATTAAAGGTCATATCTGTAAATTGATAACTCTGTGAGAGATGAGGGTTTCACGACAATTACCGAGGTTGGCCGAATCGTTAACTGATTTGAATCGTATTGTAACGCATTGTACGCACCTCAGGTAGATCTTAACATCACTTAGTATGGAAAAATGACAATTCAGTTGTCCTAACGTACGTTCGGAACGTTACGTGACTACCCCTCTGATCTTCCAAACCAGAGGGAAAACTAGACCTTATTGGGATTAGACCGGTTTCCTCACAATGTTTTCCTTCACCGAAAATTCGACGGTGAATATTCCGTATACATATTGCATACGTCCCGGAAAACTCATTGGTAGGTAGGAGCCGGGAATTGAACCCACGACCGCCGCTTGACAGCCGCATGCCAGAACCACTAGGCTCCCCTACGATTAATTGGAAAAACCTTTTAGAAGATAAGTCTATTGTTCTATGTATTTTTCCCGCCCGAACGTATGACTCAAGAATGAAGTTAAGTATGGACCAGCCGGCCGTTAGGCGGCGCGACACGCGAGTTGTCAGGAGAGGTGGGAAACACCCTCGACACGGGCGATTATCGTGTTCTGATAAGAAAAAAAAGAAAAAAAATTTTTTTTGAGGCGTTTTTTTTTTCATTTCTATGGAGCTTGTCGCCCCAGTCGGCCAACGCTCCATACTAAGCTGAAAAAAAAAATCGCGTCAAAAATTTTTTTTTTCTGTTTTTTCTTATCAGAACACGATACCTGTTAAGCCCTTGATCGGTTCATACCACATTTTTGTTACACCCTGTAAACACTCCAAGGCAATGCCATGGGTATATCTGCGGGCCAAAGGATTGGGCCCTTCGCAACCCTTCTGAGAGCGGTCTCAATGCGAGCAAAGACCCCTAACAACACTTATTATCTTCTTATGTAATGCAAGCGAAACTTGAGGGCCGAAATCCTGAAGGTAAACAGGGAGTCAAGCGAAGAAGAAAAGAAGCGGAGGCTGAGGTTTTCGTAGAAATGAAAGACCTAATAATATTTCAGAAAATTCACGGGAGTTTTGTACATAAAAAATACTCAATTCTCCGCAGAATACCGTTTTTTCCAAATTTTATATCCACATCATTTGACGTTGGTGAACTATGATGTCTATGATAATTCGAGATAAGTATTCAACTCACCTTAACAAACAACTTTAGATGACCTCTGATTTCATAGCAAATATAATATCTTTTTCGAGGCATTGTAATGCAGTTCCTTTATAGGCTCCCCTACGATTAATTGGAAAAACCTTTTAGAAGATAAGTCTATTGTTCTATGTATTTTCCCGCCCGAACATATGACTCAAGAATGAAGTTAAGTAGTAAAAAACAGAAAAAAAATTTTTTTGACGCGTTTTTTTTTTTTTACATTTCTATGGAGCTTGTCGCCCCAGTCGGCCAACGCTCCATACTAAGCTGAAAAAAAAATCGCGTCAAAAAAATTTTTTTTCTGTTTTTTCTTATCAGAACACGATACCTGTTAAGCCCTTGATCGGTTCATACCACATTTTTGTTACACCCTGTAAACACTCCAAGGCAATGCCATGGGTATATCTGCGGGCCAAAGGATTGGGCCCTTCGCAACCCTTCTGAGAGCGGTCTCAATGCGAGCAAAGACCCCTAACGACACTTATTATCTTCCTATGTAATGCAAGCGAAACTTGAGGGCCGAAATCCTGAAGGTAAACAGGGAGGCAAGCCAAGAAGAAGCAAAGCGGAGGCTGAGGTTTTCGTAGATATGAAAGACCTAATAATATTTCAGAAAATTCCCGGGAGTTTTGTACATAAAAAATACTCAATTCTCCGCAGAATACCGTTTTTTCCAAATTTTATATCCACATCCTTTGACGTTGGTGAACTATGATGTCTATGATAATTCGAGATAAGTATTCAACTCACCTTAACAAACAACTTTAGATGACCTCTGATTTCATAGCAAATATAATATCTTTTTCGAGGCATTGTAATGCAGTTCCTTTATAAACAACTAAAAAAACGTAAATCAATCAGAGAAAAAAAAGAAATCACTAAATTTTGTTTATAATATATACAGGGCGTCCCAAACTTATGGGACATGAAGGGGAAGTACCTTAAATATCGTAGATAGTGAATTTTGCTCAAAGAAGACTTTATGTTATTTTTAAAAGTTAGTAATTCTGCATTCATAGATTTTCTAAAAATTACTTGCTTCGTCTGGGAATCGAACCGACTAAAATGTGAAAAAAAAATCATCCTTTTTTATGATGCCAATCGAAAGAACAGCTAAAAAATAATAACTCAGCTTAAGTAACATAGTATTTTAAAATAAAGGAACAACGTGAAATTAATCATTTTAATCAAATAAAAAACATACATGAAACTGCCGTAGTCAATTAAGTAGGTATTTTTTTGTAAATTAATTAATTAAATGCTCAAAATGTGATCCCTCTTGTCTTACGCAAATCGCCAATCTTTTAATAAGCCCGCTGCCTGTTGATTTTCTAATCATTTTATGGTGAACACTCGATGTGATATGGCACAATTCTGTTTGCAACTCGCCTACGTTCTCGTATCGCTTTTTGTATAGCATATCTTTCACGTATCCCCAAAAGAAGAAATCTAATGGTGTGAGGTCCGGGGATCTGGCCGGCCATCTAATAAAATAGATTGGCGATTTGCGTAAGACAAGAGGGATCACATTTTGAGCATTTAATTAATTAATTTACAAAAAAATACCTACTTAATTGACTACGGCAGTTTCATGTATGTTTTTTATTTGATTAAAATGATTAATTTCACGTTGTTCCGTTTCCTTTTTCATTTTTTTTTCACATTTTAGTCGGTTCGATTCCCAGACGAAGCAAGTAATTTTTAGAAAATCTATGAATGCAGAATTACTAACTTTTAAAAATAACATAATGTCTTCTTTGAGCAAAATTCACTATCTACGATATTTAAGGTACTTCCCCTTCATGTCCCATAAGTTTGGGACGCCCTGTATATATATATATATATAAATTTAATTTAAAAATAACCACGCAAGAAAACAGTTTTAACATAAATTATCGCCTCGCTGGGGGATCGAACCCAAGTCTGAGATTGATCACTGAGCGCTTCCCGACTGCGCCACCCGGTCAGTTACGGAACTCGACGAAATTTGTTATAGGTACCGAAGCGATACTCGCATATATATACAAGGTGTAACAAAAATGTGGTATGAACCGATCAAGGGCTTAACAGGTATCGTGTTCTGATAAGAAAAAACAGAAAAAAACAATTTTTGACAGGATTTTTTTTTTTACATTTCTATGGAGCTTGTCGCCCCAGTCGGTCAACGCTCCATACTAAGGTGAAAAAAAAATCGCGTCGAAATTTTTTTTTTCTGTTTTTTCTTATCAGAACACGATACCTGTTAAGCCCTTGATTGGTTCATACCACATTTTTGTTACACCCTGTATATTTATTTATTTAACCTCAGCCAATTCAGCTCAGTATTTGTTTTACCTATTATTCAATATTATATTGTATAGATCAGTATGAGTATTACTACTTAATGCGACTTATACTACGTGACTTAAATTGAAATAACTTGTTTATTTATTAACCGATTTGAAAAAATTAACACTGAATGTTAAGGGAAGTCTAGCATAATATATTACTGAAAACCGCATGTAAATCGTTTAATAATAAATAAATAATCTTTATCTTTAAGCTGTTTCTGAGATTAGCGTGCACAAACGCACAGACAAACAGAAAAAAATCTTTTTTTTTTTTTCTGTTGCGTTTATGAAGGCCCCCCATAAAAGTTTTTTTAAATATATTTGCCATGTACAGACAGCGATCAGTTACGATTTTATTATATGTACTAGTTTTTGCCCGAGGCTTCGCCCGCGTAGTAAGTGTAATTTTGCAATAATTGTTGAATTGTTACGTCGGCAACGGCCTACTACTACTTACTTCCCCTATGAATAACCCTTCGTCAAAACGCCTTATGTCAAATTATTATTTATTTACTTTTTTTATTTATTATATTTATTATTGTGATAAATGAGAATCTGTTATCTTGAATAAAAGCTAGTTTATGTTCATGATAATATTAAACTATCAAAATATCTCCACGAATTTCATAATATTTCATTGTATACTAAGTTCTTGATACATTTATTAGGTGGTGCCAATATAACCAGACCAGAAGAGAAGCTGCGGCGCTACCACGAACTTCGAAAGTCAAAGTTCGTAATACGGGTTCGTAATACAGGGATGCATATCCCTGTCACACGAGTAAGGGAGTGCGATAGAGATGGAAATACCCAAACTTCGACTTTCGAAGTTCGTGGTAGCGCTGCTGATGCGCGAGCACGCCACGTAACACTGGCCGTGTGAGAAACAGTATGTTCTCTTAAATCTATGCCTGCATATTTTAATGTTTGGCCTTGACATTTATTTATAGTCATGGCGAAGCATTCTTTTACGGGAAATAGTAGTCTTTAGAAGTCAAAAGGTACATCGTTAGGAATCAAAGGAATGCGCGGTACGAACACGGATTCTCCTTGAGCACACCCGGTCAAAATAGTGGCATCGATGTCATTTTTGTGTAAAGCCTTGAGTTGTAGTCTTGTGCCATTACACAGTTTTGGGGGCTTTAAGTTCCGAAGGAGCATTACAGGCGTGCCTTTTTTTAGAGCAATCCTGTGAGGCCGAAGACCAGGTAGTTTAAGTAAATTGAAAAACTCTACCGGATAATTCACAGCCTCATCCGCATTACACATCGTGTCTATGGAATTGTACATTATTTCTTCACCGGCAAATGACTTCAATAAAATGTCATTAATACATGCAGCTTGATCGTTTTTTGGGGTTAAAATGGCTCGTTCACAAAACCATTCCATAGGCTTGCAATGTATTTGGGAAATTCCTGGATATGTATGATTGATAAGTTCCTCGCTAGTGGACACTAAAGTGCACAGCTGATCTGGGACCACAATCATGTGTTGCTGAGTAACTGCAGTTGCCTATTTTCAATAAAAGATCTGAAAAGTAACCCGCAGTAACATCACCTCTCAGATGGACTCTCATATTTTTAGTGAGTTTAAGGACTTAAACCAAAGGCCACAAAACAGATTTTTTTAGACCGGCTTTTACTTCATCAGCCCTGGTACCCC
The DNA here is from genome assembly GCA_947049275.1 of Epinotia bilunana. Classification (NCBI taxonomy): domain Eukaryota; kingdom Metazoa; phylum Arthropoda; class Insecta; order Lepidoptera; family Tortricidae; genus Epinotia; species Epinotia bilunana. The sequence continues at coordinate 1,308,913 of OX346256.1, read as the reverse complement.
TTTTTTTTCTTGGTTTTTTTCTTGATGAAAACCGGCGAATCAGGTCCCCAATCACCGGGGGATGACGGGGTTATGTGGTGTTTCTATCGACTAAAAACTCCACGGTGCCCTGCATCTGCGCTCTCATGCAGGGGACTCCAGGATCTCATGTTGAACGCACTGGAGCCCCCTTTGCGCCTCGCCACATTTGGCTCGTCCTAGGGCAAAGAACCTTCAACCTTTACCTTCTCTGGGGTTCTTAAGCGAGTGCCCCAGCCCCCGCCAGAACACTGCGACCCTGATGACCCCCTTTAGTCGCCTTCTACGACAGGCGGGGGAGACCGTAGACCTATTCTTGTCCGAGCCTCCACGGTGTAGCCCTGGTACCCCTAGGTACCACAGGCAAAGTCTGTCGGAAATCTCCTGCCAACAGCTCCGTTATGCCTCCCATAAGATTTGTGTTGTCATGAATATCCTGGAGTGTCCTATTTATTGCCTCAACGCCTCCCTTATTTGCCATAGTGATCTCATCCCAGATAATAATTTTTGTATTTTTCAAAACATTGGCAAATAGCAAAGCTAAATCATTTGTTTTGCTTTTTAGTAAGAAACCTTCATACATATATTCAAGTCAATAACTTTCCAAATGAACGATTTCCATACAACGGTTCGACCCCTATTTCACCCCCTTAACGGTTGCATTTCGAAAAATCCTTTCTCCGTACACATCCACGTACGGTAAAGAATATATGTTCCAAATTTCATGCTTGTAACTTTAGTGGTTTAGGAAATCACACATTACTTATGTGAACTTTCAACCCCTATCTTAACCCCTTCAAGGGATGAATTAGGAAAAAAATCCTTATCAATGTTTTTGACTGTACATTAGGGCTAACTTTAAAAACGACATGTTTCCCTTACAAATTTTCAACTGTTTTTTAATCCCCTTAGGGGATGATTTTTTATAGCAAAGCTAAATTATTTGTTTTGCTTTTAAGCATAAATATCATTCGCCATAATATGTTTGCGCATAACGTTTTCAAGTCATAGGTATAAGACAAACATTTTTAATCCTTTACATTTTTTAAAAATAAATTGTCTGTAACCTAAACTTATCCAACTTTTTTTTTTACAAACACTCGGCAATTATTTTAACCTAACCGCCAGCGTGTCGACGCCGCCCTGCTTCGCGGGTTGCCTATTTCCGCTCTAAGGGACACAAGATAACCATAACCTAACCTACCAAAAATACAATTGTTGCGATTCTTTATTTTCTTACTGCGGGGGGCCTTGCCGCCCGAGCCCCCCTTTTCTAGCTCCCTAACCTAATTAAATGCTAGTCAACTAATATAATAACATGTTTTTCTTTGCGAATCAATCATAATGACAGCCTATTGGCATAAGTTGTGCATAGCAATTCGTATGACTAATAAACTAATAAGATTCTGTCAAAAATTTCATTTTTGGTACAAGCTTTTATTGCCTACTGTACTTTTCTGTATACCATCAAAAACTACTCATTGAGATGATTCAAACGAGCACAAATTCAACGTGGTTACGTTAGTTAAATACTGAATTCCCATGGCCACCATCTGTCTCCATCATCAGATCAGCTCGATGGCACCATAATATTGAATTGTCATCCAAACTATACTAATACCCAAAATTTCAGATCAATCGGATAACGGCAAGCGACTGAAAAATTGGTTGCAAATTTTGACGGACACCTTACATACATTTTTTTATACTTACATACGAACAAGTCAAGTTAATATAAAGCTTGTAAAAATAATTATGATAATCAATATAATGACTAAAACTTGTATGCTGATCAACATTATGGTTAAACAATATGAAATAGTACAGTTATGAAAGTATTATGCGCAGAATTATTAATGACAAATGATTTTTATGCGCAACAACTTTATGCGTAAAGTTGTATGGCTTTCGAAATTATGACGAGAGTCATTATGCGACTAGATGGACACCCAATGCAATAGGCTAACCAGTTGTCGAAGGTTAGTTGTTTACCTAATACAAATGGAGTAATAAACAAAGTTGGAGTTGGAGCCTTATTTTCCTTTATTACCTCAGCCAACACAAACAATCACTTCATTATTCAACGGCATAATCAAGTTGAAATGGTGGTATTTTACCTCATACGAAGAAGTCAATACTTATGATTAAAACTATAGATACCTATAAAAGCCATTGCCAAAGAGTGTGGCATCTCTTTTTCTCGTGCAAACAGCAACAAGACAGGTACTCGTAGGTACTTTAATGTAAGATTCCCACCGAACGGGCCGGACCGGTAGGCCGATCCCGTAACGATTGTACGTACGTTTAGGTAGATCTAAATGTCAAATTAGATATGGAAAATTTACAGTTAACTTGTCCTAACCCGCATTTGAAACGCGTGGCGTGATTACCCCTCGGGTCGCGTGGCGCCGCATCGTAACGGATGCGCGAGCACCCGGCGGTGTGTTTTAATAGTGAGCAGTAGGCGAAAGTCAGACGGAGCCGGTCAGAGGCGACGGCAGCCGAGCGCAGCTGTCCACGTTCGCGAGGAGCCGACCGGCCGGAAATCCATTCAAACATGGAATGTAACGTGTGTCTTAATAAAGCTTCAAATTCCTTTGGCACCTTGTAAAATGCGCACCGGCCCCACCCGTTCAGTGAAAATCTTACTTACTCTTAACTCATTTACTGCTAAGCTACGCTCGTAGCACTACGGCGTAGTCCGTAGCAGCTTAATGCCCATATGTAGATTATGTACCTACCGTAGCATGTGTCGTGATTAGCACTGAATGGGTTACGCGTGTTTCTTGCACGAAGGCCTGGTAACTTTATAAATGACTCATCCGGTCAGAGCTGAAACAAACCGGTATAAAAAGCGCTCATGTGTGTTCACAACCCGTGTCTGTCGAGGTACCTGCAATCTGTCCAGTGTCTGCAGGTATCTGTCTAGTTATACAATGTATCTCCTATGTGATTAATTATGCCTCAAATCGCCTCGCCACTCGTCTCTGGTATAAATTGATCCCTTACACAATTTATGATGGGTCGCGAAGCGCTTTGTACGATGTCAGGTAGATCTAAGGCCCTAAGCACACGACGTATTTTAGACGCGCAGACGATGCGCGTTTCCCTACTACCATCCGCTAGGTAGTACGGGAACGCGCGTTTACGAAAACGCCGTGTGCTTAGGCCCTAAATGTCACTTTTATGGGAACGTTAGGACAACGTGCGTTCGAAAAGCTACGCATTTTCGCCTCAGCAGGTCGATCACGTTACACTTTGTGCGTACGTCAGGGAGATCAAAATGACTCTTGGGACTTGGGAGATCAAAGTAATGGGAAAAATCACAGTTGATTTGTTTTAACACTGACTGTCAGGAACCCGCCTAGCCAGCGCCTACGCCATAGTCGCTTTCCGCTACATACGAGGAAATTAGGAAAACCACGGGATCGGTTACGAGCGTAGCGCGTAGTGGTTCTTGACAGTGAATGTGTTAAGTTCATAACGCACCTTCGAAATGTAAAAAAAACTAAGCCACATTATTACTATAGTCATACCGCTTCACGCAGTCCTCACATGCATGGCCCTGGGAGTATAACGGGGGAGCGCGCGTCGTGCGGGAGGTGAAGCCCTGCGGCATGGCACGCCGCCCGCTCTCTCGTCATACCCCCCGTGCGCAAGCACGCGAGGACTGCGTGAAGCGGTCTGACTATAGTGGCTCTGTGAGAAGTAGAACTCACGAGCCTGACTTTAAAAAAATGAAAAAAGGGGTAGAGGAGAACAGCGGGACAGACGTCGGACGCCGAATAAACGATTTTCGGTTCAGGTTGTCAGTATAGAACTTCGTGCGCTTCGCTCGTAATAATATGCCACTTAAAACCATCAGAGTAGAACAACAGCACTCCACTCACATTGCTAATCGTTAATAGTAAATCCAGATCGGAAGGAACACCATAATCGTCATCGATGTCACTTAAATGTCCCAGTCTTCCAATTCGAGGACTGTCATACATTTTGCGAGTCATACATTCGTAGCGCATTTTAATCAAATGTAAGGCTTAACATTGGTACACGTGAAGCATGTATGCGATAAGCTTTGTGAATACCACCCTATAGAAAAGCCAACGGCCCCTATCAAGGAGACAGCGAATAAACTGAATCGTTTCCTATTTTTCTGAATGTCAGGCTGAAATACCAAGGCTGACAGTAAAGGTCGCAAAAACGCTATGCTTATAAACCAATGTTGTCTGCACGGACGAGTGGTGTTGCGATTAGGTACACACATGACAGTAGGTACTTGCCCAAATAAATACCCGCAAATAGGTATTAGGGAACGGTACACACATCAAACTAAATCCATGGTAATTAGCTCGAGAAAGCTAGTGTTATGGGCACTAAACTATTCTTGCATGAGAGGCAGAAGCACGATTTTGAAATAGCCTTTAAATAGCTTTTTCAACACAATTGCTCGTAACGTACCTCTTATTGTGTCGCTTTTAGGCTCATAATCCTGGATATTAAACACGCGTGTTTTATAACATTACGACACTTCGTTGCTTATCTAAAACAACTCTGTATCTCAAAAACTGTGTTTTTTCAGGACAGAGGTTTGAAAAAAACACATAAAAGATTTCGTTATAACTTTTTATTTAAAAAACCGAATAAAAATATTCTTTTAGTAACTGTTTCGTTATTTATCCACTTATCGAAAATTAGGAAAGTAAAAACGAACAACATAAACCTTCACAAAAAAAAACTTAAAAATGTATCACGGCTTAGAGTATTAACACGATATTTATCTGCTTTGGATAAGCTTTTATGTGCACTAGCGTCACAATAGTAAATAATCCAAAAAAAATGATTATTCTTATGAATAATAGTGGATTATTCGTCTTTGAGACAAATGTTTATATAAATTATTAAAAAGCATACTAACTTGTTTTGTTTTGATCCTCTAATACAATTTTTTTATATGGACAATAATGGCTTAAAACGACATGCATCATAATAATACTAAAACTTTGTGAACAATAACGGTATAGTTTACTTTACAACACTTGGTATCGATGTAAATTAGAAACTCTTTTTATTAAAATGCCTCTATTTTTATCTAATTTAAGTTTATACAAAACTTGTTTCCGTAAACAAAGTAATAAAAAATTAACAAAATTCTCAAATTATAAGTACTTCTCCAAACTATAAAAGTAATAAAAAACCACACGATATCTTCTAATCTAATCTTCTAATAATCTTCATGGTCAGTATAGTTGCTTCTTTATAAGTTTTTGGTGCGGATTTTTTCCCAGTTTTTTAGGTTGATCCGCAGATTTCGGAACATTTTCCCAGTCCGCGTGTTCATTTCTGTAACCAAAGTATAATATATAGTCAAATGAAAGAATTACTGAATCTATGACACAAATTCAGCAAAGTGAGGTATGACAAACCCTAATATTACTATTAAACGACTTTTTATACAAAATAGAGACACACACTAACATCGAACGACACGAGTAATTGATGTCCTCAATCCGCATGTACATCGAGCATGTAGGTATATCTTATACTTATATTTTTTGATATTACGAGATAAATAAATATCAACACAATCTTATACAAATTGAACTAGGTCCATAGTAAGCTCAATATAGCTGGCCATACAGGCTCGGGTATGCATGCGCAGTTTTAACTGTACAGTTCAACTGCACAGGTTAACCCCAGCTAGGTGGTGTGTGCTCCACGCATTTATTGAACGAGAGCAAAATATATCCGGAAGATTACCGAAACTATCTTAGAATGGATGAAAAGACGTACTTGAAGATTTCGTTTCGTTTACGAGACATGTTTTTCGAGCAAACGCAATCTACCCCCTTCCGCGATCACTGGACAACTAAGACCTGCGCAGGCGAAAGCCACACACGCTCAGTTTTAAAGGCCTTCTACACGATCGGGACCAACCGCCAACCATCGTGTCCTTGGTCGGATCAACCATTTTTTGTATTCGTTCTACACGATCGGTGGTTGACTCAACTTGTCAGTTCTTCTCCGATATTTGAACAGAACGGTAGCGATGGCACCTTGCCTTTCAAAGCAACAAAAAATCGGTTTGGCAATAACTTATTTATGTTTGAGCGAAAAAGAAAAACAAAGAAAAAGGCCTCTGGGTCGATTATTTGAGCTTATCCTTCATAAGCTCCCATCCTTGATTTTTTTGGTTCCTATCTTTATAAGATTCGAATGCAATGTCCCAAAGACATGGTAAATCAAAGTACAGAGCTAAAAATTCGGTCAAAATTTCTCGTTCGCGGTTTTCTTTTAGCGAATCCATTTCGCAGCGTGCGCTCGCGACGACTGACCAGCACACACTGAAGCGCTCCAGTCGGCCGATAGCGTTCCAGACCGGTCGGAACAACCGCTTTCTACACGATCCTTTTTTATATCAACCCGATCAAGGACACGATGGTTGGCGGTTGGTTCCGATCGTGTAGAAGGCCTTTTACCTGCACAGTTCAATTACCCACAGGTAAAAAATATGTATTTTCATGTTTGCGCAGGTAACCTGTACAGTCGTAGAAAACTGCACAGTCGAATGCCACATACGCTCAGTTTTACCTGTCCAGTCGAACTGTACAGGCAAAACTGCGCAGGCGTACCCTAGCGTGTATGGCCAGCTTAAGGCTTGTGTCATAGAGGTACAACGGTATATTATTATTTGAATAGATATAAATACTTAAAAACAGAGAAAATACCTTTTCTTACAATATAACATCTTAATAAGTTTATTAACGTGCTCCTTATTTATCGTTTATAGTGGCTTTAGTCGTTTTGAATTAAGTAACTGAATGCATTATTTATGATAAACATTGTCCTAATTCGTATAGTATACCTATAATGAAGCAAATATTATGTAGTATAGGGGTTTATTTTGCTTACAAGAACAAGCCAGCTTACATTATTTTCGTGAATACTCGCTTATTTGTTATTAAGTCAAAATATCGGTACTTACTGTTTCACGGAGAGTGTCCCATCCATGAATACTCCTATATTGCACAAAACATCACCATTGGTCAACTGATATATTTAGCGTAATGCCGCTATTGTACATAAAATTTGAAGTGTACTGTCGTATTATTTGGAGATGAGCCGGTAGACAACAAAAAAACGTGGTGACGGCGACGATCGCTGTGGCTCAATTGGCCTATGGACGGTCTTCCAGATAAAATAACGTCGACTCCCCACCAATGGCATAACGGCACAATGCTGCCACGGTGGCATTTTTTTGAATTAGAATACGGGAGTCTTAGTCACGATAAACTTCAATGTGTTCTGCGTCTAGTCTTATACTTAGTAGCAAAACGAATTATTTCGCGATACCGACTTGTTTTAGATAAGCGTCGACTTGTGTTTTATGGTTATATTCCGATTAAGTCACGTTGGCACCTTGCAGCAAGATGTATGCATGCACACGGTGCATTCTTAAATTAACCGGGTTGTACTTGTACAGAATGTACAGCTTTTTTTTAATTCTCGGCAAATGGATTCTTACTTGACTAAACAAATTAAATCCTTTTTGTAAATTAATTGACTTTTTCTTTTTGGATATGATATAGAGACGTTTAATTTAGTAAAACTATTCACGTTTGATAACATTTTACATAAATTAATAAAGATAACATTTTAAAACGTAAATATTTATTTTATTTTGTATTGGCTGTTTAGATTTCATCTAATGCGCGCGCAATGTGTTGAAAAACGTCGTATGAAACGCGTGAGCTTTAATAATTACATCCTCTGCTCTCTTATCACACTCACCTGCGGCTCGCATTATAATTCCGCCTCTGATGTAATTATCAACATACCTCTCAATGTACTATTAAATTAGATCCTAGCAACAATCACAAAATACATTTCGAGTCACATTTCATATATCACACGCATTACATGTACAAGCGCACACACACACACACACACACACACACACACACACACACACACACACACACACACACACACACACACACACACACACACACAAAACACACTGTATATAAGTTCATAAGAACTATTTTTTAAGTTAGTTTTGTTTGTTACCCGCTTATTCTCCTTCCTCCTCGGCAAACATCTTAGACCGAGTGGGGGCACATTGAAAATCAGCGCTGGTGCTACATTTATGTGCCACCAGCAGTTGCTGAATGTGCTCCTTTTGCCTTTATATAACGGTTTATTTTTTAACATATTTATTTTGTAGTTTTTTATGTCATTATGTTTTTTTTTTTCGGTGTACCACTCGTGTAAAGAAATAAATAATTGTGTTAATTTATATTTTTTTATTTTAAGGCAATAAATATTTTTTTCTTTCTTCTTTCTTTCTTTCATTAGACTAGACCCATTCGCAGACACGAAAAACAAATCGTGGTGTCACCCGCACGCCACGCAAGTCTCAAGTCTATTGTTTTTGGACTTTGTATGAAGTCGGTTGCAGGTGCACCTCGTGATAATACGTGATATTTTTCCTTCCTGCAAGCGTATTAACATTTTAATAAGGTGAGCTGCGAGTTTGGTGAGATGAGAATTTGGGGACCTGAGCATGTGGTAAGACGAGAATGTGGTGAGTTGAGAAAACTGGTGAAACCAGAATGTGGTAAGCTACGAGTAAGAATGTGGTGAGATGAGAATGTGGTAAGTTAAGAATCTGGTGAGATGAGATTTTTGTGAGCTGAGCATGTGATGAGATGAGAATTTGGTGAGCTGAGAATGTGGTAAGACGAGAATGTGGTGAGTTGAGAATGTGGTTAGTTGGAATTTGGTAAGCTGCTCATAAAGGGCCAGCAAAAGTTATACGTTATGGCACTTCACATTGGCAATTTTTACTGGAAATTAAAGCGAACCTAAATCTGCGTATCGCCCTTAAAAAAAACTAACGCAAGTAATCAACTTGTGTACACAGTACTTAAAGTAGATATTACCAAGTATTACTAAATAGGTAATCATCTAGTCAGTAATATTTGGTAATACTTAAGTTATTACACCCAAGAACAAAGAAAACGGATATCTAATATATTTTGTATAAACATTTTCTTCGTTTTCATTTATTTTTGAGTAAAGTTCTTTATAATTTGCGAATATTATCGAATATTGATAGTCGTAGCCTTCACAGCTCTTTGAATATGACTGGGGGAAATAACTGCAGGAGCTAAGTCCCCCAAGTGGATACTAATATTATATTACTACTTATTCAAACACATTATTTTGAGTGACGTAAAGCTTTTAAAGGATAGTATGAAATTCTACCGCTTTTGTCCTTTAAAACCCTTCCAGCGCACGTTGCAAGTAAGGAGAGATTGTCCTCTACTTAAGGACTTCGCTGCCAGTAGTAAGCATACTTTGCTACATAATGAGTATCTGCTCTACTACGAGTAAGTACTTATGCAGTTTTTAAAATTTTACGATTGTGGCAGATAAGCATATATGCATGGCCTGTCCGACGAAACGCCGATACGAAAATTTTCAGATATTTTCGACGCCAGAGGAGAAGGCCTCTTTAAGGTGGTGCATTAGAAATTATCGCGTGCTCTGAAATGCCGTTCTGACTAGATTAAGAAACAATAAGGTCTGATTTTCAGATATATGATTCTTGACGATATGATTGTTTTTCTGAATTTACCGATACATGATTGCTTAAAATTTCCTCGATAGAAAAAAATTCCAAAGTTGGGTCTGTATTTTCCTTTTTTTACTCAGCCTACTCAAACGATACATTATTTTACGACACAATTAAGTTAATACCATAGTATTTTATCTCATCTTAAATCTCACTTTATGAAATTTAAATAAAACTTCTCTAAGTTAGGTATTTATCGAAATTTGTCTATAAAAGCCATTCCCGAAGAGTGCTCCATCTTTTTTTCTCGTGCACGGAAGGCATAAGCGTGTCTTTGTCTAGGGGCGTGTTCGACTCGAATCAAGGCATCTCCTTGAGACTTGTAGTGGAGACAACCGGGACAGATGCACATCGGAACGAATTTCTTCCCAAGTTGAAGCAGCGAGCTTCGTTCGCTTCGCTAGCTCAATTATGTTATAACTAATCTTAATTAATAATTACTTGTTGGAATATAATTTGTAATCACACGTTTCTAGTCAGGCTTTAACTATGTATAAACGAGGTAACCAGCAGAAAACTGCACGCTATTGTTCTCGGATCACGAGTCATGTTGCCAACAACGTACCGTGTGTCGCGCTCATACAATCTGCTGTCGAACTCGCGAGCCTATCTTTAAAACAAAGGTACTTTTTTAATTTCGAAAAAGTAACTACTAATACAAAAAAAACCGGCCAAGTTCGAGTCGGACATGCGCACAAAGGGTTCCGTACCATTATCCGTTGAATGAAAAGTAAATTGCGGTTTTTAAAAAAACTACTTACTAGATCTCGTTCAAACCAATTTTCAGTGGAAGTTTGCATGGTAATTGACGTGATATGATCTATTTGCTTAGAGTTGCAACCTCCTTCCTTGCCAACCTCTAGCTTTACTCCTGCCTGCCACGTCATTGTCATTCAAGATTTCTCCGTTCATTATGTCAAATAATGTACAATTTTATGTTTATTAAAACCTGAATATTACAGGTTTTCTCATTATTTCAATTTAATAAACATAAATGGACAAGTACCTAAGACCAGAACGGTTCGACGAAGACCCGTCCAGTAAAACTGCAAAAGAATGGCTGCATTGGAAAAAAACATTTGTCAACTTCTTAGCTCAGTCAGAACTATCTGCGGACAAAGATACTGCCGCAAAATGGCCTCAAATTAAACTTCAGCTTTTGATTAACCACATCTCGCCGAAGTTTTACGCCCATGTTAGTGAGTACGAAACATAAGACTCCGCGATTTCTACGCTTGACAAATTATACGTCAAGCCCAATAATATCATCTATGCCAGACACTTACTAACCACGAGAAAGCAGCAGATTGGTGAGACTATAGATATATACATGCAATCCCTCAAACAACTCGCAAAAGACTGCGATTTCACCAGCGTTGATGCGGAAACTAACAAAAACGACACCATCCGCGGCGCATTTATCGCAGGCATGACGTCCGGTAAAATACGCTCGAGACTACTAGAGAGCTTATCATTAACACTGGATTAAACTTACAATACAGCCCTGTCAATGGAAATGGCGGAAACAAATTCACAAACCTTTATCAACGCCGTGCCTATAGCATCTGAAACGTGAAACAACGACACTGCTCCCGAGACTGTTACTACAACTGCCGCTACGACATCAAATGTCACTAACTCCACTCGCAAATGCTGGTACTGTGGTGGAACACTGCATGCCAGGAGGAACTGTCCGGCAAGAGACACTGTCTGCAAATCCTGTAACAAGAAAGGTCACTTTAGCAAGGTATGCCGATCGAAGCCCACTAGTGCATCAATTACCTCACCAGAAGAATGTGAACATTGCTCTGCCATCATTGCTGCTTCACCAGCCTCTCTTCGAAAGGCCATGATTCCTGCTGTCATCAAAGGCATCAACGCTCAAGCTCTGGTTGATACTGGGAGCTCGATTAGCTTCATCAATGAAGACTTCGCCAACCTCTGCCGTCTGAAGCGAAGCCCTTGTACCCAGACAGTCTCAATGGCTTTTCTATCTCATACTTCGCAAGTCAGTGGTTCAACCTGTCAGAACGTTCATTTAGGTAACCACTGTTACGAAAAGATCAACTTATTGATAGTCAAGAACCTATGCGCCGACCTGATCATAGGTTATGATGTGCTGGCGCTCCATTCGACTTTGGAGTTCACCTTTGGTGGCCCTAAAGAAGCGTTCAAAGTATGCAGCGTTGCAGAGGCCTCAGTACTTTTTTTTTTTTTTTTTTTTTTTGACGGAGTGGAAATGCCCTTACGCATCCCCCCAGCCGGGGAAGCTATAATGGGGGGGTATGTGGGACTCTCACCCTCCAGCCAACTGTATTTAAACAGAAGGGGGAGGGAGTCTACCCACTAAAACCACTCCGGCGTTTCCATACCTGCCGTTAATGGGGGCGCAGTGGGATCGCGAGCATTCCACCACGACGCCCCCCGGCGGCTCCGCAAATTGGAATGCGGGCACCCACGCCAAAGGAGAGGAGGGTTTGAAACGCATGTCACCCTCCTCCAAGACATGTGAGGCCGTGGATGTGGGCCCAACCCACTAAGACCCTACTGGGGGAGGAAACGGCTTACGGCTGCAAACCGCCCGCGTCTTCTCCCTCTTCGTCTACGCCGGATTGGGGGCGCGTCTGCTCTGTTCTCGCGCTCCCTCTCCGCCGCCTCCTTTTGCGAGATGATTGTGTCGCAGAAGGAGGCCACCGCCGCCCAGGATCTCTCGCAGCTCAGCATGGCCGCAACGACGCTGTGTAGCGAGAGGTCATCCACTGCAAGGACCGCAACCATTGTGCGGCGCTCCGCGTCCCAGTGGCTGCACTCCGCTAGGGTGTGTTGGGCCGTATCGTCCTCAGCCCCGCACTCGTGGCAAGTGGTGCTGGTCTCCCTCTTAATTCTGTACAGATAATGACCGAAGCACCCGTGCCCGGTCATTACCTGCGCCAACCTAAAGCCCACCTTGCCGTGGGACCTCTCCAGCCATAGTTCGAATGACCCTAGCAGTGCCCCTATAGTGCGGACTCCATAAGGGGAGTCCTCGAGGTCGCTCTTCCATCTGTCCCTCATCCTTCTTTCGGCCTGTCTACGGGCATCTCTCACCTCTTCGGGAGCGGGGAACTCTCCAGAGGCCCGGTACCTCGACCGCTCCCTATGTGCCTCAGCTAGCACCTCTGCGTCAAGCTCCCACGGAGGAGTTCCTGCCAAAGCGCATGCCGCCGCCCATGCCACCGTCACGTAGGCCCTGCAAATTCTGATGGCCACCACTCTCTGTGGCCTTCTTAGCAGGGCCTTGTTTGCCGCGTTGAGCCGGTCCGCCCATATTGGTGCTCCGTAAAGGGCCATGCTGCGGGTGACGCCAGCATATAAGCGGCGGCAAGCCGTGGATGGCCCACCCACGTTTGGCAGCAACCGGCCCAAGGCTGAAGCCGTTGCCGTAATTCGGGGAGCAAGTTGGCGGAAATGCGCGTTGAAACTCCACCTGCGGTCTAGGGTGAGGCCCAGATAATTAATGTGGGCTTTAACCTGGACTTGTTCGCCACTCACCCTCAGGGTGCATCCTGCTCGCGGTCGCCAGGCCCTTCCCCCGAAAATAATGGCGTCCGTCTTCGGCAGGGACACCTTTAAGCCCAGCAGCTTTATGCGGGTGACCATGAGGTCCACGGCTACCTCCGCCCTCCGCATGCACTCCCTCATTTCCATTCCCCGGACAGCCACCATGGTATCGTCCGCGTAGCAAATGACGGCCATCCGGGGGAGGAGAACACCCCTAATCGCCCAATCGTACCCCAGGTTCCAGAGTAGAGGCCCTAATACGGAGCCCTGGGGTACTCCGCAGGCCATGGGCCACATCCTCCTCTGTCCTCTTTTTTCCTCGTAGAGCACCACCCTTTGCGTGAGGTAGTGCTCTACGATGCGCCGCAAGTAGGTTGGCAATCCGTGGTATCGGAGCGCCTCACCGATGACAGAGTATGGTAGGGTGCCAAATGCGTTGGAGATGTCCAGGGAAACCGCCACCACACCCTCACCTCTCCTTTCCGCATTCTCAGAAAAAAATCTGAGGGCTCCCAGCGCGTCGATGGTTGATCTTCCGATCCTAAAGCCAAATGGGCGATCAGACACGTTGGGACCCGTACTGTCCAGATGTTGAACGATCCGGGAAGCGAGGACACGTTCAAACATCTTCCCGATTTCATCCAAAAGGACAATTGGCCTCCATCCAGACGGGGAGTCCGCCGGGCGGGTGTCCTTACGGAGAAGGCAGAGCCTCCCTTCCTTCCAGCAGCCTGGAAACTGCCCCGCCTCAAGACAATCATTAAAGAGATCCTTTATGCGGCTCCCAAGATGGCCCAGCGCCAACGGCAAGAGTTTTCCGGGTACACCGTCTGGTCCGGGGGCCTTTTTGCAGGCCCTCAGACGGTGTATTGCCCACGTTAGCTCCCCATCCGTTATTGGTGTTACCTCTATTGCCTCATCCCTTTCTAGGAAACCCGTCGTCATTCTCGGAGGAACGAAATCATGGGCAGATGGGAACAAACCCCCCACCACTCTTGACAGGAGCTCTGGTTCCAGGGAGTCCATTGTGGGGCCACGGCGCATTTTGTTGCGCACCACTCTATAAGGCCGTCCCCATGGATCTCTGTCCAGTGTGGCCAGGGACGCCTCGTGGGCAGTGTCCTTGGCTTTTATTATTGCCAACGACAGGGCTTCCTTTGCCTCTTTCAAGGCCCTGTGCAGGAGTTCCTCCTCTTCCGCGGTGTGCCGTCGGCGTCGGCATCGGGTGTACTCTCTCCGTGCTCCGTTACTGACGAGTCGGAGGGCCGCAACCTCTTCCGACCACCAGTACACCTGGCTTTTGGTCGATGGCTTACCCGCCCTTCGCATGCCCGCATCGCACACCGCAGTGAGTGATACGCGGAACTCTCTGGCCCGCTCCTCCACATCCCGCTCTCTGTTAGGTCTGGGTCCCCATCTCGCCTCCACCATCGCCGCCTCCTCCGCTGCTTCCCTGTCGAGGCTGGCAAGGCACCATCTCGGGAAGGTTCCCCCTCTCCTTTGTCCCACTAGACCGGGCGGTCGTAGTTGTGTCATTTCGGAGACCCTCATCCTGATGTAGAGGTGATCAGAGAGGGTCTCGACATCCCCCAGGACACGCCAGCCAGAGGTGCGCGCAGCTACGGCAGGGGTCGCGAATGTAACATCCACGATGGACCCCCCCTGCCGGCGCACGCAGGTATTGGCTGAGCCCCGGTTTAGGACCTCGAGCCCTAAACCCGCCGCCCACTCCCACAGGACTTCCCCCCTTGGGTCCGTCCTGGGGGAACCCCACGCCGTACACTTCGCATTAAAGTCCCCCATGACCAGAACCTGAGCTGATGCAGCCCCCCCCACGACCCTTCCCAGAACATTTATGAATTGTTCAAAGGCGGACAGCGGTCGATTGGGGGAGAAATAAATCCCTACCAGTAACGTTTCGCCCCAGCTGACCGCCGCATACCCTGGGCCACTGGATACCCTTGATATGGGGGGATGGCTGCCCATCGGAGGAACAACGACCGCCACCAATCCATTGGTATCCCCAACCCAGTTGGGTTGAGGGGGCACAAAGTATGGCTCCGCCACTACTGCAGCACTGATGCCCCACTCCGCCATATATTGAATCAATAGATCCTGTGCGCGAGCGCAGTGATTAATGTTACACTGCAAGACCTCGAAATGTTGCGTAGGTCGTGCTGGCATCAGTGCTCCATTTCGTGTTGTCCCTCAACGAACGGTGTTACCGCTGGTGTCTCGGAGGTCCTCGGGGTCCTGGAGGCGGCCTCCCTTCCTCTGACATGTGGGGGGTTGCACGACTGTCCCCCCATTACGTGATCCGCCTTTATTTTGGCCTGGTGGCACACAGCGCACCATGGAGTGGTAGCCCTACAATTTTTGGCCACGTGGCCTGGTCTGCTGCAACGGAAGCATAGGCCGCTTCTGTCCACCGGAGACGGACACATCGCTCTGGTGTGCCCCGTCCCCCAGCACCCAAAGCAACGCATCGGCAACGGGTCCAACGCCTGGATTCGGGCCGCCGACCAGCCGAGCAGTAAGCGGTCCTCCGCTGAGACCGTTTTGGCCGCCGTGATTGGACATCTGACTATCACAGCTCCAGTACCGTTCCCAGCCCATCTTATTTTTCCCACGTCAATTTGTGTGGCCGGGCATTTCCCTTTTGCGGCTACCACCTCTTGTACTGTCTCCGGCGTAACAGACTCATCGAACCCAGAGATCCGGAGCTCCACCTTTTTGACTGGCCTAGAAATTTCAGCCACATCCCCAATCAGCCCTCGGAGCCTTTCTGCGAGGTCATCAGCCACAGCTCCACTCTGGGCTCCGGGGACTTCTATTATACGGGCTCCTGTGGCCGTTTTCCGAACCCGCACATAACTGACCCCCAGCTCTTCCAATTTAAGAGCGGTCGCCTTTCCCATTACCGTTTTGTAATCGGTATCTACTTCGGGCTTAAGGGCTATCACAACAGCCGCTGATGAAGGCACAATTAGCTTCCGCGGAGCAGCCGGTTTTTTCATCGGAACCGCGGCTGTTGCCGGCATGGGTGGAGCGGCTTTTTTGGGCTTTAATGGCTTCCCACCTTTTCCCACATCCACCCAGACGTTTGTGCCATCGCCAGGCGCTGCCACTGATGGCACGGGTGCCACGCTAGGCTCTTTCACTGCACTTGGGGCGGGTACGTTCGGAGCCGGAGCCCGCTTGGATGTCGTCACTTCCTGGCGCCTTTGCGACACTGGCTTAGGCACCGGCTGCCTGTCCAAGGTTTCGACTGCTGTCACCGCGGCCTTTCTATCTGACATCAGAGGGGGGCGGAGAATGGGCTCTGCAGGGAGCCTCCGCTCGACATTTTCCAGGCGAGCATTTAACATGCCACCTATGGAGACAAACATGTCTCGCTTGAAGTCTCCGAGGCGGGCATCTATCATAATGCCCAGCTCTTGGAGCAAGTCTCCAGCATCTGATTTCTGTGTTAGCTCCGCCGGGATTGAGGAACTTCTCTCTGAAAATGCAGTGCGGAGAGCTTTCAGTTCGCTCTGGGCTTGGGCCAACTGCTCACGCATTCTTTTTACATCAGCCCTTAAGGAGCGGACCACCTCCGCCTCCGGTTTGTTCATGGAGTCCGTGAGGCCCAACAGTTCCCTGCAGTTTGCATTCATGCGCCCTCGCACGTCCCCCTTGAGATTGCCACTCTTGGCAATCTCTGCCAGCAACGCACTGGCGCAACGTTTCACCTCCTCTGCATTATTTTGAAAGGTGGCCCCTTCTTCATCGTTGGATAGCACTTTGGGCCGCTCCATCCGACGTGACCTCGTTGGGACTGCACTGTAGGGGGCATCTGCATCCGCCTCTCTCTCGAACTCCGATAGCTGGGCCTGCCGGAGCTGAGCTTTGGCAGCGCTCAGGCGCGCGTAGGGGCACCCCTACGGGATGCCGTCTTACAGAGTTCTTTTTACGCTCGGGAGCTATCTCTTCGTCGCTGCCCCTCGCTGTTCTACCCCTTTTTATAGAGGCCTCTTGCACCGCCATCGGTTCAAGCCTCTTTTCTCCGTCCGGTTGGTTACAGTTATCCTCGCTGGATGAGGACTCATTCGAATCAAGGGCCCTTCCAATGTAGCCCCTCAAGTCCTCTTCTCCATCGCAAACCGCTTCCGTCAACGTTCGTGCCTTTGTCACAGTTTCAGTGCACGCCAACTGGGCGTTCACTTCAACCACCTGATCGTGTTGCTTTTGCAAATCCATTTCATCGCCAGTGTTGTCGTTAGTAGCTATCGTTTCTAATTTTTTTTGAGTTTTATTTTCCATTACTTAATCCCACGAGTAGGGCCGAAAAACGCTACACCCCCGGGTGACGCCCATCCCGCAGGTGTGGCTAAATACTCTGGAGGTCGCCCGGTATCCAGAGGTTTTTACGACTTCGCTGTCGGGTTTTTATAGGGATTTCCTTCCCGCGGGCCGGCCAATTAAGGCAAGCCCTCCGGTCCGCGCGCTAAATGCTGGCTCCTCCCATACCCCATACCGCCACTGATGGGGGTCTTTGGGAGGTGCTGCGGGTTCCGGGATTCAAGGGGAGCTGGCGCAGACTCCCCTATGGTAGTTCTGTGAAACTACACCTAATCGCTTTCCCCTCTTACTGCCCTTTAGGGTTTCCGACACTCTGTCAAGTCTGGGGTGTATTCTGCTAGATCAGAGGAACACCCCGAGCGACACCTTCCGATCTCCGCGCCACCAGCGCTCTCGTCGTGTGCTGTTCTTCGTCTGGTCCCTCCCCCCTCGCCTTCCCGGTATGGGTGACCCTGTCCGGTATAGCCTCGGGGATCCTAGGAACATGCAAACCCCCCCACCACAACAAGGTGACAGCACGTCGGGGGGGAGAGGCCTCAGTACCTGCTGTACCGCTCTTTACCAATGTGTACCGTGACTGCAAGCCCATAGCAATTCGATCCCGCAGACACAGCCCTGAGGACTAGGCATTCATTGCGGATGAAGTAAAGAAACTGCTAGAAGATGGCATCATCGAAGAGAGTCATTCTCCCTGGAGGGCACAAGTACTCGTGACTAAAAATGCAAATCACAAAAAGCGTTTAGTAATGGACTACTCCCAAACCATCAATAGGTACATTCAGCTAGACGCATACCAGCTACCTAACATGAAAAAAATGGTAGCAAAAGTCTCTAAGTATGCGGTCTTCAGTACCATCGATCTCCAAAGCGCCTATCATCAGGTTCCCATCCTTTCCCACGAGAAATTTTTCACAGCTTTCGAAGCTTGTGGTAACTTGTATCAATTTCGCCGCATTCCATTTGGCGTAACTAACGGGGTAGCCAGTTTCCAAAGAACCGTCGATTGGCTAATCAGGAAAGAAGATCTCTCCGGTACATACGCTTACTTTGATGATATAACCGTTTGTGGCAACACCCAACAAGAACACGACATAAATTTGGAACGATTTTTACGGACGGCTGATAAATACGGTCTGACACTCAACAAGACTAAAAGCAAATTCAGCCAATTATACTATACAATACAAGACCACGTCATCAAGCCTGATAGTGATCGACTGCAGCCCTTTCTTAGCATGCCACCGCCAAATGATATAGCGTCCCTTCGGAGGACATTGGGCATGTTCGCCCACTACTCCAAATGGGTCCCTAACTTCTCCCACACTATAGTCTTGAAGATATCGAGGCGGATTTGAAGTTCTGCTCGATCTTCTAAGAACTGGAGGTAAAGCTTCTACGCGTGGTGGAGTGGTGCTTGAAGCAGGAATCCGTTGCGTATCTAGGGCTTGAGCAGGGGAAGGGAAATGTTGTGGCGAACCAGGAGAGTGAGAGTTGGTGGTTTGAAGTCAGGACGATGACGCGGGATTGCCGTCTATGCGCTGAGGTCAAACCGAGGTATTTCAAGAACCCAACTCCTTCACCAAAACTCATAAAGGCGACATCAGCATTAGAACGCTTAAGCATAGATTTCAAAGGCCCTCTCCCATCGAAGTCTAACAACAAATACATTCTCACGGTTATAGACGAATACTCTTGATTTCCTTTCGCCTTCCCGTGCAGCGATATGAGTGCTAAAACAGTGATCAAGCATCTAAACAGCCTGTTAATGATCTTTGGCATGCTCGCATACATTTATTCAGACCGCGGCACGCAATTCTTGTCGACTGATCTTAGAGATTACCTACACTCTAAAGGGGTAGCTACAAGCAACACAACTGCGTACAATCCACAATGTAACGGTCAGGTCGAAAAATTGAATTCAACTGTATGGAAAGCAGTACAATTAGCTTGTGGAACTCATAATGCACCGGTTGAACACTGGGAACAATACTTGTCAGTGGCCCTGCACTCGATTCGCTCTTTGCTGTGTACTGCGACGAATTGTACTCCGCATGAAAGAATGTTCATGCACTCTCGCCGATCTCCTAATGGGAATACGATACCAACATGGCTCCCAAGTTCAGGTCAAGTGCTAATGAAAAGATTCGACCGTAAGAACAAATATCAGCCCTTGGTAGAGGAGGTCGAACTAATACAGTCAGACCCCGACTACTCGTTTGTCCGATTACAAGATGGACGTGAGACAACGGTATCAAATCGACACCTCGCCCCTATCGGGGAGAATACCGGCGAAAGACTAGAATAATTAAACACGGGGCCCATGATAGAAGAAGAATATATGACCCCACCAAGCTCACCGATTCGTGCAGAAGAAATCACCAACTCTCACTCTCCTCGTTCGCCTCAACATTTCCCTTCCCCTGCTCAAGCCCTAGATACTACGCAACGGATTCCTGCTTCAAGCACCACTCCACCACGCGTAGAAGCTTCACCTCCAAGTTTTTAGAAGATCGAGCAGAACTCGAAATCCGCCTCGATATCTTCAAGACTATAGTATGGGAGAATGACGTGATATGATCTATTTACTTAGAGTTGCAACCTCCTTCCAACCTCTAACTTTACTCCTGCCTGCCACGTCATTGTCATTCAAGATTTCTCCGTTCATTATGTCAAATAATGTACTATTTTATGTTTATACACCATATATATATTTTTTGTTTTATCACTCTTATTTTAGAAGTTACAGGGACACACACACACATTTTACCACTTTGGAAGTGTCTCTCGCGCAAACTATTCAGTTCAGAAAAAAATGATATTAGAAACCTCAATATCATTTTCGAAGACCTATTCATAGATACGAGTACCCCACACGTATGGATTTAATTAATTTTTAAGTATGGGGAACCCCCAAAATTTTTCTTTTTTTTTCTATTTTTGTGTGAAAATCTTTATGCGGTTCACAGAATACATCTACTTACTACGTTTCAACAGTATAGTTCTTATAGTTTCGGAAAAAAGTGGCTGTGTCATACGGACGGACAGACAGACAGACAGACAGGACGAATCCATAAGGGTTCCGTTTTTCGCCATTTGGCTACGGAACCCTAAAAACTATATAATTACCAAACCTGATTACAAAATGTCACGAGAATCGGTTGAGAAACGCGAACTGTAGAGGAGAACAGCATGAAAGACACCGGACACCGGACACCGGACGCCGGACACCGGACACAGGACACCGGACATACATACGAACGATTTTCGGCCGAAGCTGAACCATAGAACTTCGCTCGCTCGTTCGGTAAATCCACGGCCAAATTAAATGCCGGAGTTAAAGGTCACGGCAGGCGACATGTTTCGAAATCTTCGGGAGTTCTTTTTCTGGATGATTTCGCGGCATTGTCGCTTCAAGCACTGCTCGCACAATCGTGTGCTGAAGAAGAACTCCCGAAGAGTTCGAAACATTTCGGCTGTGACATTTAATACGTGACTTTGACCGTAGATTTCTTAGTAGCATCTCATAAAATATTATTTGCACGTAGTTTTGAGCATTAAAATGTGCATGCAGGCTACCTAAGGGTTTTTGGAATACCAATAATAATCAATTGGACCAACTTGCCTCAGTTTTGTGTCGTCAATGAAAACGTATGCTGTCAGTTTTAGTGGCCATTTTTAAACAAGGAATTTCGTATATAGACAACGTATCTAGTTCTCATTGTGGAATGAGGTATAATTGCGCTTCAGCTGCTGTAGTAGGGTGCATTCTGTTTGTCACCCTTCATTTTTCACATTTCACAGAAAACTAGTTAGTCACGCGACACTATTCTCCATACCTTTCTTATTAGTACGGTGCGACAGAGACGGGTGATTAAGCGGCGCAACAAGCTTTTATCGCATGTACTTAACTAATCATGCTCTTTCACTGTTCTTTAGTTATTCATAAAAATGTTTTGGCATTATTAAAGATTTCACGTCAATGGCACCAACTTGGCACGGTTGCAACGTCTAAGTACATCACCGGGCTGGTAAGACTGAATAACAGGTAATGGAAATCATGATATTAATGTTTGCATTACTATTGCTCGTAACAATCTTCATGACGCCGAGGCATACTATACTCGTCCGCGTAATCGGCCGACTATAGTATGCTAACTCCTCCAGAGGCGCGCACCGTAGCGCGCAAAAACTCTCCTTTCGTCAGAGCTCTACACAGCCTTAATGCGCTTCTTGCATCAGCACCGGATGTGGACTTCTTTGGAAGTCGTTGGGGAACTGTGTATCGTGAATTCTTAAGGTACTGTGAGATGATGGATAGACGTAATTCTTCTATCATATAAAAAATATGCAGTGTATGTACTTAGTTTTTAACTGTAATGCTGTGAATTATTTTAAATAAATAAATAAATAAAAATAGAGGCAGTAGTGGTTATATTCTCTTTGGAGGCAGGCTACTGCTGCTGCTACTGCCATCTGTCACTCATGCGTCAGTTATAAACCAAGAAGGTTTTTACTCAAATACGATGGTTAAATACCCATTTATAAAAAAGTATACGACGGACTTTTAAATCAGAGAATGGTTGAACGACTTAGAATACAGAGAAACTGAAAACCTACTACGAGTAATCTACTGAACAGCCCTCCATACGCATTAATATACACTCACACTCAC
This sequence comes from Epinotia bilunana, assembly GCA_947049275.1. NCBI lineage: Eukaryota > Metazoa > Arthropoda > Insecta > Lepidoptera > Tortricidae > Epinotia > Epinotia bilunana. Next base: position 1,286,705 of record OX346256.1, on the reverse strand, counting down.
TCTCACACACATACTCACACACACACAAATTCTGGAATATCTTAACTATTGTACTCCAAATATAAATAACTGTGTTAATGCTAATGTTAAATTATCTTTAATGTATTTAATGATGCACTTTCGTGATTTAATAATGTGGTGTCACAGGACAGGCTTAGCCTAGTGTGCGCCACTGCTTTTTGTGTAAGGGCATATGTGAATGTATCTACTCTGAAATAATTTTTACTTTGACTTTTACAAGACGACCTCTGGAGCCTAGTTGATAGTGACCCTGCCTACGAAGCCGAAGGTCCCGGGTTCGAATCCCGGTAAGGGCATTTATTTGTGTGATGAGCATGAACATTTGTTCCTGAGTCATGGATGTTTTTTATGTATATAAGTATTTATTTATCTATATAAGTATGTAAATCGTCGTCTAGTCATAGTACAAGCTTTGCTTAGTTTGGGACTAGATTGATTTGTGTAAGATTGTCCCGAAAATATTTATTTTACTTTACTTTAAATAAATCTCACCGTAAAACACTAATCCAACATGTTTAACTAAGTTATTTAAAGATTAATATAAAAACGTAGTAGGTAATTAAGTGTCTGTTATAAAATATTTTAAACGGTGATTTTAAATTATGGCTCTTCACCGGGCTTTTGCCTTAAGGTTAAAACACACACTGGCGCGGCCTGCGGTGGCGGACAATAGTATTTTTTTCAGCCAATAACAAGTTTACTAATTGTCCCTTTCAGAAGTCACTTTCTAATAGGTGTGGAAAAGAGGCGTCCGCTTGCATTACAAGTTACAAAACTTTTGAGAAATGGGCCCCAGGCCTCTCACCTTAAGCCCACAACACACTGGCGCGGCCTGGCCGCGGCAGACCATAGTAAACTTGTCATCAACTGTCAAATTTCCTATTGACTGCCACCGCAGGCCGCTCCAGTCTGAGAGGGCTGCTTTCACGCCTCGCGTCCAATTCAACGAAATGGACGACTGACAATTTTTAGTTTTTATTGCGATTTGTATTCATTTCTTTTCAAATGTATTTGTTTCCTCGCAAATACGATGTAAAACATTGTGTACCAAACGTGCGGTAAGAATTTTACAAACTCTTACCGTACTTGTGGCACAATGCACTTTTTTTTGTAAGTCGTGTAATAATAATTAACAACCTAGAAAAGTTGAAAAACCCCCGACATTTTCATTACAAAACTCAATCACAACGTCTGATCCGATTTTGATGAAACATAGCTAAGAACCAGCTCGATCACCTAAGCTTTGGCACAAAAAAAAAAGACAGACACACAGACACATAAAACTTATAACGTAGTAGTTATATTTAAACATTGTTAAGGTGTGATATAAGTAACTGGCCGGTAGTATAAGTTGCCTCGGAAGTTTAGAATCTCGGACCGCCGCTGAAAGCTCCGGGTGAAAGCTCGCCAGTGCGACTCCGCGAAGCGAGCGAGCCGCCCGCCCTTCGTCCGCCCAACCGACACAACATAAACTTTTATTTATTTACTTTACACTCAGTCCAAAGTGTCTTCGAAATAATTTAATTACTTACTAAAGTTTATCGAAAAATCATTGTTAAAGATATCACCATTTTTTTTCAACGAAAAGTGAGGGAGCAATCATTTAAACCACTTAAAACTGTTATTGGTATTGAAACGTGGAAAAGGCTACGTGCAGTGGATTTACATTTGGTGTGACATTGTTGTTTGGTTAGTACTATATAATACTGTATATTCATTACTTAATAATTATGTATTCTGCTTATATATAGGTACGTTAGTTTTATTGAATCCATGAAGAGAGCTAGAGTAAACAGAGTTGAATTAAATGGAATGTGGAATAAGCTAACGAATACTTCCCTAGTGTTGAATATTTAAATTTAATATAAATAGTTTGACGGCTCACAATTATAACCAATATTACTATACCTATGTAACATTAACATACATAAAGTCCCGTGGTTTTCCCCGTGTGATGTCGGGTTAGAATTTAGAATAGCACCACCCCCTTTCTTCCTGTGGGTGACGTAAGAGTCGACTAAGGGAACAGGGTTGAAATGTGTTGTGGGCGATAGGCTAGCAACCTATCACTGCGATATCACGTTTTGACGATCTTTTATACCCACGGTTATGCTAAAAGCTTCAAGTGCTATGCCTACCCTTTTAGGGAATGAAGGCGTGAATCTATGTAAGTACATAAAATCAATACTAGGGCATTGTATTGAATTACCTACTCTTTTTGTGAATTAGTGACGATATAATTCAAATACCTTACACTGTTACAAAACAATGTAAAACTTCACTGTAAATGGAAACACGGAGTTCCCAAGTGGAAGAAAAGGAATAAACTTGTTGTGGCAAAGTATAATCTTTTCTACATCGTCTTTATTCTTGGAAATGTGTTCGCTCTCTCGGAGGAAAAGTTAGGAAGTATCGAAAGAGGATTGTATACTTCGGCTGTCGGCGACTCGATGTTACTGGCGATAGTTAGTGCCGAAGTGAGTTAAACGCAGACACGAATGAAAACATTCAACTGACATTAGCCTGTTGCTTTAAGCCATGGGTAATACAGTTCCCGCTGGTGAATATTTTAGTTGAAAAAGTTTTAATGCAGTTTTGGGTGTTTACTTTTGTCCAGATTTCACGGTATTCTTTTTAGAATAAACTATTTCCAAAAGTTTAAAAAGCGAAGCAGAGGTTTTAGTCTATAGTCTATACTAATATCGTAGAGAGGTAAAAGGACTGAGTGTGAAGCTTAGTGAGTGTTTTTTTTAGTTAGTATGTAGGGTAATCTCCGGAGTCCGGAACTCCTCGTCTAGAAACACAAATTATTTTTCTACTTTATTAAGTGCCCATTCAATCTATATTTAACCGACTTCAAAAAAAAGGAGGAGGTTCTCAATTCGGCTGTATTTTTTTACGTTTTTTTTTAGTGGTTGTACTACCTCACCGTTGTACCTCAGAAATCCGTCATTTATGAGTCGATTCGTAATTTTTTTATTTTGTTTGTAAGTGTACGCTTCCAGGTTGGTCCCATTTTTTTCAAAAATCCAGCTGAGTGATGGGATGCGTGAGGAATTGAGGGAACTCCTCAATTATATTAGGCACGCGTGTAGTGAGTTCGGTATTTTCTATTATAACTCGTGTCCTTACACCCGGAAATCATAAATTTGGTGGTGTGGAATTGATGATGAAGATCACAGATGAGTTATGGAATTTCTCAATTATGTACTTAAAAGTACAAATGTACGTCACATAGTCTGATATAATTCCGTTGAAATAGCAACTAATGAAGTACCAAAGGTGATCCTTGTGGAATCGAACGGAAGTCTTCAAATATTATCGGCCTACATACAGCGATTCGGTTTTATTCTCTAATAATCAACGCATTTGCTTTCGAAAATCAGTTCACTCTTGTGGTTAATTGGAAAAGAAATGTGGAAATGATCACATGGCTTGGCGGAGTACTAAATTGAAGTCGGTTAAAACTTTGTTTTCAAAGTAAATTATTTATCCTGTGCAAGTGAAGCATTCTGTGTTACGCGACCGGAGGCGCGAGGGCAGCCAGTTTGATTTAATTTGCATGTTAGGTATAAATATTTATTTTGGCATGTAATGGCAGGCGAGCTAATTAATATTCAAGGAAAATTCCAAATAATTTTATCACTCAGCGGTTTTTGAATAAGCAACAAGTCATTTAGAACAGGAACACAGTTTGTGTTGCGTTATGTTATCTCTTTGCTCCCACCTATAGAAGCAAAAAAATAACGGACAGCTTACTATATCCGAAACCTATTTCTTAAATTAAGAGTTTAGGTACTTTGTTGAGAAAGCCTGGCGTTTCTACGTGCTCTCTATATAGAAATAAAGGTTTATTTATTATGAACTGGCTCCGCCCGCGTTTTACAAAAAGTCCGGGTGGAAACGTGGGAGTTCAAAAGATTTCACAACACTACAAAGTTATAAACTTTGATTTACCTTCTTATACATCCTTACTAATATTATAAATGCGAAAGTGTGTGTGTGTGTGTTTGTTTGTCCTTCTTTCACGTCGCAACGGAGCGTCGTATTAATGTGATTTTTTATGGAGATAGCTTAGAGGCTGGAGAGTGACATAGGCTACTTTTTCCAGCGGGAAAACATCTAATTCCCATGGGAAAATTCAATATGTTACATTTTCCTATAACCACTAACTAAAATAACTTCAGCTAGTAAATTATATACTTATGAAAAAACTGAGAAAGACTAAGCCCTGTGTAATAGGTTTACTTATTTTTGTAACAGACAGAAAAGTGGACTTAAGAAATGACTGGCATGATTTAGTATCTTTTACCTGTGTTTATGTTTACATGGCATAATTCTTCTATTTTAGAAACAAAAACCCCTAAAAAACTGTAGTCATCTGCTTTTGGTCTCTGGTAGGTAACATCATGTCCTTTTTTAGGTCGAATTATTTTCATTTATTTTATAAACTAAAGTTTATTAACTAAAGTGATTTTGCTACGAAACGTATGCATTTGTAAGAATCGCTACGCGCTACGCTCGTAGCTCGATGCGTCAGATATTTTCGCTACATAAATGGAGATTAGCACTTTCACCGCCATGAACCTGCCTAGCGGGCGCCTACGCTGTGAACGTGTTAACAGATCCACTACCAAGAATGGCTACGCCGATCGTAGCCGATCTCGTGGTAAGTAGCGGAAAGCGGCTAAGCTTCACACTCAGGCGGGTTCCTGGCAGCGAAAGTGTTAAGCTGCTATACGGACTACATATGCCGTAACGCTACGAGCGTACGAGCTACAACATCCCACCGTGCTCTCACCGAATGGACCCTGCGGAAAACCAGCGCTGGGTGTAATGCAACACGCTGAGCTGGGTTCATTTCGTGACAAAGCCTAATGGGATATTTTTTTATTTATTTTATTATCTTTGCTTTGTCACAAATTTGAAAATTGTTGGCAGTGAACGTGTTAACGCATTCCCTGCTGGATATTATGCTTCAAAAGTTGGTTAAAAAAATATGCGGCGACCGGCGGCTGTCAGTCACTGTTATCCATCAACAGCATTATCTTTGTTGGCGGAAAATGTCCAATGTGTCCGGCGACGGCACTTCACCAAGGCTACAAACTCTAACCCAGCTAGCGTTTTACATTCCAATTTGATTGATACCAGAAATCTATACGTGAATTATTGTATAATATCCTTAAAGACCTAATATTACCTTTTTAAAATTCAGCATTGAAACTGTATACATATATATTAAAAGCTCTCCATCATTAAACGATCAACGTGTTTTTTTTGCGAGCGGGATTTGAACCCGTGACCTCTGGTAATCGTCCATTGCTGTTCAACTGAGCTGCCGTGGGATCCGCTAGTGGTGAAGAATCTTTCAACCCCTTCGACTCTTCTAATTAAACCTTAGGGAGGCTCGTAGGGACGTCTACTAGCGGAGCACACGGTAGCTAAGTTGGACAAGAGCAATGGACGGTTTCCAGAGGGCGTGGGTTCGAATCCCGCTCGCAGAGAATAATTTTAAATTTTCCACGTTGATCGAAGTTGTATGATGGAGTGCTTTTAATATTTATAACTTACTAATAATAACTGAATTTTTCCACTTTGATCGAAATTTAGAATTTTGTTAGTGCACGTTTTAGCTTAGTAAACATTCACTATACTTTTTTTTTTATTAGCCTATATCGTGTCCCACTGCTGGGCAAAAGCCTCCCCTTTTTTCCGCCACTCGTCTCGGTCCTGTGCTAGTGTTCGCCAATCTGTACAAAACGTATCAAGGTCGTCCCGCCATCTCCTTTTCGGTCTGCCTCTACCTCGGAAGCCATTCGGTGGCTAATTAGACTTATATCATAGCGCTAACGCAAGAGGTAGCACACGAGCTATGAAAATGTAAATAATGTTGTAATGCGACCAAAACACATTCCGGAATAAGGCCCGTATTAGATCTGTTCCAGTGCACAGACGTCTATAGACGTCGAACATAAGGCTTAAATAACGCTTAATTGACATATGTCACGTGAATGGGGTTTATGCATATGCATAATTCAGGAGCACACGCTTAGAGTCGCGTGCTCGCGGTCAACTCTGCCGAGCTCTTAAATTTGATAAGTTATGCAAAGGGTTGACGTTTGTCTGTACAAACGTAGTAAATAACATCAATGTAAGCAAAATATACATAGGACTTTGGACTTTGGGAGCATAGCAGAGTATGCAAATTATACTTACTTACTACTCTGGCTCGATGACCCAAAGAGGATCCTGGCCTCTGACACAAGAGAACGCCACTCCTTCCTATTCTGCGCCACCTCACGCCAGTTGCATGCCCGAGGGCTAGTCAATTCTTTGAGGGCTTCGTCACTCCAACATTACCTGGGCCAAATATTCTAATAATGACACTTTGTAATCTTTTGACAAAGATAAAATATAAGAACTTTAATACGGCAAGGTGCGCGAGCTGTCTCGCGGTAAGATTAGACTATCTGTCTCTTTCTAAGTGATCTAATTAGGAAAAGACGGATAGTCTATCTCGCCGCGACACAGCTTGCGCACCCTCTTGTGGTAACCGTGCAAATAACCATTGGCAACTTTATAAAAACAGTGCTGATTTCCTGCCATTATTATCATTATTATGTCTTCAAATAGAATACTACAGCAGTTTTGTTTTAATCAACGAACGTAAAATGGCCCCACAGAATGGGTGCCATTGCCATTATGCGGGGATGGGGGTGGGGTGTCAAAAACGATGCCACGCAGCCCTTTAGTTTGAACATACGCATAGCGGGTTTTAGGCACGTGTTTGGGTTGTTGTAAGGAGCTCGCGTTCTATGGTTTTTTCGTTCGCTGGTTAGCACAAAGGTTCGCCACAACTAAACCGGCAAAGCTTGCCAATCCATGCCGCTAATAAACATTAGATGACAATCTTACACAAATCGAACCAGCCCCATAGTAGAGAACTAGACGACGACAACAACGATATACTCGAATCACAGATTAAAGAATAAGTAAAGATACCCAATCTCATAGAGCAAAAGCGTACCGTCCTAATGTAGGCAATTCTTTATACAATTTTAGTCCCGTAGCTACACCACTAGATGCAGTCAGTATCCGAGCCACCACGGCTATGACGCTGTCAGCCTACCTAATAGTTTTAGTAATACATTGAGATATCACCAGATGGCGTTGACTTTCCGGGCAACAAATAGAGTATTTTTGATTTTTTTGATATATATTTTAGAGACAATATTACACATCACACAAAAATATACACAACCAAACGCTTGGAGCCTGTGGTTTCATAAAACTTTCGCAACCCGTGATGGCACCATCTAGTGACAGTACCCAATAAGCTTGAAAGCTCACGCGTATAGTATGAGTTACATGGATTTAGTATCAATTTTATTGCATTTACTAAACTTATAAAATATATACCTTTATTTTATGTACGGAAGGATGTTTGTGATATAATTAAGGTACGTTAAACTTATTAATTAAGGTGTAAAAATCATTCTATCATCACGATTACTGGGGACCGATTTTTGACTTTCGAGCGCTCGAAAATTAAATAAAAGTAAATGCTATTGTAGCTCGGTACCTGTGTCGCCATCTATAAGTTCTTTTTAGTATCAATTATACGTTGTTCGAGTGGGAGGCCATGCTCAAATGCATAGAAAACATCCAAGACTCAGAAACAAATATTCATGCTCACCACACAAATATTAAGCCTTCATTTGAACCCAGGACCTTCAGCTGCGCAATTTCTTCATTGTTTTCGGCTTCTGTACAATACAAACGTAGATAGAATTTCGTATTTGTGTTGAACGAACAGGCAGGCTTGACGCAGCGGATTCCTTTTGCTTTAGCATTAGCCGTCCTCGATGGTTCGGTCCCTGGGGGCTCATTGTTCAACATAGCGCGGTTCAGGGGTAACACGAGCCGCACGAGATGGTGTTTCATCCGTAATAAAGCTAGTATTACAATTCTTATACTTAGGGTACACTGGAGGGGGAGGAGGGGGGTGGAGGTTTGCATATTTAGCACGCCGTTTGTAAAACTGTGTAACTAGTGGCTCAGTGAGCTGTAGAAATCGTGGCGCTGCCTTTTTTTCAATAAAAAATATTTTTCGAAGAACTAAATCGACAAACAAAAAACCGGCCAAGTGCGAGTCGGACTCGCGCACCGAGGGTTCCGTAAAATTTACGGTTTTCGCAATTTTTCCTTGATCTGTACTATAAGACGTTGCTTCGTACCAAATTTCAAGATGTTGAGGGGAAATACCCTGTAGGTCTTGATTCCCTTGCGAGTTTTGAAAATTTGCGGCATAAACGGCTGTATCTTTTGATTGCGTTGGCTTAGAAGTTTGATTTTTGACAGCTCCACGGGACAGTATACCTGAGTATTTGGTATAAATTTGAGCTTGATACCTCCACGCGTTCCTGAGAAAAAGGGTCTTGACAGACGGACGGATGGACGGACGGACAACAAAGTGATCCTATAAGGGTTCCGTTTTTTCCTTTTGAGGTACGGAACCTTAAAAACGATTAAACTATTGAGCCTGCTCACAAATGTTCACTAGAATCTGTTGGGTAGTGAAACCCGTAGAAGATAACAGCCAGACATCTGGACGTCCATTGATTATCCGTTGCCAATGGATGTCCAAAGGGTGAGCTACGCATACAAATAAAAAAAAAAAACAAGTACCGCTCACAGAGTCACAAGTAATATCAGTAAAGATAAATGTGCAGTTTCAATTCAAACACAAGCCATTCTGATTGTCACAAATATTCCCTGTGACCCAGTGACTCACATGGGCCCCTTTTCAAATCGAAACGGGATTGCATCACGTTATTCAGGCCGAATAAAGCTGGAATAATTCAGAAATGAGTTTTTTTACCGTTTTTTATCAAATAGATCTATTAGATAGTACCTATCCAAAGTATTGATCGTCAACCATATTCCTATCTTTTCCTATTAAACATTGCGTCAAAATTTCAAATCGATACTCATACTCGTATGAGTATGAGTATCGATTAGCGGTTCGGTTTTTTATTTACCGGTTCTATAATAAAAGTATGATATATTCACAATACTTTTATTATGGAACCGCTTAGCGGGCGCCTAAACCGTAGGCGCTTTGCGCTGCTTAGCGGGAACACCACAGGATAGCCTACGACTCTTGGCAGTGAAAGTGTTAATGAAGCGAAAAGCGTGACTAGCGCTCTAATGCATACCGTGTGTCGTTTTTGGCACGAAATGTGATAGCTTTGCATTCAGGAATTACATTCCTTGTTTAGATATCCTAACGTTGGTTGAGAAGCCAGCCCTCAACCAACTCGTTGGTAATCTAAGTAAACGCCACCTTATTAAAACTTTTACGTGTTTATTTAGTAGTTCCACGCTCACGCGAACATACACCGTTTGCTCCAACTTTGTACGGAGCTCGGAACAACTGGTGGTCGACATACTTGGTAGTGGTATGAGATTGGTATAACATTAGTCGCCCGCGCTTGCGTCCGCGCTCATTGCAATAAGTTGGACACCTTGTTTTTGGACAGTTGCATCTATGGACTATGGAAACACTCTCTCTCTCAGTCAGCTGGCGCAGCATAAGATCATATCGCTCATATTTGGAGCAGAAAACTCAAGCACAGCAGCCCAACTGGACCCCTCCTTACGGTGGAGGCACTTCCCCAGTGAGGTCGCCCGAATCCTCGAGGATGCGCTATCTTGAGAGTGAGGGAACCGCAGTTATCTCTGGCTATCAACAAAACAAATCCTGACATTAATAAAGAGTCGGCCACGCACTAGTGATTCTACGAGTCGCGAGAAGAAGACCGTAAGCTAGTATGCCACAGTCATAGTATAAAATAAACTTCCCTCCCGCTTCTGCCCACGTCGCTGCACGCGGCATTTGTGCACTGACGTCTCACATCGAATTGCGCGCAGCAGATATACTTTTAATACCAATTATCATTAACAATTCGGGTGTTCCTTGTTGGAAGTCGGCTGAAAATTTGAGTATAAGTAGTGAGTTGTCGAATTTATGAGTTTACATTACGGTTTTCATCACATGTTCATGAACTCGATTCTTCAGTTAGGTGCGGTCTTGTGCTCTTTCCCTTAAGACAATTATTGTAAATGGAATCGCGATGAATGTCTCTAACATCGACTTTTTAATACAAATGTAGTTATACTTTATATATGTCGCAGGGAAATGGCCAAAACAGAGATTTGAACAAAACTCTAAGGGATATGATCAAATCACGCAGGATGTTAAAATGGCGAATCCATTTTATCATTTGCCTAGAAAAAATCAGTCATTTGATCAAATCTCTGAATCTGTTTAGTGAAATGACGAAATCGGCCAAAAAAGGCAACTCGTTTTTGCATTTCACTAGATTTGTTAGTGATTTGATAAAACCCCTGAAACGCGTTAGTGAGTTGACGAAACAAACTCGCAGAGTCGACTCGTTTTATCATTTCACTAGACACGTTTAGCGAAATGATAATGTCTCTACTGTAACATGGTGTAGGTGATTTGATCAAATCTCTCACATGATGTTTCAGGGATTTTATCAAATCACTGAACAATTCTGGTGAAATGAAAAAAATGAGTGCCATTTCACTAAATAGATTTAGGAATTTGATCTAATAACTGATTTTTTGTAGGCAAATGATAAAATGGAATGGCCATTTTCACATCCTGTGTGATTTATTCATATCTCTTAGAGATTTGTTGAAATCTCTGACATGATTTAGTGAAATTGTAAAATAAAATGTCAAAAATAGGTAATAAAATTGTTTGTTAAATCAGATTTTTTAATCGAGTACAAGAATAGGTAGTTGTAAACCGGAATATAATCATTTTAAGGTGGTTCGCTTTGCATACAAAACGTTCTTTGACATTCTCGGGGTATCGGCGTGATATTTTAAGAAACGTATGTAACAAACTTTCATAAATTGCGTCTAAGCCGGCCGGTGCCTAACACGCAAGGGCGAAACCGGGGAGCGGTAAGGTGCAGGAGGGAGGTAACACGACCGCACGAGCGACTTAATCTGTACTAGAGTTGAGATTTTCATCATTTCACTAAACGTGTCTAGTGAAATGATAAAACGAGTTGACTCTGCGAGTTTGTTTCGTCAACTCACTAACGCGTTTCAGGGGCTTTATCAAATCACTAAACAAATCTAGTGAAATGAAAAAACGAGTTGCCTTTTTTGGCCGATTTCGTCATTTCACTCAACAGATTCAGAGATTTGATCAAATGACTGATTTTTTCTAGGCAAATGATAAAATGGATTCGCCATTTTAACATCCTGCGTGATTTGATCATATCCCTTGGAGTTTTGTTCAAATCTCTGTTTTGGCCATTTCCCTGCGACATATATATAGTCCTCCTCATCGAATTCGATGACGGCGACCCTAGTAATTACGGATTTGCCCTATTGTGAGCTCTGATATGGCTGGCTAGGGCAAACTTACTCTTAAAGTTATACTTTACTTGTATTGTAAAGGGGATAGGTCCACTGACGTGCTTACTACAATTACTAAGCCATATCGTGCTGCTGTCAACAATCAAACCCAAACGAAACTTAATCATCCCCGACCAAAATAGCACTTTTCATTAGTGTCTGCCAAAAAGCGTGTCGGGCGAAAATAACGGTTATATAGCAAACAATGCGGTTTGGCCTTTGGCGGTAATCGCCGAAATCAGGCAGCGGGCGCGGCTGCGGTCGCTAATGGCCGACGGCCGGTGTGGACGCTATCAGAACTGAAAGTCAAACTGACTAGGTTTTTCACATTACAATTTGATACCGGATATTTCACGCGCTCGCTTGCAGCTAAAGAGCGCGCGCGAAACATCGATATCAAATTTTAATTTGGAATGTGAAGGCAGATTGACCTCTTGGTATTTATAACGCTTCGTTATAGACACACGCCAGAGGCAGCACATAAGTATCTGAACTGCAACACGTATGTAGTTGTTACGAATCTCAGGCTCAAGATATACTGGTAGTAGTATAGTGAATTGAGATTGTGGAAGTTGTGGAAGTATGATAGGCTTTACACAAAAGCGTTTCTTCCTATTTGCAATTTTGCACATTCGCAATTGTTCATATAAACACCGCATTCGTTATTCAGGTAATCACTTGCCCGGGAAGCTATTTAATTTTTCCGCGTTAGTTTATTGTTTAGAATCAGGTTTTCTTCCGGCTACGATACTTTTTGCCATATATGTAACGTTACCCAAAATCTTAATTTGCCCTAAGTAGTTTTTCTCAGTAACTGCAAACTTTTCACTTTATAAAACAAAACTAATCTAACCTACGGCTGCTAGCTGAGTTGCCGCGACATAGACTACCCGTCTTTTTCTAAGCATTCTGATTAGAAGGAGACGGATAGTCTATCCCGCCGCGACACAGTTCGCGGAGCGTCCTGTTCCAAGGTTTTTGTTTTTTTTTTCTGAAAATGTTGCGGTATCAGAGATAATCACTTTAATAAATGTACGGAGTTATCTGGCCGGTCACCTTACGAATATGGGCTCATTTTACCGACACATGTTATTGAGAACCTATGTTTGAGCAAACAAGTTTTACGTACAATTAGTTCAGGAGTCCCACAGTTTGACATGTAATGGACGGACGTTTTTAGCGTTCGGTGGCAATGTTTGACTTTTTTTCCTAGTATGTTTAGGTGTCTCACTGACAAAGCTCTAAACTCTTTTCCTCCACTCGGCACTACTGCTAGCTTGCTCCCGCCAATCGAAGAAGAACGCGTCCAAATCGTCCCGCCATCTCCTCTTTGGTCTGCCTATGCTCCGGTGCCCGTCTTGCGGGGTCCATTCTGTACTTATTAATTTTTGTACTTTCATCCTCTTTAAAAAGGGTTTGAAAGACAAAGTCAACAAAAAAAATACACTAACCTAATGTATGTGCATTTATACAAATAAAAGATCACTGAATCTACGTACTTATTAATTTGATGCCGTTAATATATCACGAGCAAGCTCGTTACCAAGAGCCCTAATTTATCAAAACGAGTGCGTCAGACAAATGTCAATTATACAAGCATTTGTCATCCGCTTTTACCCACACGATAATACTAACGCACGAGAACACTGCACGCCACAAATATCACAACAATATCAAATCAACACCTCAAGTGAAATAAGTCTACGGAGTTATATTCTATCTGCGATATTTGCAGAAGATAAATATTCCTTTGGTGTAGCTCTTTCAAAATGACAATAACAGGGACATGAAACAGGAGACTTGATGGGGACACGTCATTTTGGTAAAAGTGGCTGTAATTACAAGTATGTTGTTTTAGGCTAAGTACTTCTGCATTTGCCGATGCAGTGATCGGTAAGGTCAGCTGTCATTTTCAACTGTCAGTCAAGTCAATACAGATATTTTAGAGGCGCGTACCGCCCCGCTTCCGCGCAATATAATAATCCTGCGTATATGTAAACTAGTGGGTCTGTGGCTGGTAGAACTCACGGACCTGTCTAAAAAAAAACGAAAAAGAACTTCATTACATACAATCATTGACCTGCTCACAATATCAGGAGAATTGGTTGATAAATGCGACCTGTAGAAGTGACCAGCCGGACAGATGTCGGACATACGAAATATGGAGAGTGAATAGACACTATCTAGGTATGCATGTAACACCCTCGACCTCATCATCACATACCATTAGGTGAAATAGTGGTGAAATGCGTACCCATACGTAATAAAAATAAAAAATATTTTGCTGATTCTGAAACTGAGAACTTCGTTCGCTTCGCTCGCTCATTAAAAGCAATAACGACAGTTTATAGCTTGCTTGTTTGTAGCGTCAAAAACTTGCAATCTGATACATACTTTGTATTGCCGCCCTAGGTAAACAATGTACTATTATTACTCAATTGCTCAAAGGTTACCTGGCAGAGATCCTTTAAGCACTATTTACACCAAACGGCCCGCATCGGATAGGATCGGAAAGAATACGAACGGATGCGGCGACAACCGATCGTGTCCGGCGGCATGTCGACGCATACGATCGGGCGGTAACAGCCGTTCGCGGCCGACAGGATGTCGACGCACACGATCGGCACCGCACGGTTGCTTGCGAACGTATCCGCACCCAGTCAAATAGTTTCGTTCCTACCACGTTGACGTGTTTTACTTTTTGAAAATGTTGAAGTTGACTATTAATTACTCAAAGAAGTTAACGTAATATTAATGGCTATTGTACAAGAAGAAGAAGAATATCATCATAAATATCATAATACACAAAAAACGAAAAGAAAAGTTTGGGTTGATAATTTGTGGCAAAAGCAGTGTACGGTTGGCGAATTCCATACACTTCATAATTATTTGAAATTGTCTATGCAGCGCGTGCACTTTCGAGAATGAGAGATGACATGACTGACATGGGCTCGCCCGGTCACGGCCTCAATCGTACGCGACGGCATCGACAGCCGAAAGGTTCCGATCGCACAGGACGACAAGCGAACGGGGCCGATCGCAAGCTAACGGAGCCGATCGCGTGTCGCAGCATACTTTCGGTTACGATCACATGTCGCGGAAGACGCCCGCCGTCAAGCTGTTGTGCGCAGCTTGGTAATGTAGACTTAAAAACAGTACATATATGATTCAGTATCGTTTAAAGACTATAAAATTCTTTCCGATCCGTTGCCGGCCGTTTGGTGGAAATAGTGATTTATAGGAATAAGTTCACCTTTGTACTTTGATCTATTGTTTGACATGTAACCTATTATTTAACTTTAACCTATTATTGTGTACAATAAAGTGCTGACATACATACATACTTTATTATTACAGTGCAATAAAGTTATACTTTATAGATTGTTTCACTTGGTTGGCCGAAATGCATCAAAGAATTCCATTCAAATAGGAAGTCCTAGGTAGAAGATTCCAATTCCGAAGACAGTTATATAATAAGTCGGTCACATTAAATAATTATGACCGTCACTCTCGCACTCGCATACGTATCACAGCGAGTCGGATGTCTGATCCACAGCGATAAAAGTGATGGAATGGCAAACATATTAGACCAACAGGATGGTATACTTATCTTTTACCTAAGATATCGTTCGAATCGACATAACAACCCAACCTATAGAACATTTGTAGGTGTGATAAACTATTACATCCTGTAGGGTTGTTGGTCCTTCGAACCGGATTATCTCAATGTGATTGTGTCCTCTATATAGCGGCTCAGTATATCGGGCATCATATGACGGGTTGCTGTAATAGGCGGCCTCATGTTCACATGTCCGAAGGTGCGGCGCCTGACGTAAGCCGTGATTGCCGCTCCCCGGCGCGCCTAGCTCGCTATCTTCCGGCGTGTGGGGTTCACCGGGGTCGCGGGTCATCCCTGGTTATTTAATGCGACATAAAAGTAGATCGCTCAATCTACGTGGGAAGCTACAGGCCACCATTGGGGTCACGGTAACGGCCATCGGTTTATGGTTGATACTGTGAATATATCGAATAAACACTTGCCGATCAAGAAGTGCGGGTCATGGTGCTGTGGGATGGGCTCGATAAAAGCTACATTATCCTGATGACTCTGACATGGCGCGTAAAAGGCGCCAAATAAGCATTCTCATAATACAGGGTACAGCAGCTGTATCAATGATTATCGGCAGATAATATTTTTAATCCTTTTTCGAGAAAATTCAACATTTACCCCTATTATCAGGGTGTTTTAAGTACCGAAGTTATATCCCTTAACATCTCCAAAAACGAACATGAACTTTTCATCTCTAAAAGTATTGGTACCTATATTATTAGCATCTTATAAAGCTAATTGAAGACACTACTGAGGTAATTTCCTGCATGCAATAGGGAGGTTGTTAAAGTTGGCAGAAAGCATGAATGTTGCAACAATTGTTCATGAATCTTCCAATACAATACAATACATATATTCTTTATTGCTTACCAGACTTAACGGAACGGGATTTCCCTCCCCTCTGATTCCACAATGTATGAAAACTGAATTCTAGATCGGGATTTTTTACTCAAAAATATATCTAGGTTCGCGCGCTTCCTTGTAGAGTAAGATATTTATTTGTGATTATAGGCCAATAACATCCCTAGAAGTGTCTATTATATCACACATTCATTTCATGCTTGGTCTACTTCACAGGTGTCTTATAGACCTACACAGCTTGATAAAAGTGATGTAACGTGGCTTACTAGTAACATAATATCCTTATCGTCGGCGTCTTCAAAATAAAGTATACACGTTATCTAATCCATTCTTCCGTTTTATCTCATGGGAACATCTTCAGTCGGCACCGGTACTCGTGCAAGTACTGACAAGTTTACGTTCGCGAGTGTTTTATTTAGTTGTAATAAGTGTAGGTGAGAATGACTGTTCTGTTTTGTTACAAACTGTGTAATGGTCATGGTGTAATTTTGTTTAAACTTAACTTCGTATCTTCATTTCGTGAAAAAACTTAATTTCGTATTGCTTTATGGTAATAGTTAATTATCACAACAATGTGTAAATTACAAAATAAAATCAAAATGATTATATCATACGAGATTTGAAAGTGAACAAATATCTATGTTCCAATGAATTTCTGACTGTGAAATTGTCACCATATCCATAAAAATACTGTTTGAATGTAACCAGCATAAGGCACTGGTCCCACCGCCGGCTAGTAAGCTAGAAAAGTTGGGCGAGTAGCATTACATTGCGGATCTGTAAAGGTCGATTGATCACACTGTGCCTGGTCAGCACGCAATGAACCGTTACTCGCCCAACTTTTCTAGCTTACTAGCCGGCGGTGGGACCAGTGCCTAAAGAGACACCTACACGGCAAACAATTCGTGGGAGTTCACATTACACTAGAAGTGCCCCAAAATTAAGTTACCTGCATATAATGCGAGTATCTAGGTATATTTCAGTGTGTTTTGCGCGCTCGTTATGACACGGCATTTTGTTTACCGATACCGTGGGAACCAATATAGCTCTCCGAATCGCTAAATTTAAGTGGCAGTGGGCGGCACATTGCACCTAGCACCGATGGCCGTTGGGGCGGAAAGGTACTCGAGTGGTGACCACGTACCGAAAGGGGCAGCGCGGGTGGATCTCTCACAAGGTGGACTGATGACCTGGGAAAGTCGCGGAAGTCCGCTGGATGCGGGTGGTGCAGGACTGGTCATTGTGGCACTCTTTGGGGAGGCCTTTGTCGAGCAGCGGACATCTTTCGGCTGATGTGTGATGATGATGATGAATGTGGTGTCGAGCTGATAAACTTGAAAGAGGAATGTACATGTCTTAAGAATATAAGACATGTACGTTCAAGTTAACTTTTCTAAGATCTCTTCTCTCCTCTTTCTTTCAAGTTAACTCTAAGGCTTAGATGATGCCCTGAACGTGTCATCAAGTAATAAAGTAAGGAATACACGAATAACGCCTAATTAATTCTTCCATGTCGCCCCCTCGTAATAAAGGGCAAAGCTCACACGGGTTAGCTAACGAGGGGGTCTGTTTTCTCTAACACGACATATTACATGTATTAACCTACACAGAGTATTTTCATTTCATTAATTCAGTTGAAACTGTTTTAATTAAACCTATACAACATGGGAATTCAAAGAAGACTGTTATGCCTTAACTTTTTAGTAAAACTTAATTTGCATGGCTGTGGACAACCTAAATGTAGTCACAAAATTACGTAACTACTACATTTATAGCCAATAATAATGTTTATATTGATAAAACATACATACATACATGTACACGCCTTATCCCTAAAAGGGGTAGGCAGAGCACATGAAGCTTGTGTCCAGTGCAGTAGCATAAATGTGGGTATAAAATATCGACAAAATGTGATATCGCAGTGATAGGTTGGCGACGGCCCACAACACACTTCAACCCTGTTCCCTTAGTCGACTCTTACGACACCCACGGGGTGAAAGGGGGTGGTGCTATCCTAATCCGACACCACACATTTGATAAAATGAGACTTAAAATGACAGCATTGGCATCATCTGACATTAATAGGAATAGACAGAATAGAATAGACACTAGATGAAATAATCAATTTAGTCGTATTTTCTCGAAAAAGGATTAAAAATGTAGTCAAATGGAGGAAAAAGCAACGCAAGAGGTTAAATAATCACGAAGTTTTAAGTGTCCAAAGTTTTAAGAAGTGTTCTGTCCCTTTTTCGCAAAACGCAACTTCATATGAAACAATGACGTTCGCAGTTAGTGACGTCAGTAATAGACGGCAACGTGCCGTGCCCCATCGTGTTCGGCGCCGCCATCGACGCGGCCCGCCGCGCGCGCGACGCACTCTGCGACAGCCTCGCGAATTGTGACGTCACAAACTGTGCGTTTTCTCTCACTAGAGCAATATCAAAACGGTTGTAGCTTCGTAATTCTTTGAGATATCTGAATGGGATTTTCGTCACTAAGCATATTTTTTGCCTTCTTTCTTTAGGAGTAATAATAATTGTACAATCCTATATTTTTATTGGTTCTACGTGCTATGTGCCCCGCCCACTGCCACTTAAGTTTAGCGATTCGGAAGGCTATATCGGTTACCTTGGTTCTGCTGCGGATAGCCTCATTTCTGATGCGATCACGCAGAGAAACTCCCAACACCACACAAGGTGGACTGATGACCTGGTAAAGGTTGCTGGAGTCCGCTGGATGCGGGTGGCGCAGGACCGGTCACTTTGGCACTCTTTGGGGGAGGCCTATGTCCAGCAGTGGACGTCTTTCGGCTGATATGATGATGGTGATGATGATATTTTTATCTTGCGTATCCTATGACAACATGAGAAATGCTCTTACTGCGAGACCAAATTATATTCCGCAAATATGCTCACGTAGCTGAAACTCCGGTTGGGACCAACATTGAAACTTTTATATTTACTTTTCGTGCTATAAAGTTCCACCAAAATTAAGTAATAGTACCTCTACATGTCGTAAATGTTTACCGTGCTTAGCTAACGATGTAAGTGTGTAGTTCGCTTAATTATTTAGTAGGAACGTTCCATTTGGTTGAGGAAATTTAATTATTTATTGAAGTGCAGTTAAATGTATATTGAATTTTCGTACAAATTGATCTGCGTTCATGGCTGTTAAGTGTGTAGATCCCTACACACCTACTCGTACCTAGGGCGGCACATCGTGTTGTGTACCTCTTCTGGGTAGAAGAGGTACACAACATGTAAGGGCTACCACGACAGATCACTTGCTGGTCGAAACGGCATGTTAAGGCCGAATCATCATAAAAATCAACAATAATAAAAATAATCTTCAGTAAATGTTTACTAAGCAAAAACTTCTGCTAACCAAACTCTAAATAAATAAAAATAAAAAACTTCGATTTTAAGCTCGCGACCTCTGGAATCCAGCCAATGCTCTAAACCAACTGAGCTGCAGGGGGCTCCGCTCCTCCCACAATTTTAAATCATAGTAATGATCTAACTCCTACTAATATTATTGATTTTACTTAGTACCAAAATTTAAATGACATGCAATGTTCAATTCGTGGTAGGGAGGGAGCAGTGTAGCGTTTTGATGAAATACCATTAATAAAGCACTTATTACTCACACGATGAACCAATCGGTAGGTAAGTGCCTTCTCGAATTAGGTACGGCTTTGTCCAGTTAAAAGAAAGAAAGAAAATACATTTATTAACGTATTCACTTTGCAATTGAACAGAGAAACAGATTTTCAGTTAGAAGAACACAATGATGCCATTATCCAATTAGTGATTACGAGAACTCGTATGTGAGTACCTACTTACAAACCTGAAATAAAAAACTGGTTTATTGCGAGTCTGACTCGCTCACAAAGTAAAAGTAAAGTAAAGTTCGTCGATCAACTTTTTCACTTTTTTTTTTCGTTGTAATTCGGTCCCGCTAATAAGCTAGGACAATAGTGGCTATTAGTGACAGAGCTTCTTAGAAAAAATAACAATACTAGCTTTTGCGCGTGACTTCCTACGACGCCTATAAATTATAGCTTACTTGATATTTTTATGTATAAGCCATACCTACTACTGGTTTTTTTAAAAATAATTAATATAATAATAACGAATTATACAAGGTGTCTCAAAAGAAAGTTCACATTTAAAAAATCGATAAAAAATAAAATAAGGAGTTTATTGAAAACATGTTTATTACATATTAAAATACACACTGGGAATTTATTTCTTAAAAATGATATCGTCCAAATGTAAACCATTGCGTTCACGGCATTCATTTAATCGAGCACTATAATTTCCTATGACGGCTCGGTAGGTATTCTCCGTGATGGCCGCCATTTCGTGACGGATATTTTCTTTTTATTTTGCCAGGGATGTCGGTTTGTTGGCGTAAACTTCAGATTTGACGTAACCCCACAGGAAAAAGTCCATAGGGGTGAAATCGGGACTTCGCGAAGGCCAATTTACGTCACCACTGGAGATCAATGTGCCAGGAAAAAATTGAGACCTGTTGGACGTGTGTGAAGTTGCTCCGTCCTGCTGAAACCATGTTCTTTGGTTATAACCAGGAAAGGTATGCAGTTCAGGCACGAAGAAGTTGTCTAACATCTCCACATAACGCTCTGAATTCACCGTAACTGTGCGCCCCCTTTCATCTTCAAAAAAGTAAGGGCCGATATTCCCTCTCGCCGACATCGCAGCCCATACCGGTCACTTTAGGCGAATTTTGATGTTTGTGTTTTGGATTAATTTTTCCAGCATTGAACCGGTCTCTTTAAACTTCTTGACCCATTTGGATGTTTGTTACTCAATCACGCTTAAACAGCTGAAGCGATTTGAATGAAATTTTGCACGAAGATAGTTTATAGCCTGGATTAAAATATAGGATAGTTTTTATCCCGAGTCCACGCAGACGAAGTCGCGGGCGGAAGCTAGTACGTACATAAATATCTGCAGGACTTTATTTTCAATGTCCTAAAGGCGTGTACAGATATGTATGTCCTGATTTATGAATTTATATAAATACCCCTGACTGTACGTACCTATGGCAAAAAGTAAGGGAATCGACATCTGTCGGTGAAGTACAAAAGACGGCATACCGATGCCACCCCGCACAATGTGGAAGTTGCCGTTCTAATAAAACTTCAAGACTCACTAACGAGTAATAGTGAACGCCACGATACCCGATACCTACCGACCATGGATTAAATATTATTGATTGTAGAGGCTTGGCGGCGGGCCCTATTGCAGGCCACGTTTCCGACGTATTGAAATCATATGTGCACCAAATTGGTTCATGCGCTCCCTTTTACGTTAAAAATGTGACGCACTAAGGTTATTATGTTTGTTTTTATTAATTGTCTTTAATAAATAAATAAACCCTAAGTTAAATAGGCGCAAGTCAAATTGGCAAAACCTGGTCATAATTCAAAATCTAGTAATATTATTAATTATTTATTTTCAAAAGTATACATACAAGAAGATCAATAACGTTAGCTAAATGTCTCATGCTATTCTCATACTATGTCTTGTAAATCTCTTGTTGTGTTGTCTTCCGTCTCTTCACCAAATGGGCTCTGCGGTGGACCAGCGCTGGCTGTTAAAGCCAGCGTCATGCTGAGCTGTGTCTGTTTCGCGACACGGCCTAGGCCTTAGGTTTTTTGTCTTTGTCTTTGTTTGTATTAATTACTTGCTGTCAGGAATAAAAAAAATGAATTTCAATTTTTATTTTTAAATGTGGTAGATCATGTCATCATAAAACCATGTTTTTCTTTCAAAACGAATGCATTAAAAGATTGCAGCTACACGTGAACCACGCAAAGAGCCATTATTGATCTTGGTGCTATCCAATACGATCTATTTTATTTTTACCATATCGTAACCATTCCATTAATGAAAACGTGGTCATGAATACATTAAACACTGTTTGGGCTGCGTTGCCCGTGGTTTTATTCTGGTCGTACTTCAAGGATATAGAAAGAAAGAAAGAAAAGAAAGAAAAATAATTTATTAGCGTAAAAATTTCGGTACATAAAAGTAAAAATAACTACAAACAATTTGACCACAATATTACGCTAAAAGGTCCTCACTCAGCTTGGTATCACGGAGCGAGCCACAAGACGCGCTCCGTGACGCTGATTTTCAGTGAGGCCATTAAAAAGCAAGACGGCACTGAAAGATTACAACAAACACAATATAGACATAACATCAAAGTAAGCACAACAAAAATTTGAAACAAAATAATAATAATTAGAATCTCTTTTGCACTAATATTATATAACTACCTACCTATACATTTTATATTCTGTGTATGACTTCTAAGTATGTGTGTGGATGTGACTGCGCAAGAGTATGAGTGTAAATGTGCAAGATGGCCTAAGTATTATGTTTCTGCTTGGCAATCAAAAAATTTCTGAATGACATTTTAAAAGAGGCGACTGTATTGGAATTACGTATTGGTGGTGGCAAATCGTTCCAACACTTGGTGGCAGCAAAACGAAAGCTGCCACGAAAGGCAACCTTGCGGTGTGGATGACTTGCAAGTCGAGATGCGTGTCTGACAGCGCGCTGAGAGTTCAGTTTCTCGAAAAGCTATGATGGTACTTTATTTTTGATCACTCCAAAAAGTAATGTAGCGAAATGTAGGTGTCTACGGGAGCTCATGTTCATTAAGTCGTACCGGTTTAAGAACGGAGTAATATGGGCACGGCGCGGAACGGGAAAACCAAAACGTGCACATGCGTTTTGAATTCGCTGCAAGGCTTTACTAGTCCGGGCGAGTAGTCGCCCTCCGAACACTACATCGCCGTAATTGAGCTTCGAAAGTATAAGTGAATCACATAATTGTATGCGCACATCAACAGAAAGACACTCACGAATTCTGTATAAAACTTTGAGCCTATAAAAGCAGTTCCGCATCGTCTCCGAGACATGTTTCTCAAATCTTAACGTTTCGTCCATTATCAAACCTAGATTGCGTGCTTCTGTGACTCTCTCTAAGCGAACACCTTCTATAGAGACGAGCGGGTCATGCGACGCAATAGTATCAATTTGTTTTCTCGTGCCTAACAATATAAATTTTGATTTGGAGGGATTTAATAGGAGATTATTTTGGTGACACCAGTTGTTTATATTATATAGATCTTCATTGAGTTTATTTACAGCTATACTTGTATCATTTTTATTTGCTTTAAAAGATAGATACAATTGAATGTCGTCGGCATATATTTGATACTTACAGTTTTTTATATGGTGAATTATATCGGCACAATATAAATTGAACAATGTAGGCCCCAAGATAGAACCTTGAGGGACACCTCTAGTAACTGGTAGTGTGCTTGAAACTGAATCTGTACCATATTCATTGGAAATTTTGACAAACTGTGTCCGACCACTAAGGTAACTAGATAACCATTTCAAAGAAAGACTGTCAAAGCCATAATAAGCCAGTTTAGAAAGGAGGAGAGAGGTATCGATTGTATCGAAAGCTCGGGAGAAGTCGAGCAGAACCAGTACTGTTCCCTCATCGACGTCTTGTGCAGCTAGAACATTATCAACCACATCTAAAAGACCAGTTGCAGTGCTGTGGGACTTACGAAAACCAGATTGCTTTTGAGGCAGGATGTTTTTTGCCTCAAGATACTGTGTTATTTGTATGCAGACAACCTTTTCCATTATTTTTGATATTACCGGAAGTATACTAATAGGACGGAGATCTCTGTATTCGTTGGGATTTTTTATTTTAGGAATAGGTTTAATAATTGCGACTTTCCACTGTTCAGGGAATATGCCGGTTTCAATGGATTTGTTCACTATACCTGTAATTGTTGTTAGTGTAACTGGTGAAGTTATTGAAATCATATCTATATTAAGATTGTCGTTGCCTTGTGCATTCGTTGAAATGGCTTTTATTATTTTGAATATTAATGCTTTATTAACGGGACTGAGTTTAAAAACACTTGTGTCAGATTTGTGGAATTCATAATATGTCAAAAGCGATAAGCTGATTTTATTAATGCTAGGGAGGTTCAAAAAGTGCTCATTGATTTTGTCAGGGTTACTTAAATGTATAGGTAATTGCGCTTCCGTTTTCTTAAAGTCAGCAACATTTAGTTTGATATTTTTCCACAATTTACGAGGATTCTTTATATAATTTATATTGCGGTTGAAATACGCGGTTTTTTCACGAAACATTGCTACATTAACTATGCCTTTTAAATCTGTTTAGTATTTTTTATGTGAATCAAGTTTAGTTATCCTGCTTCTGGAGTGTGCTTCATCCCGTAACTTCATCATTGCCCGAATAGTATACGTGATCCAAGGATAGGACCCTTTCTTAATATATGCCCGTTTGATAGGAGCATGAACATTAAATAACGCAAGTAGGTGCATATTGAATGCCTCCACCATTTCATTTACATTTCCGGACAAGTTTTCTAATGGCATTGAGTTCATATCTTCGAGGAATATCTCTTCTACTAAATCTTTAAGTGGTCTGTAAGACAATAATTTGCGGGGATTTTTTTGTTTCTTTATATTTATTTCACAGGTAAGAAAGGCATGGTTGCTAAGAGTAGGAATGTAATTAACTGATGTATTGCTTACGCGCATGCTAGAACATATGACATCAATTAATGTTTCACTATGCTCCGTAAAATGTGTTGGTTGGTTGATATATTGGGTAAGATTCATGCAAGTTAAGAATTCAAGAAACTTTTTTGTGTTAGCGTCGTGAGAGTCCATAATATTGATATTAAAATCACCCAACAAAATCAGATTGTCGAACTCTGCTAGCGAAGATATAGACTCAGTAAGGGCGTCAATAAAGACGTCAGTGCTGAGCCACGGTGGTCGGTAGGCCGTGCCGATCGTAAACTTGGTACCATTAATATTAAGTCCTAGCCACATTTGCTCTACAGAATGTACAGGTGGGTGAGCAATAAGACGGGCAGCGCCGCGCGCGCGAACGTCCGCGGGGGAGGGATGTGGCGCAGCCGGTAGCCGGGGGGGGGGGGGGGGGGGGGGGGGCGCGGGCTTCTTCACCAGCACGCAACGTCTCGTTAATAGCCATTATATATCTATTTACGCGGACTCCCGCGACCTTTACCAGGTCCAGTCCACCTAGTACCAGTGCGCCTTCCGGTACATGGTCGCCACTCGAGAACCTTTTCGCCCCAACGGCCATTGGTTCTACGTGCTATGTGCCCCGCCCACTGCCACTTACTTTTAGCGATTTGGAGGGCTATATCGGTTACCTTGGTTCTGCTGCGGATAGCCTAATTTCTGATGCGATCACGCAGAGAAACTCCCAGCATAGCCCACTCCATTGCCCTTTGGGTGACTTTGAGCTTTCTTATGAGGCCCATAGTAAGCTACCACGTTTCAGTGCCATATGTCATCACTGGCAACACACACTGGTCAAAGACTCTCGTCTTGAGACACTGCGGAATATATAAATATAAATATTTGCGGACAATCTTACACAAATCGACTTAGTACCAAACTAAACAAAGCTGGTCGTAATACTCTGAATAACTAAATTAAGTATGTTCGACCTGATCAAAGGGCATTGGTACCTTGTAGGACAAAAATACGACATTTGCAGCGGCCAAGGATGCTTTTTTATAATGGTTATTACGATATTGTTGTATCGGAGCCGAGATATTTAAGTTAAAACTGTCCTTTAAGAGATATTTATTTTTATAACTTTTCAGTTTGACATTTTTAAAGAGGAAATCAGAGGGCCATCGCGCAATGAAATCCAAAGTATTTACAGCCCAAAATGTAGAAACTTTTTTTAAATGAAGCTCCTGACGACAGCTTTCTTGCCATAAAAACGAGTACTTACTTCCGAGACAAATTATAGATGGATTTAGAACAAAAATATATAAACAGTAATTTAATTTGTAGTCGATTTAATAATTACATTTTAAGATACTAAGAATTATTTTAATGTTTTTTCCATCGGCCATACAGACTCCGGTGAAATTACTGGACTATTTAGTATTACAGATCAGTGATGCAATGGTCAATCGAATGTATATAACTTACATACTTTAGTATATAAACTAGTTGGTTTATATTACAACATATTCACTTAGGTACCTTCTTATTTATTGTTAAAGGTGGCATTGATTTTTGGAGTTAATGGCGCTTTTCGTGGAAACGAACCCGTAAACATCAAAATGAAAGATATTGAAAAGCATTCAAATTTTTACTGGTAAGCTTGCCAAACACCAAAACAAAGAGGGAACGATCATTCGTAGTCCAAAAATACCAAGCTCTACGCCCCTCTCAAATAAACACTTACCGATTGTTCATAGGCTACTGGAAAGGCAAATGCACCAGGCAAGTCATTGGCAAAAATTATATCAGCTCCATGCCAAAATAAATTGCAAAATATCTGAAATTTCAGTATACCGAGCTCTACACGGACCATTGTTTTAGAAAGACATCGGCTACTCTGTTGCCAGTCAGCGTCTGCTGCTGACCGAGATAAAAAGACACGGCGGTTGGAAATCCGATGCGGTAGCGGAGGGATACATTGACAATTCCAACCAGAACTAATAGAATAAGCTCTCGTATTAGCGACAGTATATATTTGAAAACGTTTGATGATCCTCGGGCATGTGCCGCCGCAGCCATCCACCTGAAACCCCATCACACCAAGCCCACTGCCTCAAGTATCATCTTCACCAACCTTCACAATCCAAAACGACCCTCAGACGCAGGTTTCTGAATCTTTGGGTACTACTCAAATAAACTCCTCAACCTCAAATTCGATAAATCTCCAAAATAAAAATATAACTATCTTTGCACAACTGGACTAAATGTATCAAACATAAACTTTCACTTTTAATTTACAGTTCCAATGTAATGAATTTTAAAGTATTATGGAACAATTTCTCCTATTTCCTATGATAAATTATTATTTGTGCGTTTTTTATTAAACAAGTTACTTGTCTCACAAAAGGTGGGAAAAGTACAGTATTCTCCTTTGGGATAAAGCTATTTCCGTCTTGGACGAGCTTAAATCTACTATTAAAAGCCCATAGGTACCAAACAGTTCACTCTCGAATAATCTAATCAAACAGCAATGTCTATCAGTTTCAAAACAAAACATTAATACGTAACATAACTATATTATTGTCACAAGGTGCTTAAAAAGTGTTCAATCGGACTTCCATCATAGAAGCGCGTTAGTACCGCGTCGTTGTCGCGTGGCGCGTTGAGCATTACGCGTTGCTCAAGCAGTAGTCAGTGATGAGTGAAGCCAGCCGGTGATGGAAGCATGGCGTGGCCGGGCGGCTCGCCGGACACGGTGGAGCTGGCGCTCCGGCCGGTGGACAGTCGAGACACGTTGGAGACGCTGAGCACGCCGGGGACGGCCGTGCTCGAGACGACGCCTAACAGTAAGTGATAAAGCTTGTGAACCATATTAAAACCAGGCGGGCAGGGGCGGCTTAAGGCTGTGCATTGGAAATTATCGCGTGCTTTGAAACGCCGTTCTGACTAGATTAAGAAACAATACCCAACTAGCAAAATTTCGTCATATAATGGTTGCGGCAACGTTTCTGCGGCAACCTTTTAGCTCTTACTATTAGTCATATAGACGTAATCAGCACGTTTATATAACGCGATTTGGGCCCATTTTATTCAGCATTTCAGTCATATAAAAGTTGTATAACTGCAACTACCGCCACTTATAGATCTTATAATTATCACCGACGTGACTATCTGTATGACAATTTAGCTGTATATTAGCAACTTATACGACTTTTATATGACTGATTTGATCTATAACTTCCACTTATATGACATATTTGTGGAGTAATCGCATCCTAGGCAACTAAACAACACAATAAAAAAAAATTGAAAAAGGAATTTAATTGGTTTGCATTGGATGACGGTAAGTATTTTTTTTATCCGCCATGATGTTACATGTTTTTATTAAGAATGCTCATAACTTCGGCGTATGGTAGAAATGTATTGCGAAGGTAAGTTTATTGATAAAGTAAACTATGTTTAATAGTAAATATTTAATGCGCCACTGTAATTCTTAGTTAATTAAATATATATATAATTAATATTGTTGATTTTCTTGAATGCTGCTGTTATACGGCATTTATCCAGTTATTAAGCTATATAATCGCATCTTATATAGCAATTTTACCGGTCCAAGCGCCATTATAAATTTGTCGGACATCGCTGAATAAGATACTCATATATAACATGATCTATAATTCGCGTTTATATGACAGCATGTAACATTTACAGCTATTGTGCTGTTTAAGTTACATGATGTCATATAATAGCAAACTACAATGCTTTTATTCGACTGCACTTGACATGTCGTAAGTCAGATATATAAGTGACTGTTACTCGACTAAATAGTCATATAAGCCTCGTATAAAAGTGACTTATTCTGCATTTCTTATATGACGGTATGCTGAGTAACTAAAAAGCTGCATAAGCTGGCTTTATACGACAGGTGCTGTATAATTCACGTTTACATGACTTTTATATGATTTATTAGCTGAATAAGCTCAATCTTATATGACTAATTTGCTAGTTGGGTAGGGTCTGATTTTCAGATTATATGATTCTAGACTATATGATTGTTTATCTGATTTTATCGATACATGATTGCTTAAAATTTTCTCGATAGAAAAAAATCCAAAGTTGGGTCTGTATTTTTTTTTTTACTCAGCCTACTCAAACGATACATTATTTTACGACACAATCAAGTTAATACTATAGTATTTTATGTCATCTAAAATCTCACTTTATGAAATTTAAATAAAACGTCTCTCTAAAGTTAGCGACTTAAAACGCACAAATAATAATTAAGGTACTGCTTGCATGGTGCTCTTATCTTCTGTCCCAAATACGAGTAAGTGACTAAAGCTGCACTAGTGTGAAAACAGCATCAAAATACTAAATATAACAATCGTTATCTTTAATGTATATGATTTTAATTTGTTTAATTGTTTTGCCAAATAGTATTATATCACTTTGCCTCAGATACAGGATCATCCTAGTTCAGGCGCATTCAATCTATGCATCTGACATGTAACAGTGGAAACACAATTTATCATTAGGTTTTTTCAATAAATTATTCTTATTCTTATTCATATTCTGCCAAAGGTCTACGTGTTTCGTAGCAGCCTACGAACCGTAGATGGAACCGTAGACACGCTACGTAGCCGATCCGTAGTTTTACTCTTATGTATCCGAAGACGCCCGCTAGGCAGTGAAAGTGTTAAGGGCATCAAAAAGGCCTATTTTACTAAGTGGTTCATCTGGCACATATATTTCGAATTCCAATATGATATCAAGCGTACACAACAAATACAAATGGAACTGATTCTAATTCACGTCTTAACCTCGTAAGTCCCCGCGTACTTGTACAAGTACAAACTAAGCATAGTAGTTCAGACCTGATAATGAAACTGCATAGCACGAATAACTGCCTAATGTACTTACCCAAGTACAAATTCTTCATTCCCCATGTACCGGGTAATTTTTTTATCTTGGTCTGCAGCACTATTCTTGGTTTGTACTTGGTATAGTACATCCAGCAGTTATGAATACTGCTATTGAAAAAACACAGGACTTACGAGGCTATCACATTCACTGCCAAGAATCGCTACGCGCTACGCTCGTAGCCGATCTCGTGGTTTTCCTCGTATGTCGGGGAAAGCGACTACGGCGTAGGCGCTCGCTAGGCGGGTTCCTGGCAGCGAAAGTGTTAAATGTCACGGCAGGCATACGCTTCTGGCTGTTTCGAACTCTTCGCTAATTTAACTTCAGGATGAGTGTAGCAATGTAGTTTAACCCATTCAGGGCCCATGACGACACATATAACAATGAATGTGTTAAAGCAGATTCCAGAAGAGTTCGAAACATCTTGGCTCTCGTGACCCGTGGATTTATTAGTAGTATTTTCAACATGTCTCACAAAAAAAAATAGATTCTAATTCAGTTTATTTTGGACTACACGAGTTGTATTGACAGTTGTAATTGTGCAGACAAGTTTCAATCTGGTTTTAATACTATTGTATCCGAAACCAATTAAACCCGGGGATTACCGGTGGCAAACATCGCTGCACAGGCGGACACAGGGATTTCCCCTTGTCCATCGATTGAAACCGGAGGCTTATTGTTGCACAGTCAAGTGCAAAAATATGTATCGACAACATCCTCTCATAAATAAGTACCAAAACCTTAATCCGCTGACATAAGAGGTATGGGACATATTTATGTGTAAGTTGCATGCACCCATATTTATGTGTAAGTTGCATGCACCCATATTTATGTGTAAGTTGCATGCACCCATATTTATGTGTAAGTTGCATGCACCCATATTTATGTGTAAGTTGCATGCACCCATATTTATGTGTAAGTTGCATGCACCCATATTTATGTGTAGGTTGCATGCACCCATATTTATGTGTAAGTTGCATGCACCCATATTTATGTGTAGGTTGCATGCACCCATATTTATGTGTAAGTTGCATGCACCCATATTTATGTGTAGGTTGCATGCACCCATATTTATGTGTAGGTTGCATGCACCCATATTTATGTGTAGGTTGCATGCACCCATATTTATGTGTAGGTTGCATGCACCCATATTTATGTGTAAGTTGCATGCGCCCATATTTATGTGTAAGTTGCATGCACCCATATTTATGTGTAGGTTGCATGCACCCATATTTATGTGTAGGTTGCATGCACCCATATTCATGTGTAAGTTGCATGCACCCATATTTATGTGTAGGTTGCATGCACCCATATTTATGTGTAGGTTGCATGCACCCATATTTATGTGTAAGTTGCATGCACCCATATTTATGTGTAGGTTGCATGCACCCATATTTATGTGTAGGTTGCATGCACCCATATTTATGTGTAGGTTGCATGCACCCATATTTATGTGTAGGTTGCATGCACCCATATTTATGTGTAAGTTGCATGCACCCATATTTATGTGTAGGTTGCATGCACCCATATTTATGTGTAAGTTGCATGCACCCATATTTATGTGTAAGTTGCATGCGCCCATATTTATGTGTAAGTTGCATGCACCCATATTTTTACACTTGACTGTACTCTTACCTATTCGCAAATTGACTGTTATGACAAAAAGGCTTTACTACTAACGACATCCATACTTCTATACTAATATAAATGCGAAAGTGTGTCTGTCTGTCTGTCTGATTGGCTGTCTGTTACCTATTCACGTTTAAACCGCTCAACCAAGGGAGATGAAATTTGGTATGGACATACTTAGTCTAAATCCCGGGGAAAGACATAGGATCATTTTTATGTCCGAATTCATCCGCTGAGGGGATGAAATGGGGGATGAAATGATGTCCGGAGATAAGATATAAACTGGTTCCACGCGGACGGAGTCGCGGGCATATTAAGACGGCATCCCATCTTAATTTTCTGAATAAATATGTGACGTTTTATTTTTTGTAGTTTTATGATTTGTTTTGTTTTTTGTAATTTACAATTTACTGCATGAGGTAATTTGAAAGTTTACTATCCCTATAGACATACACACATACTGACATATGTCATACATTTTACTTTGAGGCCTAATGGCCTAATGGTTAGGTGGCGTATCTCACTCACTCGAATGAATGATTCATTTTTCTTTCCTGTTTTGTTTCACTTTTCTTTCAGAGTGGTCACTTTGAATGAAAGATGAAAAATGAAACAAGAAAATGAAGAAAAGTGAACCGTCTGATTCTACCTTAAGGCTGCACATTCGAAATTTTCGTGAAAATGAGTTGTTTTGTAACCGTTTTATACATTATAACGTAACATTTTTGCTGTCGGAAAAAATATATCATAATCTGCAAGATATGCGACGGGTCATAGTTTTCGTAGAAATCCATTTTAACAATAAAAATTAGAGAAAGTCACCCCTATTTTTTCACTTGTAACCGTTTTGCTGCTCCATTTTTTATCAGAATAATATGAAAGTTTATAACTTTCTTCATACAATAATGAACAAGGGCATCATTTTCTTACTTTCTTAATTTTTAAAAAAAACTCGTTTTCTGAGATATTCCGCCAAAGTTCCTACGCCTCCCCGTTTTCGTCCATACGGTCAGTGCGGGACGAGACACGTTGCATGACGGACCTGTGTCAATTTGCGCTGCGCCGAAATTTTTAAATATTTGTGGAAATTGTAGACTATATTTGTTGCATAGAGTGGACAATCCGTTTTGTGATTCGTATAGTAGGTAACTAATAAAAATTTGCGTATAGTTTAGTTTTTAGTGACAGATAATTTTGTTGCATAGAGTGGACAATCTATTTCATGGTTTGTAAAGTAGTAGGTACTAATAGGCCCAATAAAACTGTTTCACATTTTATCTCTGGCAGACGGTGACTCGCTAACTGCTAGATGGGCCCCTATTAATAGCGACATTAAAAAATGGCCTAAGGGCAACAGTAGGTATGGATTATTATTATTACCTTTATATTTTTTTCGCACTATCCGTCTCTCTCTTATTAGAATATTTAGTAACAGAGGTATAGTGCGAGAAAAATCGAAAGTATGTCGCGGCCGTCTAGTGCTAGGCGTGCTGAGGGCCTACCGCGAAACGAAACGGAACTTCGTTCGTGTATCTCCCTCTCTGTCGCGCTTGCTAGTTCGAGCAACAATGAGAGTTATTCGAACGAATTTCGTTTTCACTAGCACGGCTAGCACGAGACGGCCGCGACATACTCTCGATTTTTCTCACACTGTACCTCTCTTTCCTAATTTTCTAATAAGAGAGAGGCCGATAGTGCGAGAAAAATGGAGAGTATATCGCGGCCGTCTCGTGCTAGCCGTGCTGACGGAACTACACTAATCGTAAGTAAATAGTACTATAATAGTAGGGACATCATTTTTGAACTTAATCAATTATGTAATTTATGTATGACAAATATCACGTTTCAATTAAGCATGACGAATGTCACCCACCCACGTCCACCCTTGCATTGGTAACGATGCGCGATGACGCGTCTGTAATCTTACCTAACTTAATCTATGTAACGCTTAATAAACGACGGCGACTTGTGCGACTTGCGCGGGGAGAGGGTCGAGGCTCCGCCCATACGCTCAAGGACTTTAGCGGGTGTACAAGCCTTAACTGCCCGCTTGACGATCCTAATATTGTTGGGAAAACAACAAAACAACAAAAAAACAAATGCTTTTAAAATATAGAGTAACGATATTTATAATATATCTGTGGGGAGTGCCGATAATTGGAAACAACTTTTAATTCCAAAACGGTATACCTACATTAAATAAAAACCAATAAAATTTAACTTCTTTTTTAATAGCTCCGATCTCTACCTCCCATAGACAAAATCATCACCGTATCTAATATCTAAAACGTCTCAAATCATTCATTCTTTCTCTCGTTTCACACTTGTATGTAATATTATCATGCTGTCTCATTCACTCACAATACGTCATTCATACGTTCCTTTTCACTCACATCCTATCTATGCGGTAAATTTGACTGCGATGAGATACCGTCGCCGTGTGTAAGTGTGTAACGAACAGTCAGGAGCATTAATATACTTAGGTACCTAAATAAGGACAAATGTCTATACACGCCTTTATGACATTGACAATAGACTCCTGTGCAGTTATTTACTTCCTTATTTATGTACGTTTATTAATACATACGCCCTATATATGCTCGATTTTCACATTACACTGCAAATTACCTTGGACATCGAAATAATAACAAACTGCTTACCAAACGAGGTTTTATTGCGATTGAATTAGCGATGACATGATTGCAACAATTTGTCGGCTTACTGCACTTCATTTTCATTCGAAACGATCGCTAGAATAAAGAAATAACTCTATTTTTTCTTGAATAAACGTCAACCTCTTGCAACTGTCTATAAGGTGTAAAATTCATTATACATCTCATGGAGTTGTCACGTTTGAAGCGAAGCGTGCCGCTTGGTTTCAAGCAGATCGTGCGGTTTTAGCACAGCGGGTGAAACAGTTAAAATATTTTGCAGTCTATTGTTCTTTAAATAATCCATTCACAAACACTTGTCATAGAGTTTTCCAGTCGAGATACTTGATGAATAAATAAAATATTAATTGGGTGAATAATAGGCGTCAATCTTTAAAAAATTGAACTAGCTGCATTGTAAGTTACATGGTAATACTTTAAAACTATATTAAACCAGTCCTCCGACAAGACAGAGCAATTTATCGGAAAATCAAGCCCAAACATTTTCACTGTTAGGAACCCAGCTAGCTTATTTATTCAATTTAAGAAATTATCTCTTGTTAGTTAGAACGGTCCCTTTTTTTACAAGCTTTTATTTAGTTTACCTGTCCCGTTGTCTGTCTGTCTGTCTGTCTGTAATCAAATCTTGCAAGTTAAATTTGACCCACTTCCCGGTGACTGATTAAGCTGAAATTTTGGGTATAAGCTAAGCTTTTATTGCCATAATATTGAATTGTCATCCAAACTATACAGTTTGGATGACAATTCAATATTATGGCAATAAAAGCTTGTACCAAAAATTAAATGTTTGGCTGAAACTTGTTAATTCGTAATTTATTTCGCTACGCCACATCAAACAAAAATTTATAGCAATAAAGGGAAGAATGCCCTCGCTAAGAGGGGTGCATTCAGCAAACAGCAAACAATGTGTGTCGATTGCAACCCTCGTGTTGTAATACACACGGCGCGCGCGATTTCAAACTTGCTGCAATTATTGCAAACACCGTTCTATGCGAGCTGCGATATTATTATTCGACTGTAATAGTTTTACCCCGTGTGGTGTCGGGTTAGAATTTCACCACCCCTTTCTTCCCGTGGGTATTATAAAAGTTGACTAAGGGAGCAGGGTTGATGTGTATTTTGGGCAATGGGCTAGCCACCTATAACAAAGGAACATAAGTTTAATGTGCTCAGCCTACCCCTTTTGGGAATAAAGGCGTGAATGTAATAGTTATGCAAATGGAATTTTAATTCTACACCTTGGCATTAAGTATTTAACAGTAATTTTATAAAAATACTGGTGGTCCTATCATTACAAAATGACAAATGAACTAGCACGTGTCCGAACGCAAATGTAATGGAATTTGATATTTTGTCGCCCCCACTAGCTTCCACGCTTAGCCACAGTCGCACTTTGTCAGCACCAAAAGTAGCTACGCGGTTCAAGTGCTCGAAATGACCTACACACAGCGAACGAAAAAACCATAGACGTCTAAGTAACGCCGCAAAGTGGCCTCACAGAATGGGTGCCATTGCCATTATGCGGGGATGGAGGCGGAGTTTCGAAACGATGCCAGGCTCCTATTTCACTAACTTGACAATTGTACCCTGAATAGTAACTCTCACTCAACTACTCACCCTAAGTTGTAACCTTAACTCTTGTTTTAGATTTGCTTAAGTTCGTTTTAGACGTTTTTAACATTCTGGACTTGTAGAATTTTTTGTTTGAACTGAGGTTGCTTTGTTACTAGGCTAACTTTAAGCCCGGGCTAAATGCCCGGATATGTTTATTTATGAATTGCAAGCTTATTTAATATGTACCTACTTTGCCCTGGAAAAGTCTAGCACCTAATATTTTATTGAAATGTAATTATGAATTAAAAAGAAGGTTTTTTATAATAATTCTGATCTTGATTGCCATTCAGCGAGGCAAGGACGTGAGCATTTGGTAATTACTGATTGTACACAATTGAAATTGTGTAAGGACCTTAGGAGCCGCGCCCTGACCTTTCTATTGTCTTGGCTGGGGCTACACTGATCTTCTTCTTTGTCATAGTTTCACCTGTTTTTAGGGTTCCGACCTCAAAATGAAAAAAAGGAACCCTCATAGGATCACTTTTTTATCCGCCTGTCTGTCTGTCAAGACCCTTTATCTAGGGAACGCGGAGGTATCGAGTTGAAATCAAACTATATACTGAGGTCTACAGTCCCTTGAAACTGTGAAAAAATCAAGAAGATCCGCAAGAGGGCCGTTTATACCAAAAAAAAATATATATATTTCGACTCTCTTAAGGGAGTCCAAGGGAATTCCGTTGGCCTAGAACTATGAAATTTGGCAAGTACTTAATATCATCTTATACTATACAAGTACATTTTGTACTATGTAGTACGGATCCCTCGGTTGGCGGGTCCGACTCGCACTTGTCTGGTTTTTGGTTTCCTATAATCAGTTTATATACGAGGTTGAGGCAAACAGAATTTGCTGGAATTAAGTTGGTTTTTAGGGCTCCGTAGTCAACAAGGAACCCTTATCGTTTCGCCATGTCCGTCCGTCTGTCCGTCTTCGGCTTAGCTCAGTAACCCTTACTATTAGAAAACTGTAATTCGGCATGGGTATATAAATCAATAACGCCGACAAAACAGGAGAATAAAATTTTGAAAAAAATGTTTTTGGGGTGTTCCCTACACTTAAAGTGGGTATGTACGTTGGATAGCTTGTTCCAAAATATTATGGTTTTCTTAAAACTATTTTTCAACTCAGAGATTCGTTTGCGAGATATTGGGCTTTAAAGCCCTAATTTTTGATCGAGTCATCTGTCACTCCCACCCCCCCTGGCGGCTGAATGGCTACTACCGGAGATGTGAAAAAATTCGTGGCAGTAGTATATATAATGAATTTAAAAGGCCAAAAGTAGGCATAATTAGTTACCAATAGTCAACCAACTTAAAAGGACAACTTTCGTTCGAATTCGGCCGGCGCAACCGCACCACTTTCTTGGTGCGTGTTGATGTAACAAATACAGACATGCAACTACGGACCCTTACACTGCGCGTGGCTCGACACGCACTTGGCCAGTTTTATTGTGTTTTAATTCTTCCTGTATACTCATAGTTGCGAACATACATAGGTATATTGACGTTCGCGTCTTTGCTGTGCACATACCCAAAGTTAAAGTAAATAAAAACTGGCATTCATTCCTTGCGACATTCTGTGGAAAAGAGACACATATCTTCCTCCTAAAAATATACGAACTTCTAAACTGTTAAAGTAATTTTGCCATTTGCTTTTGCAAATCATACGGACAACAATTCGCCCCGATGTGTTGTCGCTAGTAGATTTTGGTAAGTTCTAGACGTGACATTGTTGTGTGACGTCGCCTAAACATAAGCCAAAATGCCTTAAAAGTGTCCGCTTTACCCTAATTAACCTCCGATCCAGCGTGTAACACCGACATCAGCCGACATCACTTCCACGGCTTCATCCAGTCCGACGCGAGCCTCCACCATGCTGGTACAGATTCTGATCATGATGTACATAGCTACATGCCTCGTGTTTTATGTAGCTCACGTTATTGACTATTATTTGACCGTGCTTTGATGGACTTGGACTGTGTTAGTGTCATGTGGCACTTGCTGAGCGTTTGGGCGAACTTCAAGCGGCTAGGTGAGTTTTAGAAGTTGGAAAACATTTCTACAAAGAGAAAAGTGTTTGTCGCTTCGCATTTGCATTGTATTTAAATGTGTTTCGAGCGCTTGTATCCATGACCGCTGACAGGAGCGTGCCGAACAAAATGAAATGCCAAACAAATTATGAAATAATGAACCGAACAGATGTTCAACCATCACGCCTTGCAAGCGTATGATGATTTTTATCACTTACCGGTGTGGATAAGGGATTCGTTACGTTCTGAGTCTGAGAATTGTGCGAGTGTTAGAGTGACAGATGTCTTATCCACAGCCTACACACTGTACACCCGATAAGACAAGAGTCGCGATAAATTACTTTAAAAACAAAGTTTTAACCCACTTCAATTCAGTACTCCGCCAAGCCACATACATGAATATTTCCAGATTTCCTTTTCACTTAATTACAAGAACTGCTTTCTAAAAGTTAATGCGTTGAGTATTACAGATAAAACCTAAATCGCTGTATGTGGGCCGATAATATTTGAGGAGTTCCGTTGCCTACTTACCTTTTAAAATGAGAAACCTCAATATGTGTTCAGATGTTACATGAAAGGACTATTACTATATCTTATACAAATTAACTGGGCAACTTAAACTTGTGTTCATAAATACACTACATACACATTAGTAACAGAATAAAGGCACACACAGAACAGGTCAAAATTAATATGTATGAACTCTAAATCATACGTCATACTGTATATGTATACTATTAACATAATAAAACTTGTACATGTCAAAAACAATAGGGAGGAAAAAATAACAATTCCTTGTTTGTTAGAGATGTACGAGGTCTCGAAGAGTCAAAATAAAATAGTAAAGTACACTAATCAATCCTGAGAGATGTATAAGCGTCAAAATAGGTATCCTCAGAGATGTATAAGGTCTCTGAGCGTCAAAAATCGAAATGATATGATTCTTAAATCAGATAAGAACAGAATAAAGTCTCTCATGTCAATTCTGCGCGTAAAAAGTAACTTCACTTTATCGTCCTTGCAAAATAAACTGACCGGACTCCACAAACAGCACCCGGTCACGAGTATGACGCATATCTCAGCCATAATAGTTAGTATGTATGTTAAGTGCCAAATGAGCTACAAGTAGGTAAAAAATAATAATGTATGTACATATATAGGGTAAATTCATGAAACCTTCGGTGAACAGATTGTACCAGTGAATAAAATAATTCGTAGTGGCTGCATATCGGCGTAGTAAAGATGAATATGGCAGTCAGTCGGGCACCTCACGATGGTCGGTGATATTTTTATTTCCCTCAATAATTAAAATCATTTTACGCCCACTTTTATTTTTGCCTTTCATCCAAATATCGTGTTTTATTACTCATGCCGTTCGTATTTCCCTTTGTTTTATTCTTCGTTGAGTGTATTTATTTTAAATCGTTTAAAAATGCACGTGTTTTGTTGAACTCACAAATATACACGAAATTCACTGAGCTATACATAATTTACTTTAAAAACAAAGTTTTAACCGACTTCAATTTAGTACTCCGCCAAGCCACGAGAACATTTCCACATTTCTTTTCCAATTTATCACATGAACTGATTTCCGAGAGCGAATGCGTTGATTATTAGAGAAAAAAACCCAATTGCTGTATGTGACCCGATAATATTTGAGGACTTCCGTCGATTCCACAAGGATCACCCAAGGCACTTCATTAGGCTTTTTCAACGGAATCTTATCAGAATCTGTGATATACTTTTGTACTTTTAAGTACATAATTGAGGAATTCCATAAGTCATCTGTGGTCTTCATCATCAATTCCACCAATTTATGATTTCCGGATGTAAATACACGAGTTATAATAGAAAATACCAAAATCACTACACGCGTGCCTAATATAATTGAAGAGTTCCCTCAATTCCTCATGGATCCCATCATCCAATTGAATTTTTGAAAAAAATGGGACCAATATGGAACTACCTACTACCAGCCTCGCCGCCGGCCGCACCCTGGGTTAGGTTTTTATAATGATTTTATGTTTTGTATGTATAGTTTTATATTTTACTTTTTATAAAATTATTATACAAACCTAACTTGAGTGAAATATGAATAAAGAGATAATAATAAAATCAACCGAATTGAGAACCTCCTCCTTTTTTTTGAAGTCGGTTAAAAATGATATCGGTCAGTTATTTTTGTTATTGCCACAGACCGTGGGTGCCTCTTCAACACTTAGGAGATTCAACATTTTTATTTATACTTATTTATTCGTATGGCATATACATAGCAGAGTCGCTTTCTTCATCCTTTGGGCTGCGTTGACAAATATTTATATAGGATGTGCTTAAACTCACACAAGATTTGAATACGCATTTTTTATGAACTTACACAATATAGGTTTATGTAAGAATAGCACTGGCAAATGGTCTCCACGGCGTATTTGGGACATAAGCATAATTGAGCCTGCTCACAAAATTTCACGAGAATCGATCGAGAAATGCGACTTGTAGAGGAGAACAGCTGGACAGCCGGACATCTGGACATATGAACATCTGGATATATGAACACCTGGATATATACGGAACAATTTTGACCCTCGCTGAAACGGAGAACTTATTTCGGTTCGTTCGCTCGTTCTTACACTCGTTGGGCAGTCGTATACAAAGTAAATGGCCCAATTGTATTCCTGGATCATGGTTCTTTAACCAAGCCCGCAAAGCCAGCAACTTGTACGGTCGTTACACTTGAATTAAAACTTGGCAAGTGTCCCGTGCTATTTAACATAGAGCGCATAGAATGCACCTGGCTCTGTTGGAGATAATTTATCCTAACTGCAGTTCCAGGCGTGAAGCCATTCCCGAAGTGTGTGCGAAAAGAATCATCGTTGTGTTTGTACATGAAGCAAAATGAATTTTATCCTTTAATTATGAGCTTTCAAATATCCAATTCCATTATATACTAGTTCATATGGTACAGAAAACTGCGTAGCTTAAGAGTGCCAGAAGCTCGCCACAAATAGGCTCCATACAAGCGTAGTTTGGCTGTCAATTTAAAACGGCAGGCTCGTATAACAAGAAAATTAGTATACACAATGGGATCGGCCAAGGACGGAAACAAGCTTATGGTGCTAGAAAGTCTGACAGAAAGAATGAGAGAAAAAGTTTTATATGAAAAATTTATTCGGTCTCTATTTTTTGGCGGATATAGCGGATTCCGTTGTGTATAGATCCGGGCTTTCTTAGCATAATTGAACGGGAGCGAAGCGAACGAAGTTCTCTGGTTCAACTTGGGAAAAAAATGTTTCGTGTGCCCGGCTGTCCGGCTATCCTACTGTTCTTCTCCACAGGTCGCATTTCTCAACCTATATTCGTGAAAAATACATACAAAATATCAAATTCACTATTTTCTTACATTCTGTCCATACGCTACGTTTATCGGCGATCAGCGGGCGTAGCACGGTTGCCATTTTATCACTTATCGTTGTGGATAAGGCATCCGTCACTCTCGCACTCGCATACTTGTCAGAGCGTGATGGGCGTCTTTACCACAACGATAAGTGATAAAATGGCAACCATGCTGCGCCCACTGCTCGAAGACTATGTTGACTGTACTGACCAGTCGAGTGTGCTCGCCAGCGGGAGCATCCACTCGTTTTGAAGCCCGAGGCTAACTAGTAAAAGCTATTGTCTATGTTTTAGCCCCCTTTTTGTTTCTTTTTTTCATACAAAATGACAACATTTTGTCCCGTATCCATGAGACGTGACCAATCATTCCTGCCTTTTTTTCTAAAATGCAGGTACTTTTATTAAATATAGTCTATGAGCACTCCCTTAATTCCCAAGTCATGTGAAAAATGTCCATAGTTTATATGAATTAATTAATTCATTGTGTCGTGAACGATTTTTTTTTTCATTAGAATTATATTTTGACAGGTTGGCGACTTTCAAAATTTCATGGGTTCATATCTTGTCTTGTACTCCTTCTTTGTCGATATATAATTTAAGATTTATCACTTTTGGTGAAAGGAAAACGTTTTTCAAACTTCAAACAAGTTTCTGAACGTGACTTACAACTCCCATTGGTCCGATGTAGTAACCGATATAGCCCTCCGAATCGCTAAACTTAAGTGGTAGTGGGCGGGGCACATTTCACGTAGAACTGATGGCCGTTGGGGCGGAAAGGTTCTCGAGTGGCAACCACGTACCGGAAGGCGCAGCGTGGGTAGGCCCCCCACAAGGTGGACTGATGACCTGGTAAAGGTCGCGGGAGTCCGCTGGATGCGGGTGGCGCAGGACCGGTCATTATGGCACTCTTTGGGGGAGGCCTATGTCCAGCAGTGGACGTCTTTCGGCTGATATGATGATGATGATGATGATGAGGCTAGGCTAATAGGTTTTTTCAAGATCTTTTGATAAAAAACCGGTCTCAAATCGATTCATCCATTTGAGCTCCACAGCCAGACACACAGATATACCTATCTGTGTGTCTGGCTGTAGCATCGTAGAGCCCAAACGGATGAGCGTCCCAAAACGGGCCCACACAGGCCCAATACGTAACCAGTTAAAAACCA
Organism: Epinotia bilunana; assembly: GCA_947049275.1. Classification (NCBI taxonomy): domain Eukaryota; kingdom Metazoa; phylum Arthropoda; class Insecta; order Lepidoptera; family Tortricidae; genus Epinotia; species Epinotia bilunana. The sequence goes on along the minus strand of OX346256.1, from coordinate 1,244,747 downwards.
GGAACTTTTCTTTGCCATTTTGTCTGCTTACAAATTTTATCAAAGAGAACTAAAAGAGTAAACCAAAAGATTACCCGCAACAGCAGTGTCGCTATAACAAGATCACAACTGCCACAAGTTCAATGCTTATTAGTGTTCGTAGCACTTCCGTAGCAACTTGCTACGGCGTAGCTCCAGCGCGGGATCACTGCCCAGAAGAAGAATGCAGTAAGTGCGTCGTAACTTTGGAACGTGGAATAACCTTTTTCCTTGGGTCTCTTCTTATCGCGGGAAGCGAGCGACGTAAGCCGAGATGTGGGGTTTCCGCTTACGTAAAACTGTTAGATTGAGTCGGCTACGTACGTACTTGCAGAGCTACGGTAGCCCAGTGGTGCAGGCATGCGGCTGTCAAGCGGCGGTCGTGGGTTCAAATGCCGGCTCGCACCAATGATTTTTTCGAAATGATCTATGGAATATTTATTTAGATAGAAAAACATTTATTCAATACATAACAGATGAAGTATGACGAAAATTAAAAAAATATAACTAAACCTAAAACATATTCTGCTTGTGTCACGAAAAGTATGAGATGAAAGTATGAAAGTATTTAATATGGGTCCATATTGGCTGGCATACAATTTGTTGTTCTATTTTTTTTATAGTAACTTTTTGTACTCATAATCATCACTCTTCATAATGTATGTATGACATTAAGGCATAACGCATAAACAATTAATGCTGCTGGTATTCGTATTCAGAACACTGTCCCGGCCTGCCATGTTGGATACAGATTAAATACTAATCGGAAGGCTCAAGAGTCCGCAGTAAGCTCGATTCTCCACACAAACGTAGTTACGCTCTCATTTTAAAACTACGTGATGGATTGTAACGAAACTTTGCACGAACAATGATATGAGGAATATGTATCTGTCTGTAATTAGTTTATGTAGCTTCAGATACCATAGTACAAAAAATACAGCGAATTTAAGTTTTTCATGCAAAACTTGTTTTTGCTGTATTTTGTTTGTTTTATAATCTGGAACCATATAAACTAATTACAGACATAGATATACCTCATGTCAATGTATATGCAAAGTTTCGTCACAATACAACACGTAGTTTTAAAATGAGAGCGTAACTACGTTTGTATGGGAAGGTGAAATTCGGCCGAGCTTACTGCGGACTCTTAACGATTCGACGGGAGCTTTCACAATGCTGGACTGTTCGCGTACCCTTATATACGAGTACGTGTCTAATAAACTTAACCACTCAATTCAACTCGATTCAATTGAAATCAATTGTTTCGTTCGTTTTGTGACGCTTTTATGGTATTTAAAGGTAGACTTGAGAATTCACATGTATCAGAGGATCCAGCATTCGGTTTTTAAATGTGTCGAACAACAAAGAACAGAGCCAAACATCGCGACGAACATTTTCACGATCATTCAAGCGAACTCTCTAGTAAATGCTCAAAAAAATGTGTGGAAAGAGGCCGACGGTAATGCAACAATAATAAATTTGCTCGGTTCGGCAAAAAGTTTGAAGCGAATTTACTCGCTAAACCGGTCCTGTTTATTTTGTGAGCTTTTATTTGTAATGTGATGTGCCTAACATTTGCTAGAAAGCTCATAACCAGTGATAGTAACTTTTGTAGTATTTTTGGTGCAGCGATGTGTTGTTAACGGAATTGGTATTGTTAATTTAGGTTAATATTAACGTTATTAACGCTAGTTAAGCATTAGTATTGAAATTCTTTATACCAATTCCGTTAACAACACTACGCTGCACCAAAAATGCTACAAAAGTTACGATCACTGCTCCTTACGTTACAAATGAATGCTCAAGTCAGTGCTAGTCTTGCGGCGGACCAGAGGCTCTAGTATAAGTTTTACCGAAACAAAAACGTTACGATCGCGTTTGCGTTTTACTCTCAATTTGTATGGGATTTGACAGCTACACGCAAACGCGGTCGTAACGTTTTGTTTCGGTAAAACTTATACTAGAGCCTCAGAAAAGTAAACTCGACAATTTAGCGGTTGAAGATTGAAGCGAGCGAAGCGGAAATAAGTAAAAGTCGTTACTCGGCTTTTAAGGCTGTGCATTGGAAATTATCGTGTGCTTTGAAACGCCGTTCTGGCTAGATTAAGAAACAATAAGGTCTGATTTTCAGATATATTGACTGTTTATCTGATTTTATCGATACATGATTGCTTAAAATTTCCTCGATAGAAAAAAAATACAAAGTTGGGTCTGTATGTATTTTCCTTTTTTTACTCAGCCTACTCAAACGATACATTATTTTACGAAACAATCAAGTTAATACTATAGTATTTTATCTCATCTAAAATCTCACTTTATGAAATTTAAATAAAACGTCTTTAAGTTAGGTATTTATCGAAATTTGTCCAAAAAAGCCATTGCCGAAGAGTGTTAAAGTGTCTCTTTTCCTCTTCCGCGGAAGGCATCAGCGTGTCTCTGTCTCGGGGACGTGTTCGACTCAAATCAAGGCATCGCCTTAAGTACGTACTCTTAACTCGATATCTAGGACAAGTGTAGTGTTTGTTTTTATGTCGAGTCTTAGCTACAGCGTCAAACTACTGTGTTGTGAACTATCCGTCTACCAACGGTACACTCTGACCTGAACGTGCTAATGACATTACGAGAACTATAATATTGCTCGTCCCGCAACGAAGATTGGCCAGGGCTCGGAAATCACTCAGCGTGCTAGGGCCTAAAATCTACAACGTATGTATGTATGTATGTAAGCACTTTATTGTACACAATAACAGGTTAAAGAATATACATGTCACACAATAGACCAAAGTACAAGGAGAACTTATCCCTATAAGGGATCTCTTCCAGCTAACCTTTGAGCAATTGAGAGGAAAGTAGGTAGAACGAGATAGTCAACACAGACAGACAACGTCCTACCGCCTGGCGTTAAAAACGTCGTAACTGATGCAACATTTAAAAACAAACTCAAATAGCTCCTCATAAAAAAGGCTTGCTACAGCGTATATTATTAAAACAACAATGTACCCACCACTTTTAAAATTATGTAATACTGATTAAAACATCTTAGACAATAATACATTTTATGATTAACAGTAATTGATATGATTCATATGGTATAGACCTGTAAAATATGTCATTTTACCAATAAAGTTCTGAATCTGAATCTGAGTAAATAAAGAGGCTACTTTTATGTATTATATATATGCTACCTGGCTTCTTTTATGTATTTAATCGTATGGCATAAGTGGGGTCCTGTCTCTTGACCAAACAACTTTTAGCCAAATGTATCATTTGACAAGTGTTTCATTTGACCTAATTAATTTCGTCAAAACAGTGGTATTTTCGGGTATTCTTTGAATATCATCGAATAGAAGTCATTAGGTTAGGTTAGATTTGTTTTATAATAATTCTATAAAGCTTTCTATTTAAGAAAAAAATGCATTAGGTCAAATGAAACTTTTGTCAAATGAAACATTTGCCCAAAAGTTGTTTGGTCTAACATTAGTGAACCGGCATAAGTACTTTATTTGGCCTTTAAAGTTTGTCACTCTTTAGCACCACCCAGGGGACACGTGCAGGGTTGTGGTAGGTAGCTCTTGCGGACGCAAGTAACAGTTGTACCCCGCTTTTTTGTAATAATAAACGGGCATACTGAGTCGTAAAAATGCACGATGCCCCGTACCGAAAACTGAAAGCATAGTTTTAGACCATTACCGTTAATTGGACATAAGTAGTACTTTTTTCAAGAAATTCAAGGAAAATTTGTTCTCAACCAAGTATTCATAAAAAAAATGCAAATAAGCAACGGTGTTGATTGTTTAGCCAATTAGTTGTATCTTTATACTTCATGCGTCAGGCACTGGTCCCACCGCCGGCTAGTAAGCTAGAAAAGTTGGGCGAGTAACGGTTCATTGCGTGCTGACCAGGCACAGTGTGATCAATCGACCTTTACAGAACCGCAATGTAATGCTACTCGCCCAACTTGTCTAGCTTACTAGCCGGCGGTGGGACCAGTGCCTCAGAGTCAGTGAAGATTTCCCGCCTCGTGCGTGACTTTACAGTTTGCAATCCATTGTGGCTTTCGTGTACCTACATTTTTTCTAGGCCTACTTTTAATGTTTTGTAATTTAGAATAATGGTCTTAATTTAGGGTTTCAGTCTCCGTTACGTTGTCCCTTATACACTGTATAAGTTTTTTTTATTCGTCTATTTTGTGTGTGTGTGAGCTCAATAAATACGAAACCATTGCCAATTGACAATGTTTTGCCAAATAGACCCCCAGGTAAGAGTTCTGAGATGGTAACTATTAGCGGCCAAATATGTTGGCTAAGAATAGTAGTAAAAGGAATTCGGGGTTCGCAACCCTTTTCACTACATAACAGTCAAGTGCAAAAATATTTATCGATTTAACCCTCTCATAAATATGTATCGAAACCTTAATCCGCTGACATAAGTTCGATGGGACATATTTATGAGCAAAGCAAGTATTGCACCCATATTTTTACACTTGACTGTACTATTCTTATCCAACATATGGCTAAGCTCACACGCATTATAATTGCACCGACGGATGGTGAGGTCGAAACACGTGTATTCACCACTAGTGTGAATGTAGATAAACCTACCAGCTATCATTTTCAGGATGCTGTTAATACTTTTCCTTAGCTTTCCGAGTCTTGGGAAAACCTTTTGATGCAGCCTATATTTTTTTGCATAGACATAAATTTAATTTTGGGAAATAAAACAGTTGACAGACGGACCTGAAACTAGAACTTTTATGTATGGACGGGCGACCCGTTTACTATTCTCTTAATCTTCACTAGATAGGTGTAACATAATAAAGTTTGTGACTATGTAACTTTGTAAGATAGAAGGGAGTAATCCCCGGGACTCATCAAATTTTGAAAAGTTACTTCACTAGTATATATAATAGACCTTAAGAATGGACATTAGAAGCTATATGTTATCCCGCGCCTTCGCTTGCGTTCGCGGAAAGGTACAAGTTGGAAGCCGACCGCGGTCCGCGAGTCGCGGCGACACAACTGCACGCCTAGCACACGACGGCCGCGACATACTCTCGATTTTTATCGCTCTATACCTCTTCTTCTAAGTGTTCTAATAAGAGAGAGACGGATAGTGCGAGAAAAATCGAGAGAGATCGCGCGCCGTCGCGTGCTAGCCGTGCTGGTCTATGTGTATTTCTATGACGGCGACGCCCGACGACGTGTCGCTAGCTACGAAAGGTATTTCATAGAAATACATAGAAAACAGTCGGGTCTGCGGCAAGTCGTCTGCTGCTGCTGTCAGCGGGCGGGTTTCAACACTTTCAACTTGTACACGTTAACACGCGAGTGGAGCCGCGGCGGCAGCTAGTTTCCATTGTTTTCCTCCCGAAAGGCTAGAGCTGGCAACTCACTACAACTACGACTGTTTAGGTAACTAGTTAGTTCTAATTAAATAGCTCGGAATAGCGCGAAATCAACCCAACTTTACCTAATTAAGAAGTTTAAACTTTTTTTGACTTTAGTTGAAAAGATGGCTTCTCAATCTTAATATTGCCGTAACTAAGTACCTACCTAGTGGAGCATCGTATTAAGGGGAGTATTCGAGTGTAGGGAAAAAACTTAAGTAAAGCCCCCCTTCCATGGTGACGTGTTCGAATAGGCAAGTGCTATGTTTTTGTTAGACAATTTAAATAAGTAAGGCGTTGGAACCAAAAGATGAACGTTTAAGCGACTATCCCAACTTTGGGATTTTTTTGTGGGTGTTGTAACCTATTTTGGACATACTATATTTTTTTATCCGATTAGGTATATAGTCGAGATTAGATTGGACTATTTTAACCCCTCCTATTACAATACAGTATTTTTATTTAAGTGGTTTTATGTTAAAGTATGCCTGTTTGCCCCGAAGTTGAACGCTGTGTACAATATGTGACATTTTGGCTCCAATAGTTGAACGAAGAAAACGAATGACCATGCAGCCGTCCAACTTTGCCCATGTTGTAAATTTTCCCACTAAGTAGATATATAATTAAGCTTATAAATGCAGGGCAAAGTTGCCATTTTTTTTGTATCTTTGTAATTAAATGTTCATTGTACTAACCCATGCCTAAAACTTGAGCGAATAAATTTTGTCCATTCATCTATTGGTCAGGATAGCAAAGGAACGAACGAACTAAAATCAATAGAGCGTTCACTCATTGGAATCGAAGCCAAAAGATAATCGAACTAATTTTATTCGTTCATCTTCTGGGTACAGGTTCTTTGTTGAACGATGGTGCTTTTCATAGTAAAACAAACCCCAAAATAACCATGTTGCGAATGGATAGTCACGGTCAACTTTTAGTTCAAAAATCAAAGGTTAAGTTACAATTCATTTAAGCTATAAAAGTCTTATCTACCTTTTCAATAAGATTTTATATCAGCCTTTGAAAAAACTATGCCTTGCCCAGTAGATGAACGCCGTTCATCTATTGGCTCAGGCACACAAAGTTGGAACCATTAGTTGAACGCTAAATATCTCTTAAATTAACAATAAACATGTTATTTGTGATAGATAATCCATTAAAGGTATTAATCAAGAATCTATATCACGCAAAACAATGCATGTAGCCGTATTATTCTAATTTATACGTAATTTAGAGCTTAAGTAAATCTTCATACGAACGGTGATGGTGGCCGCGTGTGTGTGGCAACTGCCTGGGAGTTTAAATGCCAGCCTCGGCAAAGGCATGATGCGTTAGGAAAAAATATCGCGAGTGCGTAAAAAGTGCCGTGATTTTTTAATTTAATTTTTTCGACAAAACGTTCATCTATCGGGTGGCGTTCATCTTTTGGTTCCTCCACGCTAATGTCTGTTCGAAGTCACCACTCCATAGAATAGGGGCTTTAGGTCCTTGAGTTTTACCTATTGCTAGTTACGCCAAATGATCCTTTTTGAATCGGTAAGGACCTTAAATGAGTTGAAAAATTATTAAATCAGAAAAAAAAATTAATTCTTTAATATTTCATTAATAATGTAAACGTTTGAATTTCGTGTAGAACATTAAATACTTACTATGTCCAAATAATCTTGGTAGAATGAGTTTAAGCTTAAATGATGCTACTGTTTCTAAACAATACAGTTTAGATAAATGAATAACATTTTTTTTCACGGTACTCGCAAATTATATTAGTTATTAATTCATCTAAACTGTATTGTATGTCACATATCTACATGTAACTTTCCATGAAAATAATGTTTGATACAAGCATCACTCGTTTTTTTGCTCAATCCGCCTGTGCCAGCGCTATAATGAGATAATGAATACGGTAGTGCAGTGTCTTGACCTTGCGAAGCCCCGCATCGATCGACACGTGCCCAAAGCGTTTGGTTTGCCATTGTATTTTTAATGAGCTCAATAAACATGGGTCACTAGCTGCTCCAGGGGAGGTTGGGCTAAAGCTGGCTACTCACACACCAGCTGCATGGAGGTTGGGGCTAAAGCTGGCTACTCACACACCAGCTGCATGGAGGTTGGGCTAAAGCTGGCTACTCACACACCAGCTGCATGGAGGTTGGGCTAAAGCTGGCTACTCACACACCAGCTGCATGGAGGTTGGGCTAAAGCTGGCTACTCACACACCAGCTGTATGGAGGTTGGGCTAAAGCTGGCTACTCACACACCAGCTGCATGGAGGTTGGGCTAAAGCTGGCTACTCACACACCAGCTGCATGGAGGTTGGGGCTAAAGCTGGCTACTCACACACCAGCTGCATGGAGGTTGGGGCTAAAGCTGGCTACTCACACACCAGCTGCATGTAGGTTGGGGCTAAAGCTGGCTACTCACACACCAGCTGCATGTAGGTTGGGGCTAAAGCTGGCTACTCACACACCAGCTGCATGGAGGTTGGGCTAAAGCTGGCTACTCACACACCAGCTGCATGGAGGTTGGGCTAAAGCTGGCTACTCACACACCAGCTGCATGGAGGTTGGGCTAAAGCTGGCTACTCACACACCAGCTGCATGGAGGTTGGGCTAAAGCTGGCTACTCACACACCAGCTGCATGGAGGTTGGGGCTAAAGCTGGCTACTCACACACCAGCTGCATGGAGGTTGGGGCTAAAGCTGGCTACTCACACACCAGCTGCATGGAGGTTGGGGCTAAAGCTGGCTACTCACACACCAGCTGCATGGAGGTTGGGGCTAAAGCTGGCTACTCACACACCAGCTGCATGGAGGTTGGGGCTAAAGCTGGCTACTCATACACCAGCTGCATGGAGGTTGGGGCTAAAACTGGCTATATTAATATATGAATTGGGCGGGTCACCGTTATTGATGACCCCTTAATTGTGATGTGAGCAGGCACAATTTATTGTGTGAGTAGCCAGCTTAAGGGGTTCCCTCCTAAAACAAATGAATCCTCCCGTGAAAATCTTGGGCCACTTGCGTATTTGTCGGTGCGTACAAGGAAGTTACAGTCGAGGTTGTACATATTCATTACTGCGCCTATGTACTCGTAAATCTTTTGCACAATGTTACTACTTTAGTATTCGTTTTCTATGTTCTTAATGAGAAAAGTTTCCTACCTACTTAATTATTTCATCTAAACTTGTTTATATCCTTTTTATGACACCTCCGTAAAGTCGAGTTTTGCCGAGCTGGGGGTACTGACTCTTCCGTCTACAGTCATTAGTCATACAACGCGCGGATACACAAAACGCGCAGACTTAGCGCGCCCACTACGGAACCCTAATTCGCTTCTACCGGTGAAGCGGAGACTTGCGAAATCTAAATAAGCTGACACGCGTGATGGGCCCTACGGTATACAACAAGCCGCCGAAGCTAGTCGCATCAGCCCCTTCGGTAGACTGCTTTAAAACAAGGCCGAAAAACTGGCTTCTGGACCACACATTTGATAGCTTCGAGGAATTATTGATTGTCAAATCGTAGCTTGTAGTTTGACATTTATGATTACTAAAATTATTTTTACATTTCTTATTGACTTTAATGTTGTTGAATTGACTTTATGTTACATCATATTATTATTATTATCTTATGCACTATAATGACATGTGATATTATTAATATTGCGAATAAAGGAATATGAATATTTATTTTTCTGTGTTATCTCCTTAATCAATAAATACATAAATATTCTTCCAGAACGGCGCGGGGTGCGCGGAAGTCGGGCGATACGAATAGCGCGTAGCCAGCGTTAAAACCATTACTGCTGAGGATTCAGGTTTTGCCAAAATTTCACAGAAGTTTCCTGACCTGACGCGCCCATTTTGACTGCCGAGGGAAACAAAGCACTCAACGGTGCATCACATTTTGACCACCGACGGCCCGCCAGTGTCCTGTCGCCCTCGCCGCCTAGCTCCGAATAAACTAGTCGCCGCACGGCACGCCGGGAGGTTGCAGAGATGCTGCAAGCGGGCACCGCTCGTCCTTCCAGCAGCGCGTGGTCATCTCCACTGCACCTGGTGCCCACGAAGGACGACACATGGTGAACTTGCGGGGACTACCGCGCGCTCAACGCTCGCACCATACCTGACCGCTACCCGGCACACCATCACGGTCACGCCTAAACTGTTTAATTAACTTATTTCGCCGCCAGTCTGTGAGAGGCCTTACATACCGCAACTTCAAATTGGCGATGACGTTTAAGTTAAGGGGAACTGGGGGCCTAGACACGGTTACAATCGACAAGCGCTAACGCCAATAGAAAACTAATAAAATGTATGGGAATGACAGATGTTAACGAAAAGTGTTTGGTCGACTGGCAAAAGCACTTCAACATTAACATTTTACTATGTGTTTGAGTTGTTATCTACAAGTGTGGTTTTACAAACAAGCGTATAATTAATTTAAAACTTTTAATAGAATTATACGCTTGTTTGTAGTGATAAGTTGATAACGATATACTTATCTAAATAATGTACGATTCCCACAACGGGCCGGGATGGGTCGCCTGCCGTCGAATCTCAGCGGATGCAAAAAAATAACATAACTCAGTTAAAGAAATAGTCCTTTAACAATTGGGCTTATTTTCGCTTGGCCCCGACAAAGCTCAAAAGCTTCACCCCAACGGCGTAAACCATAATAGTCCCATGTGCTTGTTCCCACGAAAGGATCCATTTGAGTATGTGTACTGAATTTAAATCAGTTTCTTATTTGATACGCGCGCTCACTCCGCGCGCGCGCGCGATAAATACAAATGCGATTCTAATTCATTACGTTTACTCGCATAGACCTCAAAGCAACGACAACCGATCACGATGACCCACACCGTTAATCAAAATGAATAAAATATTCCACACACCAAGTAAATAGGTCGGTACCTGACACGTTTAAAACATGCGCGTGACACACCCTTTATTGCATTGAGGTACGAAAGGTAGGTACAGGAAATGAAATGAAAATGAAATGAAATGAAATGAAAATATTACCCCCAAAACTGCCCCTTAATGGAGGATAACTCTTTTTTGACATTATTTATGTGACTAGGCCATAACTTCCTACATCTAAGTATTCTAAGTATGGCAAAGTTCGGCAGTCTATGGTCATACGTTATTTGAGAAAACTGGCTGTGATATCAGACGGACAGACTCCGAATGATCGCATAAGTTAGTGTTCCGTTTGGCCAATTCTGATACGTAATACCAATGATGTGATATAAAAAAGACGTAACACTAAAAACAAGGATAAAGCGAGGTCCCTGCGGAGAAGAATCAGCCATTATGGCTTTCAATACATTATTACGCCGTGAATCATGGCACATGGTCCCTTTTCCCTGTAAACGACTCATTATTTCAATTTCGAATTCCAAAAATAATCAGTTTCTTGCGCGCTGAGCTAAAATGTCAAAACGAGCCTACCAAACACATTGCACATCAATTTGTAATTCGAAACGTAAAACGTAACTAACGATACCGGGCCTAAATCTTTACATATTTCGTACATTTTTATTTCAATTGAATGTGTTTCGCACGGTATTCACGCTCACACGACAAGCGGAGTGTTTGGCGGCGCGAGCAGCGTGTTGTCAATCGTAGATATATAGAAACGCTCACGCCTTTATACATATAAACGCACAACGCCCTATGTTTAACATAGGGCGTTGTATGTTATGTTTGCGCGTGTTCCAACCAATGTCCAATAAACACGGCCTAATTTTGAAGTGACCAATAAACTTGACACAAGCGATTCCGCGGGCGAAACAAAACACAATGTGTCTCCTACTAATTTGTGTTAGGTAAGCACTAACTTGATGCTGGCAAAGTGCCTCGGAGCTATACTGATATTTACAAGTGTCCGTCAACGCAACCAGTGTAAAGTCGCCCTCCAATATGAATACAGTTTCAAATTTATACTTTTCCCCTCAATGCCTCGGAAAACCGTCTTTTATCCTTTTAAACCAGTGGGCAAAAACGCATTTTATCCACTAGTGGGGAAACATAATTTGACCTTGGAGCGTGTTTAACTAGCGTTTGCCAGATAACAAAATGTAAAACGCTCATAATACAAAAATTTCACAGATGATGTATTTCTGTTGCCTCTAGGTATAACAACAAATACTAATAAACAGAATAAAATAAATATTAAAAGAACTTAAAAAAATTCTTGTTGCCTTCATTAGGCGCTGGGTCTCAAAATGTATGGGATAACCAAAATTCTACTTGATATTTATTATTACTGTAAAAAAATAAAAAAATAACATTTATTTGAATTAGTTAAAAAAAATGCATTTGCACTCCTCGCTACAGCGGGGTGAAAAGTTTTGGGCACACACGGGTGCAAATGTATTGTACTTCTCGTGTGTTGAAAGTTTCAACTTGAAACACTCGCTACGCTCAGCTTTTAGAACAACTCGCTTCGCTCGTGGTTCAACTATGGCATCATTTCGCTTGCACGTGTTTCAATTCCACACTCGCGGGTAAAATCAATCAATCAATCAATCAATCAAAACATTTATTCGTGACAAACACAACACAGATAATAATAAAAAAAGCACATTTCCTTTTTGTCACGAAATGGACCCAGCTCAGCATGTTGCTAGCTTTGCAGCCAGCGCCGGTCTTCCGCAGGGTCCATTCGGTGAGAGCACGGAGAGTAACAAACAAAACAATTAAAAGGAAATACCTATATACTTAACTAAAATACAAACATAAAAAATAAAAATAAAAAATACACAAAAAAGCAATGAACGAAAAAAAAAATGAATGAAAATACAACTTTGCACCCTTGTATAACAAATAACTATTATTATATGCCTCATGGTAAGCGAACGCCGTAACATTTTGACACTTCCAAGCCTTTAATAGAGCTGTGTTGACATCAACAGACAAAATGCAGGTCCGTCACAATCAACAAGTAAAAGCCGTCAGACTGAGCATGGGGTGTGGTGGACCAGGAACAACACCAGCACCACGCAAGATTCTCTCTGAAACAAATATTCCTCAACGGCTAGCGACGTCAGACGAAGTCGAGAGCTTCACTTGACATGATTGGCAACATCGAGCGACACGAATTATCATAAGGAGACGCTACACGTGGAAAATAGGCAGGACTGCCAAGCTAGGTCACAGAAAATCTAGTATGGAGTTACCTTGATTTGACTGGCCGCCGTGCTTCCGAAACGTATCCACACGGGTCGAATCACGCGGGGGCCTGCCGATAACGGACCGTGTAGCGTCTTCTATAGATACGTCCAAGTGTCGCGCGTCATGTCAAGGTAAGCCTGACAAAGTTGTGACGCTTCATACTTCATCGCTCGCATGTGTCTCGGGACATTATTCTTCTAGTGAATCCATCGCTTTAAGAGTAAGTAGCAGTGTTATAATTATAAAGGTAGGTAACTAGTAGGTAGTTAGGTATTATGAGATGAGTTGAGGCCGACTGTGAATTGCATAGCTTGGCAACGGCGTCGGAGGAGGCATTGGACTGAGCTGTGGGTACCCCACAAACCGAACGGTGTTTAACAGCCACCATTAACCCTTTAATTTACGTTGGATTCCAAACAATTTTTCAACTTGGAATCATTACATTGGGAACGTCATATGCCATTAATATCCAGGATGAGCAGTCAATCTTGTAGGAGGAAAATAACATTCGTATAAATCGATCTCTATCGCTCATATCAATCAAGAGGTGGATAAATTAAATTAAGTACGTTCAAACTTCGTGGTTTTAACCCTGCAGGTCGATATTTATATGGAACAAGTGCGTGTCGGGCCACGCGCAGTGTATGGTTCCGTGGTTGCCTGTCTTTCTTAGTTACATCGACACGCGCGCGCCAACTAAATGTTTGCGTCAGCCGAATTTGTACGAAAGTTGGCCTTTCTAAGTACATTTTAATTTGGTCGACTTTACTCGGTAACTAGTTATGCCTACTTAGCCGTGATAGTTTTCCTTTTAAATTCATTATATGTACTACTGCCACGATTTTTTTTACATTCCCAGTAGCAGCCATTCAGTCGGCAGGGGGGCAGACACACATGACTCGAACAAAAATTTGGCTTTAAAGCCCAATATCTTGCAAACGAATCACCAATTAGAAAAATCTTTTTCAAGAAACCCATAATATTTTTTAACAAGCTATTCAACGATACCCCACACTATGGGATGAATGAGAAAAAAATTACATCCCCACTTTCAGTGTAGGGAACACCCCAAAAAACATTTTTTTCAAAATTTTATTCTTCTGTTTTGTCGGCGTGATTGATTTATATACCCATGCCGAATTACAGTTTTCTAGTAGTAATGGTTACTGAGCTAAGCCGAAGACGGACGGACGGACACACGGACATGACGGAACTATAAGGGTTCCTTGTTGACTATGGAACCCTAAAAATGACAGTTGGATCTACCTAACGCGCGTTCAAAACGTTTCGTGAGTGAAGTTAAAATAGTGAGGACCAAATTCTTGGCCAGTAGTTAGCCTGGTTAATCGGTAGTAAATGAAAAGTTCCGTTGTGACACTAATATTAGCCATACAATTCTATGGTTAATTTTTGTGTCACAACGGATTTCTTTAACTACTAACGATTAACCACGCTAACTGCTGGCCAAGAATTTGGTCCTCACCCATATCCGTTCATCCGCTTAATTAACAAGTCGTTGGAAGCGCCAAAAGAAAGTTTTCTAGTGCCAAGGAGAACTGGCCAGTTTCAGGGGAAAACGATGAAATTAATTTGCCACACTAATTTATTTATGGCAATACTATTCACGAAATGTCAGTGTCAAGACAGTTTGTTTTCCGGCAGTATGGCGCTAGTGATGCCGAATAATAGTGAAGTATGTATATGTACATTTTTGTTGATATCGATAAGTTGAAATAGGTTAAATATTCTAATTTCGTTTCATATACCAATAATAAGTTCATTCATAATGAATCATTCATAAACATATTGGAAATGTGTGACAATATGCTAATGAAATAAAATCAAATCATAGAATTCAACATTATTATTGCTTTTGAAATGGCTCGAATACGGAATGAAGTGTGTAAGATTGCCTTCCTAATTAGTGAAAAATACGGGAAATAGTCTGTTGTTTTTCTGTACATGTTATAAGTATACTATTATTTCCATGTAAATTCAAAATCATGACAATATAATTATTTAAGTACATTTGTAAAATTGTAACTACAATTATGTCGATAGCGATAAATCCCAGCGCTTGAACTTGGGTGGCGTTGGCAACTGACCGGTCGATATCGATAGAACCGCTCCGTGACAGTGCACAAGCACAGGCTCGTGCGGTTGTTTGTGATGTCAACATTCAACGACTAAAACCAAAATTACTTCATGCAAGCGAATACGGGAAAATCGCTGCGCGAAACCCATTTGGAATCTTAAAATGTTGGCTCGAAGTGTTTTTTGTAAAAGCTTATTTTTGCTTGTATTTTACGTTGAGGAAATCGTTTAGGATGTTATAATGTGTGTCAAAATTAGTGTTTACGGGTGATCTCAGCGCAGTGCGCGTGTGTATGAATTTGTTTAGTAGTTAGTGAACAGTTAGTGTTAAATGGCTCTTCGGGACCGTATGATGGCGCCGTTCACCCGGTTCTACCGGGCCATGGTGCTCAAGATGAACCAGCGTAAGTGCCCTTAGCCATCTTCATCCTTCCAGTCTATAACAGACTATACAGTGTCAAAGAAAAAGCCACAAGCTGCAGTAATGTTGGAAAGTTAGTCTTTGAACACTAACACTGGCCTCTTATGCAGCCTGGCCGCGGCGGTCAATAGTAAACTTGTCATTAGCTGTCAAATCTACTATTGACCCCCACTGCAGGCCGCGCCAATGTGATTCAGACCTTAATAGTTTTTTAAAGCGTTGCTGCTAGAGGTTCTAAACTGTGTCATGTGGATGACAAACTATCAACAGCTGATGTGAAGAACACATTAAATATGACACGGATAGGAAAATCATTGCTACTATACTAATATTGCCTATATTGTATGGCTCCTCTTCATGTGTAGGTTAAAAAGAGACAGATATAGTGGATGTTGATTATTTGGCTGTACATTATATATATTAATTATAATTTCATTACTGACTAGGGAAGTACCTTATTACACTTTGCAGAAAACTGCAGCCATAATAAACAATAATTTATAAATATGGGCCTTGTTGCTTGAGACAAATAAGTCTGACAATTCAAGCTAAAGAGCAAAAAACTACAGCTGTACCATCCTATTCTCCTGTACCAAGCTATTCGGGCCATTTCCGATGATAGTTTTAGCTATGCAAAAATTTATAAATGCAGTTAAGTTAATGATTTCCAAGTTGCAGAAGTGATTATGTTAACAGTGTTGTTCGCTTGGTGGCAATTAAGTTTGCCAGAGCTCCTGAAGGTGGCCTATGTTAAGAGCGACGTGGTATTTGTCCCAGCTATCAATTAAAAATAGAGGGTTGGCAACATGCTTGAAACTCCTCTGGTGTTGTCCACAAGCTATGGTCTGCTTACCATCGGGTTGGCTCTGTGCTATTGCAGTGGGGAAATAAAAAATATTCAGTAAACATATATTTAGTCATATTCAAGCCTTGCATACTATTATTATCTGTTCTATTACTTATTAGAGTTATTAGCACTGATCAGCTAGATATGATAATGAATATAACCCTCAATATTTTGTGGTTCTTGTGTCAAGCAGGAATAAGTTGACAAGTCGAGATGAAAACTAGAAGACAGGTGAACTTAGGTGGTATTCCACTTATCCAAGATCTTTGTCCACTATGCATTGCGTCTCATTCACTCTTTAAGCAAAATGTGAGACGCAAATATACATTGGACAAAGATCAAGTGGAACACCACCCTTAGATCAAATCACGTATAGTCCAAATTTCTTCCATTTTATATGTCATCTCAAGTTGTCAACGTATTCCCACCATGTAGGAGATTTTCTTGAACTACCTGATATTTTGAATCAAAACATCCTACAGGCTGGCTGAATTGTTATCAATCAATACAATAGTATGCAGGAATATTTTAGTTAAACCAGAAAATTCACAAACTAGTTCTGTCATTGCTTTCAAAATAGTTATAAGTATGGAATTTTCAATGATATTGCTTCTAATCCATACTAATAGGTATTAAAAATGCGAAAATGTGTCTGTCTGTCTGTCTGTTACCTCTTCACGCTTAAACCGCTGATGCGACTAAGATGAAATTTGGTATAGAGATAGTTTGAGTTGCAGGGAAGGGCATAGGATAATTTTTATCCCGGAAATCACACCCTAAGGGGGTGAATTTTTTATAGATCTACGATATAAACGAGTTTCACGCGGACAGAGTCGCGGGCAGAAGCTGGTTATTCCATGACACAATCGTATTGTTGAAATTGGCATCATGATTCTGCATGGCCGGCCTCTCAGAATCTTTACTCCAGATAGCAAGATAAGTTGTGGGCTTGAAGTAAGTGTAGAAGTTATTAGTACAGTTAAGTCAGTTTTAAAATATGGGTGTGTACACTCAGCATCGTATAGTTAATGGCAGCCAAAGTAGCCACTAGCCAAATATAGCGTAACACATCCTTACTGTTACAGTAATAAAGACTTGTACCGAAATATTTGGCTACTTTGGCTGCTACTAACTATATGATGCGGACTGTACAGTATACTCATAAATATGTCCCATCACTCTTATGTCAATCTTATGTGAGGAGTTTATGTGAGGATTAAATCAATACATATTTTTGCACTTGACTGTACACACATATCAGTCAAGTAATTAAGTCTATGAAGTGTTAGTAGTCTAAGAAAATTAAGCCGAATATGGGCAATCAGGGGAAATAATTCGTGTAGTTTTGTAAATTGGTACAATTATACCTTGTGGTGTCCAGATAAACATACTAAAAGTCCTCGAGGGTGGGGGCTGTGCTGAGGGTGTAGGGGGGGGTTGAAGGTACCTTTTTTCAGATTTTCGTACATATCTCGAATATCTGTACGAATGGCGTTATAATCACGTCAGACAAAAAATTCTACATAAAATTTCCTACAAAATTGGTCATAATTATTTTTACTCTACGATCAATACTTAGCGAGCTACAGGGTGTTTAAGTTAACAGAGATAAAAAATAGTCGATTTAAGAAAACGTCGTTTTTTCGTAGTTGTTCATCGCAACTATTATAATTACTTCGGATAAAAGTTTCTCCATAAAATTTCCTACAAAATTAGTCATATTTATTTTTACTCTACGATCGATACTTTAGGAACTACAAGATGTTTAAGTAAAAAAAATAGTCGATTTAAGAAAACGTCGTTTTTTCGTCATAATTCACTTTTGTTTTAGGATAAGCAAGCTTAGTCACCTGCTTATCGAACATACAATTCCCATGTCGATCCATTGAGAATTTCTTAACAAAACAAACAAATAAAGCTGCAAAACCACTGATTTCTCACTGACATAGTTGTTCTCCGGGAAAGAGTGCAATTACGACCTGGTGATGTATGGAACAAGTGTAGGGTCTCTCCGTGTGACCCCCAGAAAAATCTGACATTTCAAGATTTGCCTCGGGGTAAAAAGTTGGAGTACAGCCTGGCTAAACGGTCAGACCTAGGTCAGGGGTGCTCGACCAAATGTCATTGGGAACCGCGTGCAGTTTTTGATGACCCCCCACCCCCACCCTCGAGGACTTTTAGTATGTTTATCTGGTCACCACAAGGTATAATTGTACCAATTTACAAAACTACACGAATTATTTCCCCTGATTTTATTAATTTTCTTATGCTATAGTAGGATGCTATGATTGTTAAGGATTAACAAAACCTACGCAATGTTATTACAATTCCGTTGGTTTATATAACATGGTGTGCTGACTTTTATTGCAACATCCTGAATAGAAAACAGTACAGTCGTCTGCAATAACATGCACTGTGATGCGCTCAAACTATCCAACACTCTATAATTAGTTTTTTTTAAGAACCGATATTTGATGGCCATCATCCTGGTACAATAAACGTCAATGATAACAGTACATAAATTGTACTGAGACGACAGCTGTCAAATATTGGATGTGTTGACATTTCCACTTTATACTCGTAACACTACAAATTTAAAAGGGTCGTGTCTGATTTTATGTCCCTTGTTTTCTCATGCATTCTTGCAGTAACTACGTAACTAAATACCAGATACTTTTATTATGCTGCTTCAAAATCAAAATATAGAAATATGCCACAAGGGCACGTTTACAAGTCAAAGTCTATACCACTAAATCATGCAAAACTTAAGGCGGATTGCACCAAACCGATGACAGATCATCGTAAGCGGTGTTCGTTAACCTCTGAATGTATGGAAAGTTTGACAGTTTCTATGGAATGACAGCTGCCGGCGCCATATTAAACGTCGATCAGTCTGTGATCGTAAGTTGGTGCAACTCGCCCTTATTCAAGTCAAGAGAAAATTACTTAAGTTACGTTACTTGACCTTTAAATGATAAGTTGGGAGGTCCGCAAAGTACCTAATGCTATTCCATCAAATTTAAGCTTAACATGTCAAAAAATGTATAACAATCTCGATTTGTACTAGGCTTCTCAGCATCGAAGTAAATATTAAGTCAAAGACTAATAATTATTCAATAGATATACAAGAAAACCTCTGCCTCGGAAAGAATATAGTTCATTAATAATTAATATAACGATTTATATCATCTCCTGCCAAGAATAAAACTGTAGATTCTATGAATTTATTTACAGCTCGGTTTCCACTACATACGATATTAATTTTTATTTGCTCATTACTCGAGCCTTATCGGCTCGTGATAAGCATTTCTCTTATCAAATTGCGTTTAAATTGAAATGATAAAACAATAAATTAAATAATCAGTTGTCTCAAAAACTTTCTTCTGTGTCGTATACATTTATGACTATTATGACACAGAAGTGACTTTCCAATGACTTGTGAATTGGTTGAATATAGTATTTATTTATTTATTGTATATTTGCGATATATATAGTGTGTATTATATTTTATACTGTATATTTATATATGTATTGGCATGTTTTTATTTGTCTAGAATTAATACCTATTAGGTTGTATTTTCATTTTCTCTGTGTTTTTGTAAACGGTATAAGTTTGCCTATCTCGGTCTACCTACCTTCCTCTCAATTGCTCAAAGGTTAGCTGGAAGAGATCCCGTATAGGGATAAGTTCGCCTTTGTACTTTGATCTGTTGTGTGACATGTATATTCAGAACCTGTTATTGTGTACAATAAAGTGCTTACATACATACATACATTTATGAAACATAAATAAATTGGAGTTCATTAAATAAAAACTCATATGAACTTTTTGACGTTTAATGTATTTGTGCATTACAAGTAAATGAGTAAGAGTATTAATGAATGATTTAATTTTGACGCTGGAGAGTTTACATCTCCTTATTAGTATAGAATAAGATTATTGTGATATATATAATGGACCCGGAGACTATAAATCTCTCGAGAAATGTGTGCCCAGGTATTGTCTTTAATTAATTGAATTTGTAAGCTCGGACATGTAAAAGAGCCCTTGAGGCCTACTTACAGAATAAATATTTGAATTTTGAATTGAATAATCGTATACCGTGGCCCCGCATCTCCGCCATCGTAGTACTCAACGCAGGCGGAGCCGCGGAATAAAATATAACCTATCTCCATTCTGAAGGTCCATTCTATACCCTGGCAGGGCCGGCTCACTCCGTGATTCCATCACGCCGCTACAAGTGCACGCCGGCTTACCGGTCCGGCCCGGTATGTTAGAGGTTGCCACGCGCTGCTACGGAATGCACGCGTGCGCGCTTCGTCAAAGCAACTTTTTACATTTTCTGCTGACAATGACTTTTAAAATGAATTCTAGCAAAGAAACGCCCACATGCGCTTGCCCCTATACCGGATGAGTAGTTCCGGAGATTACACCTACATACAAACTTACAAGCGTAAGCGCACAGATTTTTCTTCTTTATAATTATAACATGTATTTGTACAGAATACCCTTGACCGCCCTCGGCGGCCGCGACCTACGTTTCTAATCTAGGGCATCGCTGATTACAATCACTGCTTTTTTCAATATTTGGCGGAAAATAATGGTGACTGTAATTAGAAAGTTGGTTAAGTAGCGATTCTTTGGATGCTATTCAAAACCTATATTAAGTATGTTTATCGTCATCTAGTTACTATAGTACAAGCTTTGCTTAGTTTGGGACTAGGTCGATTGGTGTAAGACTGGCTGCCAATATTTATTTATGTATTTTATTTATTCAGACGGTTTGTAAAGTTATGTTATTTATTTAATTCTGTTTCTCTACTTCAAAGATTTACAGTGTTCAAGTATGCAACCGCGTCGTCGGTTACAGTTGTAAAATCCTCCACTTGCCCGAGGTATTTGGTTAGAGGGCAGTCAAATACCGTGTGGTGGTGTATACTGTATAGTCAAGTGCAAAAATATGTATCGATTTAATCCTCTCATAAATATGTATCGAAACCTTAATCCGCTGACATAAGAGCGATGGGACATATTTATGAGTAAGTTGTATGCACCCATATTTTTACACTTTGACTGTACAGTCTGCTCGGGAGCTCCTCGCCGGCGTTATGTTATGTTATCATATGACAATAGTAACGTAACGCAGCTATTAGTAAGACACTTAGTAAACCCCTTGTTGTATGTAGTGGTTGAGTATTCGAATAGAGATTGCCTACATATCTAAATAGTTTAACACAAACATAACAAATGCCCATTCGAAAACGTCACTCCTTCATGGAAGAGTGGCTTTACTTAAGTTTTTGTCGTGATATCGTCTTAATAAATCGATGAACGCCGGACGAAAACGTGTGACGTCATTGTTCCGTTCCGAACTATCAACGCACAGCCCAAACCGCTGGTTCTAGATTCCAAATTTGGCACGTAGGTTCCTTATAAGGTCTAGGGGTGGACTAAGAAAGGATTTTTCAAAATTCACCCTCTAAGGGGGTGAAATGGGGGTCTACTTATTCTAAACTTCACTGGACTATTCCTAACGATAAATGAGTAAATATGTTTTTCAGGTTTTTTGAGAATTCAATCCCGGCGGAAATGTGGTTACAAAGTCTGAAAATCAACATGGGTGTCGTTTCTATGGTTTTTCGGGTTGCTGATTACGAAAAAAGCAACTATTTTAAAATCCAACGTGGCGGACGTGGAATACCAACTCCCCTGGGTGCGATGGGGTTGAAACGTCTAAATATCAATATTGTTGTCGTTTTTATGGTTTTTTGTGACGTACAACAAAATAATGATAATTCAGTGATAATAATTCAATTTATAAAAGTATACAATTTTTCATAAATGTTTTCTTATGACGTGATCACGTAAAATAATCGTTCGTAAACTGACTTTACAGACAACCAATTTTTTTTTACCTATGCCTAACTACTACGTAATGTACGACGATTCCTATGTAATATAATTTGAAGCAGGAAATCGTACTATGTTTGGATGTTTGTTACTCAATCACGCTTAAACGGATGAACCGATTTGAAAGAAATTTTGCACGAAGATAGTTTATGGCCTGGATTAAAATATAGGATAGTTTTTATCCCGGGTCCACGCGGTAGAAGGCGCGGGCGGAAGCTAGTATTATATATATGTAACAGGGCGTTTTTCTAATAAAAATACGAGGAAGTAGATATTATTTAAACTATTTCCTTCCTTGTGAATAAACCTAACTTCAGATATATATGTCATGCCAAACGATAAATAACTATAATTACGTGGTACATAATGATATTGGCAGGATTTTCGCACTGCTAATAAAGAACAAGAGTTGACCGCCGCTTTCGCTTCCGCTCATGCTGCTCAAATTTTATGGTTGGTTTGGTAGTATTTCATGTGGTCGACTTTTCATAAATGTCTCCCTGGAATTGGAATCCTCTAATTGGACGTTGGAGTTGCCTTTTGAATGGACCACTTTGATACGCTTCGGCTAACTCTAATAATCTCAAGTATAAATAAGCGGGACGCACTAATAAATAAATTGATTACATATGGAACATATATCGCAGAATTAAACCCGTCAGCATAAAGTCTATTTATTTATTGAATAATTAAGTATGCAACATGACAGTTTTCAACAAATCGTTACATTGATTGCACACTAAAACTACTATCTAAAGACTAATTAACTTAAATCTAAAAGTTACCTGTCTTGCTTCAGCTCGAGCACTCTTCCATTCATTCATCAATCTCGCTATCCCTGTCGCAAAGAAATCATATTCGGAGACGGCCGTGAGGCGGGAGTTGATGAGCGCAGTCGCGAACAGTAGTCCCATGCTGGCCAAATGCGGGTTGGGGACTTAATATATACCTTTAAAATTCTCCACAGAGGTATGCAGAGCT
Organism: Epinotia bilunana; assembly: GCA_947049275.1. Classification (NCBI taxonomy): domain Eukaryota; kingdom Metazoa; phylum Arthropoda; class Insecta; order Lepidoptera; family Tortricidae; genus Epinotia; species Epinotia bilunana. The sequence continues at coordinate 1,221,912 of OX346256.1, read as the reverse complement.
AGACCTACTGTGAAACGAAAACGAACTTCGATTCGATCTCCCTCTCTTTCGCCCAAACTAGCAAGTACGACAGAGAGGGAGATTTCGTTTCACGGCAGGCTCTCAGGTTTCGTCACGATCACGATGTTTTCCTTCACCGACAAATTTACTATTTGATCTTTAAACGATCAAATAGTATGCCCGTTAATAGCTGTTAACTATCTTTATGATACATGTAGCAGGGTAGTTACTAGATCCAGGAGCTACGGATCAATTGTACCTACATAACGTCGCGCCGGTTTAACGTCTGTAATAATATTTTCCTTATATTTTCTGGAATTTCAACAAACAATTTTTATCGATATTTGGTACCAAATAGCTCGTCGAACCACTTTTGTTTATATTTTATATTACTTGTACACTGTTATAATTTCAAATGAAGTCTATCTCTATTAATACGGTGCAAAAGAACCCCAGATAGACTAAAAAACGGCGTTGCTCTAGTAAGCCACCGTTTGGAGTCTTTGATATCTGATCAGGACGCATATGAAGATAGAATTTGATCATAGAAAACGTCTCTCTAACCTCACTGTGTCGGCTGACATCTAGTAAGTTGCGGTCATGTTCACTGTCGCTGTTCCGATAGAACTTGAACTCTACGTCCACTTCCCAAGCTTCATTATGCACCAGTAAGGTATAACAGCCGCTGCAACGCGTTTCAATTCATTCGATCAGACCTTAGGATCTGAGATATCGTCGTGCAGAGCTGAGTTACTTTACTACGCCCACCGATCATTTACGAGAGGACCGGTACATGTTAGAACTCCGATTCCGATACGAATTTAGGGGTTACTTTATAGTCTTTTACTGGCGGGGCGTCCGGGCATCACAGGCGATTACAGAATGCTTTGTGAATAATCTAATAAAAATAAATTGTCATTATAGTTTACTCTGCGCTAGAGATGAGTGCTGCCTGGAGGATGCTGGTTTATTGGAATAGACGTCTTCGAGGAACGAAATACGTGGTTTTAAAATGTTGATAATACACATGCGACACCCCCTGGAAGTTGCAAGACAGCTTACCTTTAGCTAGACCGTACGCTTAAATAGGTCACCACACCGCATGACCGCACAATGTTTCTTCATGACTTATGGTTAACATTTTAGAGATAGCTTTGCTTATTTGTAGCTCGTTGTAAATTGTCATTAAACACGACACAATCCCACTAACTGACTGGTCAGACAAGGTGTGCCAGATGATTGTAATGCCAGTCACGATGACGTGTAGTCTTATGGTGGCCCAAGGAACGAGCGGAAATTTGACTTCAAATAAGTTTTTATAAAGAAAAATAGTGCAAGCCATTGAAAGGGCCCTCTTGCTCCATCATCAGATCAACTTGACGATATCAAATGTACCTACATCCATATAATACATACATATCCTCGCAAGTTACGTCTGCTATAATTTGCTAGTATGGAAATCTTGACAGTTTTCGATGACATAACGATTACCGTTCTGAAGTGTCGTCGCCGCACCCATAAGTAGTTACATTATTAACCGTTGGAAACAGGGAAAGCCACAGGTTGATATAGAGCTGGGATTCCCTGCATTCCGATACTCCTCTATAGATTTCCTCCGATTTTGGGGTTAAACCCCCCCCTGAAACATCTTGACTTCCTCTGTGCGGAAATTGCCGAATATTTTGCTTATGCGGAAAGTTATAAATATGCTCAATGGAACGAATGTCGGGGCTTGTTCAATGAAGTTTTAACCTTTGGACATGAAATGACAGGAAATCTAGGAAGTTATTTATTACGACAATTGGTAATATTCGAGACAAGTGCATGGAGTATATTGTAAAGCTGCAATTCTCAGTAGAAGGTGCTGTATAGGAGAGGTCTATGCAAAATCAATGGAACCGAGTCGAATGAAACCCCTTCGCTCGTGAATACAAGTTAGTATGGAAATAGGCAGCATTTTTTACTTGCATCGTCCTCGTGGAAAAGTGCCTTACGCGTCTGCTACTGACGATGTTCCGATACAACTGCGACGATTCACCGCCCACTGATCTAATGTCCCTTTTCCTTGAGAACTACATTTACTGGTACTACATAAGCAGGCCATGTTTGGCGGAATGGGTCGGCCAAGGCCGCCATTTGCAATTTGCATACAAGCGCTCCAGAGATCCTTATCTAGCTTATGCAGCGGCATTGAGCACTTTCGCAATGTAGCTGCTTATACAGACACCTATAATATACCTAGCTTAAATCAGTTTTAGAGGCGCGTGATCTTCCCATAGTACTTATTCAAACCTTTCATAGTGGATATAATGTATTTGTATGCATTAATCCATTAATATGTGGGTATTAATATATTCCGAATCCCGGCTCGTACGAATGAGTTTTTCGGAACTTATTACGGAATATTTACCGTTCGCTTTTCGGCGAAGGAAAAAATCGTGGGGAAACCGGTCTAATCCCAATAAGGTCTAGTTCTCCCTCTGGCTTGGAAGGTCAGATGGCAGTCGGTTTCGTAATACCTACTATGCTAAATCTTGGGATTAGGTGTCAAAGCGGACTCCGGGCTCCTTTAGGACACAACCGGGAACAACGCTCGGAGGATGACGATTTGTTTGTATTGAATAACATAACTATTGCCGCCGACTGTATGTCACTGCATTTTTTTCTATATTTCGTTGAATCTTGTTTGGCAAGATTAGGGGCTTAAAATAGTTATCCTTTATTAATCTATGGAAAATATATGCTGTCATTGCTATACAATCTCTGTAAACAACCTGAGTACCGACGTTTTTATTTTTCAACAGACTAAACAAAAATAGACTTAACGACCAAAAAAACTCTTTTCTTTTAGCCGCTAGGTCGCTATAGGATTAAGAGGTACATTTTTGCAGCTAATTCGTGATTGGCATTACGAAGTTTCATCCAAGGGTTAAAATGTTTTATATTTCCGAGCACGTTCTCATTTCTGCGTCGACTGTACCCGGCATAAAATGTCAGATAAAAGTTGTGATGTAATAAGCATAGTTGGTCGGTTTGTTCGCATTTATAATACTCGTACATGTGTAAATCCCACGTGTTGTGAGTGTGACAGACGCGGCAAACTGGGGGCGTTAGATAAGGCCTTAAATAAACCAATGTTGTTTCGAGTTCATTTTGTTTATCGCTGTAGCATTGGTTTTGTTCTGACACATTCAAATAAGTACATGCATACACAAAACCCCGCTTCCCCGAGGGGTAGGCAGAGATCAAGGAAATTCAGTAGCTGACAACCTCTTTTGGTCTTCGGTCTAGGTTTACCTGATATGATCCGAGAAATATTCCTAGATTCCCATTATAACCGTCCCATCCACTCTCCCCTCGTACACTCATCTTCTTTTATGGCTGTTCTGACGATGGAAACGGACGGAAGCTGCAGAAATTTCTTAATTCTTAATTACACACGATAACGTTGTGTCTTAAGTCTCGTTGAAATCGTCTTAGTTTTTAGTCTTATTAGTTTCTGCTGAGCAGAAAAGTACGCAAACTTCTAATACGCAGTGCCGCATTGATATCCTACTAATATTATAAATGCGAAGGTTTGTAAGTTTGGATGTTTCTTACTAAATCACGCAAACACGGCTGATGATTAAGATGAATTTTAGTATACAAATAGAGTATAGCCTGGATTAACATATAGACTACTTTTTATCTCAGTATATCCTACTAATATTATAAATGCGAAAGTCTGTCTGCCTGTCTGTCTGTCTGCCTGTTACCTCTTCGCGCTCCTCACGTTATTAAATTAGGTATGGAGAGTTTGAATCCCGCGGAAGGGCATGCCCTGAGGACTCGTTTATATCGTAGCTAGCTCCATACAAACTTTGGTGTAATGGGGGATGAAAGTTTGTATGGAGCTACCATATAAACGAGTTCCAAGCGGACGGAGTCGCGGGCAGATGCTAGTCCATACTAATATTATAAATGCGAAAGTGTGTCGGTCTGTCTGTCTGTCTGTCTGTTACCTCTTCACGCTTAAACCGCTGAACCGATATGGATGAAATTTGGTAGTTCGAGTCCTGGGGAAGGATATAGGATAGTTTTTATCCCTGAAATCATCCCCCGAGGGGATGAAATGGGGCTGAAAGTTTCTATGGAGCTACGATATAAACGAGTTCCAAGCGGACGGAGTCGCGGGCAGATGCTAGTGATATATAATTTGACGCTGCGATGAGCCCATGACATTGTTCCTTCTAAACCGAAGTTTGACAGAATACAGCGCACCAGTTTCCGCGCTTTCCGAGTTCCGATTCCATCACAGAATTTGTTATTAATTCATTGATCATATTTGTAAACTTCTCGAGATGATATTGCCAAGTTTAATGCTCAATTTCCACAACTTGTGAGGGGTGATCCTCAGAACTACACATCCGCTTTCAAAAATTCCTTCACACCAGTATATACACTGGACTTTTGGAAGGGATTTAGGCCATATTTTATCGGGTCACGCCACCTCCGTAATACGGGGACAGCTAGTGCTAATATAAAATATTACATTGTGTTTATATATCACGCTTTAACTACACGTTTGAAGCGCTGGAGTGACGCACTGTGCGATATTGCTGCATAGTTAGGTAGGTACTTTAACGCGGCCATAAAATCTCGCACAACACACCTCGTCTATGAGTCATCCTGGGATAGCATCATGAAATTAGGGCTATATACGGGTCGCATAAATATTGCCTGGCGTACATTTCCTATCTATATCGTATCGGGTCCTTGGTTGTCTTTATGGAACCTCTAATTGTTGAAATTGTTCACCCCCCCTGTGGTGTCGGATTAGCTTAGAATTTCACCACCCCCTCTCTTCCAGTGGGTGTCTTAAAAGTCGACTAAAGGAGCAGGGTTGAAGTGTGTTGCGGGCGATTGACTAGCAACCTATCACGCCGATATATACATTTTGTCGATCTTTTATACCCTCATTTATGCTAAACGTGCTACTGGAACGTAAGTGTCATGTGCTCTGCCTACCCCTCTTGGGAATAAAGGTGTGAATCTATCGGCAGTATTCATATACGTTCTACAAGCCTATTTTAACTAAAATGGCGTTAAAAATCGTTTGTCTTTATCTGTCACTTTGACATGTGTTCGTCAGAAAGAGACAAAGCGCATTTTATTTAGCAGAGGCATTCTAAGTTTTATGAATAAGGGGGTTAGTAGGTACATATGTAATTGATGCAATCCTTTCCGTTTGGAAATCGGCAGTGCGCAGCTCTCAATCTAAGGCCTCCACCCACCGAATGCCTGTCGTGCACGGCGCGTGTGCTGCGCGCGGGTCCGCGCAAGTTGTAAAGGATTGAAACTACACTTCAAACACACATCGAACGCGGTCCGAACGCGGGCCCGAGGGCCCGCGGCGCTAAAGTTACAACTTGGCAGCGAGGCCGCGTGTCGTGCGCGTCGCGTGTCAAGCGCGGGCCCGAGTGGGCCCGCGCAGCTGCTGAGTGTGATAGAGATAGTGAGATACATATTAAATGTGTTGGTAGTGAGAGAGATATGCCGCGCTGCACACGCGCTGCTAACGCGTCACTGACGCGGCGGGCCCGCGCGTGCCCGCGCAGCTGCCGCGCTGCTGAGTGTGATACAGATATCGACAGAATGAGATACATATCAAATGTGTTGGTAGTGAGAGAGACATGACGCGGCGGACCCGCGCGGGCCCGCGCTGCACACGCGCTGCACATGCGTTGTTACACGACGCCCGCTTGCGGTGTGAATATACCGCTTCAACCGCGCCCGACACGCGCCGCGCACGACACGCGCTGCGCACGACACGCGTTCGGTGGGTGGAGGCCTTAAGCGCATCACACACTGCCGCCGCATCCCGCTACGGCGTGCGGAGCGACGTTTCTCAACGTTGTATATAAATTCCGCGCGCGGTACTTCACACCGCACCGCACTTCCGTGGGGTGAAATTTGTACCGGCTCCGCACGCCGCTGCGGGATCCGGCGGCAGTGTGATGACGGCCTTACTCGTCAAGCCCTTCTCTTTTTTTTATATGATCCCGTAATATATTGTCAAGTTAAAAGTGACAATTCGTAAGCAAGTTCCACCATTATGATGCTTATTACATTGCGAGGCAATTTGAAGCAAGCCCGTTCACATAAACTAAACTGATCGTGTTGGAATTTTGCCACTGGTTATGAAAACTGAAATTACCGGAATGCTCGACCCAGTGGGTAACCATTCATGAATCGGTTCTCACACGCCTAAGAACACCACCATTATAATTGGACCTCCAGATAATGCTTCCAGCATTTAGTGTTATACTGGCCAGTCTATCACACCCGAAAATTGCAGGACAGATGGTTAGACTCTGATTAAACATATTTGTTCCAATTGTATGAGCGTCGGGTGTATTTAGCTTATTAAAGGCTAATTTTGACGTTAACTTTGTAAAGGCTATAGCCATTAGAGGCTATAATGTTCGACCGTTTCATTCGTTGTGAATGATCATAATCACAAATTACGCTTTGAATCGGCGGCTGTTAATTTTAGAGTATTACCTGTTCAATTACTTAAAATAGCACCTATGTAGCTTCGATTTATTGACGTAGCCCGTTAGATATATAAATTTATTATTATATAAACTACAATAAAAATAGGACAAATGGTTTTAGGTAGTTTTAGATCTCGGACATAAAATTATTGCAATGTAATGCGGTCACTAACTAAAAGCTTTTGACATTGATATACTTAATTTATTTGACATATACCCTAAATGTTAATAATCAAGTAGTTTAAGTTTTCGGTTTACTTAAATCTAGAATTAATATTGTAATTTATTGTGTGCCCTTACAGGGTATCATGAATTGACTTATAATTATAACTAAAATGTAACACCTTATTATGAAAAAAAAAAAGCCAAGTGCGAGTCGGACTCGCGCAACGAGGGTTCCATACAAACCTGTAGGTATACATATAAGTAACAACTTTAAAATTATTAAAAATATGTTTATTATATGACGTAACTAAAAAATTACGGTTTTCGCAATTTTTCCTTTATTTGTGCTATAAGACGATGTTTCGTACCAAAGGGCATGGCAGGGTAACCTAAGAAAAATTGCCCCCAGCGTTTTTGGGTCGAAACTATAATCAAACGATGCCTTTTGAGAAGGTAATACCCTGCACAAAGTTTCATCCCTCTGTTACCCCCTGGGGGTGAAAAAAACTCGATTAACCCCAAAACTGTTTTATTTATTTTTTCCTAAACTATGAAAGTTACGAATTTTGGAAAAATGGTGGTGGCCGATCTTTACATATGTTATCGACGCCGCTGTATGTAATGCCTGGGTATTATCACGACGGGCAGGCAGCACCCTCACCCAGTTAGCTTTCCGAAGAGAAATCGTACAGACATACCTCACGCAATTCAAAAATATACCGCGAGGCGGCGGCCGTCTATCCTCTTCCAAGACGTCTAAAACAGGCAATAGGGTAGCTGATGGATGACATACGCTACGATGGCTGGAATCACTTGTTAGTACCTAGCGAATCGCGTCGCAAATGTGCCTTGGAGGTATGCAAGAGTCAGACAAGACTGCAATGCAACAAATGCAACGTAGGGCTCTGTGCATCCTGCAATTACCAGTTTCACGTTCGTGTATAAATAAAAATGGTGTAATGTAATACTATTACTATTATATAAATGTATAAAAAAGCTCTTTTATATTCATGCATGCCTTCCATTTCATTAAAACTAAAATTGAATCATAAATAAACGGTAAAAATTGCTAGCAAACGGTATTAAGTATACCTACATATCCAGCAAATGGCTGAGACGGGTACCCATTGCCCTTTTGTTTGTTTTTTTTTGTATTCCTTATGTTTTTTTTATTAAGTTATGTTTAAGTCTTATTATTATTATTAGTTTTTATACTTTTTATTTAAAACTCAAATGTGGCAATAAACTTCTTTTTATTTTATTTTATTTATTTATTTAAATTAATATATATGAAAAGAGAGATTTAAAGACTACGTATTAGCTTAGCGGTGCCATACGGCACCCACTGTTTTTTCCAAAATAATAAATTAATTTAACTTTTAATAACTAAAAATGACTAAGGGGGACCTTTATGAACAATACATAAAAAAAAATATCAATTTCCAAGACCCTAAATTAATTCAGGTCATAATGGGTTAATAATGCAAGCCTCTTATCAGGAGTAGGTAGGCCCCAAAGAGCCAATTCATTTTAATTTCGCAATGTTCCTTCTGGGCTAGGTCGATGAAACTTTTGTATGATGTAGAACATAAATTGGTTCATATTTGAAAAAAAAATGGTGTGTGTACCAAGAGCCAAACTTGTTATACAGGATGATTGCATTTTTTTGACTTTTTTTACAAGAATTTAAATGGTAAGGAGGGTCATATTTTTTTAACATATAGCCTTTAGTCTCATTAATATTTGTACAAAATTTGAAATTCGTAACTTTCATAGTTTAGGAAAAAATAAATAAAACAGTTTTGGGGTTAATCGAGATTTTTTCACCCCCAGGGGGTAACAGAGGGATGAAACTTTGTGCAGGGTATTACCTCCTCAAAAGCTATCGTTTGGTTATAGTTTCGACCGAAAAACGCTGGGGGCAATTTTTCTTAGGTTATCCTGCCATGCCCTTTCAAGATTCTGAGTTCATGGGAAGTACCCTGTGGGTTTTGATTCCCTTGCGAATTTCGAAAATTTGTGGAGATTTGCGGCATAAACGGCTGTATCTTTTGATTGCGTTGGCTTAGAAGTTTGTTTTTTTTCACAGCTCCAAGGGACAGTAGACCGAGTTTTCGAAAATTTGCGGCATAAACGCGTATTAATTTTTTCACAGCTCCGCGCCGAGAAATAAACCGAGCTGAGAAAAAAATTAGTAATAGTACTGAGTATTTAGTATACATTTTAGCTTGATACCTCCACGCGTTCCTGAGAAAAAGGGTCTTGTCAGACGGACGGACGGACAACAAAAGTGATCCTATAAGGGTTTCGTTTTCTCCTTTTGAGGTACGGAACCCTAATAAATATGAATAGGTATATTGCGTATGACGCGATACCGACTACGATACTCATGATCATTTCATGACCATCAGAATTTAAGAGCTTGCCTCATTTCGGTGGAATAGGCGTCAGTTCTTCATTAGCCGACATCACACTCCTTTTAAGTGGAAAGCCGCATTGTAAAGAAAGCACAAGCACGCAGACACGCGGGATAAAATATAGTCTATAACCATCTAAAAAGTCCGTTCTACGCGCATGGCAGAAATTTTGAAATCTGATTAGCGGTTCTGGAGATAACCCAAAACATACAAACTTATACAATCTCACAGACTTTTCCTCTTATAATATTAGTAAGGGGAAGTCCCTTAACGCCGGACGGCACCTAGTGCCGGACACTCGTACTGTCTCGATAACCAATTACGCGAGCGATTCAAGGTCAAGTAAAAGGGGCGCGGGGGGAAAAGGGGGGACTTCCCCTTATAGATAGTATAGATTAGTACGGTGGTGCTTTCCCATTTGCCTTCCGTATCACAGTACAATGGACGGTTTCCCGTGCACTGCCGTCATAGTCATAGTAGAAAGAGTGCAAAGAACATTATTACGCATCTAGATACTACGGCGCACACATACAAGCCGCGCGCGGTGCGTATGTAGAAGATGGGGTTGGTTATATTTAATGGCGGCATTATCTAGCCATGCCATTTGTGGTATTTTATTAATAGGGGTGTAGACACTAAATAATCAATAATGTCATATTTTCTCGAAAAAGGATTACAAATTTAGTCAAATGGAGAAAAAATCAAACGCAAAAGGTTAAATAATCACGAAGTTATAAGTTTCCAAAGTTTTATGAAGGGGTATGTTCTGTCTCTTTTTTGGAAAACGCAACTTCATATGAAACGATGACGCTTGTAGATTGTGACGTCACTATAGACGGCAACGTGCCGCGCCCCGTCGTGTTCGGCGCCGCCGTCGACGCGGCCACCCGGCAGCCTCGTGTAATGTGACGTCACTCCTCACACTATTTGCGTTTTCTCTCTCTAACAAGCAATATTAAAACGGTTGTAGCTTCGTAATTCTTTGAGATATCTGAATGGGATATCCGTCACTAGGCATATTTTTTGCCTCCTTTCTTTTGGAGTAATAATAATATTCGAATCTACACCCGTATTACATTCAGAGTTGACCGCGCTGTCAGGAGGAAGTGGTTGTTGCACTGTCCACCATTTGTTACCATGTTGTGAGTTCGTACGATTTACTTACTTTATTTAATCGTATGGCGATCTGTAGAATAGGCGAAAGCGCCTATTTCGCCGAAACTGTTGTCGCTCATTTAGCACTCACCCAGGGGACACGTGCAGTGTTGTGGTAGGCAAATCCTGCGGACGCGAGCAACAGATTGTCCCCCGATTTACTTACGTATCGTGAAGTCACGATCCCTTAGCGTTTTATTTCTAACAAGCAACATTAAAACGGTAGCTTGGTAATTTTTTTGAGATATTTGAATGGGATTTTCTTCATTTGGTATATTTTTTAGCTTTCTTTCTTTTGAAGTAATAATTTTGAGTTGACACCCCTATTGTAATGTACTAATAGTCAAGAATAAGGAATCAATAATGAGTTATCCAATATGTGTAAATAGATTCAATAAAGCAGTGAACGATCACAGGCACAGTGACGACGGGTTCACTTCTTTTATTGGTCGCTTCACAGTTGGCTGCGTTTCAGGCGAAATTCGCAAAGATTATTCTAGCCCGTGTGAGTGCGTCTATAGTATAATTTGACCCCTAGATTCGTAACTAAAGGCCAGATGTAGGTATACTGGTTCTTTTCGGACGAGTTGTCAGTGAGCGTTGTGAACTCCGGTTAGGAGCTATCGCCCAATTTTATCTGGATTTCATTTCGATGCATTTCATTACACGAATATTTGCTCGAATGTAATCCGTCGCGCGTTTCTTGACTTATTTTGATAGGCGGCTTCCGCAGTCGATGTATATGTAAAATTGCATTCAACGCCTGTTATGAAATGTAAAAAATGTACGTAGTATTTTGTTGCTTATTACACATTTCGTTGCTTGTTTGTTTAATTGAAATCGTTTAATTGAGTGGCCAGAATCAAGAAGATTCGTCTGACCAATATGGAAAAGTCTTCATTGAATATGTAATAAGATCGACTTTATAGTATTATCAAATCGCGATTAGAATACACTTGAGCATGTATGCCGTTTTCGAATTAACATGAAATTACATTGTCCATGGTGGAGTGTGCATATAAATGAAAATAATTATTTCAGTACGAAGAAGATCTAAAGCTAAACATAAATTATATTACCTATTTAAATAAAATACAAATAATGTAAGTAATAAATATTATTCCCTCATAACATAGCATCATCGCCTTCAGAGCTGTCTGTATCATCACCTGGTAAAAAGAAAGTAAAATATATAATTAGTGTCCTACATAGTATTAAATATACATATTCACATTTGTCAGCATTTAAACATGCGCGCATGTAACACCCCTGGAGTTGCCAGCGTCCACAGGCCACGGTAACCACTTACCATCAGGTGGGCTGTTAGCTTGTTTGCCACCGACGTGGTAGAAAAATATATATATAAATAGTTTACCAGTACCTACCTATGTTGATAAGTACTTCAGTACGAGGAATTTTCAAGCTTTCTCTAGCTTTTGTGCTAACGGTACGTTTGAAGTACAGTACAAAACAGTACATTAATACAAATGCCGACAAATAAAAGATTGCCTGCCGATTGTTATAGACGGAAGATAATAACGAGGCAGGCAATCTTTAGTTCCGGCCGAGATATATTTACTTAATGCTTTTCTCAAACATGCAATTTGTTTAATGGCTGCTCTCCCTTATGTTGTGTCACCGATTGAAAATTAAGCAAAAGATGATCACATTGCAGTCCTAGACCACCAATTTTATATGATATTTCATTATGGACCTCTAGTCTCAGACGCACATGAAACATGATACTTCGCAGCCTATTATAAGGAACGTAACGTACGTCAATATTTTATTGCAAATATGAGTTTTTTTTTTTTTGGCATCTATCTATATTGAAGACGTGTATTATTTGCAAGGTTTCTATTGCTAAATACGAATTATTATGGAAACCGACTTGCGTTGATTACATAGAAAACACAAGTCCCCTATGATATTTTTTTTTTTTTATTTATGTGTACTCCGTGTGAAAATGCAAAAAGATTTCCGATACCGGGAATCGAACCCGAGCCTCCTGGGTGAGAGCCAGGTATCCTAGCCACTAGACCATATCGGATGTTGAACAAAGCTCTGAAATTCGCAATCTTATTTTAGATTGCCGTGTGTAAAATATATTGAACTAGACGTGCCCGCGGTTCCACCCGCGTGAATGAATTATATGAATGTATTTGTCACAATTGCATTATGTTCATGAACCCTGCATCATGACGATATGGAAATAAAAAAAGATATAAGTCATTTATTAATAATATTCAAAATATTACATGTCATATATTTTCATATAAATACATTTATTAAAATGTCAACATGAAACTCAGTAATACGGGCGTAGACAAAAGAGAGAAGCAAAAAAATATGCCTAGTGACGAAAATCTCATTCAGATATCTCAAAGAATTACGAAGCTACAACCGTTTCAATATTGCTTGTTAGAGAGAGAAAACGCAAACAGTTTGTCACATCACAAACTGCGAGGCTGCCGCAGAGCGCGTCGCGGGCGCGGCAGGCCGCGTCGATGCCGGCGAGACGAACACGATGGGGCACAGCATGTTGCCGTCTTCTAGTGACGTCACAAACTGCGAGCGTTAATTGTTTCATATGAAGTTGCGTTTTGCGAAAAGGGACTGAACATACCCCTTCTTAAAATTTTGGACACTTTTAACTTCGAGATTATTTAACCTCTTGCGTTGATTATTTCTCCATTTGTCTACATTTTTAATTCTTTTTAGAGCAAATATAACATTACTTATTGATTATTTTATTAAGTGTCTACACCCCTATTAAAAAAACCTATTGTACTCTGTGGCCACCAAAGAGTACTCGTCAACGTCAACAGCCCAAGCGCGAGCTATAGCCGTATACGCTTGCCTAGTGACGAAAACGAAAGCTTAGCCTGGCCACAGCGGACCATAGTAAACTTGTCATTAGCTGTCAAATTTACTATTGTCCGCCACCACAGGCCGCGGCAGGGTGTTGCAGTTGCAGGCCTTACATACATGCATACATATTTATTTCCTTTTTTTATCTGCATAGCACAATGTTTTGAACTGGAAATTTGGAATCTTCGCACTTTGATTGCGCTTACTGAACACACAATTCCAATTCAAGACACTCACTGTTTAATTTATCAACCGAAAATAATAAAAATGAAATTTAAATTATAACATCTTGTATTCGAGGTGTCACAGACAATTTATTTATTTATTTATTTAAGCTTTATTTTTTCCATATTGTTAGTATTCACTAATCAAAAAAGTTGTGTTAATGTTTTTATACAAATATATATGTTTTCTTATATGGACCCCATTTGGGTAAAAGCCTCCTCCATCTTATGACATTTTTCCTGATCTTTGGCCAAATTCATCCAGCTAGGTCCGACAACCTCGGTTATGTCGTCTGTCCACTTTTTCGTGGTCTACCTTTTTTTCTTTTGCCTTTCGGCCCCGACCATATTGTTGCTTCTAGTGCCCATCTTTTCTACTTATATGTGGCGATAGCCTGCTCATTTCCACTTAAGGCACAGTGCTTGGTGAAGTGCATCTGTTATTTTTGTACATTTTCGAAAAACTTCATTTCTGGTTTTGTGTATGCTTTCTTAACTCACACCTTTTTGGTCCACCTGCCATCATTCTGCCTGGCAAGGTGGCCTGCCCAAGTGAAAGCCTGCCCTTAGTGCGACGTCGGATCTCAACATTCCTCACTCGGTCTTGTAGTTTACTACCGAGCATGTCGTAAATAACCGAATCAAGGTCCAGATGAGAAAACAATAGGTCCAGCCGATGAGAACACTTCAATCAATCAATTTTTGGGGCTATATGGCTCCATCAAAGCCATGATAATTCCGACAATGTCAAGTTTGCATAAGACACGGCCAGTATTTAATCTTGACGGTGGACTACAGGTAGTGTTCGGTAGTATATCCGACCGATCGAACATCAGAGCACTTGTTGCACACGATAACAAACGATAAATAATAATTAAAGGCAAAGTAACAAACAGTGACGGAAGGTTGAACTGAACTCAACCGCGTACGTTCCATTTCATGTAAAATTCTCTAACCGCAATTTCAAAGTTCAGTTTTAATCATTATTATTTATAAACAGTATGTTTTTTTAGCCGAATCAATTGGATAACGATTATACTAACTTGGAAATGTAGTCTCAGATATAATCAAATTACGTAAAATGAAATTTGCCTGAATGTGATTAGCCGAACATTTCCGAAGATTTCCGAACAATGGCCTACGTTTTAAATTGTCAATGTTATCGAGATTTCATTACGTGATTGTAGAAAAAATACGCAACAGAATCGGGAGCCTTTATGGTCTTATTCTAAGGTAATATCCAGAAAATTGTTTCTAACATTTATTTTTCGTGTTACTTGCGTTGTTTTTGAGAAACGTGTCGCCGGAGATCGTGTTTTTTGTAAGGCTCTATCTCGCTCGTTCCTTCGTGTTTTATCCCGTTCTGGTTTTTCGATTTTATATAATAGATTACTAATGTTACGATTTACTTGTTATCTGCCATTCCAAATTAAGATAGCAGGCTATGGTTTTCTTATTACACCGTAAATTGTAGAATTAATGATTGTGTATATATATGTTTATATCTGTCTAGCAAATTATAAAATTGTTTTTATATTTTTTCCTTTGACTTAGTGTTACTTTGTTTATCTTTCAGTTGCTCATCTCCACTCAATCGCTCAAATGGTGTCTGAAAGAGATCCCTTACAGGGATAAGTTCGCCTGAGTTTACCTATTTTGTTTGTATTTTTAACTGTCTTGTGGACAATGAAGTATTTACATACTGTCATATCTTGAAATTAAACTCTCTAATTAATTAATGAGGTTTATTTAAGTACCACGAATTACACACAAATCACACAACGTTAACGATCCGCCATCTTGGGCAAGAGAGAGGGAGGTGAATAAGCGAGAGTCAGGGTTACCTCACATACATACATTAATCTAAATAAATAGAAAGATATGTAATGTAAAACGGCTAAAGATTTTACAGTATTATCGACAACTTGTTTGTTAAAGTAACCTACCTACATCAATTACTTGTTTGTCTTATGTTTTTGTATGTTTATTCAAATGATCATACCTATATCTGTTTGACAATGGTATCATATGACCTTCAAATGACGCGCAGTTGTCAAAAATGGTAATGCTAATTATATTGAATAATCGTGTCGTTTGTCTTATTTTTAAGTCTTTGTAAACACAATCTGACTACTACCTACAATATTCGTCGCCCTTACCATATCCATACTAATATCATAAATGCGAAAGTGTGTCTCTCTGTCTTAGGTATGGCTGTTGTCTACCTCATCACGCTTAAACCGCTGAATCGATTTGGATGAAGTTTGAATCCCGGGGAAGTTCATAGGATAGTTTTGTCCCGGAAATCATCCCCTAAGCGGGTGAATTGGGGGGTTAAAGTGGAGCTACGATATAAACGAGTTCCACGCGTACGTTGCGGGCTGAAGCTAGTCCTGTATAAATCGGTAGCTGCGCTCTGCTACCGATTTATACAGGGTGGCTTAGGACTAAGGATCGATTCAAACAGTTGTATTTGCGAATATGAATACTGATTGCGCCTTCCCAGTGGCCTTATGAAGTAGTTTCGCAATAACGACGTATAATTTGCTGATTGGTCTTACACGGCGCTGAATAATATATACCCTAATCAAAGCCAGCCTTCGTGAGTGGCTTGAATGTCACCACGAGCTTGATGCGATTGTGATCAACGATCGTTAAATTCTGTTTAGTTTTATTACTTTATTTGGCATAGTTTGGAGTTGTACTATCGGCTGCAATAAGGCATGGACACCTTACGGCCCAGTTCCGCTTGAACCGTTTGACGTCTGCTGCTCACATTCATCACGTCAGTTGCGCGTCGTGCGCAATAAATAAACTAAATGGCATTGTTGGCGAAACTATTTGGACATACAGCGGAAAATAACTAACTCTAGAGATTCAAATTAATTTAACCACATTTTTATTTATAAACTTATATGCATTGAATATTACTTTTTGTATTTTTATGTATTTATACCGCCCTTAATACGAGTCGCGCAGTATGCTGTCCCGCACACCTCACTGGATTCACAGAAAACCAGCGCCGTTGGCACTGCTGTGTCAACTGCATTGCTGAGTGGAGACCTTTTCGGTAGCACATCCCTATTTGTTAGCTCTTAAGGTCCATTGTGTGAATGTATGTGTAATGATGTGTTGTCCGAATAAATTTCTATTCTATTCTATTCTAAAATAAGCACATTACCAGACACATTAAATACCTATACCTATAAATCGGAGTTTTTGTAATTTATTCGATGTTTGGAAATTCCCTCGTAGCGCAGAACTCAAACATAAAAAAAAGATGAATAAATCCACAAAAAGGTCGGTGACAAACGAAAAATTGGCAACGCGCTGGAGTTGACTTGATAAATAGACAGCACAAAATTCTTAGTATTGGATCAGTCTGTCATGGAAAATTCAAATTGAATCTGTGTGCAAAAAACTGAGTAGTTTTTCGTATGCTTTGTATATGAAAGAAAGAAAGAAAACATTTATTCGTGGACAAAACAATGGGTATACAAAACAAAACACAGTAAAGAAAAAGTAGCAGGGTCCACGAAAAGGCCCCGACTCAGCATGGTGCTAACCTAGGAGGCCAGCGCTGGTCTTCCGTCGGAACCTTTACATGAGTTACCTCCTGGAAGGCAACACAAAACAAATACCTACGCTAAAACATATTTTAAAGAATACATAGGTATCCCAAGTAAAAATAAGCAGCATGTAAGTGCGATAGAGATAGAGATATCCGAACTTCGACATTCGAAGTTCGTGGTTATAGCTCAGTATATGCTACGGAAGATAGTTGGCGAATCAGCTGTGTTGACTGTATACCATGCATACGTTTCTTCAACACTAAGTTATGGGGTAATATTCTGAGGTAACTCTACTGATCAGGAATTGGTCTTTAGGGCAGAAAAAATGCATAAGAGCAGTACGTGGCCTGCGGCCCACGGATTCATGTAAAATTCATTTCGTAGACCTCCGACATTCTCACTTTCCCTAGTTTATATATATACTTGAGGTAGCTTTGTTTGTAAAATCGAATCCGAGTTTCAGTACTTTTCAAGTACAAGATTACAAAACAAGTTGTGTGCAGCCCCATCTAAAACGGGACTTATGTCAAAAAGCATCATAGGAATGGCCCCAAGGATTTTTAATCATCTACCTAGTGATATCAAGGATAAAGAAACTGTTCTAGAATTTAAGAGAGCTTTAAGTAGATTTCTAGTTAAAAATGCTTACTACTCAGTCAACGAATACTTAAGTGATAACTCTAATTCAATTGATGTAGATGAGCAAAGTCGTTTTGTATTTGTAACAAATATTATAAATTATTATTTATTAATTATTGTGACATTTTTATTTAATTTCTAAATAATGTGAATTTTTATCTTTTTTATATCCGATTTTTTTTTAATTTTTCTTTTACATTTTTAACATGATGTAACAATAATTATTACTTAAATTATATGTTATTTCATTGCTGTGCCCTGACAGGGTTCATGTTGAACTGTAATCTCTAATTGAAGAACTGTGATACTAACATGAGTGCAATAAATTATTTGATTTGATTTAAATACAATGTAAACATTATAGGTAATTTTCAAAGACGAGGAAAACGTAATTTTTATTTAGACAAAAAATTGCTTGCAAGTTCTTCCTCTAAGGTTTACATTAACATCTATAATTATATTACACGTCGTGCTCATAGATGGCGTAGGATTCGGCGGACAAGCGAAACTGTCTCTGAATTGACCCTGCACTTCTGCTGTCTGCTGTGCATTATGCTGTAACTCTAAAATGTAGCCCTTTCCAATGGTTAAGTCCGCAGTAAGCTCGGCCAAATTTCACCTTCCCATACAAACGTAGTTACGCTCTCATTTTAAAACTACGTGTTGGATTGTGACGAAACTTTGCATATACATTGACATGAGGTATATCTATGTCTGTAATTACCCGTCTACTCGCGCGACGCATCGCGACGCCGACGCTCCGCACTAGGTTACTCGCCTTTATTGCCGCTCCTTTGATTCGCGACTAAAAACCGACAAAGCGGTAGGCATGGCCAGGAGCAAAATTGCCAGACTACGTCTCTGCTAGCGAGGAAAGGACTTTCCTCGCTATTTCCCATGTCCCTCGACGAGTGTGTAGCAGGGGTATAACTGCTCTACTATATTTGACATACGACTGAATGCAGCTTCCTTTTTACAGATGAGGACGAGGCAACAACGTCCGGGCTCACGGACGGCGGGCCTGGCGACGTCCCGAACCGGGTGATCTTCGTCAACCGGCCGCAGCCGCAGAAGTTCCTTTCCAACAAAGTGTCCACCGCCAAATACAGGTACATATCTTCACTTTATGGTCACAAGGTGCGCACGACGTGAGAAAAGGCACGAAAGAAGTCGTTTTTAGTGTGTGTATCGGCGTTTTTAATCTCAAGTAGGTCCATCCAAAAAGACCTGAACGAACTCCGGTCCGTCGCGTTCCACAGAAACGGCGTTGGACAGGGAAGCCTGGCGGTCTTTAGTGTCGGACGCCAAGATCCACTTTGGGTCGTTGCGACACAGCAGTAACCAAGTAAGGTACTTAGTTCCTTCCAAAGGAACTAATGCGAAAAATCCATGTATCGCGCCTTTACTTATTAATATTGCTAGCGCTAGTCGCGCCGACGGCGGCGCCTGTCTTGTAAGTGATACCGGTACTAAGATGCAAGACTCTTCGAAAAACCTCGTAAGTGCGAAAGAGCCGTTAGTTTGGTAGTCGACATAAGGACCCGACAGTTTAGTTTCATGATCATCGTCATATCAGCCGAAAGAGGTCCACTGCTGGACATTAGCCACTCCCAAAGAGCGCTAAAATGCTAAAATGGCCGGTTCAGCGCCACCCGCATCCAGCGGACTCCAGCGTGGGCTGTGCCTGGTACTATTAATTTAAATCAATTAGATTTTCAATGGAGATTTATTTAATCCTCTTCTTAGCTGCTAGCTATTTACCCTTCTTGTTTTAAAACAGCTGATGATATCAGCGTTACGTTAGTGGGTCAGGCGAAAGTCCTTGCACCAAACCCGGTCATGTTAAGTACAAAAACTACACCTTGTTCTAATTACTACCATTAACAAGGCACAGAATGCTCCTGAAGCACCGTACCGTCGGCTTGAACCAGAAGGCTTATATTAGATCCATATCTCTTTGTAGGTAATGTACACTGCCAAGTTGGCATGTCATTTGTCGCAAGCGCACAATGGGAGCATCTTACATTTCACCTAAGAGCTAGTAAGACCCGAGTCTACGTGAACATTTACCCCATTCTAGCTCAATGTAAGCATAGCTATTACGTCTAAAGTCGCGTGTACTAAATTGTTTTCGACTACTCTGCCACGCCGAGGTATCATACGAGGGCTGTTTGATAAGTCATTAAAAAATAAAATATATATATTTTTTTTAAACAATTTACATTTATTTCTCAACATAGTCTCCTTTGAGGGCCAAACACTTGTTCCAGCGAGTTTCCAATTTTCCCGATCCCCTCCAAAAAATACGTTTTGTCGAGGTTTTCAAAATAGCCGTTTACACCTGCGATGCAGTCCTCATTTGTCAAAAATGTTTGCCCTCCAAGCCATATTTTCAGATTTGGGAATAGGTAATAATCGCACGCAGCCAGGTCCGGCGAATACGGAGCATGCGGGAACCAGCTCGAAGCCCAACTCGTGGATTTTGGCCATTGCAATAGCTGACGTGTGCACTGGGGCATTGTCTTGATGAAAGAGGACTTTCTTGGGGGACAATTTTGGTCGTTTTCCAACAATTCGGCATAAAAACGGTCCAATAACTCTGCGTAATAACGGCCAGTGATAGTCTTTCCCTTTTCCAAGTAATCAATCATAATGATTCCTTCGCCATCCCAGAAGACTGTCGCCATCACCTTCCCAGCCGACAAAAGTCTTGGCCTTCTTTGGAGCACGCTCACCAGTCGCCATCCATTGTTTTAATTGCTGTTTTGATTCAGGTGTATAATGATGGACCCAAGTTTCGTCCACAGTGACAAATCGACTCAAAAAATTCCGAGGATTACGCTTCATCTTATTCAAACATAGTTTTGAAATTCGCTTTCGTTCGCGTTTTTGTTCGAAAATTTGCGAGTGATCACAGTCAAACAATTTTTAAACTTCTTTTTTGCTGAATTTTTGACAGTCTTCATTTGAAAGATTGTGCCTGCCAGTGTTAATGCCATTTACCAGAAAAAAGCTTTTATAAATAGTTTTTAAAAGGACTTATCAGACCGCCCTCGTATCGTGACCTTGTTCCAGCAGTGTAGATTCAGGGACTTCCGCAAATTATTTTCATTCAATTTTATCTCAATAAATTCCATCTGAATATTATTGTGTCTCGCACACCTGGCTTGGCGCTTGCCAAAGAAAACGAGCTTAAACTTAGGCGTAGGTATGTACGTAGTAAGCTGAAAAAAAAACTAGAAGTGCATTCTCATCTGAAAGCGTGTACAAATTTACGTGGTGTGTTGTTCTAGAGGCATTGCACCGTAAACATAAGTTGTGTCAGTAGCATATTGGCTGCGTGATACCGAGCTTGCTGCCCTTGTATTCCAAGAGACCGTTGGCCTAAATAACCTTAAGTAACGACCTAGTGAAACGCTAGTCATTGTTGACTTTGGAGTTTTACGACTCATTTGGGGTAAGGTAGAATAGGGTAACACAAAAAATAAAATCATTTTGAATGTTTTCGAAAAGGGATAAAACATACAGTACAGGTACATAAAGGATGACAAATTTAAAAGGAGGCATATATTGTGTTCCTTTTCTGTAAAACGTTATCATATGATACAAATTTCATTTACTGTGATGAGGTTCGTGAGGTCACGAACCTACAGCGTTATCAACATTAAAAAGGTTGTAGCTTCGTAATTTTTCGAGATATTTTAATTATAAGGCATAATTTAGTTTTTCGTCTTCTTTCTTTTACAGTAGGTATAATTAGGTATAATTAATAAAATAAACCACAGATAGGTAACTCCAATAAAACACCGTGTAATCATTTGACTTTTGTTAATACTTGCCATATACTACAACAATTTTACTATAGATTTGACGTGTGAACATTTATAATAATTTATTTTTGAAAGTATTCTAGGCATGGTTTTATAGATCTAGGCACATTATTCATGTTTACAAAATATGTTTTCGCATCAATGAGATTTTTTCTACGCGTTTCTGCCGAAACCAAAATGATTCTTCAGTTGCCATACCTATGGGTGCAAGCCTGAAATAAATTATTTGAATTGGATTGAATAAGCCATGTGGAGCCCGCTAGTTGCTACCCAACTATCCGATTTAACGTTTTATCACACAGCAAACAAAGGCCTATGTCCCTGGGACGTTCGCTGTTTACGTCCGCGACAAATATTCGCCGACGGCTGGCCCCGCGCCAAGGTATCAGATGTCTCGGCGCCAGGGTCAGCTGGCTTGTGGAAACATGGAACTGGGTCAATGAACCGGGACTAGTATTCATGACGTTTTGTTAGAATTTTGCTAGTACAGGCTTGGAATGAAA